>OX374636.1:550000-1750000 GCA_947347705.1 Nymphula nitidulata | reverse complement strand
TTCGTAGTTTCCACAATGATCCATCATTATAATCCATAGTTTATACACCTTACGCTGCGCACAGATCTTCCTTGGAGAAACTCATGAACAAACTTCTGAAGAATTAAGCATTTCGCAGACTTTTTAATGGTATAGGATCAGCTCAAGGATAGTATGTCATGGGAATGTCACCGAAGTGACAGTACACCAAATTTCAAATCATTCGGATCTGTAAAAGTTAGTAAAATCCTCTAATAATGTAGAAAATGACCTGATAGTCATCAAACGCCTGAACTGATCTTCATAAATTATAGCTAAGAACCATCGTAGTCACATCAGCTTTCAAACAAAAAAAAAACGAATCAAAATAGGTCTATTCGTTTAGGCGCTACGATGCGACAGACACACAGATACACAGACAGACACGTCAAACTTATAACACCCCTCTTTTTTCGTCGGGGGTTAATGAGACACAATTAGCCGGGTATCGAAACCTTTTATACGACGGCGACACTGAAAGTTTTTATACAATAAAAGAACAAGTTTAAATTTTGAAAATAGAATTCTTTGCCAATTTATGAATACCATTTATTTGTCATTTGTTTTAAGATTTGGCGGCAAATTGAAAATGTCTGAGTCACGTCAGCATGAATAACGCGAGATAATTTTCGTGCAATGATTTTTTATTTTATCACTTTTGATGTCATTTAAGTCAACAAGAAAGTTATGATAGACTTCAATTGGCCTTTGGCGGACCCTAGACATTCAGTTTGTATTGTGGTTCATCAGTATTTACCAAATACTGTGGTATTTACTGACCGTGTAAGCTAGTGTATTGATGAATGTCAGTATTTATAACGGATTTCTAAATTTCTGAATTCCGGAATGACACTTTTTGTTAAATACTGACATCTGTCAGGACACTACACTAGACGATCATTAAATACTACTGTGTGTCAGTACGCATCGCGACAGCAATGGAGGAAGAGATAGGTTTGCTGAGATTCCTGCGGGCACGCCGCCGCTGTCGGATCAGGTGCCGAGCTCGTCGCGGCCGATTACGATCAGATTATTTTAAAAGAATTCATTTCATCAATCATCAACGTCATGCTCTTTAATTTCTGTCAATAAATTTAAATGAGTAGGTATATTTTTCTCTCTGTTGTAGCCAATATTTTGTCCATCATTTTCTTTTTTTCTAAACCAATTATGGCTAAGAAAATAGCCACACAAGCTTTCTCTGTCTTATCCATTTCACGTCTGAACTGCTCCAAAACTAGATAATACTGACCTGATAAAATACTGAACGTCTAGTATTGCCAAAAAATTCCGTCGACGGAATGTGAATCATCAGTATTTATCACACTGATGAACCGCATTATAAACTGAATGTCTAGGGTCCGCCTTTCATTATGAAGCCCCATCTATTGTCACTGTTTCCAACTGGTTTAGTGAGTTTAAACATGGTGGCACTAATATTTGAATGATCTGCGTGAGGGACGGCCGTCTACTGTAACGACTGAGGATAACATCAGTACTGTGCGGTGTATGATAGAGAATGACAAAAAAGAGTGACCTATCAGCAGATTCGGACAAGCTTAGGCATCGGTATGAGTCAAATGCACAAAATCCTCCATGAACAGTTAAGAGGTCAGGAAGCTTTGTGCCCGGTGGATAACTCATAATTTGACCGTGGCCCAAAAACGCCGTCGTGTTGATTGGTGCCGTGAAATGGTTCAAAGATAGTTCATGCATGTGTTGGTTCAACGGAGTTGATAACCAAAAGACAGTCTGCTCAGTGGATGTTTAATTACGAAGAGTTGCAAACTAAAGTGAAGAGTGGACGAAGCGTGGGAAAAAAGATGGTGACTTCGTTATTCGGAAGGACAGGCCATTACGAAACAATTGTTTTAGATTAGAGGATCGAAAAACAGTTACTACAGAGTGGTACACTAGCAATTGTTTGCCACTTGTCTTGGAAAAAGTTCGGGAGAGACGACGTCGCAGTAGGATCCTTCTTCACCACGACATCGCTTCATCGCACACCGCCAGGCGAGCGATCGACTATTTGGGTGACGTCAGACGTAGAATTACTGGGTCACCCGCCGTATAGCCCCGAGCTCGCACCTTGCGATTTTTATTTATTTCCAAAAATAAAAGAGAGAGAGAGGAAAACGTATTATGGACGCCGAGAAAGCAGTGTCTGCATTTCAAAAGGCTGTCGAAGGGAACTTTAAGGACGAGTGGGCTAAGTGTTTTTCTCGGTTGTTCCATCGGATACAGCGATGTATTGATGTGAGTAGGTACCTACTAATAACTTGTTAGTTTGCTCCTTTTTTGATTTTCTAAAAACTTTCAGTTTGGCCCTCGTACTAAACTGAGAAGCGAATAATGCGCTGAGCTGTCATTCGAATCGATGTATATATCCCAAACAATGTGCCATTGGTAGATCAATTTGTAACGGTTTTTTTTATTTCATACCAACTAAGTATGAACGTAAGAAACTTTCATGTATCTCCATTGAGTTAAAAACTATACATAGAGAAGCTATCGCATACAAGTCATTTTCAATTTTGAAATGATAGGTAGGACGTAGTTTATTCGGGACCGAAAAGTTGTAAGCGCCGTGATTTTCATGGCGCTTGAACGGAAAACGGAACATCGTAATAATAACCTAATTAGTGGTGTCTTCTCTATACTTTTATATTAGCCTTTATTGCCAACTCAAATACAATGTTTGATTTAAACTATTTAATACATAATTATTACACATCAGTCTTCGGATTGTCGGCGTGTCCTTTTGACACAAAGGCCTCCTCCAGCTTTTTCCATTCTTCTCTTATCAATGCAGTTCTATGCCACAAAGGGCCTGCTATTTTCTTTATATCGTCCGACCATCGCTTTCTTTGTCTCCCTCTTTTCCTTTTGGTTTGGAATCTAGGGGTCCACACGGTTATGTCATCTGTCCACTTATGTATTCTTTCTCTACACATGTGTCCCACCCATCTCCACTTAAGTTTTTTAGTTTTGGTCACTACATCTTCTATTTTTGTTATTCGCCTTATATCAATGGCTCTCTTCCTGTCTCTTTTTGTGTAGCCGAGTATGCTCCTTTCCATGGCTCTTTGGCATGTGGTCAATTTTTGATCTTGTTTTTGGGTGTTTGCCCAGGTCTGGCTCCCGTAGGTTAGTATTGGCAATATGCATGTGTTGAATATTTTTCTTTTCATTGCAATGTTATATTGTTTATTTTTCATAATTTCTTTAAGGGCCCAATACCTCTTCCACGAGTTTGCAATCCTTCTCTCTATCTCTAGCTCCATTTGGTCATTGAAGGCAATTAGTTGGCCTAAGTATATGTAGGAATTAACATATTCTATTTCTTCATCTTCTACTTTGATGCTTTCTTTATATCTATTTGTCATTATTTTGGTTTTTGTTTTATTCATTGTTAGACCCACTTTTTTGCTGCCATGTGCTAGTTCTTGGAGCATGGTTCGAAGACTTTCTGGGTTATCTGTTATAAGTATTATATCATCTGCGAATCTTAGATGGTTTAAGAGTGTTCCATTAATGTTAATTCCAATATTGTCCCATTCCATTTTTCTAAACACTTCTTCTAGTACTGAGGAGAAAAGTTTTGGCGAGAGTGGGTCCCCCTGTCTCACTACTCTGCATATTGGGAAGCTTTCTCCTACAGTTTCTAGTTTGATTTGTGCTGTGCTGTTGGAGTATACGTTTTTTATCAACCTTATGTATTTGTTTTCGATGCCTTGATTTTTTAGAGCTTTCCAAATGTGGTGATGTTCTAGAGCAGGGGTCTCCAAACTTTCCAGCCTTAGGGCCATACTGATTACTCCAGTAAGTTCCGAGGGCCAAAACCATATTATCATTGTTGCCGGTGGTAAAAAGTGAAATAGACCACTGATGAAAAAAAAAGTCCGAAAAAGTACGCAACGTTTAAAAAAGGCTGCAAATGTTTTTGGTACTACTTATTTGTGTGAGAAGACCTTCTCCAAAATGTAGTACACAAAAAATGTTTACAGATCTAAATTAACTGATGAGCATCTTAAATCTCTTTTAATAATTAGTACAAGTAAAATTAGTCCACAACTACAAACTATTGTCAGTGGAAAATCTCAATTACAAAAATTTCATAGTATTTCATATGTCAGTATGCTTGTTATAAGTTATGTTTTTATTTAAAATGTATAAAATGTTAGTTGGATTCATTTCAATAATTTGTTAGTTATTATATACTGAAGTTAAATTTTCTGCATATTATACATGTCTTTACTCATTACAATAAAATTCTGTGTTTCTTTATCCAACTTATCACAAAAACAATAACAATATCTAAGCCTACAACAATGTTATGAGTAGTTAGCCCATGACCATATCAATGTAGATGTCATATTAATAATTATTCAACATTAAATTGGAATACTTCAGTAAACTAAATTTAATTTGCTGTAAAAAATATGTTCTCTAAAAGGAGTTTTCAAGTATGCTAGCTCTCCGCGGGCCGGACAAAATCTGTCCGCGGGCCGGATGTGGCCCTCGGGCCGTAGTTTGGAGACCCCTGTTCTAGAGAGTCAAATGCCTTATTGTAATCTACAAATCCCATATATAATGGGAGGTTATATTCTTGACATTTCTCGATAAGCTGTTTTATCACATGTATGTGGTCAATTGTGGAGAATCCTGATCTGAATCCAGCTTGTTCTCTTGATTGTTGCTCATCAAGTTTTTTTCCAATACGATTTAGTATAACTATACTATACATTAAATATTATTGTCATGCACTACCGGGCCCACAATGTACCAAAAAGTTTTGTAACACCTTGTTATACTTGTGGAGAGCAATAAATAAAATACAGGGTAAATTTCTTAAGTGTAAATGGCAACACTATGAGGTATTCCTCACAGTTTCGGAATTAGCCATTCACGTTAAAAGTACTCAAGGGAGTCTCGGGCCCGCTTTTGGTGAAAACTAAAACTGCATTTACGAAAAATCAATATTCCTAGCCAGCAGTAGAATCCGGTGATTTTTTAAAAAACACCTGTTTTATTATTAATTAAGCCATTCGATAGTCGCTTGTAAGGAATGAATTTGTTCTTTAAGACTTTAGAGTTATGTAGTATTTGTAACCTAATTGTTTTTTTTTGAGTACTTATAACATTTAAATGAACAGTCAGAATTCAAGTAAAGTAATTCTGATTACACCCACGTAATCTAGTCCGATCGGTTGGATGAAAATTTTTTGCCCGCTGGACCGACTGATCGGAATTACAAAATCCTTATGCGATCATCCAACAAAAACAGAAATGTACAAAAATAAAGTCCAACTGGGGCCTAATCGTTCTAACTTTCAACGTATTTACCAAAGCATAATCATAAACGTTACGTTACGTACAATTCGTATTGCGCTAAGCATTACAACAGCAACCAATCAACAAATTATACTATTTACTGCACTTCAAAATACAAAATACAGGGTGGCCGGAACATAGACGTCCAAAAAAAAATTTTGGTTCCTCATATTGTGGGGTATCAGAATCACCCCCATGTATGTTCCGCGACTTTTTATAGTTTTCGAGTAATATATTTTATTCTGAATTTTCGACCTGACCAACTTATAAAATTTCTAAAAAAAAAGTAGAAGACTTTTCCGTATTTTTTTTTTTGCAACTGAATTCTCATGAGTTGAACTTTTATGCACAAAATAATTAGCTTTGCAACTTTGATGAAAGTTATGAAAATGTTGATCCAAAGTGAAAAATTTACGTTCGGTGAATTATGACTTAAATTTTTAACTTTAAATTAAAAATCTAAACAGGTGACTCTTCATGGTTCCTAAGTAGCCCTTAAGAATGCGCCATACTATCAGCTTTCATAATTATTACAAAAAAATAGTATATATTTAATAATTAGTAATTAAAAAATATATTTATTTGTATTTGAGTACCACCTGTGTATGACAGTGACCATGTTCGCAAATAAATAATTTTGTATTTGAATTTTGAATTTTGAAGAATTATTAAATATGTACTTAATAATTCTTATTGACAATTAACTAAAACTTAAAGAATAGAATAAAATTTTATGGTTAACTGTATTACTTAATATAAATTGAGTAATTATACATAATAAGATATCTATAACAATTTTAAATTTGATCATTATAAAATTTACTTAAACTATAATAACGCTTTTGTAATCAGCCATATTTTTAATTTAATATGATTTTTTTTAGGATGTAGTTTTTTTTATACAAAGCACGACAAATTACTCAACACTACCTGATGTGAAGCGGTAAGAAGAGTCCATATGCGAAGACAGGCCAAAAGGTGCTTTTTCACGCCTCTTTTGAAGGAACCCACGTTTTAAGTGACCAAACTGATTTGGCTCTTCAAATATCTCCGCAAAATTTCTACTAAACAACTATTGACGTACATTTACAAAACATTAATCCAGTCAACACTAATGTATTGCATATCTATTTGGGGTGGCACTTACAAAACAAAATTTATTAGTATCGAGCGTGCACAGAGGGTTATTTTAAAAGTAATGTTAAAAAAAAGTAAATTATATAGTACATCAACATTATACAACGAAGCAAACGTTCTGACTGTTCGTGAATTATACATACTGCAGTGCGTACTCAAAATACACAAAAACATATTGATTGACGCAAAAATATCCAATAAACGCAATCCATACACTGTAGTTAAACAAAGTAAAGTAAGAACCACATTTGCGTGTAAACAGTACACTGAACAATCTAAAAAAAATTATAATAAAATAAATAGAAAATTAAATCTATACACAATAACATATTCAAAATGTAAAAAAATCGTAGGAAATTGGCTTATATCACTACCGTATGAGGAATCTGAAAACATCATAAAATCTTGAATGCAACTAATATACACAAAAAACAAAACTATTAGAACTATATTTGATTATTTATTTCTTATACCGTAGATAGGATTTGTATATGTTATGTTACATGTATTATGTATATAAAAATTATATTGTGAATATATATTTATATGTATGTATAGAATGTGTATGTATGTATGTATGTATAGAATGTTAAGAAATTAAGTGTAAAAAATATATATATAATATAAAACAGCTTATTGTAGGTACCTATTGAGATAATATTTAATTAGTATAACCTTACAAGCGATAAGCAGCATCTTGTGAAAGAGCGGGCCTTCCCTAACACAGGTAGTTTATACTTAAAAGGAGAGTCCCAAAACATTGTAAAAGTTTACTTGTAAGCAATAAAGATATTTTGTTTGTTTGTTTGTTTGATAGGAAGGAGGGAACACATGTTGGCTGGCAAAGAATTCCAAATTCTGGAAGCACGACAAAGAAACGAAGTACTAAATTTTTTTGTGCGTGATGTTGAGGTGGAGACAGTAAATCGATGACTCCGAAGACCGGCACGCGTGCTCCTGAGTAGGAAGGTCAAATAGCTCTTCAGAACACTCTCCGTGATATAGGCGATAGAAGGCGCTAAGCGACGCAATGTCTCGACGCAATTGCAGAGGCTCAAGGTTGTCCGTGACCTCTACATCGCCAACAATACGGACAGCACGACGCTGCAATCTGTCTAAGGCATCGAGGAGGTACTTGGCGGAGCCATCCCTCAAGTGCGAGCAATATTCGACGCAAGACCGGATCTGAGTTTTGTAAAGCAGGCATAATAAGTCAGGCGTGAAAAATCGACGCACCTTGTTCAGGACACCCAGCTTCCGTGAGGTTGTTTTGATCACGGTTTCGATGTAGTTCCTGGAATTCAGATCGCAACATAATATCTCCATGTCAAGCAAGTTTAAGGAACCCTGTGCCGAAGGAGTAGTGCCCTGAAGAGAGGGAAGGGGAAGGAACTGCGACATTTTGGCTGCGCACGCGTACACCTGTGTTTTCTTAGCCCCATTCAGATATGAGATTCAACACACTGTTTGAGCTCAATGACAAGATTCTCTCACTCTGTTTCAGAGCTATGATTAATTTTTGCGCGCAGTTGTTTAATACTAACAGGCAAATTATTAAATATTTATATAGCACTGAAGTAGAAAGAAAGAATGAAAAAATATTTTGTTTAAATAGGCCACAAAGAAGCACTTTTAAATCGTCAAAAAAACACATTCCTACAACTATCTAAAAATATATTAACTAACAACGTCATAGTCTCTGTCTGTCTGTCATGACTGAATTTACACCGGTTCCAAAAGTTGAACAACCGAGAAGATTCCGGCAACAAACTCGTGTAGTCACTCTTTTCAAATATTAAATTTCAATGTTTGTAGTTAAAAAATATAGCTTTTAGCAGTGCAGTGCCGCCCAGCTAAAAAAATAATTTAAATTAGAAGACAATGTATATTAACGTACCAACAAATTAGGTACCCAATGTCAAAGTAATATCGTTATTTTTAAGCTATCTGACAACTCTTAAACAGGTAGTTAAGTACTCTTACACACATACATACATTCTGTTATTTATTAATTTATAATATATTGTGGTAAATGAAATCAAGTTAATATTTTGAGCAAACATTACGACAACAAATTTTTTGTATATAGTTTTCTTTGTATTTTTTTATGAAAGACCGTATTTGTATTATACAGGGATGGAAAAAAAGACTGTGGTTGGAGAAAAAGTACCCTTTATTGATGATGGCAATTTTTGCTAAAAGGAAACATTCTTTTATTTTCAAAAATAATATAAGCTACATTTACCGATTTTTGAAAAATTACGTGCTTGAGCCGGGAATCGAACCAGTGAAATGTGAAAAAAAATCCTGTACCTTATGATACCAATCGAAAGAGTCATTCATAAGAGACAATTTTTTTTAATCAACATTGTATCTTTTTTTTTTATACAACTAGATGACAAACAAGCTGATGGCCTACCTGATGGTAAGCAGTTACCTCCGCCTATAGACACCTGCAATACCAACGAAAAATCACTTGATATTACAGGTGCGTTGTCATCCTGGGGCCTAAGATGAAATATTTACTATAGGAAATTCCTTGATGTACACCAAGAATAGTAACTGACCAAGTATGCTTCCTTGTGGAAAGCCTAATTTTATGCATTTGAAATCAGACATTACTCTTTCTAAAGTTTTTGTTTGTTTCGGCTTTACCAATGCCTTTTTTTAGGGTTCCGTATCTAAAGGGTAAAACGGAACCCTATTACTAAGACTCCGCTGTCAATCCGTCTGTCTGTCACTAGGCTGTATCTCATCAACCGTGATAGTTAGACAGTTCAAATTTTCACAGATGATATATTTTTGTTGCCGCTATAACAACAAATACTAATAAACAGAATTAAATAGATATTTAAGAGGGCTCCCATACAACAAAGGTGTTTTTTTTTTGCTTGTTTTTGCTCGATATGGATTGCTTGTAGATGGGTAGATAATGGTATGGAAAGCTTTTTTATTGATGAATTCAAGTCAATTCTTTAAGCTTATTTATGACTACTGGTTACATAAATATAGTGTAATTGTATTTTTTGTAAGAAGTTTACACCCCTATATTACTTTACATTGACATGAAAGTAATATGATAACATTTTATTTACACAACTAGATAACAAACAAGCTGATGGCCCTCCTGGTGGTAAGTGGCTACCGGCGCCTATAGACACATGCAGTAACAAGGCAAAATCACTTGGTATTGCAGGTGCGTTGTCATCCTAAGGCCTAAGATGAAATGCCCAGTAACTACTACACTGGCTACCTTTCCCTTCAATCCTAGTAAACAATGTAGCATGTTATTACGCTTTCCACATGAAACATAAGTAGGTACACATGCATAAACAAAAGTAAAAAGCATAAACAAAATTCAAACTATCAAGTTATTAGATTCAAGAATCATGTTTACTTACTAATTATTGGTCCCAAAGAAGTATATGCATTGGACATTAGTCGTCTTTTTGGGTGGTTTCAGTTCAGGAGTTGGAAGAGCTACCTGAAACGCCAAAAACAAAAACATTTAGGTTACTTTACAGAGACATTATGGCCAAGTCTTCAATCGTCTTTACCGACTACATTTTAAATTATATGGTTCAAATTTAAGAATAACGCCTTATATGCATTTTTTGAACTATTGTAATACAAGTAGACGTGGATAATAACTGTACACCAAATTTCCCGCCATCAATATGTTTTAACACTGTCAAATTCTATCAACAAAACATTTTGTTCAATTTGCCAACAATATGAGTGTTCTAAAGCACTTAGCTTCTTGTAATCATATTTTTGATTTTCGTAGTTGACAAGATAATAATCCGGAGTTACTTACCCGGCCGGGCCACGGGCTGAAGCCCTTCATTTTCGCCCTGAAACAAAGGTTTTCATGTCGATTATTTTTGTTTGGGAGTGTTAAGAGCCACTTTTTTACTAACAAATCTCTACTTTTTTTACATACCAAACTAAATCACCAAGTTTATACGGATCAGACATGGTATACGTCTGTTTTCTATCAAATTCCACGACGAACTAACCAAAGACAATTAGCGACAAATAATAGAGCTACAAATCTTCCGCGTCCCTATTGTCAATGGTCAATGGACTCAGTTTTCTTTGCCTGCCCAAAAAAAAGGGGCGAACTTATGGACTTATTACACCACGAACTCAATTTAATTAATCAGAGTGTCTCAGTTAGTAAGCCTATCAGAGGGACTAGACAAGACGCCTTTCGATAATCTCTATCGCTATCGCTAAGTGGAAAATGTATGGGATTTGACATAAGACATCGAACGACTTTCGATCATAAATGTCAAATCCCATACAATTTTCATTAAGCAATAGCGATAGCAATTGTCCAATGGCATCTTGTCTAGGCCCTTAAAGAGTCTAACTAGCACAGACTACTTTTACTAGACAAGCTAACAAGTTCGCTATTACACTACGCTGAATACCGCGCGATAACTCATTCGCATCGCGTGGTGATCTGTGATCGCGTGCGTTGTCGAAGATGGTTGTCAAGGCAAAGTTTTCAAACAAGGAGAAAATTACTGAAGGTCTTACTTATTATTATATACAGTTATCGTCACTACAACTCAAATGTGGAGCAAAAAGTCTCTAGCAGTCTTCCTAGGAAAATTTCCTAGAATGACCGGCTGGCTGCTCTTGGGTTCGAATCCTGGTAGCGACAGATGTTTGTATGATGAGTAATTTGTTTACGAGATTATTGCTTCTTGAATGAGAAGGCAAAGGGAACTAAAGCCCATACAGCCATGTCTTAAGTATTTCTTCATAAAATGCACTGAAATGCTGGTGTTACACATTTCAATGCATTTTGGGACTTGATGGTCAACGTGCTAATAGTAGGGGCATCAATCGTAGCAAGCGTCAACGAAATAGGGTTGATCGATATATCTGCCCACAATGAAGATGACTTCTACCCGCAGCTTCAGCAATCTACACGTGATCATGGCGAATGCATCTGCGTCGAAATATCGGGAACTCGTAATAAAGAAATTATATGGTAAATATCTTGAATGTAGCTCTAATTCAAATCTTTTAGTTGTATGTATACGTCAGCACTAACACTTGATTTATAAAAGTACACCAATTTTATGACACAAAATTCGCTCTGACACAATTTTTAATTATTGTAATAAAAATCTTGACTGACGCCACCAAATCCCGCCAAAGGGCTCTTTCAATTTAGACGTTTCGCGTCGGACCGCTGCGGTGCCGAAGCGGTGTGTTTGTCGTATTGCATACGGACGGTTCGTCAAAGAGTAATGTAAGTTTATGCGGTTCGTTATTCTAAAAAGGTGGGCGTTTTTAGAATAACGAACCGCATAAACTTACATTACTCTTTGACGAACCGTCCGTATGCAATACGACAAACGTCCTAGTTCATTTCGTTGCGGAATGGTGAGGTGAATAGACGTGAGTGCTAATTTCTTCTAATTTTCATACACCTATTTTTGATAATAGTTTGTTGCCGCTGAATTATACTTTTAACTAATTCAAGTAATTCGCAGTAACATTCTCTAGACATTCTTATGTAATTAAAGGAATTGCTTGGATCTTGTTTTAACCTAGGGTAAAGATTATGAAAATCACTAAAATTACATGTCAACGAAAACGTCGTTGTTTTTGTTGGATGTTTTTCAACAAGAGCACTAACAGTAATGTTTCTTCGTTAGAGTCCATGGCTTAACTGCGGTCGAATATATTCATAACATCAGTAGTATACAAACGCACGGCAGTCAAATATGCCTTCAATTTGGGCGTTTTGGGTACTGTAGCGGCCCGTGCCGCTTGACGTTTACCGTGCCGCTAGTTCTAACCCGCTGCCGTCAGCGGGTTAGAACTAGCGGCACGGTAAACGTACGGTACACAGAGTACTTTGAATGGTACGGTAGCGGTCTGACACGAAACGTCCAAATTGAAAGAGCCCAACAAACACTCCACTAAGGTTTATTTTTTTTGGTTCATGCTCCCTTAATAAGAAGGCAAAGGGAACTAAAGCCCATACAGTCATGTCTTTAGTATTTCTGTACTTCTTCATTTATTGCATTGAAATGCTGACGTTACACATTTCAATTGTACTTGGGAGAATATGATGCGAAATATATGATGACAGTCTCCATATAATGCCTTAAGATGAGGTGGCTAACCACAAAAAAGTTTTCATCGTCTTAACCACCATAATCACTTTTATTCTAATAATCTTTTAGTTATACGTCAACACAAACACTTGATTTATGAAACTACACCAAATTTATAACTCAAAGTTCGCTCTGACACAATTCGTAAATGTTGTAATAAAAATCTAGACTGACACCACAAAATCCCGCCAACCCTCTTTTTCTGTTTTTTTGTGAAATCGGTTCCATCCTTAACTAATATTGTTCTGAGGTTCCATCACTAACACCTATGTTGAGCCCTCTTGAGCGTCTTGAGCCTATGTCTATGCTCTATGCTATGGCGTCAGCTCAAGCTGTCACGTCAGTTTTTCTATTTAGTTTTTGTCCACAGAGTATTTTCAAATTTAGTATGAACTCTTAAACCGCCAAAATTCAATAAATTAATAGTGTTCATTGGTGGTAGAAATGTTAATCTTTTTTTTTGTTAAAAACTGAAATGGCCAAGCGATTTTATTCCAATCAACAACCTGGTGAACGGAAAAAAGCTAGACTTGATATTTCTATCTCTGATCATAATTTCCCATTGAGTCAAAATTTCAACAACAAAGGTAATTATAATTTGATGAATTAACCTCTAATCTACATTTTTCACCTCTAATTTACTATTTTACCTTTCACGTCAATACGAACCATTTTTAGCATATAAAATACATACCGTCATCAAAAGTAATATTTATACATAGGTTATGTTTCGTATTTCCTTTCACAGAGGCTGAACAGGGTAACTGGGGTGATGACAATGACGATGAAATTTTGCTTTTGGCGAGTCAAGCTTGTGAGCAGGCTTACAATGACACCAGCTTGCTAACAGACTACAGTATTTGCATGCAACCTGGGTCTACCAGTACTCAGTATGAACCAACTGCAGGAACTTCTAAATCTGCTTTCACATTCAAGAAACCCAGTGGTAACCCACCTAATAGTATTTCCACACACCTGAAAAACAAAATCAGCACTATATCGTCACCATTACCAGGCATGTCGACTAAAGTGAAACCAGAACAAACTGGTCAAGTTAGCTTAACAGATGAATTGGTGTTTAACGACAAAATATGTAAAGGGCAGGATCCTGACTTTATGTACAGACAGTTGCTGCAGTTACAGGAAGAAAATGCTAAGTTAAAGTCGGAGAATGGTAAATTGTTAGAGAAATGTGTTACAAAAGAAGGTGAGTCATCAATTCTACGTACACAGCTGAAATCTTGCCAGTTATCTGTGGATAATGCCAGACTAGAAAAGATAAAGGCTCAAGAAAAAGTGCAACTAGAATGGAATGAAAAGCTAACTGCAGCCAATAACCAAATGCATGATCTAAGAACTCAGTTAGATTTCAAAAACTTAGAAATAATTAGCATAAAGGAGAAGTGTAAAAAGTTAGAGTCAACTAAAGTGAAATTGACACAAATTACAGTGTCTAATAATGACATATCATCTAGGTAACTATAACTATTTAGAACATAATACTATTTAGACATAACTATGGGTCAAGCAATGCCTGTCCACACATTTGCTCAAATTATTATGTAATAATTTGAGTAAATGTATTAATACTAAGCTGCCTACAATTCATTCAAAGCTTAAAATTGGTTTTTGTACACCTCGGTTATGATCAAACATAATCAGAGGCACCTAAATGATTAAATGTTTAACCATGTGAACAAATAGATGCCAACAGGTCAATATGTGTGTCTGGTTTGTAGATAATACACAGATATTAACTTTGCTATGGCCTATATACTTTTAAATAAACATCACAACAGCACATGGTGTATCCCTTAAACTCTAACTATATCCCTGAAGGTAGACAACGTTATTCAATATGTATGTTCTGCCCTGATATAAAAATTAAGTAGGTAATTGAATTTGGCTGTCTGCTTTGTGAGTACTTTCTCTGAGGGATGGCAATAAAAAAAAGGAGTTTTATTTTTGTTTAATTTATTTTTTACAATTTTTATTAATAAATATTTAATTGTATTGTATTGTTTGTCATCTAAAAAGCAGGTTTATAAGGGCGACGATAGCCACTTAACACCAGGTGGGCCCACTGGTCACTGGTGGGCTGTCAGATTTTATGTCATCTGATTTTATATATAAAAAAGAAGGTGTCTATGGGCTATTCTCCCTGACCTGCAACCTTACTGTCATTTGGCACACATAATTCTTCTGTTATATAACTTATACAGTGTGTTTATATGTTGTTATACTTTAAATTATGATTTTTGTTAATAAGTGTAAAGAGTTTCTGAGATATGATAAGGGGTTACATGTTCACTTATTTGACTTCTGTATTTATACCTTTTCTACTTAACAGTCAAAACTGTTAAGTAGAAAATCAGTATGTGCACAAATCAAGCTCCCTTTTAATTATATTTACAGCCATAGAATCAACAACAATAGTCTACTTCCAAATGAATTCTCATTACAAGCAAAGAGAGCTAAAGTAACGTCCAATGGAGTTCAGACTGATGACCGAAGTCATTTCCTCATACTCAATAAAATAAATAGAAAAGGTAAGCATGAAAAAATATAGTCCATATGCCTGCATGTTGAGCTAAATACTATCGACCTTAACCTGTGATAACAGGCATTTTTAACTGATGTGTCACTTGATGTATGGCTTGCGCCAAAATTCTAGTTCTCTCTGAATACAATTCACTGTGCACTATCAAAGTATGGAAAGGCTGAAAAACTCTATGCAAACTAGATGTTTGGCAGATGTTTGGCGCTTAAAACAAACATTGACTACAAAAGGCAACCAAAACTTACACAAGCACTACCAAATGTTAGGATTAACAGTTGCAATTAGTAATTAGTTGCTTAATCAATCTTCTCAGTCAAACTTGGCTTACATCAGATAGGTTTGTAGTGGTATTTTTACTGTCATTTTACCTTCTACTTCCAGAAATTTCCAATTTATCAAACATACTACCACTAATATTGGAAACATCCCAAGAACAGCAATATTCAATAATAGACTACAACGAGAAGTTGCAGAAACACAAAGACTATGCCCAAAGTAAATGCAGGATCCTCAGTACATTCCACAGGGTACCATCCACTCCGACACCTGGGGGTGATAGCAAAAGGATTAAAGTGAATCTTAGCAATATTTATGAGGAGTTAACCCTTTTAGTTACTGAACATAGGAATGTGGAGAGTATAAATAAGAGCTATATTCATGTAAGTTATTATAATAATGATAATATAAATACACTCACACATATTATCTTATAAGAGGTTTTGTTATGGATTCTAGATAACGGAGAAATAATAATAATATGCATATAAATATTAGAAAGATACTAAAGAAACATATCATACAAACATTTGCTCTCACCGGGATTACCCCCAATCAGCCCACTTGGCCAACCGGTCGTATTGTGTTTGTGTATCATCAAATCATAATGAGGAAGTATTTTTTGAGAGCAGGGAGACTCGTCTCTGCTCCCAACATAACACTTTTTCATGATTTTCACCGGTTTGACAATGCGTGAGTGCAATGGGCTATAGGCTACACTAACCTACGCTTTTCATCAGGCGGGCTGTAAGCTTGTTTGCCATCCGTGTAGTATAAAAAATCCAATTTATGACAATAAAATATAAACTAAAAAAATGTATGAGTATCTAAACTAGAAAAAAATAACTTCCTACCTAAATGTAATTTCCACATTGGGAAGGTAGACGTTGCTTGTAAAGCAAAAACAGATGAAGAAAGTCATAGGAATATATTATCCCAACTCCTCGGCAGAAATGGTGGTGGTGGTGGCGGTGGTCAGACCAGTCACCACGCACCAGACCCCTTATTCGCTAATAATATTATTGTTGCGCCAGTGGATAAGATATTTGGTGTTTTTACGTACATTGATGTTTCACAACAAAACCGGTTCGTTTCGTTTCATTGTAGTGTGAATCAGCAATGTATATGTCGCAGCCGTCTGTTTAAATTAGCCACTTAATTGATTGCCTAGGCTGTTTATAAAGGCCGGCAGCCAATGAAACGGCTGAAGGACTACTAGCCAAGTCATTGACGACCGGCTGGCCGAGTGGTCTGTGCCCCTTGCATTTTAATAATAATGCAAAAATAACTCTGTCTGTCTGTTACCGTTGAAACAATTTAGATTGAATTTGGTTTAGAGCTAGTTTGAGAGCGTAGGAAGGACATAGGAAACTATTAAAGCGGCAACCGATATTCACTAATTTATTTTAATGTAAAAAAAGTTTCATTACCGATTTCTAAAAATATCTAAACAAAAAAAATAAACGTCCTAAGGCGGGGATCGAACCCGCGACCTTTTACAATCCGGGCGACTGCTCTAACCATCTGAGCTGCCCAGGACTTGGTATGTGAAATTCCTCTAGTCTATCTGTATTTGCGTTCTAAGCTAACGTCTACCTACAATGTCGAAATGTTCTATTTCAACATCCGAAACGAGTATTTTTACAAACACCTAAGATTCGGCTAAGTTGGGGCATTGCTTTCAAATATTCTTAATTGTCATTTACCGAGATTGATTTGATTTGATTTATGTCGATTTTTTATTTTATTTTTTATTATCGATGCAAAAAAACGACTAACTGGGGCCTGAGCTGCCATACTTGCCCCATGCTATAGTAAATTCTTTCACTTATTGCAGATATTCGATACTATAAAATCAGCATTGCAAGATGTTGTGTCTGAACTAGAGGCCATATCGAGGCGGGTGACGACAGCATTCCAAAAGGAAATGGACGAGAGGTACATCGAAGCCACCTCGACGTTTCTAATTGTCAACAATAAAGATCTACTAAAAAGTGGGTTAGTACGTGGAAGTTTATATTTATGCAGAAAAAATAACTCGTATATTTTCTAAATAACTTTATTCATTAACGACGACCAGCTGGCCGAGTGGTCTGTACCCCAGGCTACTCGGTCAAGAGGTCCCGGGTTCGAATCCCGGTAGGAACAAATGTTTGTATGATGAGTACGAGCATTTGTTTACGAGTCATGGATGTTTACTTATATGTTTATTTAGTATATTTTCTAATATTTATATACATATTATTATCATTATTTCTCCGTTATCTAGTATCCATAACACAAGCTCTTAATGATGCTTACTTTGGGCTAGATAATAGGTGTGAGTGTATAAATATTATTATTATTATTATTAAAAAAACCTTTTACTCTGAAACATTTGTGCAGTCCAAATGATAGCTCTCCTTACAAACTCCACAGCTCAGAAAGTCGCGTGTCGCAATTAAAGTATTGCATTCTTTACAAAGTGTCTCCATTTTATTTCAATAAGTGTTACTTCTTTTTCCAATTTATTTTACCAATATGAATTCTTAGTTATATATATACAGGGTGGCACGTTTAGATCGGTCAATATGGGAAAGTCTGAAACGATAAGACACACGAATATCTCTTCTTAGGAACCATGTCATCGATTTTAGTTAAAAGAAAAACTGCATTCATACATTAAAAAAAAACGTGTGCTCAGCTCGGGAATCGAACCCGGACTTTTTGAAAAATAAAACTAAAACTATTTCTTTTTAGATATCGATTGTGTAGGTCATAAGCAGTAAACGTTACTATGAAACATAATGTCTAAAATGAATAAAATGCATTGTCTTCATATCCTATAATTTAGTTTAATAAGTGTTCGAAATTACCACCATTTTTTCAATATCCTACATTTAACTCGTTTAGGTGCGTAAAATTGTCTCTGGTTGTTTGTAGCTCTTTGCTAGTGTCGCAACTTGTTACATACACTGCTTTACATGAAATTATCAAATGAAGAAGTGAAATGTTGTATTGAAAAAATGGTGGTAAAATGGAACACTTACTAAAATAAATTAAAGCATATAAAAACAATATATGGATATGAAATTTGCAGCCATATCGTATAACACTCCATATAACCTAGGCAGGTCGTCTAGTAAGAAGAGTTTTCATATGCTTGGTAGCTTCAGGGTTTATGACCACATATAACAATCTAGAACCTACCAATCACATAAACAGACTTCCTACTAATCACAAAAATAATTTGAGTACTAGATGTATAAATGAATTATATTTTTAAAATTTTTTAAAAAGTTATATGCAGCATAAGTTCTATATCAAACAAAAAAAAGTAATTTGCAAAGCATTTATTACTAATCGTACACGGGGTGGTGTCGTCATTGCGACAATAAATTGAAGTGTCGTATATATTGTAATTTAATAGTTCATAGAAATGGTTTACCACTTTCAAAAACATCTTATTCATTTGATAATTTTGTAATATTTGTATGAAATAATATTACAAAGACTGCATCATTTTATAGAAATGTCATGAAATTATCAAATGAAGAAGTTGTTTTTGAAAGTGGTAAACCATTTCTATGAACTAATATAGCCCATGTTTTAATTTATTGTCGTATTGACAGCACCAACCTGTATGTGAAAAACTACATTTTCACTTGTCATCATACCTAGTATCATCGACATTACATTAATGTAGTATTTTATTGTTTTACAGAGCATTATACAGAGACGAACAAGCTATAATGGCTAGACGGATGACAGCTATTACTGCGTATATCATAGAAAATTCTATAAGCCTAAATATATTGAAGTTGTATGAGGAGAAGTTTTGTAAAAATGACCGTTTTGTAGACAGTATCAATAGGATATGTACTCTACTTGATGGCACTGTAAGTAATTTTGAACATTTTAGTTGGTAGTAATAATGTCGATCAGGGTCCCGGGTTCGAATCCTGCTAGGGGAAAATGTTTGTATGATAAGTACAAGTATTTTTCACGAGTCATGGATGTTTGTATGTTTATTTAGTATATTTCTGATATTTATATAGGTACTTACATATTATTATCTCAATATTTCTCCGTTCTCTAGTATCCATAACACATGCTCTTAATATGCTTAATTTGGAATAGATAACAGGTGTGAGTGTATGAATATTATTTATTTACTCATAGGTTGTTACTTGAACCGCATTATCCCACCAACCTGCATTGGTAATCTTGGGGTAATAAATAGACTAAGTAAAGCCGATATTGCAAGGGTTAAATTTCCGTTCAATATTGCTTTCAATTTCATTGCTTCAATGACATTGACACATATATATAGGTTTCAATGTTATTCAAAGCTAAACTTTAAAATTAGCTTTCAATGAAATTGAATCAATATTGACCATTGAATTGACCATGGAAATCAGTAAATACGAACATTGAACACTTATTCTGTGTACGGCAACGAGGGAGGCGGGCGCATCTTCTGTTGCCAATTCCAACAATAAATTGCGTTTTTATATACACAACTAGATGAAAAGAAAAACAATCTGACGGCCCACTAGTGATCTGAGAGCCCACATAGTGGTAAGTGGTTACCATCGCCCACAGACACCTGCAATACAAGGGGGGAAAAAATGGTATTTATTTATTTATTGAGAAAAGGTATTGAAGGTGCGTTGTCATCCTGAGGCTTAAAATGAAATGTATTATGGAATCCATTAAATTGATTACGAGCCTGCCATAGTAAAATGGTAGAGGCACCTTTGATCATTCTTCGCGTAGCGTAGCCTATCGTGGTCGCCAGTGCCGAGATTATCTCCTTTATTTTTAACAGAAGAAATTTTACCAAAATTGATCGAGTAGTTTGGTATTTAAATCAAACTACCCTTCTAGTTTTGACCATCAACGTTTATCACTAAATATTATGAAAAAAAAAATGTAGAAGGTATTCAAGTACTTTTCTCATAAACAGGTATGTTTGGAGTCTATGCTTAGCACCAACTTCAAAAGATTTTCTATATAAAAAATGTTATTTTACTCATTGATTAAATTATCACCCTCCACATACGCTTTGCGTGACATCGCTATGAAAATGAACATTGAATGTCTTGTTGAATATTTTGTGTATAAATAGGCAATCAATGCAATGTTCAATGCCTTTCAATGGGATTGCTTTAAATTTCATTGAACTGTGTAATATCAGCTTAAGTAAACTCACTCGAAAATAGCTTAAGAAACCATAGAGAATTTTAGACGTCGCGCGTCATGTACGGAGCAGGTGCTTTCTTAACTCTGCATTTTATCACGTTCATTAAGGTCGAAAATTGAACACACGGTTGTAAATGTCAAATTATATGAAAGCCATCCTTTTTGTGTTCATGTTGAAAGAACGAGATGCACTGAGCTTTAATTAGCGTGTGTCCCAGAATTACGGCCACTGGGCCTTATTCTGAAGACACACTTTAATTCTAAGTATAAGTACAATAATTATCTCGTTCTCGCAATATGTCATAGGAAAAAGATAGCAAGAATCTGTTTAGAGCTGTCACTTAAATTTAGATAGATTTTAAAGAAACCATAGACAATTTTAGACGGCATGTACGGAGGTGCTTCCTAAACACTGCATTTTATCACGTTCAATAAGGTCGAAAGTTGAACGCACGTTTCTAAATGTCAAATTATATGACAGCCATCCTTTTCGTATTCATTTTGAGAGAAAGAGATGCACTGAACTTAAATTTAGACTTAGCATGTGTTCTCCAGAATTAGGGCCACTGTCTTAATCACTCTTAAAATATTTATTTTCAGTCATGTGCAGTATTGTACAGCGGACTTCTATTTTCCCTAATAATGTTTTTGGGGAATTACCTTAAATATTCCTCAGATAGCAGGACAAAAGTAATGGAAACTATAAAAGTCATTATAGCGTCAAGACCCATGCCTTCGGTGTCCTGTGAGATTCTGACACCGTTAAGAAGGCTAGCCGAGTTGAAAGATTGTTTCTCCGCCTTCTGCCCTGGTTGTTACTCAGCCAACTTAAAAGTGGATTATGATCAAGGAGTATTGTTGTATAGAAAAGGTATGTATGAACACAAATTTAAGGGGTTACCTCGGGAATATTTAACAGTTTCTTCAAGGATTTAATTCTGTTTTTCCTGCAAATGTTGTTCTGGTTTTCAGATATGTCAGACTTACCAGATTAGCTAATAAAATCAGGCTATAGGGTAGGTAATAGGGATGTTGCCTAAGTTTGAATATGGCGGTATTTTTCACAACCTAAGAAAATATACGCTACTGTTGCACCTAAAAACAATTTAAATTTGAAAGTTATGGAAAATTGTTTAAACTTTACAGATCAGACTTTTTTTTAAAACTAGTATTTTTCTCCAAAATTTATCATTTTTTTTTATAAAAAACATTGGCATATTTCAAAGCTTATTAATAAATTTGACAATATTAGTCAATATAATCCATTTTTTAGTAATATAGCAAGCAACATTTGTGATGTCATCTGTTCCGCAGATTTTATTTGGAGTGTTTTAAGACGATTCGCCGCAACAATGAAACATAATACATACTTTTTCTTTTGCAATATTTCTTTATTATTTCTAAACTTCTTATTTATGAAGTAACTCGCATAATGAATGATTTCTTACGATGTTACCAAAAAATAAAACCAAAATGATGGAAAGTGAATAATTGATTAATTTTGTTTTTTTTTATGTTGTTTGTGCTGGCCAGTGCGTTATTTATAAAAATGAGGTTGGCGCACTCATATGTAATAAGTATTAATGCATTTTCAATCACTATACAAAACTAAATTAAAAATAGTATTTCTGAAAAATGTACCCATATGTTAATGTTAATTGAAGTGCAGTACTTCGCTCTCTCTCTTTCTCTCAATATGGATGGGAAAAAGAAAGCTGTCAAATAAATTGACACGATGTATTCTAAATGTTAATTTGCCAAAAGTAACTGTCTTTACAAGCTTACAAAAAAAGTCCATGAATAGTCTCGGGCTCACCTGTGCTTCGAAGTGGTCCCGGTTGTTACCGCTTTAACCCACCAACCCGAATCAGGCCAGCGTGGTGGTATATGAATGTATGATCCACACTTGTGTTTCTCTCGTGTAGGAAGGCCTGAGCCCAGCAGTGGGACTGGGACGTATATAGGCTGATGATGATGATGATGATGATGATTGCAGCATTAGAAAAGATTTAGCGAAATGCTCGGTGTTTTTTATAGATTCGTGCCATTTCCAAGTACTACTGAAGCAAGTTGAAGCGTCCTTAAAATGCATAGAGAAGCAGGCTATCACTGGAGCAGCTTTGAATACAACACGGAATCTGTTAGCCATATACAGTAATATTAATGATGGCAACACCAGCGCAGGGCAAGAAAGAGCAAAGTGAGTTTAAATATTTTATATGGCAATCAGTTTTAATTTAATTTTTTGAGTGGTAATTATAAGATTACAAGCGACCCGCCCCGGCTTTGCACGGGTATTATACATATAAACATGTATTATACATATAAACCTTCCTTAAGAATCACTCTATCTATTAAAAAAAACCGCATCAAAATCCGTTTTTTAAAGATCTAAGCATACATAGGGACAGGCAGACGGCGGAAGCGACTTTGTTTTATACTATGTAGTGATTTAAGTATACTTATAAACAAAGTATTAATTTGTTCATAAAATAAATTGTCTCAATTACAAATAAAGAAAGAAAATTATGAAAAAAATATATGCTCCAGGCGGGAATCCAACCCGTATCTCCGTAGTGGTTTTATCGTTTTCTTTATTTATTTGTAATTGTGACAATTATTTGTTATTCTGTTATTTTATGAACAAATTAATACTCTGTTTTTATGTAAAAAAAAATCACATGAGATAAAAATATAAAATTAAAAATTTTAAGTAACCCCCAGCCTCATTCATCATCTATCTAACACCATCTATATCTGCTGTAAGTTTTTCTGAATAATTCAGCATTCCGCAGACTTTTTGATGGTATAGGATCAGCTCAAGGTTAGTATATTATGGGAATGGCACTGAAGTGACAGTACACCAAATTTCAAATCAATCAGATCTGTGAAAGTTAGTAAAACGCTTTTTTCATGCAGAAAATGTGTTGCTAGTCATCAGACGCCTCAACTGATCTTCATAACTTATAGCTAAGAACCATCCTAATCACGTCAGCTTTCAAACAAAAAAAAACAAATAAAAATCGGTCCATTCGTTTAGAAGGTACAATGTGACAGACAGATACACAGACAGACAATTATAACACCACTCTTTTTTCGTCGGGGCTAAAGAGGTAGCAAGAAGTTGTAGTTTTCAAAGAAACCATAGACAATTTTAGACGGCATGCACGGAGGTGCTTCCTAAACACTTCATTTGACCATGTCCAATAAGGTCGAAAATTGAACGCACGTCTCTAAAAATCAAATCATATGACAGCCATACTTTTCGTATTCATGTTGAGAGAAAGAGGTGCACTGAACTTAAATTTAGACTTAGCATGTGTTCTCCAGAATTAGGGCCACTATTTCTTTTGCATTATTTCTTTATGAGTTATACACTTCTTATTTATGAAATAAAAAAAGTAGTCAACTACCCTATTAGGCCCCGTATTACCGATAATATAGTACAAAGAGATTCAAAATTAAACTCACCAAAATTTTTTTTTGTGATGTTTTGTAAATAAACGAACTACTTATTGTAATAAATATTACTATTGAATTTCAGATGCGACTGCCAGCGAGTGTTGATGCAAATAATAGTTTATGGACTGCGAATATGTGCAGTTATGTTGAAGACAGCTAAGGAAACTGGTGAGTTGTGAACATTTTTTATATCCATAAAATCTTTGACTATCGACTTATGCCGTTAGGAACGACAAAGTGAAACTTTACAAATAACATTATCCAAATATTGGTATCCAATTTAGATAATAATAATATTCATACACACACACACACACCTATTTATCCAGCTCAAAGTAAGCATAATTAAGAGCTTGTGTTAAGAGCATTAAGATTTTGTGTGTTGTCTATGCCTACATTATGAGTGGTTTTAATGTACGTAGATTGTGAGCAACTTGTCTAAAGTTTGACTTATTTATACCTGGATTTTGAGTGACTTATGCCTAGATTAAGAGTGTTTTATATCTAAATTATAATTGATGCTTAAAAATTGTGACACCTATTCCTACATTATGAGTTGTTTATACATAGATTGTGCGCCGCTTATGTATAGTTAATGTGCGATTGTAACTCAAGCCATATTATATTATGAAAGTAACTTTCCTAGTCTACATTATGTGTGGTTTGTAAGTAGATTGTGAGTGACTTAGGCCCAGCTAGATTATGAATGTTTTAAAACTAGATTGTAACTACATTGGGCCTTATTCTGAAGACACACTCTAATTCTAAATTTAAGTACGGTTAGATAGATTTCAAAGAAACCATAGACAATTTTAGACAGCATGTACGGAGATGCCTCCTAAACACTGCATTTTATCACGTACACTAAAGTCGAAAAGAAAGCACGTTTCTAAATGTCAAATTATATGACAGCCATCCTTTTCGTATTCAAGTTTGACAGAAAGAAATGCACTGAACTTAAATTTAGACTTAGCATGTGTTCTCCAGAATTAGGGCCATTGTAAGTTACTTATCCCTAAATTATGAGTGTTTTATTTTATTTTATTATTTAACAATAAGTCCACAGCACAAAGTTTGAAAATCATAGTACAAGCATAAATATATTACAAACATTAAGCCAATTACGGACCTACATTTCGTATTCAATTTACAATTCTCAGTAAGTGGGTAGTTGAATATGAATCACTAGCACCTAACGAAAAATAACATTACTCAATTGTAACAGTCCAAGAAAACAACATAAAAAAAGATTATCGTTGCACGTTTGAGGTGTATGTGTGTTGGTGTACTTGTGCGTGTGCGTGAATTAGTGTATTCGCTTGTGTGTACATGGGCAACTGAGTTGGCATTGTTCTATTTAAGTTTACGGTGGGCTTACATGCGGCGGAAACTAAACAGTCGACACTTATAGTACCTACGAGTTTAAATAGATCACATAATACACACTACTACGGGTATATTTTTTTTTATACAAAGCACGACAAATGACTCAACACCACCTGATGTTAAGCGACAAGGAGAGTCCATATGCGAAGACAGCTAGTGCAGTTCAGACACTGCTCTAGCCGCCTCCACCTTGCCGGCCCAAAAAGCTTGCTTTTTCACGCCTCTTTTGAAGGAACCCATGTTATAGGAAGGAGCTGGCAAAGAATCCCAAGTTCTGGAAGTTCGACAAAGAAAAGAGCTACTAAATTTCTTTGTACGTGATGTTGAGGTGGAGACAGTGAATTGATGACTCCGAAGACCGGCACGCGTGCTCCTGAGCAGGAAGGGGGAAGGTGGGATAAGGTCAAATAGCTCTTCAGAACACTCTCCGTGATATAGCCGATAGAAGGCGCTAAGCGACGCAATGTCTCGACGCAATTGCAGAGGCTCAAGGTTGTTGGTGACCTCTACATCGCCAACGATACGGACAGCACGACGCCGCAATCTGTCCAGGGCATCGAGTAGGTACTTGGCGGTGCCATCCCACAAGTGCGAGCAATATTCCACGCAAGACCGGACCTGAGTTTTATAGAGTAGGCATAATTGGTCAGGCGTGAAAAACCGACGCACCTTGTTCAAATGTTGTATAATAATTATTCGGGAAATAATATCAAATAATCAAAAATGTATCAACATGTAAATGGTTACTTATAAACCAATTAAAATACTTAACGTAATGGTTTAATAATTTGAGTTTTATTTTTTCTTTTTACTTTTATATCTAAATTACGACTTATACCAAGATTATGTAAATGGCCAGTAATGTTATAGCTAGGTACTATTTTCTCAATTCAAGGTGCAGATATTGAGAGTCGCGAACTATTGGCCGTGTGTCGGAGTGGCGTGCTAGTGTTATACCAGTGCTCTGTCCGGGACGTTGAGTTTAGTTCCCAGCTGTCACACAACGAAGGACACCTCATTGATATGTGCGAAATTGTCAAGGAGTATGAACATACCGAGATGTATGGTAAGTATTATCATCATCAGCCTATATACGTCCCACTGCTGGGCACAGGCCTTCCTAGATGGGAGAAACACATGAGGAGTTTGGGCTATAACACCACCACGCTGGCCATGCGGGTTGGTGGGTTAAAACGGTTGCAGTAACAACCGGGACCAACGGCTTAACGTGCCTTCCGAAGCACGGAGGAGCTCGAGATTACAAATTTGATTGACCCATCCCGGGACCGACAATGGCGAAAGTAGCTTTGTTTTCGTAATCGAAACCAGAGCGCTCAAACCACTTCGCCACCGAGCTCCCAACATCCATACTAGTTTTTATTAAGCTGTATGACAGACATTTATTCAAAAACATAATAAAAAAGCTCTCTATTTAAATGGCTCAAACTAAATATGTTCAAATCGTCATAAATGTAACCCTACCACGGATTCGACGAATACTTACTGTGGAGAATAAGCGGCGCAGGGAACTGGTCAAGCAATGACATATATTATTAATGACATTGCGTGTCAATATCTTAATTTTATTTATTAAATAATAAAATAAAGGCATTACTATTATGTTTTTTAAGTATTGTCATCAGAGCTATTCACTCCCACGCTTTACTATTATTAAAATCTGAAGTTTTGGTAATCATAACTAACTATTAAACTCATCTTTAGGTTTAAATCTACATTTGCAACAAAATAGTTTCTCTCATAACAAAATTTCTATTGAATTAGCATTAATATATGGATGTCTCTATTTTACAGTTAACATGCTCTCGGAATTAATGGGAACATTCCAAGCTTCCCCAGAAGAAATATCATCATTCCATCGACAACCGTGGCTGAAAAGCTTCGAATCATTCTCACTGACAGACTGATATATACCTTGTGTAAAAAGTGTAATATTATTGTAAATATTGTATTGTAAATAAAAGAATAATCTTCATAAAGTGTACATAAGCGAATAAATGAAACACGGGTGATTTGACAGTAATTTTTTTATTTGAAATATTATTTATTTTCTAGGAAATATTATATATTTAATACCGACAGATAATATTGATCGAGGAATGTTGTAAGATCACATTCAGTAATAAAGTTTTGAATAAAAACGAAATAGTTCATAAATACTTATATCCTTATTTATCACAAATCTAACAAAATAACACTAAACACTGCATTAAGTTGTGCTAAAGTAAAAAAATGCATTACTATGAAGCCAAAATGTTTAGTCAATAATAGCTCTCTATTTAAATGGTACCTGTAGGTACTTTAAATTTCAATCGAACCGAAACTTGAGTTCAGCTCTTATGCAGCCCCTCTATGAGCAAGAACTTCTTATACAGGTTGATCCAAAAGTTGACGTCCGAAAATTTCAAACAACTGCAGAATTACCAAAAAATTTTTTCAACTAGTTAAGTCGAAAAATCTCTTGGAAATATAGAAAAAAATATAACTCGAAAAGTACACTCATGGGGTGTTTCAGAGTGCCCCAAAAGTCAATATCAAAAAATAATTCGACGTCACCTTTTGACAGCTGCTGCTGAACAAAATCAAGATGGTCACATTTTAATGGGATTAAAACTTCTAAGGGTTGTAGGTTTAATGGAAGAAGTACAGCATAAAACCAGTTGCTAACAGAAAGTGGAATCCTAATATACAGCAGACTAAAATGAGGAAATATCTAGATTTCCTTAGAGCAGGTAAAAGCCAAAACACGAGTACAGCTCCAGAGACGAAGGCAGCCATTAAAACTAAGAGCCATTGCAGCCAAAATATTTGGATCGTCCATAAGACTGCCACTGGGATGTATATTGATAGGGAATATCCATATAGGCAGAATAGAGACATCATTGTTGGTGATTTTGACATCTGAAAAAGTTTAGAAATAAGAGCTAATCATTTTGAAGACCCTAAATCTAAATTCAAGTACAGTATATCTCGCTTTCTCAATATATATCGGGAAAAGATAGCAAGAATTAGACATTTCAAACATTTTTGGATGGACAATTTTAGGGAGGTGACTTTTAATAAGGGCGAAAATTGAACACATCTTTCTAAAATGTCAAATCAGCCATTCTTTTTTGTTTTTATATTGATGGAGTGAGATGCACTGAACTGAAATTTAAATTTAGCGTCTGTTCTGCAGAATTGGGCGCTCTGTATATACGGGATGGTGCCGTCAATACGACAATAAATTAAAACATGAGCTATATTATTTCACAGAAATGGTTTACCACTTTCAAAAATATCGTATTTGTTTGATAATTTCATGACATTTCTATGAAATAATGCAGCCAATGTTATATTATTTCATACAAATGTCATTAAATTATCAAATGAATTAATATAGCCCATGTTTTAATTTATTGTCGTATTGACGGCACCACCCTATACAATGTGGCGAAATTAGCTGAAATTACTTTCATTTTAATTTAAAACAGGAATTTAAAAAAAATCCCTGTTGAATAAATTCAACTAGATCACAGACAAGCTGACAGTCCAACTGGTGGCAAGTTGTAACCACAACCTATAGACACCCTAGAAATCACTTGGTATTTCAGGTATGAAAATAAAATGAAATGCCTTCCATTCCTAGTTATTTCACTGGCTATTAACTGTTAATTTTCAAATGTAGGAAAATAAATATCCAACTAAGTACATATAATTACTTTTTCACTCCAAATAGGTAGGATTGCTGTACAATACTAAAGTTTTTTTAAGCCTAGGCTCTATAAATTTTTGGACACTCCATTGGATACTAATAAAATAGCTCTCAACATAAATGCTTTCCCTTGATTTTTTAGCTAGCGCCTTCAAGGTGCTACAAACGTCTATAGGCTACCAATCGATTTACCATCAGGGGAACCATACTTCACAGCGGAAATAGACATCTATTCAACTGGTACCTTGCCATATCATTGTAATAACTCAACTAGTCTACTATTTCTACAACTATCTATTATGTATTACCTGTGTTTCAATTTCATCTTGTTCATCAGAGGCAGTAGTCCACTTAAGAGTAGCCCACAGCGCCAGCGGTACCAACCAAATATAACATAAAATAGCAGTGGCTGCGATTGATACAATGTGGAAGTTGTACCGCCACTCCACTGGGCTATTTGTATTCTGAAGGTAACTGGATATGTTACCACTCACTGCTATTGTGAAAATCTGGCAGTGTGAATAAATTAAAGTTGAATAACAGTCATAATTTAATAACATCTTTGTTTATTAAAGTTTCTTTTATATTTACAGATATTTTATACAATTTGGAGAAATTTATTATAAATATATAATTTGTATAATATTTCATATCACACATATTTTCTAGTCCCAAGTTGTAGATTATCATAGAGTTATGAATACTAGATAATGGAAAACATATTAAAAATAATAGGTATACTGGCAGGTGGTCAAATCATTTATTAAAAAAAAATTAAAGTCGAAAAATAACTTAACTAGTAGCCACCAGCCCCCTTATTGTCAACTGTCGGAAAGAATTCGAATTTTTGGAAACTATAACTATATACCTGTCACTTTTTATCGCGCTGTGTCGAAGCGAGACAGCATGTGACTTTTCGAATCGAATCCGTGATCCGACAGTTGAGAATAAGGGGGCAGTAGTAGCTATCCAAAATAGTATTGTCTGTCACCCATAGTCTCAAACTACCACCATACCAAATTTCATCTAAATCGGTTCAGCATGAATAGGTAACAGACAGAGTCACTTTTACATTTATTATTAATGTAATAAAAAAAATCATCATACAATGTTACATCTGCACTGAGCGCTTTTTGCAATCTTTCATAATGTACACGGGCAGAGAGTGGAAGGCACTGTCGGCCTCAGTTTTACTACTTATAACCTGAGTTCCTTCTAAGCTGGAGTATAGTCACATTCTAGGTAAGCTTGCTACATCGTCTACCCTCTCTAACTTCTCTTGGAGCCAGAGATTTAAAATTAAAATAAACATAGATTGTCCTTACCAAAGTAACTGCAATCCACACAGGCCCATATAGGTCTGGTTTTCCTTTAATTCTCTCATCAAAGTAATTCCTGGATACTTTCTGTGGAAATACTGAGGATATTATGCGCTCCACAACTTCACTTGTTTGCACATCAAAGTACTTCTGATAATATTGGATGGTCCAAAAATTGTGGTTGGCTGAAAAACAAATTATACAGCTGTCTAAATTTTGTCTGGGGCATAGCTTACAGATGTTATGTTTATACAATATTATACTTTTTACCCCCCAACTAAAAGAGGGGTGTTATAAGTTTGACTGTCTGTCTGTGGCATCATAACTCTTAAATGAATGGACTGCTTTTGATTGTTTTTTTGTATGAAATCTGACATGATTAAGATGGTTGTTAGCTATAATTTATGAACATTTGTTCAGGTGTTTGATAAATAATATCGCAGGTTTGATTCCCGCCTCAGGATGTGAAATTTACTTAGTTTTATACTATTTTAATTACTAAATAATATCAGCTCATTTCTACTTGACAAAAGGTTCTTACTAAATTTCACAGATCTGATTAATTTGAAATTTGGTTTACTGATACTTTGGTGGTATTTCCAAGACATGTTAACCTTAAGCTGATCCTGTACCATCAAATAGTCTATGGGATGCTCAATTCTTCAGACATTTACAGCAGATATAGTGTTTGTACTCTTAGGAAAAGTCTCAATGATATTTAACACTATGTACCTATTTAAGATTCATGTATATCATGTAAACTAACATAATGTCATTGTTTGATTGTTGTGTTTCAGTCTCCTTAAAATTCTACAATTCTAAACACATTTTTTCTATCATTATATTAGAAAATGAGGCAGGTCTTATAAGTGTAAAAACCTCTCATTAATTATCTGAGTAACAATAACATGTCTAAAATGAATAATCTTAGCCATTATAATACGCGTTAATTCCTTATCATAATTAATTAGGAACACACTCTGGGGCGGCGCTGTAGGCTCTTCAACAACTTTGGGTTCCTCAAAAGTATAATTAGGATTCGACATGGAATTATTGTATTGGTTAGTATGAACTGCTTCCACGTCAATCCGAGCACTTCGATCATTATGTTCTGGAGAATAATCTTGAAAGTTTAACAAATCACTCGTGTTTACGTGTGACATTTTATCTGTATTCTTGAGTTCAAATTTAGTACAGAGCACTCAGAACTATTATTATTAATCACCAAATCCAAAATTTTTCGACGGGTTCTAAACAAAACAAAAAATATTTATTGGGATTGGGACATTGGGAGACAAATTGTGTAGGACAAGGACGAAAGATCACAGATTAGAAAGAGTACGAAAGATTTCCTATTCTTTTTTTTATTTAATTTTTGAACGGCTTTGGACGTTAGCCATCAAGCCTATTATTTTGACGTTGACTTTAGTTTTTTTGTTAATTTTCCCTTTAGAGGGACGGCACTAATGCCGTAACTAATGCCCATACAGCCATGTCTTCAGTATTTCTTATTTCTTTATTTATTGCATTGAAATGCTGGTGTTACACATTTCAATGCATCTTGGGAGTATTTGACGCGAAATATATGATGACAGTCCCATATGTGCTACTTGAAGAGGTGGATAACCACAAAAAAGTTCTCATCGTATTTCGCACCTTAATCACTTTTATTCTAATACCCTTTTAGTTGCACGTCAACACAAACACTTTGTATTTAAAACAACACCACTTTTATAACACAAAGTTAGCTCCGACACAATTTTTAATTATTAAAATAAAATCTTTACCGACGCCAACTAGACTCTGGCCAATGAATCGTGTCACTCGTATTTTTAATGAAGTTTTTTAAAGGCAACACTCGAAATGTCATATTGACGTTTCATTTCTCATTCTTGTATTGAGTTTATTTTGTAGTTTTACTGTAAAATAATGTCGAAATCAATAAAAAAGTACTATTCGAAAGATTGTATACACTATGATACATAAATACAAAGATGTTTAAAGTGAATTTAATCGGAAATCAGAAGAAAAATTCGACATTTTGAGGAAATACGTTCGCTACAGGTTAGTTTATTGTTTTCAGGGCGTTATGACTTGATACTTTTCTGTTTTCTGCCCACATCACCTACCTAATAAAATCCATTATTTTATAATATTCATGTTTATCGGTTATTTTCAGAAAGTGTATATGAAGAATTAAATCTCAAAATATTTATTCACTTAAAACTTAGAGAAGCCTGAAATGTTGCATACAAGATCTGAAGAAGGTTTTCTGCCTGGTGCATTAATAGTTTTCAGTGCAAAATCCAAATCAGCTGATTACCATGGTGACATGAATGCATAAAACTTCTTGAAATGGATAAGGGAATATCTACCTATCCTAACAAAGCCATGTGTAATTTTTATGTATAATGCAATGCAAGTTACCCTGTGAAACTAACAAACAAACCTCCCACAATGTCTAATAGCAAAGGTGATATTCGGAAATGGTTAATAGAAAATAATGTAACATTCCAAGAGTACCCATAAAAATGTTATTGTGCTTTGTTCATGACAACAGATGTATTTAGATTCTGACTTTGATTATGAATCATCCTAACAACTTATTAAATATGCCTTATTTCAAATTTTATTTTATACCCGCCCATTACTTTTTATCCTCTTTTTCCCCCTGTTTTGATATTCAGACTGTAAGTGTCTATAATGACTAGTAGTAAGTGGATAGCTGGTAATTATTTAATTGTAAATAATTACCAGCTATCCACAGTATGCTATTTATAACATAAAAATAGCCTTTAAGAAAGTGAAGTAAGTAAACATTATGATTTAAAACATTGAGATTCAAAATTAATATTTGTGTTAGGTATGTAGTATAGATTTTATTTGAATTTTTCCAGTCCATTATTTTATGTTAACAAAGTAAAGTGAAGGATAATATTTTTATAATTTATTTATTTTTAAAGTATCGTCGGCCTATGCCCAGTAGTAGGCATCTGTAAGCTGATATGATGATGATCATGATGATGAAATTTACGTCAAGTTCAATATCACACTTTTCTTTTTCTAATTAGATAGAGAATAGAGAAGTGGAATAGTATTTGAAGTTCTATTTAGCACTAAATCATACAACAATTCGAATATTTTAAGGCAAGCTAATTAATGAGCTGGGATAAAAATTTTAATGTTGTGGTAGCTTGCCTACCTACAGCCCCACTTGGTCTATCTGGTCTAACTCATTAATGCTCATCAAATCTATTTTATCTATACCAAGGATGATGTATCCATGATCTATACCCATAATATATTAAGTCTACTCAAGTTTATGAAAAAGATATCACCTTGTGTTTTAATAACCATTAGAACATCTAAAACAGTATTAAAATTATAAATGTTTCTTTGCATTTATTATTGAATTCTTTTTTTTTTAAATTGAACATTCCTAATGCACGCGCGTTTCACCATGTATAAAATGTTTAAAGCTAAAATAGGTTTTACTCGGCGTCATTGTGGCCGAGTATTTGATACCCGACGGTTTTTAAAACCCTAATAACTTTAAATACTCGTGAGGGAGCTCGGTGGCCTAGTGGTTTGAGCACTCTGGTTTCGATTACGGAAACAATGCAACTGTCGCCATGGCCTATCCCAGGATGAGTCAATCAAAACAGTTTTGTTTTAGAATAGTAATTAGAATATTATTTGTTTTGTATCAATATCCGGAATCCATCTTGAGTCAAGCACCTGTCTTTCTAGCCTAAATCAGCGTTTCCGGTCCCTCTCCGATAGTGCTGCCCTCTGTCATCGACTAAAACTTACTTAAGTGTGCACCGGGTGACGGTTAGTCATTATAGCGTCGTTTTTCACGCCGTTCAAAAGTCAGCGTTAACGGTTAACTTGTTAATTTTCGTTTGAAAATTTTCTTAAAAAGTGTTAATTTAGATTTAATCCTCTCCGGTAGTTATGGAGAATAATAATGTTGAGGAAAATCGGTCAGTAAATGTTAGTGATGAAAGTGGTTCACGAAAACGTAAGCGTTCTCCATCCCCGAGCTCTAGTAGCTTGGAAAACGATTCGCAGACCAGCAGGGACTCTAGCCCGGCGAGATCTAAGCCGAGGAAAGTACAACAAACTGTGAGTAGTGCACATTTTGAATTTCTGTCCCAACAAGTTGCATTTTTAACGAGCTTAATGACTAAAAATGGTGATATTAAAAAATTAGACAGTCATTCTACGGAAATGCCCAATAATTCTATAGAATCCGTGATTCCTTCAAACGAGCTTAATTTACAAAAACCTGAGAATGTTTTACAATGTAATAAACTTAATATTTTATCGGAGGTTAGTACTACGGTTAAAGATCCATTATATGCAAAAGCCAACGATATTTTCTTGAATAAATTGATAGTGTTCGCGCCGTATCGCTCCTGTGAAGAATACGCAAGCAATTTACTTACATTTTGAAGATGCTGCTTAAATCTGCACAGGCGACTATATCTTAGTAGTAAAGTAGTTCTGAATACCGTCAATCTATTGACTTACAATTTTTTGGCGATCATCGAAAGACGTATTGAATTGTAATTCCTTCAAAAACGCATTAAATCTAATAAAAATTCAATTTTGAGTTTAATATAAAGCTCCATTTTGTTCACGAAGAAACATATTTTTGGCGACCGTGACAGGACTAAACCTGGGATCTTCAGATTATCAAGATAAGTGCCATCCTTTACTCCTACTTACACTACCAACAATAACCTGAATCCTTTGTTCCTTTAATATTTTTTAATGTTATTTATCATTTTTATGCTGCGTACTCAACGAAATACATAGTTAGTACCTACTTGAATAGTTAATTTGGAATACCAATAAGCAAACAAGTAATATTCAATAACTTTTTTATATTAGGTAGTAGCCTAAAGTTACATAAATCTTATAAATGTTAGGATTAATATTAAGCAAAGTAATACATAAAATATATTTTCATAAGTATCTTTCCAACATTTATTGCCTAAGTATAATTAACATTGAAATAGAATTAAGAAAATAATTTGTTTTTTTTACTTACATTACTAAGTAATTTGTTTAGTTTTTGTGCACAAAATTAACTTAATGAAAATTACAATAACATTTCAATAGATAGATATCTTATTGCTGTTTGTAACTGGTTTGAATTGTCATAGTGCAGTTAATGCCAAATTCAAAACTCAGTTTTTATTTAACATTGCTCTTTTGACCTGGTTCGCCGAACGTTTCCAGGCAATACTCTCCGAGTGCAGTCCGTTGGTGGCATTCAACACTTACACCGTCAGGCAGCTGATGGACTACTCATAAGGAATCCAGCCTGCCGTTTTCACCAGATCAGGAGCGTGAGATAAACACATATTTTTACATAAATACGTAAGCATAATATATTTTTTATTTTTTCTTGAGATAAGTAATTGAACCTTGTTTACAAATTGCAGTGTATAATATTGAGACAGAGTAATTTGTTAAATAAAGTAGTAAGTATAAATATAAATTAAAATATCAATTATAGAAGTGCATAGTAAAATTTAGTTCAGTAAGTAATAAAATTTAAAGTTTTGTTATTTAAAAAAAAAAAACATACAGACGAATTGATAACCTCCTCCTTTTTTGAAGTCGGTTAACAAAATGAGTACGCCCAATATTTCTGGTTTAAAATCTCTTTATGTTAGACGCAGTTCTATGAAGGGTCAGATAACAAAATTTAAAAATTATATTGAAAAAATTGCTAAGAATGTGGAAGAGGTTAGTGATTTGGAGTTTGCGGAGCTAAATTTAAAAATAGGTAAAATTGAAAGTTTGTCAACAAGGTTTGATGCTTTGCAGACCGAGATAGAAATTTTGAATTCTGATAACTTGTTAGCTGAAGTCGATGAAAGAGAACTCATTGAAGATTCTATTATTCAATGCATCGCTGAAGCAAAGGCCATCTTGAAACAAAATGATCATGTGGCGAATAAATCCTTCCATGATTGCTCTGACACTGACTTAGGCATTAAACTGCCACAAATTCAAATTTCGAAATTTGACGGATCTTATTTCCGCTGGTTAGAGTTCCGCGATACTTTTACAAATTTAATTCACAAAAGGGCACAAATTTCAGACATCCATAAGTTTCATTATTTGGTTTCCTACCTTGAAGGTGATGCAGCGCGTATTATATCTAATCTGGAAGTGTCATCTGCCAATTACAAGGAAGCTTGGCAGCTTCTTTGCGAGCGTTACAATAATAAGCGACTTTTGATAAATCACCACATAGATTCACTATTTAGAATCCACCCGTTGTCTCGTGAATCAGAAAAATCTTTAAGATTTCTCGTCGATCATGTTACCAAGAATCTGCGCGCGCTTACTAGTCTAGGCCTTCCGACTGAACATTGGGATGTGCTTATAATATTCATGCTTTCTTCTAAATTGGATAATGACACCAATACTAAGTGGGAAGAATTTCGGAATTGTTTAGACGATATACCTACATTAGATCAATTTAAAAAATTTTTGAATGATCGTGCAGATGTTTTGGAGTCATTAAATCGCAACAGATTCAGCAATAAAAGTATTTCAAGCAATGTGCCCAAAGGCTCATCCAATGTGAATACAAAGCATCAAAACTATTCTCGTTCATTTAATGTAAATAATTCCAATTATAATAAAGGCGATTATGTCAAAAATACAAACGTTTTTGCAACCTTAAAATCAAATAAAACAACCACTTTTGTTTGTATTATTTGTAATAACAATCATAAAATTTACGACTGTTCACAATTTAAATCTAAAACCATTCATGAAAAACAAGCACTAGTATCTAAATATAAACTATGTCAAAATTGCTTACGACAAGGACATCCTTTAAATGAATGTCGTATGGGTCCTTGTCGTCAGTGCAATCGAAAGCACAATACTCTTCTTCATGATTCTGATGTAGTAGCTGGCTGCAGTAATACGGATGAAGGTAATCAGGCTGTAGTGGCCTTTTCAAAAGATATTTCAAATCACGTTATTCTGTCAACAGCCTTAATAGAAATTAAGAATCCTGAAAGTGACCAAGTAGAAACTGTGCGGGCACTTCTGGACTGCGGCAGCCAGTCTTCGTTCATCACAAAGTCACTGCAACAAAAACTATCATTAAAAACTACACCTCTAAATGCAGTAAACGTTATTGGAATTGGCAATAGCTGCTCAAATAAAATTACGGAGAGTTGTATTGCTAATCTAAAATCCAAGAATAGTACTTACCAAATAACTTTATCACTTTATGTTCTTAATGAGTTGACAGGGAAGTTACCAAAAACTCCCGTTAACATTCAAAATTTATCTATTCCTAAAAATATAACACTTGCAGACCCACAATTTGCACAACCTGCCCCTGTCGAAATTTTGATAGGAGCAGACATTTTTTGGGACATCCTTGGTTGCGAGCAGCGCTCTTTAGGATCCCATAGTCTAAAGGTACATAATTCTAAATTTGGTTGGATTGTAGCCGGCCCTCTCAATTTATTTCATCCCAAAGAAATTCATTGTAACTATATGTTAACGTCGAATTCAACGTCTAAGGTTGATGAAATGCTTACTAAATTCTGGGAGATCGAGGAACTGCCCCGAAAGACAGTACTCGGTCAAAATGAAATTGCCTGTGAAACTCATTTTCTAAAAAATACTACTCGTACCGCCGAAGGCAGATTTTGTGTTAGGTTACCTCTAAAGGACTCTCCTGACTGCCTCGGGGATTCTTATTTTAGAGCTAAACGGCGTCTCCTGAACCTAGAAAGAAGGTTTCGTAAAAATCCTGAGCTAAAATCACAATATGTTCATTTTATTAATGAATACAAGGAATTGGGACACCTTTCTGAATCATCAGTTTCATTGCCTAATCCGTCATATTTTCTTGCGCACCATGCTGTTTTTAAAGAAGAGAGCGAGTCAACCAAGATACGCGTAGTTTTCGACGGCTCTGCTCCAACTTCATCCGGCTACTCCGTTAATGATATTTTAATGGTGGGTCCCAACATTCAACAGCCTCTCTTCTCCATACTCATCAGGGCAAGACAGCACAAATTCCTACTGACTGGTGACATCTCAAAAATGTATCGTCAAATATTATTAAATGAAAAAGATAGGAATTTGCAATTGATATTATGGAGACAAGATGAGCATCAACCTATCAAGACGTTGCAACTCAGTACTGTCACTTACGGAACTGCAAGTGCCAGTTACTTGAGCACCAAATGTCTTTGGGTGGTCGGAGAACTCTGCGCTGATAATTACATTAAAACAATCATTCAAAATGATTTTTATATCGATGATCTGATCACTGGCGCTGATGACGAAATCCAATTAAAGTACATTTTAAGTTCAGTTTCAACGGCATTAGATTCTGCTTGTTTTCCTTTGCGTAAGTTCAAGACTAATTCAAAATTACTTTTTGATGACTCAAACCTAAATTCTACAGATCCTTTAACATTCAGTGAATCGTCGAGTACTCTCGGTATTGGCTGGCATCCCTCAAGTGACTATTTTCACTTTCCTATTAAAATTCCCCCTCATGTGGACGCTGTCACAAAAAGAATAATCCTTTCTCATTCATTCAGAATCTATGATCCATTAGGCCTACTGAGTCCTTGTATAATTCAGCCTAAAATGCTCATGCAAAAATTGTGGCTAAAAGGTATTGAATGGGATGAGCCTGTCTCATCTGAAATCAAAGAAAAATGGTTTGAAATATCTAATAATTTACATTTTCTTTCTAATATGCAAATTCCACGGAGAGTTATCTGTGATTCTGCTGTTTTTATAGAATTTCACACGTTCAGTGATGCTTCTCAAAGTGCTTACGGCGCTTGTGTATATGTAAAATCTATTAATTCTAATAATGACATTACAGTAAGGTTACTCTGCTCCAAATCTAAGGTTTCACCTCTAAAACCCATAACAATACCTCGATTAGAGCTCAGTGCGGCTCTTTTATCGGCTAAGCTGTGTAAGAGCGTTCTTGATGCTAGTAGACTCACTCCTAACCGCATAGTGCACTGGTGCGACTCGAGCGTTGTATTGGGATGGATCAACAGCAATCCCAGCAAATTAAAACAATTTGTGGCCAATAGAGTCGGTGAGATTCTAGAACTAACTAATCCTAGATCTTGGCGATATGTCCCTACTAATAGCAATCCTGCTGATTTGATTTCTCGTGGAGTTAACGGAAGTCAACTTCCGAATATTGATCTTTGGTGGCTAGGCCCTAATTATCTGTATGAAAGTGAATCTAAATGGCCTAAACTAAATAATAAAATGGATGAGGCAAACTTACCGGAAATAAAATCATTTGCTGTTATCACTTTTAAGGACCCTGTATTTGACTTTAAAAAAATATCTAACTTTCGTAAAATTCAAAGAGTCTTCGCTTACATTCTACGCTATATACATAATATAAATCCTAAAAATAAAAACATTAAATATAAAAACAATTTATCAACAGAAGAGTTAAATAATTCATACATAGAAATATGTAAAACTGCTCAAAAGGAGAGTTTTGACTTAGATTACAATAAATTATTTAAAGGAAAGCCCATAAGTAACAAGTCTAAAATTTTATCTTTATCACCATTTTTGGATGATAAGGGTGTAATTAGAGTAGGAGGTCGAATTGATTCTTCTACCTACGCATTTGAAAGAAGGCATCCTATATTACTTGATGCTTCCCATCATTTAACAAAACTTTTGTTTGAGCATGAACACGTGAAGAATCTGCACGCTGGCCCTCAGCTTTTGCTTGCGACAATTAGAAATTCAGTTTGGCCAGTAAATGGTAGAAAACTTGCTAGAAGTGTTGTAAAAAACTGTGTGACTTGTGCTCGTGTTCGTGGTCAAACGTTGCAGCCGAAAATGGGTGATTTGCCTCCATATCGTGTCTCGGTGGATTTTCCATTTAATACAGTAGGAGTTGATTATGCTGGCCCTTTTCTAATAGTAAACAGGAAGGGCCGTGGTGCTAAATTAATAAAATGTTACATGTGCCTATTCATCTGTCTACGCTTTAAGTGTCTACATTTAGAGGCAGTGTGTGATTTGTCAAAAGAGGCATATATAATGACACTCCGCAGATTTGTTGCCCGTCGCGGCAAACCAGCGGAGATAATTTCCGATAATGGCAGAAATTTTACAGCTGCGGCAAAAGAGTTATCTATTTTTCTAAAGATTAATTATAATTCACTATCTGAGTTTGCGGCTCAGGAAGGAATAAAATTCACCTTTATCCCGACTTACGCTCCTCATTTTGGTGGAATTTGGGAGGCTGGGGTAAAAGCTGCGAAATTTCACGTTAAAAGAGTAATGGGAAATACCCATCTTTCTTTTGAAGAGTTGAGTACATTGTTTGCTCAGGTAGAGGCAATTTTGAATAGCCGTCCACTTTGTCCTATGTCTTCCTCACCCGACGACTACCTATCCTTATCCCCAGGGCACTTTTTAATTGGAAGACCTTTAAACTCTCTGCCGACTCTTCTGTTAGAGAGCCTTAAGGAATCATCTCTAAATCGTTATGCAAGATTAGAGCAGATACGTCAGCATTTTTGGAGAAGATGGCAAAAGGAGTATGTATCTGAATTACAACAAAGGACTAAATGGAAAATTTCTCAAGCATCCCTCAACCTTGGAGACATGGTACTCATACACGAAGACAATAATCCTCCATTGAACTGGCGTCTCGGCAGAGTCGCTCGTTTGTTTCCTGGGCCTGATGGAGTTACGCGAGTGGCTGAGGTCAATACCACCAGTGGCTGCATTCGTCGTCCCTTGGTTCGTCTGTGCCGCCTACCTGCGGCCGATCAACTTTTGTGTTGAAACACGTTTTACTTAGTGTTTCAACGGGGGGCAAGATGTTCGCGCCGTATCGCTCCTGTGAAGAATACGCAAGCAATTTACTTACATTTTGAAGATGCTGCTTAAATCTGCACAGGCGACTATATCTTAGTAGTAAAGTAGTTCTGAATACCGTCAATCTATTGACTTACAATTTTTTGGCGATCATCGAAAGACGTATTGAATTGTAATTCCTTCAAAAACGCATTAAATCTAATAAAAATTCAATTTTGAGTTTAATATAAAGCTCCATTTTGTTCACGAAGAAACAGATAGAATTACAACGTTTTAACAATGAGGACTGGTATGCCATTCGTTTTGCCGATACACAAAAGAAATATTTGGCTACCCCCGGTTTCGTGGAGCTTAATGTAAATGATGAGTTGAAAAAATTTGAAGCAGCTATGCTAAAGGAGGATCCTCGATCATATTTGCTAGAACGTTCTTTTGCTAGCTTGACAAATGCTCTGCTTTCCCAGAAAGATGAATTGAAAAACACTCTGCAATCTCTAGTGGATTGGGTATTCGCATCAAAAGATTCTTTGACCCCAAATTTGCTTTTCGATAAGTTGCAAACAATTTTTTCAAAAGATTCTGCTTATAGTAAAGTAACAGATGATATATTACAAATAGTGTGTGGTAGGCGGGCCGATTTTATTAATTTACGTCGCGAGGCCCTGCTAAAACAAATTTCAGAGGAATTTCATCGTCAAGTTTTATACAAAATTCCTCCTAGTTCAGTTTCACTTTTTAATGAGCAATCAATTCAAAACTACCTTCAAAAAATTGGGGGGGCGGATAAATTGACAACAGTTTTAAAAGAAACGCCCCGTCCTCAGGCAAAAGATAATTTTTATCAAAATCAAAAGCCGTCAACTAGTAAACAAGTGAATGATACGTTTCGCCCAAACACTAGAAAAGTTCAACATTCATTTCGTCGTTCAAACCAAGCAGGAGCCAGGCAAAACAGCAACCGTGATAAGCAAAAAGGAAAAAAATCGCATCCGCACTCTAACTTTAAAAATAAGCGCAACGAATGACTATCTGACATTTCGAGGCGGCTGTCTGAAGCAATTTCAATACGTTTGGAGCAATTTGGGTGCACCGTACAAAATTTGTCAACTCTTGAACGGTGCCCGCATTCCTTTTATACTAAAGCCGCCACTCATACATCCGAGCTCCACAGTCCTTCAGTGCTACAGAACCAAAACCTCACTCGACATGACAGCACAGATACAAGGTATGCTAGAGTCGGGAGTACTAGAACAAGCAGAACCGAATGCCAGCTACCTTTCAACGTTCTTTTTGGTGCCAAAGTCAGACGGGACCTTTCGCCCTATCTTCAACCTCAAAGAACTAAATCGCTTTGTAATAACGAAACCTTTCCAACTATTCAGTCATTTCCGTGTACCAGATTTTCTTCAGCAGAAAGACTGGATGGCAAAACTAGATTTAAGTCAAGCCTACTTCCATGTGCCTATCTCTCGGCAGCATCGCAGGTTCTTGAGGCTCAATTACCATCACGATCCGACAAAAAATCAACTGCTCCAGATGACGTGCTTGCCTTTCGGCCTCTCTTCAGCGCCGAGGACGTTTGCTTCAATAACCAACTGGGTGGCAGAATTTCTAAGAAGTCACGGCATCAGGTGCGTAGTCTATTTGGACGATTTTCTCCTCGCAAACCAAGAGATTCGTCAACTACACGACGACCTAGCATTCACTATAAAGATCATGCAGTTGTTAGGTTGGACAATCAACTACGACAAGTCTGTGCTGGCTCCGACACAATGCCTCGAGTTTCTTGGCATAACTTGGGACACAAAGAACAACACGAAGTCCTTGTCGGAGCTAAAGTGCCAAACGCTACGCAAAGCACTTTCCCAACAGCACAAAAGTTGCAAGTGGTCTCTCAAACAGTATCAAATCCTCATGGGGAGACTCAACTTTGCGACATTTGTAACTCGGAGAGGACGGCTTCATTGTCGGACACTGCAATACTTCAGCCGACTTTTGCCAAAGAACCACCCCTATCGAAAATTAGATATGCCGAGTCCAGTTCGTTCCGAAATCGAGTGGTGGTGCAAAGCAATAGGGAAATCTATGCCCATACATATGAACCCAGTGACCCATCTGTTAACAACGGACGCGTCAGACATAGGTTGGGGCGCACAGCTCGACGACAAAAACATCACGGGGTCATGGTCGAAACAGCAAATAGCCTGGCACGCAAACCAGAAAGAAATGTTCGCTGTTTACGCAGCAGTACTCCAAGAACAACATCACCTACGGGGAGCAGTATTGCTTCTCCAAACAGACAACCGGACAGTGGTGTCATATATAAACAAAGAAGGCGGCACAAAATCGAAGAAACTTCTGAAACAGACTCGGCAAGTTCTAGAAATTTTAGACGAACTAGATATTCATCTGATAGCTCAATATTTTCCGGGCAGGTTCAATGTAGAGGTCGACGCTCTATCTCGCCAGAGAGCTTGTCCCGAGTGGCACCTAACCACGACAGCAACAACACCCATATTTCAAAGGTGGGGCATTCACGAAATAGACCTCTTTGCATCCAAAACAGCTCATGTAGTACCGCAGTATTGCTCAATGGATGTTCAAGATCAAGAGGCACATCGCCACAACGCATTTTGCCACCAATGGCACTACAACCTAGCGTGGCTGTTTCCACCACCGAATCTTATTCCCAGAGTACTAAATCACTTGAATATGGCCAGCGGACAATACATTTTAATAGCTCCGAGGTGGAACAAAGTGTTCTGGCGGGCAGATGTACAGGGTCGAGCTCTACAACCTGCTTATCTGATTCCAGACCTGAAACACGTTCTCCTAGATATGAGGACGGGAATGCACCCGCCGGAGGTTCAGGATCTACATCTAGAAGCATGGCTGATTTTGGCTGGCAAGACTTATTGACAGACTGGACCGATAAGGAGCATACGTTACTAATGTCTAGTTGGAGAAGTTCTACAATCAACACCTATAGGCCAGCATGGACCAGATGGAAAAGTTGGTGCGAGTCCCATTCAATTGATTTTAAATTTCCTAATGCAGATCAAGTAGCGCGCTATCTAGCACATCTTCACTGTGATATTGGTCTTGCTTATAGAACTATTCTAGTACATAAATCGGTAATTTCAACATTTACTCACTTGAAACATAACGTTGATTTGTCATCAAATTTCTTTGTAAAACATATTTTAAAAGCAATATCTGTTTCTAAGAAAAAACTTGTTAAGCCTCCAATTTGGAATCCTAAAATTTTAATACAATTTCTAAGTTCTTATAGTCTTGATGAAAACAATCTGTATCAGGTGTCTAGACATACAGCTACCCTTTTATTGTTGTATTCAAGCCGCAGAGTTCATGATCTTACTTTGTTACGAATTGACAATCTTAGTTTAATAGATGAGGATTCTAGCATAGTTTTATGGCCAGCTTTCGGTTCTAAAACTGATAATTTCAAACATCGGCAGTCAGGATGGCGGCTTAAAGAACATCCTGATAAAAGATTAAATGTTGTTTTTTGGATAAGACGGTTGCTAAGTTTATCGCTTAATCGTAGACTAAACATAACAAATTTATTTATAACAGCCCGAAGTATTGTGAAGCCAGCCTCTAAAACTATAATTGGAGGTTGGGTAAAGTCGCTCCTCAAGGAGGCTGGCATTGAGGCAACTCCGGGTTCAGTGAGATCCGCAGTAGCTTCCCTAAATTTTGTAGAAAATTTCCCTATTGATCAAATTCTTGCTACGGGAAATTGGAAAATGATTCATACTTTTCAAAATTACTTTTTTTTTTTTTTTTTTTTTTTTTTTTTTTTTTTTTTTTTTTACACATTATAGCGTCTTCTATAACTTCCTTGCACCAGGTGATAACAAACACATCACTCAAGATGGATTCCGGATATTGATACAAAACAAATAATAGAGAGTTTTACCATAAAATAAAACTTACCTATTATTTTTTCATCAATATCCGGAATCCAGGTAAGGGCTACCTGGCGCATCATGAGCCTATAATGACTAACCGTCACCCGGTGCACACTTAAGTAAGTTTTAGTCGATGACAGAGGGCAGCACTATCGGAGAGGGACCGGAAACGCTGATTTAGGCTAGAAAGACAGGTGCTTGACTCAAGATGGATTCCGGATATTGATGAAAAAATAATAGGTAAGTTTTATTTTATGGTAAAACTCTCTATTATGTATTTAATAAGGTAGGCATCCATTTAAATAAATTATTAACATACTTAAAAAACGAATGATCAAGACTATTTATTCCTTGCGAAATAAGTGCTTACATCTAAAGATTTTTTAAAATTGCCGCTCTTTCTCAGTGACACGATTCACTGGCCAAACTCTAATTCTCCCCATAAAGGGAAGGCAACGGAAACTAATGTCCATACAGCCATGTCTTCAGTGGGCCTGATTCTGAAGTCACACTTTAATTCTAAATTTAAGTACAGTATATCTCTTTCTCGCAATATGTTATAGGAAAAGATAGCAAGAATTTGTTGAGAGCTGTCAATTAAATTTAGATAGATTTCATAGAAACCATAGACAATTTTAGACGGCATGGGAGGTGCCTTCTAAACACTGCATTTTAGCCGATTTTAGCACGTTCAATAAAGTCGAAAATTGAATGCACGTTTCTAAATGTCAATTTATATGACAGCCATCCTTTTCGTATTCATTTTGAGAGAAAGAAATGGACTGAACTTAAATTTAGACTAACCATGGCCCTGGAGAACACATGCTAAGTTTAAATTTATGTTCAGTGCATCTCTTTCTCTCAAAATGAATACGAAAAGGATGGCTGTCATATAATTTGACATTTAGAAACGTGCGTTCAATTTTCGACCTTATCGAACATGATAAAATGCAGTGTTTAGGAGACACCTCCGTAACATGCCATCTAAAATTGTCTATGGTTTCTTTGAAATCTATCTAAATTTAATTGACCGGTCTTAACCGCATCTTGCTATCTTTTTCCTATGACTTATTGCGAGAAAGAGATAAACTGTACTTAAATTTAGAATTAAAGTGTGTTCCCAGAATTAGGCCCCATGTGTTCTCTAGAATTAGGGTCAGTATTTCTTATTTCTTCATTTATGAAATATATTTCGTGTTATTGAAACACAGCATTTCATTGCAATAAATGAAGAAATAAGAAATACTGATGACATGGCTGTATGGACATTAGTTTCCGTTTCCTTCTCTTTATGGGGAGAATTAACAAAAAAAAAACCAAAAAAAAAACTAAAGTCAACGTCAAAATAGAATTGGAAATCTTTCGTTCAAAGAGTAATGTAAGCTTTCGTTCTTGTGTGCCACACAAATTGTCTCCCACATATATTTCTTTTAAATTATTTTTTTAAATCTCTTGTTACTTTCTGACTATCGACCATTGGCAGCACTAGCGATAGAGATGTGCCAACACGGGAAAAACACATCTCGATATGATACGAGTTGAATTACACTTAACTCGAAGTGAACTCGAGTTAATTAAGTCGTGTTGTCTAGATGAAACTGAGTGAACAGTTTGTTTTTTTTTTACTAGTCAATCAAACATTTAAAAGTATGACAAAATGAAAACAAATTAGGCTTAAATAAGAATTGGGACAAAATTATAATGGAAGTGAAAGTAGCTATAATTTTATTAAAGAAGGAATCAAATGTGCGTAATCATGTATTTTTGGATTATATCGTCTTATTGTAAAGTATATTTATTAATTAACATCAAAACTAGTCTTGTAACAGTCTTGAAAAAATAACATCAGTCTAATTTTATGGTAAAATAACTATAATAATTATTTTTTTATTATTAATTATTACTTCTAGTCTGAGAGAATACTGCTCGAGTGAATTCGGTCTTAGTCCAATTCAGTTAACTCGAGTTAGTGAATTGAGTTGACACATCCCTATCTGGCGTATCCGATAATCCGCCATTTTGTATTTGATGCGCGTTCTTTTCACCCGTCCCAAAAAGTTGCTCCTATTGTGAAACGCAATTTTACGTGTTAATTTCACTATATGTCATGTTTATAATATATTCGTACGTGAGGTGACCGCCTATACATCGTGGATTATTCAATCCCAGTTTTCTTATCGGTGATAACGTAAGTTCTCTACGTGCTGTTTGATTTCGCCATGTTGGTTGAACACGTAATCGGAAATAAAGTAAAATAATTATTGGTTCCAGTAATGTGCAGTTGAAGATAGTGTTTGGTTATGGTGACATCACTTGCTGCGTGCATCCAGCAAGATGTCAAAAGAAATAGCAGAAGAGTACGCCTCGAGTTTGGCGGACTTGACCGTCAACAGCAAGCCTCTGATAAACATGCTGACCATTCTCGCCGAAGAGAACATCGACCACGCTGGTGTTATCGTTGAGACAGTGGAGAAGCATTTGGAGAAGGTGAATTTAAATTTTTAAAATTACACGGCTGCAGTCCTTCTGCTGTGATGTGGGGGATACAGGGAAAGTGTCGGTAATTGATGACGCACACAGCTCTAGCGTGTTTTACGTGTATATTATGATACTGTGACTAATCTGACCTCCTTTGTAAAGAGTTCATAACAGGTATCTCCAATTGTTCACTTTAAATCATGTTTTTTTATATTGCTTTATCTTGAGGAACTGCACTGATAATTAATAATTAGTTATGCGATGTTTACTCAATGTCAAGTATTGCGTTTTTACAAATTGAATAAGTCTCATTTGCTTCTGTTTAATTTGATGTAATGCCTTTCAAATGCATATTAGATTGAAATCAATGACATTGGTATAAAGGAAGTATAATGCCTATAAATTTAGGAGATACCTGCTAATCAGGAGAAACAAAAATTAAGTTCAAACATACTACAACTGACATCATTTCAGTTTTGTATTGAAGATTGTGGAAATAAAGTTTTTAAAAACTTGAGTTCTTATTTATTTTACACATGCGGACTATTAAAAATTTTGGTACACTAAAATTTTGTCTTATTCTTCCTGCTCCGATGTGTTGAAAACTTTTAGGTGGGTTTCTTTTGAAACTAAGGTTTGAAACAGTCAAGCCTTTGTGGATCGGTTGATCATAAAAAATCAATCATGGTCATCCGGGGGTTTGGGACTAGAAAGTGTTTTTCCTACACAGGTACATCCAGACATCAAGCTGCCAGTTCTCTATTTAGTCGATTCTATTATCAAGAATGTTGGTGGAGCATATACACAGAAATTTTCACAGAGTATTGTCAATATGTTCACAAGGACCTTCAAACAGGTAATTATGATTATGAGGATTTAATTTATACATTTGTATGTTGATTTTATTTAGCCATTTTAACACTAACACTTGCTGTCTTCTTAGGTTGATGAAAAAGTAAGATCACAGATGTTTAAACTACGAGAGACTTGGCATGATGTGTTCCCAGCAACAAAGCTGTACCAGCTCGATGTGAAAGTGAACTTGATAGATCCCGCCTGGCCGATACAAGCTCAGCCACAGCAGTCAAACATCCATGTAAATCCAAATTTTCTGAAAAAGGTGTTTTTTTAGTTGATTATGTTTCCCACTTTGATTTAGCTTCACCTAGTCTATGAAACAGGCTTCCTAGTGGTATGCTGTATGAAAATAATCAGAAATAGTTGCATTCATCCTTGCTTTATACACCTACCACAAGTTTAATTTCCTTCTAAGAAATATATGTATATGAAAATCAAACTGTATTATGCTTACAGTTAAATTTTATCAACAACTTGCAGTCTGTAAGAGTAATTTATCTTGGAATTAACAAAGAATATTTAAGTTAACCTTTTTATAAAATTACTAATATAGAATTTGTTTTATAGAATGCTCCAGCTACTACAAGCGTAACTCCTGTTTTAACAGAAGAAGAAGAGAAGATGCGTAATCTTCTGGCTAAGAAGGAACAAGAGCTACTCATGTTGCAGCGCAAAAAGATTGAAATGGAGTTGGAGCAGACTAAGAGACAACTTGAATTGGCTGAGAAAAATGCTAAAAAGGTTAGTGTTTTTTTTATTTTGTTGTAGGTTTAATATCACGATTTGTAGTATGTTGGTAAGAACTGGTAAAATTTTATTCATTCGTAACATGAATCATTTTGTATTTTTAGAAAAATATGATTGTGTGATTATGATATTGGTTCTTTATTTTTCATGAAGTTTAGGCATAATTGCATCAAAGCTTCTGATCAAATCATCAATCAGTTAGGTTAGAAGACACAGGAAAGTTATTCTGATTTCTATATTCCCTTTTTTGTCATATATAATTGTTATCCTTCCTATAAATAATTCATAATGGTCACAAGATGAGATTCTTTCTGGTTTTTATAAAATTACATGATATTGAGAATATTGAAGCAGTAGTTTTAATTTTCGTTCTCGGCCAGGACCAGAATAAAGTAAAATCTCTGCCGAGAATGGGAACAGGGACCAAGACAAGAAAAATAGTAAAAAAATTAAAATCTTAAACTGTCACAGTATGCCATTTTTAGCCGAGAACCGAGACCGAATTCTCAGCTACAAATGTAGCCGAGTATCCTGAGACTGAGACAGTAGACCGAGTTATCGGTGGAGCCTTAGTTTTAAGTGTAGATAGTAATTAAAATAGAATAAAACTAGAAAAATTTTCACGTCCTGAGGCAGGAATCGAACCCGCGACCTTTCGCTATCCGGGCGACTGCTCTGACCACTGAGCCACCCAGGACTTGGGATATCCCTGTGAAATTCTTCTAGTCTATCTTGTATTTGCGTTTATGAGCTAACGTCCACCCTACAATGTCGAAATATTTTATTTCAACATCCCAAACGAGTATTTTTACAAATACCGACGATTCGGTTAAGTTGGGGCAGTGCTTTCTAATATTCTTAATTTTTGATTTTAACATTATTATAAATGTTTGAAAAATTACTTAGTAATTAAAATAGAATAAAACTAGAAAAATTTCCCTTTACAGGGATATCCCAAGTCCTGGGTGGCTCAGTGGTCAGAGCAGTCGCCCGGATAGCGAAAGGTCGCGGGTTCGATTCCTGCCTCAGGACGTGAAATTTTTCTAGTTTTATTCTATTTTAATTACTAAGTAATTTTTCAAACATAATAATGTTAAAATCAAAAATTAAGAATATTTAAGTGTAGATGTTTAATACATAATTGGTCTTAATTTTTGATTTTAACATTATTATAAATGTTTGAAAAATTACTTACTTAAGCACTGCCCCAACTTAACCGAATCATAGGTATTTGTAAAAATACTCGTTTCGGATGTTGAAATAGAACATTTCGACATTGTAGGGTGGACGTTAGCTCATAAACGCAAATACAGATAGACTAGAAGAATTTCACAGGGATTTCCCAAGTTTGCGGGTTCGATTCCCGCCTCAGGACGTGAAATTTTTCTAGTCTTATATTATTTTAATTACATAATTGGTATTAACACTGAATGTCTGTCTTGGTAGGTGACTTCGACAATACCACCGAACGTCCCGCCGTCAATGCCGGTGGCGATGGTGAACCCAGTGGTGGCTCCGGTGGCGCCATCTGCCCCCGTGGAGGCGGCGCCGCCCGTCATTCCTGTCAAACAGCGACTTGGTCCGGTAAGAATTTGTTCTGTTTATACTATAATAATCTTATCTTCATTCCAAAGGAATTCCAAAAATAGTCCCGACCAGCCCCCTTATTCTCAACCGTCGGAAAATACTCGAATTTCGGAAACTCCATACCTGTCACTTTTTATCGCTTTGCGTCAAAGCGAGACGGCATGTGACTTCTCGAATCGAATCCGTGATCCGACAGTTGAGAATAAGGTGGCAGGTCTATATACAGTATACTAAATAAAAAATAGGCAAAAACATGTAAAACACTTTTTAATTTTCCACTTGTTTTGTTTTGTGGTACAAAACAAGCATTTTTATATAAAAAACAGCCACACAGGCAAATATTCATCATTTTGAATTTTCTACAAGACAACTATAATACATTAAAACGAATTATTCTTATATTTACAAGATTCAGAAGATTGTTATTGATTTTTTGAGATAGTGTACCTACATATACCTGGCCGGATATGAAATATCTCCTTTCATCTAAATCTTAGGAGTAAAACATAGCAGACAGACAGCCTACTTTCGCATTTTAGTATGGATTTGGTCGTCTAGTAGTGTTTAAAAAGTAACTGAAAAATACATTGTTATCTTAAAAACATTATCATAAATAGAAAGTGATAATAGATACAAAATTAAAAATTTTAAGTAACCCCCGGCGTCATTAATCATCTATCTAATACCATCTCCTTGAGACTATTCATAAGAGCCCAAACATGCTATATCTGCTGTAAGTTTCTGAAGAATTAAGCATTTTGCAGACTTTTTGATGGTATAGGATCAGCTCAAAGATAGTATGTTATGGGAATGTCACCGAAGTGACAGTACACCAAATTTCAAATTAGTCGAATCTGTAAAAGTTAGTAAAACCCTATAATAATGTAGAAAATGAGCTGATAGTCATCAAACGCCTGAACTGATCTTCATAAATTATAGCTAAGAACCATTGTAGTCACATCAACTTTCAAACAAAAAAAACTGTATGAAAATCGTTCCATTCGTTTACAGACAGACACGTCAAACTTATAACACCCCTCTTTTTTCTTCGGGGGTTAAAAATAAATATGCAGTACTCCGTCAATACTTTGGACAGTCATTAGCATCAATCAATTAGTAAACAGTGTCATAATCATATTAGTAATGGTGTTTAAAATAAAAATTAAACAAACATTATAATCCATAATTTGCTAAATTAATACTGGACAGAAAAAATCATTTTTTTATGAGATTACGTCAATTGGTATAGGTGACTACTGGCCGCCCGCGGCTTCACCCGCATGGATGGCGGTTATTGCGCCAAAAAATATACCATGACCTTTACAGGGTCTTAAACTATCTCTATACCAAATGTCATCTAAATCGGCTTAGCGGCTTAACCGTGAAAAGGTAACACAGTTACATTCACATTCATAATAATTAGTATGGATAGTTTTCTATTGACATCACCGACGTAATTTCTTATTTTTATTTCAACATTTACATATTTTCCCGTCTTCCAAATGAAAATATGTATACATCTAGGATGAAGTATAGACATGCATGGATTGGAACGTGTAATTTCGGTCTAAGAGACCGCAACTCGAAATTGAATGGTTGAAAAGTGTGTGAGAGGGATAGCAACAGTGTATTAACGTGAAAGAAAGAGACAGCGGATGAATGATGTGACTATTTGAGTAGTGAAAGAGAATAATTGAGAGGAAGGGTTTGGGATCAGTCTTAACTTCACTTTATGTCAGGCGATGTTAGAGGTAGTTATTTAATTGTACTCATCACAATAGTCCCATATTCCAACCTGCAAATTTTGCTACTGTATTTTGATCTGAAACGAATCAGAAATGCATTAAGAAGTTACAACGTTTTTGTACTATGCTAACTCAGAGCAATCGAAACGTAGCCGAAACGCATTAGTTTGGTATTCTACTAACAAACACGTAACGCGAAAGGTTCGGTTCAAGCATTGTTTTGTATTCTGCAAAATATTTAACACTTGTGGCAGCCGAAACGCATCGACACTTCTTTGGTTGAACTGTCAAAAGTTAGCAACTGCGAACTCACTAAGCTAAAGTATATTAATTGAATATATTTGGTATTGTTATGTAGGTATATTGTTAGCATTTTGATATTGAAGTATTGTACTATAATTAAATGCACTGGTGTTACTTCTGATTGGACTTTATAACTCACACACCCATGACGGGTTGACTGGAAGAGATCTCTTATAGAGATAAGTCCTCCCTTGCATACTACTTTATACATTTATTTTGTTTTTATGTTGGGTGCAATAAAGAGTTTATAATTATTTGCTTCTTGCAACATTCATTATCCATCCAGCCGAGAAAAGTCATACCCATTATGACTTATATGGCACCGCGTATGGCGGGATTTTGTGGTGTCAGTTAATATTTTTATTAAAATAATTAAAAATTGTGTCCGAGAGAACTTTGTGTTATAAAAGTGGTGTAGTTTTATAAACCAAGTGTTTGTGTTAATGTACAATTAAAAGATTATTAGAATAAAAGGAGTCCAGAACATGTTTCCGAAAACCATTTTACCAACTCATAGATCCCATAGTTTTTTTTTCACTTTTATAATTTTCATCGAATGAACTGTAGACACAATGCACGTTTGACCAAAAAAGAAAAAAAAATAACCACGAAATCTAAGCCTAAGATCTCCTTAGATTTCTGACCTACCTACGGCCGTGTCAGTCAGGCGTCCACGGACAGCTCTGTCTAATTTCCTATAGGTACCTACCTACACTTCTGGGTTATTTTGTTTTTCTTTTTTGGTCAAAGGTGCATTGGTCTACAGTTCATTCGATGAAAATTATAAAAGGGAATAAAGTCTATGGGATCTATTAGTTGGTAAAATGGTTTTCGGAAACATGAATGTAACCTGAATAAAAGTGATTATGGTGTGAAAGACGATGAGAACATTTTTGTGGTCATCCATCATATGGATATTGTCATCATATATTTCGCGTCAAATACTCCCTAAGATGCATTGAAATGTGTACCAGCAGCATTTCAATGCAATAAATGAAGAAATACTGCCTTTGCCTTCCTTTTATAGGGTAGAATAATAATAATTATCCAGTCGAAGTTGAACCAACCTAGAGTATTTTTGTTAGCTTTCCGGCTTTTTAAGCAATGTTAGTGGAATACCTTCGATACCGAACCGCTGCCAATCCGTTTAGGATAATAAATAGCAGTATTAACTCTTTGACCCCCTACACACATATTATTAATTAAGTGACAAAAAGTAGTAAAATAAAATATTTAACATTTATGTGTAAAGTGGGATGATTTTTTTTCGCCTGTCCTAAAGTAGGGGTAGGTACACTGTTGGTCTTATTTATATTTTCAATGTTGCTTTGTTTTGTGTGTACATAAATTTTTAAATAAAGAAATATACTGTAAAGTGCTAATAAACCTCCGAAGAAAAAAGAGGGGTGTTATAAGTTTGATGTGTCTGTCTGTGTCTCTGTGTGTCTGTCTGTGGCATCGTAGCCCCTAAACAAATTTATCTATGTCTAGTGGAATCGTTTTCTTGAATATATATTTTTTCAAAATTGAACACACCATACTTAATGTGCCAACTGTCCTCTTGGAGGAGGTCGGTGGCGCTTTGCGTTTGGTTTCGATTTTTCCTTTCTACATGGTCGATAATGGATGGATCAATCAAAATTTGGAATCTGGAGCTCCTCTGTGCTTCGTCATTCACGTTAGCCGTTGGTCCCGATTGCTATTGCAACCACTTTAGCCCACTAACCCCCATTGGGCCAGCATAGTGGTTTTTTGGGCCAAACTCTTCATGTGAGGTCCTCCCTTGTAGCAAGGCCTGTGCCCGGCATGGGGACGTATGTAGTAGACTGGTGATGTCAGTAATGTGTGTCCTCGTTGCATTCATAGTGAGAGAACAAAATGCACTCCACTTACCAAATTGTAATGTAGAGTAGACATAGCCCATTTTGGGTATTTTACTCTATGTACGCACAATAATTATCTTGTGTACAGTGTCAAGCAATATTATGTACCATTTTTGACATTAGAGTATCCTTCTTACAAAACTAACTATACAACAATAAATAAAAAATGTACAAATTCGGTACTTTTAACTTTAAGTATTGAGAAGAAATTTTTACAGACAATTATGGCCTGCGCAGACGAGGGATTTTTGTCCGCTAAAATAGATTGCTTACAACTGTATCGAGTAACGCAAACGAGGGATTAAAAGTACCGCGTACAAAAAGTCCCCCGAATAACCGAGGACATGCAAAGAGCGGACCGGACAAAAGTACGGGGGAGCCCCCAAACAAAATAGAACTCGTGTGACTAGGCGAAGCAACGCACACAGCAGACTTTAGTCCGCGTTGTGCGCTCGAGACGAGAGTGACGAACACGTGTACAGGATGATGATCGCACACCGTGTGCGTTGAGTTCGCGTCAAATCCGCGGCGGACTTTTTATTCGCGGAGTGTACTTTTTTCTCCGCCGCGAAGAAAAGTACGTCGTCTGCGCAGGCCATTACAGTACATAAAAATACCGGGTAAATATTTTAACAGGTTCCCTGTCTACAAACATTTGACAGAGAGTAGGTTATCAAAATTCCTGTCTACAAACATAGAATGGGTTAGTTTAGAAATATATTGACTACTGGTGTGACGTCGTCATCGATACTGTAAATAAAATATCGGAAGACACACTGTAACTGCTGGGAGAATCGAATGTGTCAATAACAAAGGGCTGTTTTGAAATTCGCCAGTCGCATAATATGGCAAATTTCTCTTAACAGCTTACCTCGTCTTCCGTATATAAGAGCGTCTTTTACTAAAACGATTTTATTTATCTTACCACCACTTCAGGTAGTGAGATAAATCTACTCTGAATAGACAGGCTGCATTTTTTGATGAATTCAGTACATAGGGTAGATATCATATTGTACATTATCTCTGCAGAGAAAAACAACCCCAGATAAATTCATCTCGTGGAACGTGTTTTACATATCGACTAAATCCAAATATTTATTCAGAATTTATCTAGCACGTCTAGTTTTGATGCAATAAGCTATCGACCAGGAGTGTTGCGGATTTCATATCTGCAACAAGTAACGACATACATATAAAGAAAGTAAGCGGTCCCTGAGTGGTGCATGCCTCGCGCGTGTTTGCTAGTTGCTATCTTCGTTCGCTAACTGACCAATAGGAAGACTTACCTACCTAACTGCTTAATATCGTTTATAGGTATAGACCTTAAAGAAAGTAGTAAGGCAATTTGGCTTTGGGCAGCGAAACCCTAGGAGACACGGGCTGGCCGACTTGCCAGCCCGTGTCTGCAGAAGAAGCTGCCGCACAGGAAATGGACCTGGATGAGTCCCGATGGTTCCACTTGAAACGAGATTGACTTCATTATAACCACTAAAGGACAGATATTTAACGATGTCTCGGTGATCGCCAGGGTGAAAATCGGTAGCGATCACTGTACGGTGAGAGGCACGTTAAATATCAACGTCGGATTGGAAAGTTCTTTACTGATGAGGTCTCCAACCGAAATCCGTTCAAGTCCAAAACCTCGAAGGAATCGCTTCGAATGCCTGAGGAGCTGTGTTACAATGGACGACCTAAATAGCGGAGTGGTAGAAGCTCCAAATCGGGGGTTCTATGTTTTGCAAGACCCAACGCAGGAAAGAACCATAAAAACTGTCGAACCACACCCTTTCCCTGATGGAAGAACGGACAGATGAGGCAGTCTTCAGACGATGCGTCATATCGGCAGCTCAATAGACAGATATCGTATTCCATGCGACACGTCATTTGCCGCTTTAATACCAATTGTATTATAGAGGCTATAGAACGGACCAAAGGTTCCAAAGTGTTCGCGAGGGATCTGTCTATTTGTGTCGTCTAAGCCCGAGATGACAGGGGAGGTCGAAAGATTTTATGGACAGTTCTAGACTACAACAAGGAATTCCGCTACCAGTCGTACTAAGACCCTGGAGTCCAATCAATGCGAGTATCGCATTGATACCAGAGATATCGCCGACGTCAGCCTGTACGAGATGAGGGTGGCCCTCAAGCAACTTAAGAACAACAAGGCACCGAGGAGGACGGAATTACTGCAGAGCTTCTGAAAGCGGGTGGTACACCGGTACATAAAGTCCTTCAAGGCTATGCAATTCTGTCATACTCGAGGTTACAAAGCCACAAGCGTGTATCGGAGGCCTAGTGGTGTTGTTCTTCAAAGAAGGTGACACAATGTCTCTGAAAAACTACAGACCCATCACACTTCTGAGCCACGCTTACAAGTTGTTTTCAAGGGTTATCACGAATCGTCTCGCGCGCAGGTTTGTCGACTTCCACCCTAGCGAACAAACCGGTTTCCGTAAAGTCTTTACTACCGTAGACCACATACATACGCTGCGGCAGGTTATACAGTAGACCGTGGAGTATAACCGGCCACTTTGGTTGGACTGCGAGAAGACCTTCGATTCGATTGAAACGTGGGCCGTGCTTCAGTCCCTTCAGAGGTACCACGTTGACTATCGGTGTATCCCTATAACATCCTCCTTAAAGAGAGTCGTGAAAAAGCACCTTTGGGCCAGCAAGGTGGAGGCGGCTAGTGCAATGTCTATTCTGTACTAGCTGTCTTCGCATATGGACTCTCCTTACCGTTTCACATCAGGTGGTGTTGGGTCAAATGCCGTGCTCTGCATAAAAAAAAAAGATATTTGTACGTCAATCACAAAAAAATTGTGTTTAATTAATGATGTCATAATGTCTGTAATGCTGATGTTTAAATTTACGTTCCTAATGATGTTGCACATTAGTACCACCGTGCCACCGTTTTGACTTTTTTTTAACGCATTGTTCTTTCCAACTTTACATTGTTTGAACATGTTATCAATCTCTCGTGCTATGAAAATAAGAACAAAATATTGCATCAAAAAAGGAATGCTATAATCTCATGCATTTTCATTCATATTTACTTATATACTGAGATTTTTATTTGTGTAGCAAAACAATGTGTTTACTTAAATAAACCATGTAATTGATGCAATAATTCCAATATTACCTTGGTGAAATCACCTTTGTGTCCATGGGCGACATTTTAGAGTCCTTTGAACATCCTGGAATATAGGTATCTAGTCACCTAGGTATTATCTAAAATATGTGCTAAGGTGATCATAGTTTACTTCTTAGATCAGAAAAGGACTATATGCTTTATCATTGGTTTTAATCATATAAAAAACACAAATACATATTTAGTTGGTGTACTGAACAAATTATTTTTTATTATTATTTTAACTTTCTAATCAAAATATATTGAAATATGAAAATTAAGACTAGAGAAAAGGCGGAATGCGAACTTAGTTTGGTTTTTAAATAATCGTTTTGTTGCTTACTAAACGAAAAAAGGGAATGTCTTCTTCCTCCTCATTTTCGGGTCCACTTTGAAATTTTTCATATGGAAAAAATTGTTTCCATACATAATAATTCAGTAACTTACACCTATTATCTACCCCAAAGTAAGCATCATTAAGAGCTTGTGCTATGGATACTAGATAACGAAGAAATAATGATAATAATATGTGTATAAATACCGACAACCGACGACGTGTGTGACGACCGGCTGGCCGAGTGGTCTGTACCCCAGGCTACTCGGTCAAGAGGTCCTGGGTTCGAATCCCGGTAGGAACAAATGTTTGTATGATGAGTACGAGCATTTGTTTACGAGTCATGGATGTTTATATGTTTATTTAGTAATACATATTATTATCATTATTTCTCCGTTATCTAGTATCCATAACACAAGCTCTTAATGATTTTGGGCTGGATAATAGGTGTGAGTGTATGTATATTATTATTATTAAATATGATAAATATACTAAATAAACATATAAACATCCATGACTCGTGAACAAATGCTCGTACTCATCATACTCCCACCGGGATTCGAACCCGGGACCCCTGACCGAGTAGCCTGTATAGAAAGGGGCACAGACCACTCGACCAGCCGGTCGTCATGTATTGAATCAATTGTCAAAATGAGTGTTTGTTTGCAGCCCGTGAACAAGTCGTCGGGCGGTCGCATCGCGCCCGTGAGCGGAGCCCTAGCTTCGGCGCGCCGCGACCCGCGGCTGGCCCGACATGGCCCCGCCGCCTCCGCCCCCGCGCCCGCGCCTCCGCCGCCGCCACAAATACAGCTTCCCATAGCGCCCATCGCGCCAAACGTGTTCGACATCAAACCCCTCGAACGCGTCACCAAACGCAAAAATGTCATCACCATCGATGTCCGACAAGACACAGTGGAGAGACCCCGCGACCCTCGCCGCCGTGACCCTCGCCTAAACAAGCGCGAACGGGTCAGACCTCGGCCCGAAGCGCTCCCCGTCAACATCGAAGTCCACATCGCCGACTCCAAAAGGATCAGCAAACTCCCGCCGATACCTAAAATTCGAAGGGAGCCAGAGCCGGAGGAGCCTGTCGCCGCTAAAAAGAAAAAGGAGCCTCGAGACGACAAAAAGAAGAAACGCGACAGCAAAGACAGCTCCGAGAGCTCCTCCCCTGAAAAGAAACCACGGAAGGAGAAGGAGAGTCCCAAAGAGCAGAGGGAGAAGCGGCGGCGGGAACGGCGGCCCGGGCCGGAGCCGGCACCGGAACCGGAGACGGCGCCAAATCCGACGCCAAAGCCGACGCCGACGCCAAAGATAACGCCGACGCCGACGCCAATGTCGGCGCCGACGATGGAGACAGACATGGTCGCGTTCAAGGAGCTGAAGAACTACCACAAGGAACGTTACATGCGACGCAACAAGGAGAAGTCTGAGAGCCCGGAGCGGACCGCGGCCAAGCCGGAGCCCGACGCTAGCGACGACGCGCCAAGTAAGATATCTCTCTATGCTATCAGAGCGCGAGGGTAGCCCGCCCCTCACGGCCCCTACTTTATCTGTGATAATATGTTATAAGAACGACCCCGACACTTGTGTGCGCAAATAAAATATTTAACAACTGCTGGAGTATTATATTGCATTGAACGAATTGAGAAACCCTTTAGTGTTAAGGTACTGGCCATCCTTTATGGCCAGGAAATGTCTTATACCTTAAAATCATGACAGTAATTATAGCATCATTCAAAAATCAGTGGCCTAGCACATTTCACGAGTTATTCTTTACACCCTTATTGCACTTAACGATGATTTTGAGAGGAATTCTGTTGTAATAAATGTTAGAGTTCTTGCAACTTCTCACTCTTAATACGAAAGTACGAAACTTAAAAATAAATCGGTAGTGTGATGTGAAGTGAAAAGACCGTTATGTTCAATTGAGCCAATGCACAATGGATCGAGGATGATGGACAGCGCTACATGAACTGCGAGCGACATCTAAGACTCATTTTACGTACCTGGAGGACTCTGGATTTCTGGACTCTTCGATGCGTAAGTTTCGGTTACAGATATAAAAAATATCCTGCAAAGTTCCTACAAGGAAACTTTACGAAAGGAAATGCAAGTCAGACCTAGTTAAACTCTCATAAATGAACATCAGGTATATTTTTTGGGATTAATTAATTATACCATTCTATTTTCTTCTTTTTTCATACTCATGATTTAGATAGTATTTTTTTATTTGTAGCACTGTGACATAATTTTGGTGACTAAACTGTGACAAACTGTCTTCCAAGCTAAATTGCCAAATGTTTTGACTGTCGTCATAATGAATCAATTAAGAGAAGAGGCGATTTTGATTCATAAGCAAGTATAACTTTAGTTAGACTGAAGATAAAATAACAATTATTCCGCCTTTCTTATTTCTGCCGTAAAACAGTTCGCTGTGTTTTGGATAGAAGGGAAAGGTAGCCTCTTTGGAATACTTCAAGAATGAATCTTTTAAATTATTTATATGCCGAATTGTTTAAATTCAGCTGAGCTTAAACGCTTTTAGTGGAGTAGGTGATGTATAAAATACATTTAAAACTCTGTGCGACATACAGTAACACACGAGCATAAAACTTTGTGTGACATACAGTAACAGGGAGCTAATTTTATTTAACAATAATAGTTAAGTTAAATGCATTTTTTTCTTTTATCTATTTATACAGAATAAATTAGCCCAGCTTTTGTAGTGATTATTATAACACAACTAGCAGCCCTGCCAATTTCAAAATATTATCGTTTGAAAGTTGAATTTGGCTACTTTAGCAGACCATTGACTAATCGGGAACCCTTATTTTTGTTTGTAAAAGATTATTGCTTTTCATTTGTTTTTTTTATTATTCCAATATTTCTTATACAACTTGAAGACAAACAAGCTGACGGCCCACCTGATGGTAAGCGGTTACCGCCGCCTATAGACACCTGCAATAACAAGAAAAAATCACTTGATATTGCAGGTGCGTTGTCATCCTGGGGACTAAGATGAAATGCCGTCCATGTCCAGTAATTACCCATCCATGCCCAGTATTTGTCCATTATTTTCAATTGACACAAAATTTTCGGAGGCATCCTTAAATTCTATTGGTGGATGATACCATATGCAGGCATCAGGTAGTTGCCGAGCCTTGTGTACAAAAATGATATTTGGTGTGGTAGGGTGGCTTATTCTTTGATTTTACAATTACACTAGAGACAAATACATGAGTTCAAAACTACACTATAGTTACTTAGAAAAAGAAGGCGGAGGTCACGTGTCCCCTCCACGTGACCAAAAACGGTAATGTTACAATCGCTTACAATCGCCGATAAAAATAAACATTTACGTCGATTAGCAGACATTGTAGTATCATGTTAACAATTTTATTTCCTTTTTAATTAACGCGGACTAAAGTCCGCCATGTGCGTTGCTTCGCCTAGTCACACGACTTCCATTTTTTTCGGGGACCCGTACTTTTGTCCGGTCCGCTCTCTGCATGACCTCGGTTATTTAGGGGAATTTTTGTACGCGATAGTTTTAATCCCTCGTTTGCTATCAATGATGTAAGTGCAGTAAATCATCCGATATCTCTATTTGCTGATGACAGTAAAATAATTGTAGAATGCGTCAATAATATTTTATTATAGCGTCAAAAAATTTTATTGGAAATCACACATAGAACTGTTATCAAAGAAAGTGAGTTCATTGGTTTGATGTGGAAGGGTGGCTTATTCTTTGATTGTACAATTACACTAGAGACAAATACATCAGTTAAAAATTACACTAGATACACTTATCACAGACATAAATACTAGAAAAAGAAGGCGTTGGTCCCGTGTCCCCTACACGTGACCAAAAACGGTAATGTCGGTAACAATTGCCGATAAAACTAAACATTTATGTCGATTAGCAGACATTGTAGTATCATGTTAACAATTTTATGGTGTTCTTTTTAATTTCTACTCAAATTGCATACGACAAAGTGATCTATTACCCACATAGAAGTATTTGTTATCGTACTTAATTTGTTTTTTTTCTTGACGTTAGCTTGTGATCACGTTTATAAGCCGATAGTCCTAACATGTTCTTTGTTAGACTAATTTTAAAAGGATATAATTAATTTATATTTATTTTTAATTTGTAGTAGGCTATTATAATATTGAACACCGCTGTTAGAGATCCGAAAAAAAATTAAAGGTAGCAACCGGTGCACGTGCACTGAGATTAGTAGATACAAAAAGTGTAAGTGATTTAGCGTTTATCGCTGCTATGCGGATTTAGGGCAGCCGCACACGTTACGGCCCGGCCACGGGAACGCGGCGGCGACGGCGACGTGACTGGTGGATCAAATATTCGCCCGCCGATATTTCACGCTTTTGCCAGTCGCGCCGCCTCCGCCGCCCGTTCCCGTGGCCAGTGTAAGTTCCAATCGAATTGAAACGTAAACGTTAATGTATCGTGATAGCATGAAAATTGTATGGGCACCGTTGACGATGCGTTAAAAGAATCAAAAACAGCGAGTTTATGTTCTTTGTAGGTAAACAATTCACGAATCACGCACGACCGAGGCCGGTTTTTGTCATAGTGCGAGTGTGCCTTGCAATGTGACATTAGATAACGTATAGCCGACGTTTAACCAAAATAAGCTTTAGGGCCTGCGCAGACGACGGACTTTTCTCCGCGGCGGAGAAAAAAGTACGCTCCGCGAATAAAAAGTCCGCCGCGGACTTACCGCTAACTTACGCACACGGTGTGTTACGTCACTCGAGTTGCTTCGCCTAGTCACACGAGTTTAATTTTTTTCGGGGACTCCCCCGTGCTTTTGTCCGGTCCGCTCTCTGCATGTCCTCGGTTATTCGGAGGACTTTTTGTACGCGGTACATTTAATCCCTCATTTGCGTTACTAGATACAGTTGTAAGTGATCTATTTTAGCGGACAAAAAAGTCCGCGGACAAAAATCCCTCGTCTGCGCAGGCCATTATGGGTATGGTAAAGTTGTTTGTTGTGTGGCAAGTAAAATCGTGCGTAGTCATGAAGTGGGGGTATCGAAGCCGAATAAGGCCGAAACGAGCTCGGTTAACCATACTTTGGTAATGTAGCGAGTGTAAGTCATCATTTTCACATACGAATCTAGGTCGTCGCGGACACGTAACGCAAAACTAGCTCACTTGCTACAGGCCGTTAGACCGATTTAGCGAAATTTATCATTGAATTTGCGACACTCATTATATAGCAAGTGAACATGGCCTACTATAAGTTCGTTGCGTTTCAAACTCACAGTGCTTACGCGCAAGTCGAATCGATAATTTCTCTCTCGAAGCTATTGGCGTGATATCGTCTTTGACCATTTTGTGAGCACGCGCAGAATCCTCACCGTGGGCTCATAAGGCATCCGTAAATTTTTCATGCTTTATAAGTTTTATTTATTGAAAAACCGACCCAATTGCCCTTATACCTAAGGGCGGGTTTTCGATAAATCAAATTTGTATGTAACAATTTAAGGAATGCTATATAGGTTCATGCTAAAAAAAAATCATTAATTTTAATGAGACATGTAGAGAAACCCAGGCGTGCAGTCGACAGCACATAAAGCGTAACAGTTTAACCTTGAGGCCGCCCTTACTACGTTTGTAATAGAGGTGACTTTCGTAGTGCAATTGTTACAGTTTTACATGCTGTACGAACCGTAAAAATACTTAAATATGAATTATTTATTTTGCACATATACATGAACAGAACAGTATTAGGATATTATATTATTATTATATTAATAGAGAGTTAGATATATAAATTGTTATTATTTTCCATCCTCATATATCCATAAAGATAGCAGAGTGTTTTCTAACTGTTACCCTCGTCATAAAATGCAAGCGCAATACTTCCTACAGGGCGGGATACACATAATGTAATATGCGACTTAACTTGAAGGATCATAATCTATCAGTGGTTACCATAGTTACGGGTGTTTACGGGGCTTGCTTGCCACACCTATCCATTTGCAATACGAGCGAGCTTTTCTTTGTAATAACTGCAACAGTTGTCCTGGAATGCTCGGCCAAATTCATACGATTTGTACTAAGTGTTCTTGATCCGGTATAAATCATAAATCCTTCGGAATATCGATCAAATGTCTCCTAATACGATATTAAAATAATGCGTTATATTTGTCAGGTTCTTCAATAATTATCATTTTTTTTATACCAAGTCTAAAAAAGACGCAGGGCATAGAAGTTATAATTCTGTTTCTATTAATTTAAGGTTAAATATATTTTAAAGTTTCTCTTGTACTATGTCGTCATGTTTGTGTGCGTATTATGAAGTAGAAATATTGTTAGTGATTTTATTATGATTATATTTAGTCACTTCTAATATTCATTTCACTTGTAATAGATACAGATTAAAAAAGCGTGCCCTAAGCTAATATTAAATAATCACCTAAGTACTTATGTACCTATGTTATAATATGTATTACCTACCTACCTAATACAGACCCTATCACTCTGATAAAGAAAGGGATCAAAGATCTTCTGTTTATTAAAATAGTTAGGACGTATGAAATTCATAGTTTCAGGCTTGAAGCGAAGATACTAAAGGCAACAATTTAGGCGTTTATTTTTAAATCATGTTCTGGGTAGTACCTACAACAGGGTTTAAGAAGAATAGACAGTAGGAGAAAGCCCTGAGCCTGATAAATAAATTCTAAGACCGTTACTCAAAACCGTTGGAAAATATTTGAAATACGGAAACTGTGCCTGTCACTATTTATAGCGGTGCGTCGAAGCGAGACGGATTGTTTTCGAATTTAAACCATGTTCCAACCGCTGTGAATGAGGTACAGTGATCCCTGGGAATTATTTTCAAAATTAAATATTAGAATCAGGTTACTGTTAAATAAATAAATAACTACTCAGTAATTTATTTGACAAAACTTCTAAAATATCTTGTACATTAAGTATTTCATTAATGCGGCATGCAAATACATTTCAACGATTAATCAATAATTCGTATTCATACAATTTATTAGAGTAGATATTGTATTTTCGCAGGCACTACACATTTGAAGCCACTTTACCGGATTTAACTCGCGTTTAATTAGATGTTACATTAATAACCACACTATACAGCCGACACCTTCAGTCTTCCCGTGACCACGATTTCTGTAGTATAAAGTAATCGAAACGTCGAGTGTATAATAATAATAATGTAACATCTAATTAAACGCGACTTAAATCCGTTAAAGTGGTTTTATTGCAAACTTTTTCATAGTTATTGAACAGTAAATAATAATCAATAACGTCACCTCCTTTGCTTTTCGTGTCATATAAGTTATACATTAGAAACATATCTGAACATGAAAAAAAACATGTCTTAAGGCGGGAACCAAGACCGCGACCTTTTCCAATCCGGGCGAATGCTCTGACCTCTGACAAGAAGTTACAAATATTTAAATAATAATATAATACAATATGCCAAGGTAAAATTATGAAATTATACGGTTTTAAAAACAATAAATATGGAAATATTTAAAAAATATGTAAACTACAGAAAAAAACATAAAAAAGGGGACCGAACTTGACTTTATTTTCTAGTTTAGATACTCTTTTTAAATAGATTAATTGTTTCAATCATTTTTTATAATATTTAAAACAAAATTAGGAATATAATTAGTATTTAATTACTAATTATAGATTCTCATGGGCTGATTACCTATTGTTACAAATTATCTAATCACCAATCTGATATATTTTTTTTAATAGCAAAATCATTTTTAATTATAAAATTTTCTTATTAAGACGCTAAAGACATAGAGATTATTTGGCCTTAGATTTAGAAAAAAGTCCAAATTATTGTAGAATATTATTAGTCTGACGAAATAGTGTACACTTCTTCAAACCAATAATATTCTAAAATGACACAGCCTTCGGAACAAGTGTTCACAGGGCGAGCATTATATGCTCGCGACGCATAACGCCATATACGTATAACGACACTGTAAGTTACATAATATATTTATTAGTCATGAATATCATCGACATAATTTTCGAGAACATCTAAAATATCCGATCCCATATCGGTATTTTAAAAAGTAGACATTTTAATATTTAGTTTTATTTAAATATAGTTTTTAATTGTATAGCCTACCTTACTCTAAAATATTTCTGTTAAATTTATAAAGAAAAGTATGAGAATTTATTGCATACTTTTCCTTATAAATTTATATCACATACCGATAAAATTATATGTGCTACATCATATTAAGAAGAGTTGTTGCAAGTAACTAACATTCTCTGGCTTCCTGGTTTTCATTATCTGATAATAGTAAAGAGAATCTTAAATTATCACATAAATCAGCAACTTATGTCATATGTTTACATACCATAAATGTAGTATTCAATAAGATTATAAACAAACATTAATTTAAAAATTATCAAATGTACCTAACAAACTCTTACATATTTAAAAAAAATAATGTGCTATGCAAAGTGTGAATACTGAACATTGGTAAGTAATCAGCAAAACTTTGGGAGGGGGAAACCGGTGGAAGTTCAATAATAGACTCAAGATTACATAAAAATAGAGTCCCATTTTCAGATGTGCCCGAGGTTGTGGAAAGCAAGGACGTGGACCTTAGGGTCCTGCACCCGGTTGTGTCGGAGACGAAGGCGGCGCCTATTTCACAGAAGAGGCCTTCAACGGAGTTGCTCGAAGGAAAAACTAAGAAGAGCAAACTTGACAAGTTTGATGTGTAAGTACCATCTTTAAAATTGCGCTGCCGTTTGTCGTCACTTCCGGCCGAATACTCAAGTCTAAAATCTGCATTGGCGAACGTCATATTATGCACTTATCATTTTTGATTTTGATTTTAAAACGGGAATTAATATTAAGTGGTTTCCATCAAATCCGTTTCTCAATCCTGTTACTAGAATTATAAGCATCATCTGATCATATGGAGATAGTGTGATGTAAAACCGATTGATGTTGTCAAAAACTCAATTAATTGCGTCTGATTCTGAATTTAGATTTAACCCGTAAAGCATCAGATTCTAGACATAATTGAATAGGGATGTTGCCTAAGTTTGAATATTTTACAAATTCGGAAAATATTCGCTACTTTTACCCATAGAAACAAATTCAACTTACAAGATATGGAATATTGTTATAGTTGTACTTTTTATAAAATTCATAAAGGTATTTTTTTTAGGTTATTCGGTAATGAAGACGTTGATCTTCGCCAATTACCTCAAGTCGAAGAGATAGCAGCACCACCCCCACCATCGATAACAGATTCTCCCAAATCCGATTCCAAACCTCCTGAAAACGATGAAGAGAAGGTACCATCCCCACAGAGGTCTCCCAGAAAAGACTGGAATGAGGTGAAAGAAAAGGCTGATGAGAAGAAGACTCCGTCGAAGCTAGATTTAGTGAGAGCTAAGTTGGCTGAAGCTACCAAAGGCAAAGATCGCCTTGGTAGACCGCTGCTGTTTAGTAAATCACCAAGTATGTATAAAGTAGTATATTAAGTAAACCATTTCATAATAAAATGTTAAGTTACTTATAATTATTTATGCACACTATGCAATTATTTATGCAATTTACTTTTACTTATAATTATTTATATTTCAGGTATCGAAAGAGACAGGGAAAGGAGACGCACTATAAGTACAGAAGATGTAGATTTAAGAGTAGAGAACGCTGATGATTATGACCCTGAGGACCATAAGAAATCTATATCAATAATCGTAAGCCAAGCCAAAGAGCAATTCACTGATGGCCAGCTCGATAAAAATCAATACAACACGCTTATGTATCAGGTTCTACAACTTAATGAGAAATTGAAACTTAAAGAGGCCAAGCAAAGAGAATCGTTAGAAGTATCAAAGAGGAAGCTCAAAGCTCACATAAAGGAAGAGAATCACAGAATACCTAGTCCTAAATCCTCTCCGAATACTTTCGGCGATATAGATGAAAGAATAAATCCGGCTGTCTTTATGGACACCCCGCCAGATAGCCAGAACTTCATGGGCAAAGATTCTGATATGAGAACCAATTCTATGCCTTTGTTAGACGTTATCGACGGACCCAAACCTAGTTTACTACCGTTACCGCCTGCCATGCCTATGTTTAATCAGTTCCCTCCAACGTGGAGAGGGCCGCGGCCTAGGACTGAAGAGTTTGGTCCGAGGAGATTCAGAGGACCAGTTCCTCCTTATTTCAGAGGGAAGTTCGAAAATCGAGTGGGACCGTGGCCACCATTCGAACCTCGTCTGCCTATACCGCCTTTACCAACACCTAAAATAGGCACGTGTCAGGGCGAATGCCCCTTAATACCTTACGAACGAACTGCTTCGCCGCCGCCTCTGGGAGCGAACAACGCTGTGATGCCATTGACAAACTTCAAAATACTCGAATACATAGACCAGGATCCCTTCAAAACTATACAGATCGATGGGATTCCAAGAGAAATCAGATTCTATGGGGACACAGCTGTCATAATGATGGACTGGGACGATCCGCGTGAAATCAAATTCTTGCCAGGTTGCAGAAGAGTAACGTTTGACAACAAGGATTCAATAGTTGTAACGTTTAATGAAGGTTATAAACAGGTCGAAATTGATGACCAAGTGTTTGACATCAAATTCGGTGCTCCGACGAGAGAACTCTTTATAAATGGAAGGTGGTATGAGTGTTTCTTTGGGGGTCAGCCTTTGGGCGTTGTGATTGATGGTAAGCCGAGACTAGTGCATTTGGAGGGGCCATTGCCACAAGTGGACATTGGGAAGGATAAGCGGCTAGATCTTGTAGCAGGGAAGATTAACCTAATAGTAGACGCGGTTCACATGTATCCAGTGTATTTAGACGCTAAAGTGCAAAAGTTTCACGTAAACGGGCAGTTCGTTACTATTCGGTTTGTGGACTCCTTGAGGACTGTGTTGATAAACGAGCAGCCTTTTAAGGTTGAGTTTGGGGACTTGCCCAAGCCTATATTTGTGGGGTTAGAGAAGCATTTCATTAGATTTTCGGCGTTACCTCGCCACGTGAAGCCTGGGCAGGTGAAGATAGCCAATATGGAGGGAGTTATGATGCCTATGCTTGCGGAGCCTCTAGTCAAGTTTGAGGATATTCATGATCAGAACACGATGGATGCGCGCAGTGAACCGGCACTGCAGCCGCTGAAGTCGCCCAGCCCTGAGCCAAATGCCGAGAAAGGTAAAACTCTATTAGTATTATTTTTATATATTGACTATGATCTTATGTAATACTGTTTTAGAGATCATGGCGGTATTTATCGCTTACCTGTTTATTTTCATAATTATTTATTGTCTTAAACCCTCTAGGACTCGCTACTGCTCTAGGACTCGCTACTGGCTTTTTGGATCTTGGGCCTAATTCTAAAAAAACACTAAGTCTAAATTTAAGTACAGTATATCTATTTGAGGCAATATGTAATAGGAAAAAGATAGCAAGAATTTGTTAAGAGCTGTCAACTAAATTTAGATAGATTTCAAAGAAACCATAGAATATTTTAGATGGCATGTGCGGTTAGGTTTAGGTGCTTCCTAGACACTGCATTTTACCAGATTCTATAAGGTCGAAAATTTAACGAACATTTCTAAATGTCAAATTATATGACAGGACATCCTTTTCGTATTCATATTGAGAGAAAAAGATGCACTAAACATAAATTTAAACTTGACATGTATTCTCCAGAATTAGGGCCATTATAAATTTAAAAGTTTAAAATTAGCAACGGTCGTGTGTTAAGGTAATATCAGACAAAAGTCTCGCACCAGTAGCGAGTAACTTTGCAATGGATTTTTCTATAATTTAAACACTATTATCTTTTATACTGTATTTTTTCTATAGAAACAATAAGTTTAGTAGGTAGCAGGAAGACAAAAGAATGTATAAGCATATAAAAGCCATGTACTCAAAATTAAACTTCTGGAAAGTAAAAAATCCTTTCAAGAAGTGTATTATTCCATTTACTGGAGAAATGTCGTTTAATAATTCAATTATATAAAAAAAAACATTCCATTCGGCGGATTTTAGATTTTCGAGACTTTATTTAAATAATCTGTACTAACCTGTTTTTGTAATTTTCTTCAGTAATTTGAGGTTTTTAAAACACCTTTATAAAATAAATTCTGAAAATGAAACTATTAAACTGGACAGTTTTATTGTACACACGACAGCACATCAAGTGTTACAGTTGCACTACGAAAGCCGCCTCTATTACGAATGCAGTAAGGGCGGTCTCAAGGTCAAACTGTTACGGTTGATGTGTTGTCGACTGTACATTTTGTAGAGGTTTTTATATTGAAAACGAATAAAATAATCTTGCATGCAATATTGTCTATGATTTTAACAAAGTAGGAAAAGTAGATTTGTAACTACATTTAATAGTTTACTTAAAGTGGCCGCACGCGGCTCTGCCACCGCGGATGTCGGTTATTGCGCCAAAAGTAGACCATGTTCATTCTTAGGATGAAATCTAACCCCATGGCAAATTTCATTAAAAATGGTTCAGCGGTTTTAGCGTCAAAAGGTTACATACAGACAGGCAGACAGTTACCTTCGCATTTTTAATATCAGTATAGATTATAGAGTTATTTAAATAGAAAAATAATTACGTAATAATTAAAAACGTGAGTGGATCAAGGTGATATATATGTCGCATTTCGAGTTTTTAACTTTAAAACCACGTGTACTTTAAAACCATTAATTTCAGGCCTTAAATTAATGGTTTTCAAGTCCACAGTTAATTTGTATCGACATATCAACATCATCTACGCAATAAAACACCAAAACTCGAAAATGCGACATATCACCTTCATCCACTCACGTCTTCATTATTGCTGATCATTAAAATATTGCTAATATTTTAATTATTGCCTTCAGGTCTCGACATGCTAGCAAGCGTGATGCCGTCCAGTATGGCGCCGGCGTCCGCCTCAGAGTACAGCTCTACCGAACCTCTGTTCGTGAAACCGGACAAGATTCCTGGCCTGGAGACACCCTCAGAGGAGAAGCCTCTCAACACAGTGATGCCAATGCTCAGCAACCTTAACGTCAGTGATCTGTTCGCGAAGCTGGTAGCGACAGGCATTGTGCAAGTGACAAAGGACAATACCAACATGGAGCCCAAGGCAGAGCTTAAGCCTGAGGAAGTTAAACAGAAGCCGAGAGAAGATAGAAATATTATACATAGAGTGGATCTGCTGAAACCTGAAACGCTGAGAGTGTGAGTATTTTTTCAAATGAAAAAAAAGTTTTCAACTTCCCTTATTTCAACGCAACTTCAAAGTCATATCTACTAGTTTGTGTCAAAATTAGGTTTATTAATAGAGCAGCCGTAATATAGGCAACTTTATTTTGTTTTGTGATAGACATAATTATATGGATTTTGACGATCCGAAGAGCTTCTTGAATAAAAATATTATTGCATTTAAATATTTTCTCATAATTTCGATTCCTGTCTCAAATTGCACAAAAAGGATATGTTTTATATCCGGACAGGGGTATGTACAGTATCTCAAAAAATCAGTAAAAAATCTCTGGAATCCGTGAAAAATACTAATAATTCGTTTTCACACATAATTTGTTTGTACTAAAGTTGAAATTTTTCGTCGATTTCACCGATAGTCATACTATGGCAATATTGGCAATATGGCGGGCGACATAGAAGTCAACTGAACGTCACCAAAGTGTCATACGCGCCATGATAAATATTTATGCGTTACAGTTTTTTCAATAAAAAAGATTGTTTTGTACCACGCAAAAAAGCAAATAAAAAGAAAATGTTCAATTAAACACTGTTCTTCATATTTTTATCTATTTTTCGATATACATAGACCAGCCCCCCAATTCTGCTATTTTATTTTGATCTGAAACGAATCGGAAACGCTTAAGTAACATCGTTTTTGTATTCTGCTACTCAACGCAATCGAAACGTAACCGAAACGCATCAGTTTGGTAATCTACTAACAAACAAGTTTTCCGTATCGCTTTCCCACAGTTGAGCTATATAGACATTGGGACTTGCTCACAGTGAGACAAACCTTTGTTCTCAAAATAATACTGAAAAAACATTCCCAGCTACCCTACAACCCTGAGCTGCGTAGGGACAAGCGTCGGAAGGATAATGTTTGTATTCTACCAAGCCTAAAAACCACCTTAGCGCAAAACTTCTTTGGCTTTTTGGGCCCATTCTTATATAACAAAATTAACGCCATTCTGCATATTTTCTCTCAAAATAAAGCTAGCTGTAAACTGGTTGTCTCTAAATATTTAAAGTCCTTAGACTATGAAGCATCAGAAAAACTAATCCGTCCCTTAAAGTAGTTTCCTACTACTACTAAAATTAAACTCCCAAAACACTATTGGCCACCCCAAATATATGTATACCCATTCGCTCACAAACTTAAATGCACACACTCGCACATTGACACAAAAAGCACACACGTGACACTCACAAACACAATCTCAAATACTCATACTCACACACTACACATTGTCTCTAAAACAGCCTTATTAAATCTATTGCATATTCGAAAAAAAAAACTGTCTTACATAATACTTACTGTTGTGTCTGAGGGTGGGGCCTGGCGACCTGTAGCACAGGTTTCTCTTATGAAACCTATTTCAGGCACCAGTCCCTCACAAAATTGGATTATAACTATTGTTAAGCACATTAAGCAATATTATGAAGTGCCTTTTTGTGATGGAATAATAAATAATTTTTGAATAAAAAAAAAAAAAAAAAAAAAACACGTAACGCGAACCGTTCCGTTCAGTCATAGTATCGTATTCTGCTAAATATTTAACATTTGTGGCAGCCGAAACGCATCGATAGTTCTTTGTCGAACTGTCCAAAATTAACAACTGTCTAGACACTAAGCCAAAATATATTTGTTTCTTGCAATATTGCTAACAATTATCGAGCCGAAGTTGAACCAACCGAGAGCGTGTCGTTAGCGTTACAGCTTTATAAACAATGTTAGTAGAATACCTTTTTGTATTACAACCGCATTGGTAACGATAGACGACGAGGAGGAGCTCGGTGGCGTATTGGTTTGACCGCTCTGGTTTCGAATACGAAAACAAAGCAACTTTCGCCATGGTCGACCCTGGGATGGGTCAACCAAAATTTATAATCTTCGAGCTCCTCAGTGCTTCGGAAGGCACGTTAAGCCGTTGGTCCCGGTTGTTACTACAACTGTTTTAACCTACCAACCCGCATTGGGCCAGCGTGGTGGTGTTATGGCCCAAACTCCTCATGTGTTTCTCCCATGTAGGAAGGCCTGTGCCCAGCAGTGGGACGTATATAGGCTGGTGATAATGATGATGATGATGGTAACGATACCGAACCGCAGCCGATCCGCTTAGGAAAATAAATAGCAGAATTAGGGGGCTGGCCGGGTCTCCATACATTTTTTAAACATTTCTTTTCACATTTAACTACAGCAAGCAGCCCGGGCTCGTGTCGCGGCTCTACGGCGGTATGCAGTGCTCGGGCTGTGGTACTCGGTTCCCGCCCGAGCACACAGTCCGCTACTCCCAGCACCTGGACTGGCACTTCAGGCAGAACAGGAGGGACCGGGACTCCGCGAGGAGGGCCCACTCCAGGCATTGGCACTACGACCTGTCCGACTGGCTGCAGTATGAGGAGGTGGAGGATCTGGAGGAGAGAGGTTGGTGCATGTGGATTTGTTTTTGGTTTTTACACAACTAGATGACGCAACAAGCTGACGGCCCACCAGGCGGTAAGCGGTTATTTGCAGATTGTATATGTTTGTGGAGTGTTTGGCGGGTTTTCATGGCGTCGGTGAAGATTTTTATTTTATAGTGTTTGTGTTGACGTACAACTAAAAAGTTATTAGAATAAAAGTGATTATGGTGTGAAATACGATGAGAACTTTTTTGTGGTTATCCACCTCATCAAGTAGCACATAAGGAGACTGTCATCATATATTTCGCGTCAAATACTCCCAAGATGCATTGAAATGTGTAACACCAGCATTTCAATGCAATAAATGAAGAAATAAGAAATACTCAAGACATGGCTGTATGGACATTAGTTTCCGTTGCCTTCCCGTTGTAGGGAGAATTAATAAAAAATGTATGTTTGTTTCGACACAAATGTGAGCACCATGGTAACAACTTGGCGACTGCCTTGCATTTGCTGAGCGTCCTAAGAGCGATCAACGCGCGTCGTTACCTCTTTAAATCCTTTAATGCTCTGACGTCATCAATGTATGACATATCAATTAAAATTTAATTGTGTCTGGTTTATCGGGCTTTGATAGGTAAGACGTATAGAAAACACCTTAGTAGGTTTATGGTGAAAAAGCTAATTTTTTTTGTCATCGGATATTCTAAAAAATCGCCAACTTTTCTTTAGAGTTTTCTTTATAGGGCCGATTTTTCATCCCTCAGACAATAACTTTGATAAGTTGACAGTCTATTTATAGAAAATCTGTCAAAACATCAAAACTATTGACTAGATAAAAACATAATTCGATTTTTAATTATGAGTGCCTAGGTAGGTTTTGTGACAAATTAAATAAATAAATATTTGAGTAGATGAAAATCACCTCTTGAAATTAAAAACACACGTTAAGAATGACAACGTCGCACGCGTTTCGTCAAATTATGCATTTTGGTACCCATATTTTTATTTTTATTCATAGAAGTTATGGGATATCAACAAAAACACGTTATGAATTTCAGCTAGCTATTCAAATCGTCGTTTTCATGCTTCTAATCTCACAAATCGTGTATTGTAAAACAGAAAAGAGTTGGTTCGAGACTGGTGGCGCCGAGGAGGGCGAAGGCCCACCAGAGGTGGCGGAGGAGGCTCCCAGCGTCGCCGCGGGCGCCCCGGCCGACCACTTCTGTGCCCTGTGCGGGGACAAGTTTGACCAATTCTATAACGAGGACAAAGAGGAGTGGCATCTCAGGAACTCCGTCAGGAACGAAGACAAGAACTACCATCCAATGTGCTTCGAGGATTATAAGGTATGTAGTTTTATTTAGAATAAAATAATTGTTCACTTTAGCAGAAAAAACTTCAAAGATTTTCATTTTCCATAAAATTCAATATTCAACATTTCATCGACCCTCGTTACATTGTACCTAAATTCCCTCGAATAGTTTTTAGCGACAAACTTACCACATCGTTATTTTTTTTTTTGTATTCAGTTTTTGTCTCTCATAAAAATATTGTTAGATCTGTGTTACGTTTCCCAGAATAATCGTTACATTAAATTATAGTTCACTTAAGTCAGTTAACATCGAAAATACGATTATACAATTAATATTTGCTTGCATGCTTGTATGAAAAATATCTGGGTTCGGTTAGGTTAGAACAGTGACAGTGCGCGCCAGATTCCGTCTATTGTTAGAGAATAAACAATGAATGCCGTAACATAACATTTATTACGATGTAGGTAAGATAATATGAAGATAGAATTGACCGCAATAGTTTTTTATACTTATCACATGTAGGCATCCTTCGATGAAACATTAAAATATGTACCGTCAAATATTTATTCATATTTTGATAAAGTTTTTTCGTTAAAATCATCATCACCAGCCTATAGACGTCCCACTGATGGTCACAGGCCTTCCTACATGGAAGAAACACATGAGGAGTTTGGGCCATAACACCACCACACTGGCCCAATGCGGGTTGGTGGGTTAAAGCGGTTGTAGTAACAACCGGGACCAACGGCTTAACGTGCCTTCCGAAGCACGGAGGAGCTGGAGATTATAAATTTTGGTTGACCCATCCCAGGGTCGACCATGGCGAAAGTTGCTTTGTTTTCGTATTCGAAACCAGAGCGCTCAAACCAATACGCCACCGAGCTCCTCACCTCCGCCTTTCGTTAAAATATTATAGTAATATTAAACATGACTTCGATGAACCGTTATATTGGTAACCAAAACAAGTTTCCACATTCCAAAATTTTTCCCATGAAACATTATTATATTGTATGAAATGGTAGTGATTGGTTAGTCAAGGAAGGAGAGGACCACAAAATGTATGACCTGGGCTTTGAAGTTTGATTTTGAACAGAATTTTATTTTTCAGACGAACATGAAAATGTTATAGTTGCTTTTTGCGTTTTGTTATTGCATTATTATAACAACCATTACTTTTTACTTTTAAAATATAGAGCTGGAGCTAAACCTATTATTTTCAAATCAAGTAGCATATTTAATTACCTTTGTACAGAGGTATATCACATTGCTGTTCAAAAGTATTCATAATAAAAGCCCAAAAAAGACCGTTTTCGTGTCCGATTTTGAAATATTCTGTGTTCTAATAGGGACCAATGCTTTTCCTGGTCTGAAGTTTTAAATGTTCCTCCCTAGGTGTCGTTGACAAAGGACGAGCCAAAGCCGGATGAGTCCACTGACGACGTTCTAGCCGTAGACAAGATAGAGGAGGCCATAGAGATCAAGGACGTAGACGACGAAACAAACTCGCAGTCTGACAACGAGTCTGTCGTCGAGGTGGTGGAGCCCGAGATGTTGATGGACTCCGAGCCTGTCGAGGTGAGATGGTGTCATATATACAGGGTGGTGCTGGTCAATGCGACAATAAATTAAAACATGGGCTATATTAGTTTTTTATTTTTATTAAAATTACATAGCCTGGATACAAGTCCTTTGGCCGACTATATTAGTTCATAGAAATGGTTTGCCACTTTCAAAAACATCTTATTCATTTGATAATTTCATGACATTTGCATGGAATAATATAACATTGGCTGCATTATTTCATAGAAATGTCACGAAATTATCAAAAGAATAAGATGTTTTTAAAAGTGGCAAACTATTTATACAGGGTGGTGCTGTCAATACGACAATAAATTAAAACATGGGCTATATTAGTTCATAGAAATGTTTGCCAGTGTCAAAAACATCTTATTCATTTGATAATTTCATGGCATTTATATAAAATAATATAACATTTTGGTTACATTATTTCATAGAAATGACACGAAATTATCAAAGCGGTAAAAAAATTTGTAGGTGAGCCTAGTGCTCTGGTGGCGTAGTGGTGATAGCGTCTGGCCGGACATCAGGAGACGCGGGTTCGATTCCCGCCTGGAGCATATAATTTTTTTATCGTTTTCTTTCTTTATATGTAATTGTTACAACACAAACACTTGCTTCACAAAACTACGTCAATTTTATAACACAACGTTCGATCAGACACAATTTTGTAAATTGTAATAAAAATCTTGGCCGACACCATTAGATGGCGCCAAAGACTCGTGAGTTTTAGCCCATAGAGCCAAATCTTAAGTATTTTCAAAACTTCTGCAATCATTGCATTATAATGCGGCTGAAACACATTTCAATTCTATCGCACATTCATTCATGTACAATCAACAGTATATCAAGCGTAACAGTTAGACCTGGAGACCGCCCTTACTCTTTTCGTAATAGAGGTGGTTTTCGTAGTGCAAATGTTACACTTGATGTTCGCCGTCTGTGCATTGGGCTTTGTAATAAACATTGAAATTGGAATACCTTTAAACTCATATAATAAGAGTTATTTTGCAACTATAATACCTTCTACATCTTTGTCGATAGTTTTTATGACATGTTCTGTAATAGGGTAGTTGACATTTTTTTTATGTCATAAATAAATAGTATGCCAATAGTTGATAAATATTGCAGTAGCAATAGTATGTCTGAAATCAATAGTCTCTTAGATATTGCGACTACGATAGGATATGTTGCTGAATAGTGACGTCACATGTTAGTAGTGGCCATCCAATATGTATGAGCACATTGACAAAATTAATGATATCTTTGTGATGGTTGGTTCCTTCTTCGCCGGATTCCAAGTTCGTCGGATTCCATACTCGTCGGATTCCAAGTTCATCGGACTCCAAACTTGTCGGTGTATGTTCGGTCAAAGACATAAATATGTATACAGATGACAAGCTTAGAACATAGATTTGATCTGACATGATTAAAATCAAATCTACGATTAGTGATTTATAATTTATGGTTGTATCGAGAAACCTGCTCCGATGTACACGTTGTTTGACCTTGAACGGTCAGGTGATGTTTCCACGCTGGAATGGGATAGCAAATTAGTGATTTGTTGTAGGCCCCCTCTTAATGATTCCAATTATAAAGGTACAAAAAAATAAAATCATTTAATGTGCCTAGTCTACCTATCCATGATTGCGAACACCCAAGTTTGTGAACATGAGATTAGTGACTAATTTGTCATCTAATTAGGAATAAATCGAATATAAGTGTACAGCGACAAACTTATAGTCTGACGAATTTGGAATCCGGCGAGTTTGGAATGCGACGAACTTAGAATCCGACCAGCTTGGAATCCGACGAGTTTGGAATCCGACAAACATGGAATCCGGCGAAGAAGGAACCAATCTTTATGATTTATGCGTTTACACGCATAGTTAACATATAAAAAGTTGTTACATTCAATGTTGGCAAAATAATAGTACAAAGAGAGCTACACCCGGATTCCTCAACCACAGAGGAACTGGCTATCTTACCTCTAACAATGCCGTTAACATTATTGATATGGCGGCAGACTTAGGTAAAATGGTGGTAGCTAGCCAGGCGGACTTAGAAAAGCCCTACCACCAACCAAACCGAGCAGAAAATTTCTGCCCCCACGGGAATCGAACCCCGGACCTGTAGACCCGAGGAAGATGGTCTCAACCACTAGACCACAGAGGCGGTGAAAATGTATTTGAAAAACCTAATTTTGACTTGTAGAAAACATCCCTATTACATAGCCACCATATTTGTGACAGATCGACGAAGGCGATGAAGACGACGTAATTTACAAAGCGGAGCCGGTGGAGGAAGTGGTGGTGGAAGACGATGCCGACACTGACGATGAGACCACCGCCACTCGCGCTGAACGCGACAGGCTCGCGGAGATCGACTTCTCCAAGGTCAAGGTCAAACAGGAGCCCATTGATCCAGGTACGTACAGACGGCCCACTGCTGGGCATAGGCTTTGCTACTATCATAAATATCAATCACATCTTCGTTTTTTAGTGATAATAATATTTCGTTATCATTTTAAAGGGGTTTTTACTATCATTAGTAATAATCTAGCTCAAAGTAAGCATCATGAAGAGCTTGTATTATGGACACTAGCTAACAGAGAAAATAATGTTAATCGTGTGTATAAATATTTGAAATATACTAAATAAACATAAAAATCCATGAATCGTAAACAAATGCTCGTACTCATCATACAAACATTTGCTGCTACCGGGATTCGGACGCGGGACCTCTTGACAGAGTAGCCTGTATAGCAAGGTGTACAGACTACTCGGCCAGCCGGTCGTAAAATCAGTCATCAGTGTAATCATCATCATCACCAGCCTATATACGTCCCACTGCTGGGCACAGGCCTCCCTACATGGGAGAAACACATGAGGAGTTTGGGCCATACCGTCACCACGGTGGCCCAATGCGGGTTTGTGGGTTATAGCGGTTGCAGTAACAACCGGGACCAACGGCTTAACGTGCTCGACGGAGCACTGACAGGTTTTTTTTTTTATACAACTAGATGACAAACAAGCTGACGGCCCACCTGGTGGTAAGCGATTACCGCCGCCCATAGACACCTGCAATAACAAGGAAAAGCACTTGATATTGCAGGTGCGTTGTCATCCTGAGGCCTAAGATGAAATGCCGTCCATGCCCAGTAATTACACTGGCTACCTTTCCCTTCAATCCGGAACACAGCGAACTGTTTCACGGCTGAAATAAGAAAGGCGGTGGTACCTACCCAGGCGACCCTACATATGGGTCTACCACCTAGTAAAGTTGCTTTGTTTCCGTAATTGACACCAATGCGGACAATCCCAATGGTTTTGCCTTCTAGACTATGGTGGCAAGCAATAAGTCCGACATTGTAAGCGGGTACCGTAGCCTATAGACGTTTGTAAGTAGGGCTGACAGGCAGCGCCCTCTAGTGACAAATTAGTGGCACTACTATCATTACAACTTACATACAATTAGTTTAAAATTCTATCAATACAATTTAGTTTCATAAACACACACTAACATATGCTGTATGCCTATCTTTTTAGGTTACAGTTTACAGTAGGTACCCACTTAGACAGACTTGTAAAATAAATAGTAAAAAAATGGTACTAAAAAATTTTTTTCTCTTTATTTCTCATTATAATTTTACAATTTATTTATATGGCAAACATTGTTAAATAAATAGTTAAGGCTATCATTTATTACCTACATTTGGTTTTGGCAATGTAATACATATTATATGTAATCAAGATGCTACTTTGTAATAGTAACTATGACAACATTTAGCAAATAAGTTAAAAATAAATATACTGTGACTAGTTGACCATAACTTCATAAAACTTTAAAAAGGGTACAATACAAATTGTAATGTTATTGTTTTTTATAGATGATGAACCAGTGATTACAGCCGAAGAAGAAACCACCCACCTTTCAGCTGACACTACCAGAGCAGGTGTCACCTCCTCCATTGACGGGAATCTTCAACTGGACCAAACAGCTGCCCTCGCCCCACCACCGTCCAGAAGCATTCGTATCAACATTTCGAAGTCCCTACCTTCGTTCCTCAACAACGAGGAAACAGCGGACAATGGCCTGGAAGACATCAGTGCGGACGATGAGCCTCTTCCTCCCGGAGAAGAACCTGAAATGGAGTTTAAAGTGAAACCAACGATGGAAGGCATTAAATTTAGTAGGCAAATGCCAGTGCAAAGAGGAACGGAACTGTCTGGATTGTGTTCGATTATGTAAGGACTGGTATATAGTGTTGTGTGTTGGAGTATACATTTTGTGAATTAAAGATGCATATTCAAGAATTATTGGCGAGATTTACTTAGGAACAGTGCTAATTGTGAACCGATTCTGCATGTTTTTGAGTGATGTTTTTTATCTATGATATAATATTGGTCTCATCTTGCAACAGCCAGGTCAAGGATAAGTTCCTTTTCTTCTCAGAGTTATGAGGTTGCATGAGATCCAGTTTACTACATATTGGTTGGTTAATTTTAACTGTTGAATATTAATAATATATGTACACATTTGAGTACTGCTCCTAATCTAGAGTGTAGAATTACTTTTATGTATCTACCTCAAATTATATAATACTTTAATACTATGTGTCAGAGCCAAAGTACCAGGTTCGAATCCCAGCAGAGACATACAAATTTTATAGGGTCAGTACTTAAAATTAAATTGAATATAATGATTATTTAGTGAACTTAGAATTTTCTGGTCTAAATTATAATCCACTTGTAATTTGTATCAACACTTTGGGTTATGGCTAATTTATTCTCGCTTTATACAATAAAGTGGGACGGATTAATCTTAATAAAACTTTGACCTTGAGTAATGATTGGCAATGTGTAATAAATTCGCTAGTGTATAACATATGCACATTACAATTTTAAGTGTATTTATAGCTTATCTTGTGTTTTTCTGGAACTGATTTAACAGAAATTTAGGGACTTAGTTTTAAATCTTATTATTCTTAAATCTTAGGAACTAGTTATATCAGACGACAGCAACATAAACTCAATTTGTTTTCTGAATTGCATCTTACTGCCAGAAGCTTAATGTTATTTTGGAATAGATATTTTATCTATGGCGTTTGGTACTTTATGTAACTGATTCCGTATTAATCAAATTTATTTATTCCATAAACCCTGCTTATTCAAACCAACAGGTCTTACTATCAAATCTAGTTTCTATCAATTACACTGTTATTTGACTATGAAATCAATTGAATATTACTATTCCCGATTGCTTAGGGCATTTGACTGGATTGCGGTTAAGTGTAAATGGTACTTTACGTATTACATTTTTTTGAGATATTCAGTTTCTAATCTAGTTAAAAAATTCTAATATTAAAAATAAAATTAAGAATATGTTTAGTTTCATTGTAAAAAGGTAACAAAAGTAAAAAAAATGTAGATAAATTTGTTTTGACCACAGTCAACGGCCCTTTACCCTAGGAGTGTCTCAAGTCTCTGCTTGGGCAGCTCAGGAACATGGTTCCCTAATATATACCTGATAGCATAAGATATTAACCCGTATATTAAAATGTGATACTAATTTAAGTTCCTTACAAATTGTAACATTGATAGTTATGGCATTAATCTTGTGTGATTGAGGTATTTGTAAATTAATTGTAAATATTGTATAATAGCCTTTCGTTTACTTTTGTATATGGTACAAAATAAAACATAAAACGATTCAGAGCTGAATCTCGTTATTTTTGTTGTTTTATAGGCATGTTTGAAGAGTAAAATGGCCGTGGGACATTATTTAATTTTAGGTGTGTGTATATACAGGTTTTATCTTTTATTTTAGGTTACTCTAAACCTATGTGTTGCATATTTTGTGTTTCTCCCTGAGTCAGTTTCTTTAGACTTCAAACTCTTGCGTATCACAAAAAACTATGACATAGTTTAATTAAATCACAATTGAAGTTTACATGTTTATCTATGTTTTATCGACTTCAATGTTTTAAAAATGATTAAAATTGTTTTCATCATGAATATTTTTTTATTTATATCTACTAATTTCCTTCTCTGAATCGAAATATTGCAGCGTTACATTGTTCTCTAATAATTAATATTTATATCCTTTTAGGTACAATTTAAAAATTTACAAGCAGATTTTTTTTTATCTAAAGAATAATTTTGACGATTTTTTCTCCACGAAACGCGGAGGCGACGCGACGCCTCCGTCGTCTACGTCAAAGAGTACATTTTTTATACGGGTATAGAGGCATCACTCCGTACTACAAAATATATGGCGCTTAGCGATATCTGGTGATCTGAACCGGTAGACAACAAAAAAATTATTTTCTTAATAAAACTTTTTTTTCTTAAAAACTAAATTTAAATAATCAAAAGTTACTTAAAACATGTTTATTTATGTATTTTTATTATCAAAATAAAATTTCAAAGAAAAAAAAAATTCCACATCGGGTTTCGAACATGGATTTCTCGGATTAGAACGCAGGAGGTGTGGAAAATATAACATTTAATGATTATTGATAGTAATGAATTAGCGCTACAATTTCTACCTAAGTAGGTAATGTACTTAACTAAAATATTTATAGTGGTAATGTATTGAAAAATACTGTATAAAAATTATATCGTTAAAATAATGAACACCAAAATCTCATCAAAAAATTGATATGTCATGAAAAATTCAAAACTGACAGGAACTGCTATGACGGCCTAGGTTCAAATCCCAATACATAGGTCACTACTCTAACTAAGTAATTAATAATTTGGGCAAGATATTATAATACAAGTTATAGTAAGAATATTACTACGACATTGTAAAAAATATCAAAGTTACCTAATATTGATTAGAAATTGAAGTAATTATTTTTTCTCAGTTTAATGAATAACATCTTAAATGTCACTTAAGTTTTAAATATTTATTGTTGATATTTTTCGAAGACACTATTTTTTTTATGGTTACAGAGTCATCTATCGACTTGGGCCTGAATTTCTAAGCCATTGTGAGCCGACCAAATTAAATATCAGTTAAACGAATGGTCCTAGTCAATACTTCAATGATAACTGCAATTGGTCGTATATGATATGGTTATTTTAGTATGAAGTTATAACACCGTGGTCTACGTCGCGACGTAGCGAGCAATAAAATATCAACAATAAATATTTAAAACTTAAGTGACATTTAAGATGTTATTCATTAAACTGAAAAAAAATAATTACTTCAATTTCTAATCAATATTAGGTAACTTTGATATTTTTTACAATGTCGTTAGTAATATTCTTACTATAACTTGTATTATAATATCTTGCCCAAATTATTAATTACTTAGTTAGAGTAGTGACCTATGTATTGGGATTTGAACCTAGGCCGTCATAGCAGTTCCTGTCAGTTTTGAATTTTTCATGACATATCAATTTTTTGATGAGATTTTGGTGTTCATTATTTTAACGATATAATTTTTATACAGTATTTTTCAATACATTACCACTATAAATATTTTAGTTAAGTACATTACCTACTTAGGTAGAAATTGTAGCGCTAATTCATTACTATCAATAATCATTAAATGTTATATTTTCCACACCTCCTGCGTTCTAATCCGAGAAATCCATGTTCGAAACCCGATGTGGAATTTTTTTTTTCTTTGAAATTTTATTTTGATAATAAAAATACATAAATAAACATGTTTTAAGTAACTTTTGATTATTTAAATTTAGTTTTTAAGAAAAAAAAGTTTTATTAAGAAAATAATTTTTTGGTTGTCTACCGGTTCAGATCACCAGATATCGCTAAGCGCCATATATTTTGTAGTACGGAGTGATGCCTCTATACCCGTATAAAAAATGTACTCTTTGGTAGCGAGAGTCACCGTAGTGAGACTCGCAGATTAATGATATGTGTGAGACTCGACGTAAAAAGACAGTGGCCCTAATTCTGGCGAACACATGCTAAGTTTAAATTTAAGTTCAGTCTCTTTCTCTCAAATTGAAAAAGAAAAGGATGGCTGTCATATAAATTGACATTTAGAAAGGTACGTTCAATTTTCGACCTTATTGAACGTGCTAAAATGCAGTGTTTAGGAGGCACCTCCGTACATGCCGTCTAAAATTGTCTATGGTTTCTTTGAAATCTATAACAGATTCTTGCTATCTTTTTCCTATTACTTATTGCGAGAAAGAGATATACTGTACTTAAATTTAGAATTAACTAGAACTACAATTTGATGTAGCGTATAATGTACAATTCTCTACTAAAATAAGTTATGGGATATCAGTACCATAGACTAGAGATGGACACGGCTAGAGCATTGTCTAAATTACACTTTAGAGCTGTCTTCGCCTGTTCTTCCTTGGACTGTTATTGCTTCACATCAGATGGTGTTGAGTCATTTGCCGTGCTTTGTGCAGTAGTTGTGTTTGAACGCCATCTAGACATTGTAGGAGAAACATCTTATACGCTAATACAGCACACAAAAGTACTCTGTGTCATAATACTTACAGCACAAAGTGGTGTAATAGTACCGCTCCTGCCCGGTAGAGGGCTATAAAGTAAAGATTATTTTATATTTAGCTAACCGAGCCGAGTGCACATTTTAACAACTGAAAATAATAAACTTAATTAATTATTTATTTTAAGTATTTTAATGACTGAATAATACTGTTATTTTAAAACAACTGATTTTGGAAATTTTTGATTTTGTTTTTTTTTTATTTTCCGGATTGCGAAAGGTCGTGGGTTCGATTCCCGCCTCAGGACGTGAAATTTTTCTAGTTTTATATTATTTTAATTACTAAGTAATTTTTCAAACATTTATAATAATGTTAAATCAAAAATTAAGAACAACTGATTTTTTTAATTTGACTTGAATTTTCTGATGTTAAAATAATGCCCTCTGATATTTGCTATACTTGAAAAGAGTAATTAAGTTGTAACCATTTTATGTACTATTTCTAAGACCAATATTATGTAAACACTTAATTTGCAAATAAATAAATTGACATTGAAATTAATTATTTCCTTACTATAGGCCTTGAAAATGAAAATTGTTCAGTTAAAAGAACACTACATAAAAGATTAAATGATAATTTATAAATTAGTTTACTTTTAGTATTGTTATATTCTTCCCTCTACCCTGCTACTATGCCATTTACCTACTCTACCCGTTTATAGTACCTATCAATTGTATTGAGTTAAAAAGTATTAGTTAGTACCTATATAGAGAAGATATCCCTGACAAAAGTCATGATCCGTTTTGTAACGATAGGATGTGATTTTCATGGCGCTTTTCGTTCGAAAAGTGCTAATAAACTACTGTGAAAGTTAAGTTTTTTTTAAACAAAGCACGACAAATGACCAACGCCACCTGATGTGAAGCGGTAAGAAGAGTCCATATGCGAAGACAGCTAGTGCAGTTCAGACATCAGACACTGCTCTAGCCGCCTCCACCTTTTCGGCCCGAAAGGTGCTTTTTCACGCCTCTTTTGATGGAACCTATGTTATGGGAAGGAGGAAACACATGTGCAGGCAAAGAATTCCAAGTGAAATTGATATAAAAATAACTATATTATATTAATAAATTAGGAAGACTGTTCGTTTGACTAGTAAGTCGAAGTTTTTTTACACCATTTAAAACCAAAATCATTTTGGTTATAAGTTGTCATAAAAATACCTAAAATTGAACCTAGCAATCAACCAAACAATATTCAGAACTAGATGATCTGCCTATACAGATAACGAACTACGGGATTATACAATCGGCCTTCGACCTACTTACACCCTAATTCTTGTTGACAAACTTGTTACCAATTATCAAAAACAATAACTAAATAGTAAGTAGGTATACTTTGTAAAGTGTGATCCACATCCAGTAACGCTACTGAAAGTTTCAGTCGAATAGAAACGAAAACAAATCCATATAAAAAAGAGGTTTCCGTTAATTCACAACAGAGGCGCTGTTGTAGTTTTCATACGATTTGACAGTTGTCACAACAACGAACGTTTTCGTTTCAATTGGTTAGTTGTCAACTTTTTTTATTTCATACATAAATAAGAAGTTTATAACTCATAAAGAAATTGTGAAGAAAAAACATCTTTAATGTGATTGTGTAGCGCAAGCGCATCGTCCCAAAATGCTCCATAGAAAATATACGGAACAGGTGAGGTCACACATGTATGTAATATGTATGTTTTTATTCAAAGTGGTCAAAATAATAGTTGTTTTAATTGATGGGAGCAATCTTTTTTCATCAACATTTTTGATAAATTTAGGAAAACCAATTTCACCAATTTTATAAATTTTCGAAACATTAATCTTCAACAATATTCCATAACTTTTAAGTTTGAATTGTTTTTATGGGTATATTTTCTAAATTTGTAAAAAATAGCACCATATTCAAACTTAGGCAACATTTCAATTGTAAACAACGGTTTCACCAGTTTTATGAAGTTAAAGTAAACTACCCACACTATTTTTTATTATTATTATTTGTGTCAAGGAACAGTAGATACAAAGTATAAGTATCACAATATAAATTTCTGACATAAGTAAATTGCTATTGCACGACCAGCATCTTAAATACGTATTTGTAAATACATATTAGTATCATTATCCGTTAAATGTAATTATTGTAATACGTCAGTTGGACAAGGAGTCTTATTAAAACTGTTGTCATGTTCGTCGCAATCGCCTCGCATCGTCTGTCTGCGCCTCAGAACAATAAATAAAGCAGCAGCTTTAGTTATTGTTCTGTTCTGAGGTCTGCGCTCCGCCCTTAAAAAGACATCAACATCGTCGGTCGTCGGCTAATTGGTAATTATATTTTAAATATTATCAAACAATTAAGTGTCCACTAAATCTGTTTATTTGTTGTTTGGGTTTTGATTTCTAAGTATTTATTTTTATACTAGGCACTTAGGCATAAGCCCTGTAGATGAAGTTTTGTATAATACTGACATGTCTAATAAGACCAAAGCTCTTAAATTAAAAAGATAAAAAGGATAAAATAATTAAATTTAAGTAGGTATTTATCCCCTAGAAACATATTTTTGGAGTCGGTGCTTCACTTTCTATTGTTTTTGGAAACCACTTAGCACCAACTCCAAAAATATGTTTCTAGGGGATAAATACCTACTTAAATTTAATTATTTTATCCTTTTCAGTTTTTCGAAGTCGGTTTTAATTTTTGTTTAAAATTTTTTTTTCACAATTTTTAGTGGCAACTTTCTACGGTCGAAGCTAGATGGGTGACCGTAAACTTATATTGTTTCCTACTATCAAACTAAACTAAACTAAACTAAAAAAAAAAAACATACCGGCCGAATTGAGAACCTCCTCGTTTTTGAAGTCGGTTAAAAAATAGTTTTGATGTTGTGGGTAGGTATAGCTGGTAACTTATCCGTTGTATGCGTGATAACATCGACAACCGCATCGAAAAAGGTTGTGACATCAGGTTAATATATTTTAAGATCGAGAATGTCATTGTACTGAGTTTGATTTTTTTAAAGTATTGGGTTAACTGTAAAATGAATCTGGGAATTTATTGAAAATGAAAAAGTAAAACATTTATTGGCAACAGTCCGTGACGTAGGTATTCCGTTAAATTCATACGTGAGAATTCGCGAATTTTCGTTCCTAATGTCAAATCATAAATATTTTGCGATGCTGTTTTGCTATCGGTACATACTATTAAATATGTTTGAGAACTTTGTTTTGATACAATATGTGTCTCAAAATAAACTGTTAGAAGCTGTGATAGCAAGACCTAAGATTTTGGACAACTTTAACAACTATAAGGTTGTATCTACCTTATCGGTTGAAAAAGATCACATTTAGATGGAAAGTAAGTCTTTTTATACATAAGTTGCAAAATAAAATGTCAATACAACAGACAAAAACGTGTGTAGGTACGTATATATTTTTGTTACCATATTCAATAAATCTTTTTATAATATGTATTTTTAAACAGTGTGTCTGGTCACCGGTGTCCGACCCTTTAAGGTGAAGCATTATGATCAATTTTATTGACAAATCCACCATATTAAGACAGTTTGCCCCAACTATTTTGAAATGGTGGCCAATTTTATAATAATACGGTTGTGTTCTTTTATTTTGTTATATCTACCGATGTAGAGGTCCTACAGGCATAAAAATGGTTTCGTTCCATAGCTACAAAAGTAGACAATAAGTTCACACTAAAAAGTTTATCAAAAGCTCCCAGTAAAACCTTAAAAAAATACTTGAAACTTAAAAAGAAGTGTGAAAAAATTTGTTTTTTTTTAACTTTTTGATTGTTTTCCAACAAACTTGACTGATAACATACTTTTTTTTACTTTTTAGTTACACTAAGGTAATTATTACCTAAAAACTGATTTCAAGATAACATTACCTAAGCTCTAAGTCAAACAGTTTATGAGTTGTGACAATTTGAATAGGACCCTGTCAGAAACGAATTTATTCATAATTGGACACAAAATTAAATTAACTGCATTATTCAATTCGGTATAGCTACATTAGTCGTTAAAATAAAATGCGACCGAGTTCTGAGAATTTCTGGATTAAAGTTCTGAGAATTTTCCTTCTACTGGTCAGGATATTTAAAGTAAACGGTTATATTCAAACATTTACAACTCCTAAACTATTTGACTTAGAGTTGTACAATTCCTAAGCCGCTAAACTCCTTATAAGCGGCCACATCTCATTCTGTTCAGAATAGATGCTTAATCTATGTCAGATTTTTATTAATTTTTCGCAGGTAGGATTAGATCTCGAGTTGAGATGTCATTGTGAAACAGTCCGGTCGGTGTACGTTAGCTCTCGGTTCGATTCGGTGATAGATTTATAATAGCTTCGGATTTTGCGTGTCTACGGGAAAATAGTGTTATTCTGTATATTTCATGGTATTGTATCATTATACACATAAAATTAACAAACAAAAAGTGTATGCCTACTGTGAAGAAGCGGGGCCCCAGGTGAATTGTGCTAAGTAGTGATCTACACTAAGGTATTTATTACATCTATTTATCTTACTTTTCATTAACAGGGCTTTAGGTATTTTATTTGTAGAAGTTGCGTCTAATCGCGGACACCGACGACGGACGCTTCAAGGGCTACGATCACCATCATCACCATCAGTGATGATGATGATGAAGTAGGTATGAAACAATTTATTTATTTGCCTACTTTACAAAAATCCACGGCTTACACTGCTAACACTCTGATTTAGTAAGATAATAAGTAGATACACAAAACATCAGCCAATTAGGTAGGTACGGATTCATACTTTGTTACCAGAGAGTATTAAATTATAATTAGAATGCAGGCCTTTATAAAATATACATTGAGATTTATATAGCATTTGGATGGTGAAATATTAATAATCAAACAATACTATTAGGTATATAAAAATAACGGCAAGGAAGAATGAAATACATGTCAATAATGGGGGTGTGTGCGAGTGTGTACCTGTGTGTGTATGATAGTTGTAGACTTATAGGTAGCATAAAATTGTTTTTTTGTTGAAGCTGTGAATTGTGAGGTGAATATCCACGTACTAAAATTATTTCCGATCAGCCCCCTTATGCAGAAACTGTCGTCTAAGTAGCGGACTCGATTCGTAAAGTCCCATGCCGTCTCGCTTTGACGCACCGTGATAAAAAGTGACAGTTTATGATATTGGAATCTTTTCCGACAGTTGTGAATAAGGCGGCAGGTTCAACAATAAGGTACTTGCGCCAAAGATGGCGCTGTTCCTAAGATTTTCCTGCAAAATTTTATAGTTAGAACCGTTAGAACGAATTCAAATTTCGCGACCATGTTCGGTTAGTACCATAGACATAACTGCAATTTCATATCGAATGGTGGAAGACGCCATCTTGGCAGCAGTGTACAGTTTGTCATTCACGTTGCACGTTTATAACCTTACGGTTACGGTCACGACTTACGGTTTATAACCTCACAATTGCAAACTTTTTAGTGTTTCTTTGAAAAAATAAGCTTTTTTCGGATACTTTAATTTTCGGATTTTTCTTTAAAATAAAAAGTTACTTACACCCGTCTTCACAAACGATACTTATGTAAGTGAAGGAGCAATACTATGCGAAGTAAGGCATTTCTCAGTGGGTTCACTATGTACAGCCTTTCAATTCACAAACAATACTCAAACGAATCTTTTTTATGCGGACGCATAGCGTTGAATATAGCCCTGTGATTCGTTGATTAGTGTTACGTAGTTCACTTCATTGACTGACATTTCAATTTTATTGTTTATTTGCTTTTTATCGTAAACTCCGTAGTGATTACATTCTCTTTGGTGAGCTCGACACTATGCATTGATTAATATAGCTATCAGGGTCCCTTAGCTAAGTGTTCATTATGACAAACGCATAGTGCCGATTGTCACTCAAGTATTGTTTATGAATAGGAATTTGGCACCCTGTGCGTCCGCGGGCACTGTGAGACCTCATAGTGTCGTTTGTGAATACGGGCGTTAGTTTCAAGGGCATTCGTATGCAGGTAAGTGTTGTGTATACTTTTTGTTTATTTTAATTTTATAGAAATAATCCTCGCTGCCGAGAAAAGGGCCTATAAAGGTCCACCATACGGGCTCCCTAGATGGCTCGATTAGGACTATTGAATTTCATAGTTTTATAGATCATAATATAATTTTTATGTCCAGAATGCATCTCAAGGCCTATAAGACTTTGATTTGTTTGTTATTTGCCTGTAATACTTAAGTACCTGCAATATCAAATGCTTTTCCATGTTATTGCAGGTGTCTATAGGCGGCGGTAGCCGCTTACCATCAGGTGGGCCGCCAGCTTGTTTGTCATCTAGTTGTAAAAAAAAAAAAAAAAGTACTAGTAATTATAGTTAGTCATTTCGTTCTTAATACACTGATTGTTTTATTGAAGTTAGGCAAAAAATGGGCCTTACAAGGCGCAGGGACCTTATACGTATTACAACCAAAGACAGAGACTGACTAGAATGGTGACGGTTATCCATATAATTTATTTACCAATACAATCGTGAAGAATAATTTCCAATAAATAATCTTCCATGTAAGCCAAGCATGTACCAAAAGGCAGCTAAGGTTACGAAAAAATATCCCAAAAAAAAAAGTTTTTGTTCTGGGACTTAGTCACCATCAAACCAGTTTATTATGAATCTTAACTTTTCATAGGGCAACGCCCGGCCATATCACTAAATGATTAGTTTTTGGAAATAAAGTGCAAAATATAACTTATATTTTGGTCACCATTTGATAGCCTTTTCTTTGGGGCCACGTGAAAGAGAAGGTCTACGCCAACAGCCCAGCGTCGATTCAAGACCTCAAAGTTGAAATTCGTGAGGCTATCGAGGACATAGGACAGCCACTTTGCGATTTGGTTATGGAAAATTTCATGAAAAGCGTGGTCGTGGTGGTCATTTTCCTGATGTTATTTTCCACTATTAACGGCATACCTTCCTCTTTATAATGAAATAAACATCCGATCATTTATATTAAAAACTGGCATTTTTCTTTGAATATCAAAATAACACCTCTTATTGGAAAACCCTTTATTAACTAAACGGCGCCAAAACGTAGCGTATCATGTAATTTCTCATGTGATCAATCTCCATACCCATTTTTAATAAGACAGTATGGATAATAAGCTCTTTGTCAGCTCCGTCGTTTAAATCCAGACAACCTAGTGGCTATACATATATTACTTTACTATACTCATGGCCGCGGCCGGCCGGTTACTTTTTAAGCCCCGCCCCACCACCAATAGGAGCTTAACTACTCGCTGTACTATAGTGACATCACCGCGGCGCGGCGTACTTACCCAAAGAGTACATTTTTTATACGGGTATCTCTGACTTACTTTGTACGCTAAACAGCTGAAGAATTTGGCCAGTATAATTTGTTTTGTAAAAGGTCGTCGATATGTAATAAGTTAATAAGAAGAATAAGTGAAGAATTTAACTGAGATATTACAACTAAGAAGCATATTAAAAAGAAATAAAGTGTCATAATTACCTACCTATTGTAAAGACAATTTACGACCCCATTAACAAGCTACAATAAAGGGGAAATCGTGTAAGAAATCTTTACTTACCTATCTTTTAATGATAGATAGGTAAGGTAGGTAGGTACTAAAGCTTGGGAGTAATCCACTCCGCAACAACTATGGCTATTAAAAATAATACCTACCAACAATGTAATGACACGTAGGTAGGTAATGGCCTAAATAATTTGTATTAAGTATGTCATCACAAACATTTTAAAAGCTGAAGGAGTTCCTTGCGTTAGGCGGCGCCGTCGCCGCTTCGTCGTTGTAACGGGGTGGTAGGGTTACATTATGATGACGACTATCTATTGTTTACGGAAACAACTAGCACCAACTCCAAAAAATATGTTTCTAGGGGATGAGTACCTACCTACTTAAATTTAATTATTTTATCCTTTTCAGTTTTTTGAAAGCGGTTTTAATTTTTGTTTTAAATTTCTTTTTCACAATTTTTAGAGATAATTTTCTAAGGTCAAAGCTAGATGGGTGACCATCAGCTTAATTGTTTCCGACTATTGTATTGTTTCACTAAAAAGTCATAGGAAAGTAAAAATCTGCAATTTTGCAAAATACATAGACGAAGACGACTTATTCATTCCAGTTAGATATGTTGATTTAAAAACCAACCTACACAATCGATTTAAAAAAAAATTATGGGACCAAGTGGCAACTATTCCGCATCGAACAAAAAAAGAATTATCAATATCGGTTGATCCAGTCGAAAGTTCAAAGGTAACAAACATAAAAAAATACAGTCGAATTGAGAACCTCCTCCTTTTTTTGCAGTCTGCTAAAAACATTATGTTTTGTTCGTTTTCACTCGAATGTCAAATGAAAAGAAAAACCATGTTTAAGTGTTTTCATGGCTGTTGTCGGCTGACTGTGAAATCGACAGGTTGTGCGCATCCACAGCCATCTGACAGCATCCATTTTGTTTTATCGGGCCGGGGCGTCCACGTTTTCTTCCGAAAACGAATTTGTCTTGCCCAATCACCGTACAACGTTGCCGCAAGTTATTTGCAGATTAAATTTACTTAACATTGGCAAAATTCGTAATAACGAGAGGCTATTAAATAAAAAAGAAGAAGTGTTTTCATAGAAATGGGCGAAGTAGAGATGGGTAGGTAGTTCGGCTATCTACCTATTTAGTGTGTTGCGGCCAAACAACGGTGCCTACACTGTAATGTTGTCTTTCTGCTGTAAGACAGGGCGTCAGAGCCACGGGGGAACTGTTTGTGAGAGCAGGGCGGGGGATTTGGTCTCCAAAGCTGTTAACATAACACTTCTTCTGGATTCAATATAGGTTGTATTGTACAATGCGTGCATAACTCTGCTTTACAGGCATCATACGTAGGTACAGCATAGCCAGCAACGTAGCCAGTGTGATTACTGGGCATCGATGATATCAACTTAGGCCTCAGGATGATAACGCACCTGCAATATCAAGTGATTTTTCAGGCCTCAGGATGACAACGCACTTGCAATATCAAGTGATTTTTCCTTGTCAATAGGTGTCTATAGGCAGTGGTAACCGCTTACTACCAGTTGTTTTCCAAACCAGTTGTCTAAAAACACGTCACTTTAGTAGTATATTATTGACGTTTGCTTAGTTTACTTCCTACCTACTAGGTAACTACTAAGTGGAGAAGTTTACTAGAAGTAAATAAGAGATTCATTTTTATAAAACAGTATAATGGGCTGCCATCCTATTAACATCGTCTCCGTATATTTAAAAATTTAAAATTAATATAGTGTTCTTATATATCCCGTTTTGTGAAAAGTTTGTGACAAACATTATAATTAATCAGTGCAAACGTTATCTACGCTGTGTGTTGCTGTGTACTAAACGAAACGAGTGTTGGAAAATTTTATACGATAAAGGCATATAACGTGTCCATAAACTTATTTAACAATTTGCTTTGACGGTTATATCTTAGAAAATGTGTTAATCGTTGATGAATAACTATCAAAATAATGTTTAATGCGTGACTGTGGTGCTATAATTTAGTAATTTACAACTTCTTGATAAATTTACTTATACCCGATTTTGGATTTCTGTTGGTGGTCGGAACGGTTGGCAATCGGAGACTAACTAACGACATCTACGGAATACTCTATGAACTACGTCCGTCTTGCTGTGATATAAGCACGTCTTCAGTGGTTGCTTTGATTACCCGATTGAAGTCTACGGTACTTGATCCATTAAAAAGATGTCGCTGTCGGCTTCTGAGTTTGGCTCTTGTGCTGCATGTTTACAAATGATTGAGTCGCGCTTGTTTTTAAAATGCTGCTTATGTATGAAAAATTATGACATTGCTTGTGTTAGAGTTAGCGAGCAGCGTTTCTACAATACAATGACTGCAGAGCATAAAAGTAATTGGCAATGCGATGACTGCAGAAGTAAGATGCCTAAAACGGATAATACAAATACACCTATCAAACAACTGGAATCAAATGTAACTTTCCGTAAAAAAACCAACACCAAGCCAACCAGTGCTTCGCCGCCACCATCGTTGCCTTCCGGTGGTCTGGATGTTAATTTGGCGTCTTCCGAGCTCATTGTGGAGTTACGTCTGTTGCGTGAGGAAATGAAGGCTGTTCGTTCCGAAATGCAGGAATTTCGTGGCATTATATCGAACCTTACCAGTGCCGTACAAACATGTAACAGTCGTATTGATGATTTAGCAATACGCGTGGATGCTGTTGAACAACGGCGAAGTGATGTTGCCGACACTGGGTCTTCGCTGCAGCAAATAATACATGATTTGAAGCAGAATCTTAATGACCGTGACCAGGAGCTACTCTGCAATGATGTTGAGTTAGCTGGTATTCCAGAAGAGCATAACGAACGCTGTGTTCACCTATTTATGACTGTCGCACAGAAATTAGGCGTGACACTTGAGGAACGCGATCTTGTCAGTGTCGAGCGTGTAGGTCCCGTGCGGCGCGTGGAACCGACGACGGGAGAAAGAAATACGTCTGTACCGCGGCCGCGCCCACTTGTCGCGCGACTGGCTCGGCGAGTTCTTCGTGATGAGCTGCTGGCTGCTGCGAGGGTCCGGCGTGGCGCTACTACTGCGGGGTTAGGACTTGTTTCGTCTGTTAGGCCCTTTTACGTTAACGAGAGACTCACGCCCGCTAACCGCCAACTTTTCTACAGAGCTCGTGTAGAATCCTTGCGCTGTCAGTGGAAATATCTGTGGACGCGAGAAGGTAAAATATACGCCCGAAAAGAGCATGGTTCCCCGCGACATCGTTTGCGATCGGAGGCGGATTTTGAAAAAGTTTTTTATCGGTAATTGTGTTTGCTCTATTGCTGCCAATTTATTTCCTTAATGCAATTCTTAATAATGATTATTGTGCTGTTGTTATTTTTGTTTGTCAACTTTTTTATTTATTGTTCGTCAGTATTAAGAAAACATTTTTTATACTTCACTGTTTTTATTACTATGTGATAATAGGGTTGATATATTGTTACCATAGTTTTAATTGTAATTTGAATCTATACTGTTGCTTAATTGGTATATTCTTTTATTTTAAATGGGCCTATAAATTCTATGAAATTGTGTATTGTTTAAACAACATGTTTTTAGGGGATTTGTTTAAAAGTTTAATCATTAATGACAGGCAGGTGTTCCATTTCTTTTTTCACACTTCACACTTACTCAATAAATTTTCACTTTTCTACTACTCAAAGCCAAAGTATAATAGAGTATTTAGTGATTTATTACATGTATATTTCCTCACATATTTTAGTGATCTGTGTACAATTTTCTTGAATTCGAAAGTTTATTTTTTTAGATATATTGTGAATGTGGACTGGCGACACATAACTCTTCTCCGGCAATTACTGTTGAATAGCAAGCAAGCACAAATTGTGTATTCATTTGTTATTAAATATGTCAAATTTAAGAAATTGTCAGTTGGTCTACTCAACCCAGGGTCCCTCGGGACTCGTCACGAGGAATTTGTTGTGGCTATGGCTAGGCACAATGTCGACATTATGGCTATCAATGAGACCTGGTTACGAGAGGGCGAGGATGCGCGCGCGCCTGCCCCACCTGGCTATCGATTACGTCACGTGCCGCGCCCCGCAGCCATCCGATCTCGCGGTGGCGGGGTCGGCTTTTACATCAAGAATGGTATTAAGGCACGGCTTATAGCATACCCATCTGCGCCCTCTGTAGAACAAATATGGCTGGGTCTGAACTTAAATGGCCTTAGGCTAGCGATTGGTACAGCATATCGCCCTCCGTGGCTTAATGTCGATGTCTTTGTTGATGCTATCAGTGATTCCATAACATCATTTGGCAATTTTGATAAAATTGTTCTACTCGGAGATTTCAACATCAATTTTCTGTGCGGCCATGAGACTACCACACGCAAATTTGTTGACTTTCTTGAGTGTATGAATCTAACGCAATATGTTGAAGAACCGACCAATTTCACTGAACATAGTGAAACACTTATTGATTTGGTATGTTCAAATATACTTGTTACCGATTTGTCTGTAAATCATATACCAGATCTTAGCAGTCATGCTTTCATCACTTGCAACTTGAACATTAAGAAAGATAAACCCTGTGCTAGATGGGTGACTTATAGGCCATTAAAGTACATAGACCTGGATTCGTTTGATGCAGACGTCAAATCTATTTGTTGGGATAGTACAAAACCTAATATTGATGTAAATATCATGCTAGGAATATTTACCACTAACATACTGTATCTTTATGACAAACACGCTCCGCGGAAATCAGTGCGTATTAAAGATCGATCCTATCCATGGATAACATTTACCGTTAAAAAAATGATGGAACTGCGCGACAAAGCATATGCTAGAAGTAAGATGACCAAGTTAGATGCACACATGCAATATTATAAAGAGTTGAAAAGTATAGTGGTTTCGGCAATTCGAGCTGAGAGGTCAGCTTATTTTAACCAAAATATAAATATGCACATAAATAACGCACGTGTTTTGTGGAAAAATATTAAAAATAGTGTTGGTACTTTTAAAAATAAAAGTCATTATATTCCTCCACATTTAAATAATCCTAATCAAATAAATAATCATTTTTTGGACATTCCTGGAAGCAGTCATACTAATAATAATTTACTCCTAAAAAGCTTCCAGTCGCAGAGATTTAGTTCTGCTGTATTCTCCCTTAGACCTATTTCTGAAAGGACTGTACATAATATTATAAAATCTTTTACAACAAATGCACAGGGTGTCGATGGTATATCTCTGAGTATGATTCAAATGACTTTGCCGCACACATTAGCATATATTACCTCTATAGTAAACAAGTCCATTGAATCCGGTGAATTTCCTGATTTATGGAAAACGGCAATTGTAAAGCCAATTCCAAAATCACAAAATCCTAGTAATTACAAGGATCTGCGACCCATAAGTATTTTACCCTTCATGTCAAAAATCATTGAAAGAGCTGTTTCCATTCAAATGACCGAATATCTTGAGTCGAACGGTGTTTTGCCTATGAAACAATCTGGTTTCAGAAAGGCCCATAGTACGGCTACAGCCTTGATAGATGTTGTAGATGACATACTGGCGGCCCAGGATATTGGCGAGGGCACAATTTTGGTTTTGCTAGATTTTTCTCGGGCTTTTGATACAATTAACACCACGCTTCTTTTGTCTAAGCTCACATATTATGGTTTTGATAAAAACACTCTCAAGTGGTTTGCAGATTATCTTAGTAGTCGCAAACAATTTGTACAAACTCGAGATGAGCATGGTAATTCTTTGATTTCCAGTACTACACCTGTTGCTAGAGGAGTTCCTCAGGGATCGATTTTGGGGCCCATTCTTTTTATTTTATATACTAGCGATTTGGTGAAAAACATTACAAGCTGTAAATATCATTTATACGCAGATGATCTGCAATTGTACATTTCATTTAAACCTATTGACACTGAAACAGCTGTTGAAAAACTTAATAATGATTTAAAACATATATTCAATTGGTGCAACCATAACAACTTAGTTTTAAATTCTGAGAAGTCCAAATACATGCTGTTAGGTTCGAAAACTGTAGTCAAGGATATTTCTGCTAGGGACCCACAAGTTTCTGTAATGGGTAGTCGTCTAAAACAGGTCTCGCAAGTGCGAAACTTGGGTCTTCTGATGGATGAAAAGTTACAGTTCGAGAGTCACATTTTGGAAATAATGCGAAACTGTTTCTACAGGCTAAAGGTCCTTTACGGTGTCCGCGACTGCTTGAGTGTAGACATGCGTGTAAAGTTGTGTGAAACACTAGTCCTATCAAAGCTCAATTACGCTGATACCGTGTTTGGGGGATGTCTGTTGGAACGTACCAAGAAAATGATACAGCGCATACAAAATGCTTGTGCACGTTTCTGTTTCCCAGTTCCTCGTCGATCTCATATCACTCCCTTTTTGAATCGCAACAAATTATTGAATATGTCTGCTCGACGTAAATTACATCTTGCATCACTACTCTTCGGTATCATAAACAGGAAGACGCCAGTATATTTGTATGATAAACTGAAGTTCCCGGAGCGTCAACTGAGAATAGCTCCACGCCTTTTATTCCCAAAATGTAGAACAGCTGCTTTTCGTGGCAGTTTTCGTTATGCTGCCACGAAGTGTTGGAATAACCTCCCGCCACCAGTAAGGTGCGCGAAATCTTTGTACTCTTTCAAAAATATGCTTTCAAAGTTTCTGTATCAAGAACAAGTATCAAAATTTTAAGCGGCTGTTCTATTTTCTTATTCTATTTTATCATTCTTGTCTAGTTTATTTCCTTTATGTTTTATTTATTTACATACACTGTTTTACCACACTACACCAGTTTACACTACACACCAATGCTTTTGTAAAGTTTTACATGTCATGTTTTGATTGTAACTGTTTTCATGTTTTGTTATTTTTGTCAACTCTATGTTTAAAAGTAGATATAGCAGATATATATTATTATTAGCCAACTGTATAATTTTATGGGATGGTAGTGCTATTTGTCCACTACCACTATGGTGCCACTGAAAACCAGCGTCATGGCTCCTCATTGGTGGCGTGACATTAAGCTGAGTGGTAACCATTTTAGTTGCAGATGTGTAATTAATTTATTATGTCTTATCTCATTCCTGTTTTATTTTATTTTTGTATTTTGTCATATTTGCACTAAATAAACATTTTTTCTTCTTTCTTCTTCTATAATAAATAATTTATTTTTAAAATATAATATATCAATTCATGTCAAAAATATTACACAATAGGACTTAAAAATTGTACTAAAATACAAATATTATAATTATTTTAAGATTACATTCTTGAAGTTAACCCTTAAACATGGTAAGTAATTATTCTAATTATTATTTTTTCCTGAAAAACAGTGAAAAGTTTACTAAAATATAAATACAAAAATAGTTAAAAAATATTATCACTTTTTTTAATGACTTACCTATACATATATCGAATACCTTTAAAGTTTAATGCTAGTATAACAAACATCTAACTATAGGTATCTTCGTTATGTATACGCTAGCATCTCAAATTAATAAATATCACATTTTGATATCCTAATATTGTCATCCGGCATAGGTTACATAACTACATAAGTAACAATAGTATCCTACATACAACTTAGTTCCCTTAAAAAAAATGTGGCACATACTTACATTGCTTACAAACTTGCGTTGGACTAAAAACAATGTTATTGACTAAAATGTGGTAAATATTAATAACTAAATAAAAACTCACTAACTAAATATAAGACAATACTAAATAAAAACCATTACTAAATTCACCTCCTATAATTCCAGCACCTTCATCCACCTGCATAACACCAATGCTCGGATTCCTGTCCATTGAGGTCACTGTGCTTGTTCTCATGATTTCAGCTCCGGGTCGCAAGAGTTGAGGGGAGGCCTTGTTCTTGAGCTTTTATTGTGGGCTCATCATCTGGAATAAGAAAAAGGTTACAATTTTGAGAAGAGGTGAGATCTAGCAGTCTATTTCACTCTTTAAATGACTAGCGATTCTCTTCTATCCTTACAGTTGATGCCATCCTTATCTAAAACGGTTTTAATAACGTTGTGCTCTGCTAGCAAGTGCTGCTAACTCACAAACTGTCAGATGTGATTTTGCAACAAATATCACGGTGAATATTTTAATGACTAACATGACTCGATAGGCTCTTGCTCGACTTTGGCGTAGCTTTAATCTCATCATCAGTCTCCTCGTCATCTACATTAACCAGCTCCACTGGTTTCTAGTCACTTTCGGCCAACTATGTGCAATTAATAAAAAACATATTTTGTAAGATACTTGGATTGGACTGCCCAAAATACTTATACCTAATGAATATTATGTAAACATCATTGTAAATATTATCTATTTATTGGGTGCCTATAAGATAGAATTATGATTGGGTACCTATTACACTCACAGTAGCTGTCTAGTCAAAGATTTCTATCACTTCTATAGACTTCTCCAGCGCGAGCGGCGTCTCGTCATCGATAGATTGACCTAGCTTGAGGTCATCTTTAACTGGCACCTACAAAATGTGTCACTTCACATTATAGAATAATATTGAAATCCTCCCAATAAATAATATATCATGACAGATTTTAAAATCATCAGCAATACAGTATGTACAAAATCAATAATTACCCTTTGATGTTGGAGGCACGAAGGGTGACAATTTTTACTGTCTCGACATACAGCGTCTCTAAGGTGCCACTCGTCGTCGTCGTCGTTGTAAAATGTGTCGAATTTATCTCCACAGATTGCGCAGGTATCATTTGCTAGTGCTCCAGCGACTACACTTGGGACTTCTTGAGGACTTGCTTTGCTGCTGTTTTGTTCAGCAATCATATCAAACCAACTCTTTTCTGCAAAATTAAAGATATAATAAGAGTAAAAATTAAATAAGAATGTGCACAATGTATTTTTTTTTAAATAAATGCAAAGCATAAGTTCAAAATACTAACGTTTATTCTCGAAGTCCTGGATCTCTTCAGACTGCATCCAGTCGGAGTGACGGTGGTACCAAGGTCTGGAGACCGGGTGACGTCGTGAGCTTTTCGTGCGACGGTTTTGACGGAAGTGCCAGTCAAGGTGATCAGAGTACTGCTTCGATTCGCTGGGAGGGAACCGAGTGCTGCACCCTGAACACTGCATGCCGCTATACAGGCGAGCTACCAAGCCCGGCTGCGGGCTGCAATGGAAAGGTCGGGGATAGTTATAAAACTTGGACAAGATTTTGTAAACTTTCTTAGAAAAAGAATTCTGAGTTCAATATAATATTTGTGAATACTTACACCTTCAAACTGTTACGATCGAGTAGATCGACTTCGTGTACTGCGTCTTTATCATCTGCAGGTTTGTGTCTGATAGCTTCCACAGTCTTAACCTGCTCCTCATAGTGGTAAACCTTCTTTGGTTGCTGAATCAAACCATTAGCCACCAGTCTGGCTAATAGTTCATTAACATTTAAGGCGTTTGAGGTCAAAAGTTTATCTTTATAAGTGGCGTCAGATGTTGACGGCGTCACTGATGTTGAAGTAGAAGAAGGTAATTTCTGCTTCTTCGCTGACCTCAGGTCATCAGTTCTTGATTCCAAGTCTCTTAGTCGCTTGAAAGTATTTACCCGCGGTAAGTCAGATGTTTGAGGAGCAGTGAAGTAACCACTAGACGCAGAAGGTGGCTGTTGGTCAGGCATGGATGGTGGTGGGGTCTTGTATTGGCTCTTGAGACGAGGGTCGCGGTGAGCCCATGATGAAGCCACATGTTCGCTGTACCAGCCCCTCCCTGTCTCCTCCAGACGAGGCGCAGCATCCGTCTCATTGATCCTAGGCGTCGAAGGCGGCGTTGGAGGCGTCGGCAAACTCGGGGGTATGACTGTCGTAGTTTTCTATAACAATTGAAATAATAAAACATTTGAAAATTTCACGTTCCATTTTCATTACCGATATTTAAATACCTTTTTGGCTTGGTAGCACTAGATATGATTACCATACTCTCATATTTTCATAGTTATAATCTACAGTACTTAGATACCGGGGGCGCTACACCGGTGGCCACATAATTAATATGTAAATATTTCACAGATTACCGAAAAAATCTCAGATTTCACTTAGGTGACAGTTAGGTAATTATCGATGATGCACGGTAAAATACGGCAATAAAGATAAACTTTTAATATTAGAATCAAATAAATAAACACATATGACTCTGGTTTACTAGGTGGTAGACCCATATGTAGGGTCGTCTGGGTAGGTACCGCCGCCTTTCTTATTTCAGCCGTGAAACAGTTCGCTGTGTTTCGGATTGAAGGGAAAGGTAGCCAGTGTAATTACGGGGCATGGCCGGCATTTCATCTTAGGCCTCAGGAAGAGGTGCGTTACCTGCAATATCAAGTGCTTTTCCTTGTTATTGCAGGTGTCTATAGGGGGCGGTAACCGCTTACCACCAAGTGGGCCGTCAGCTTGTTTGTCATCTAGTTGTATAAAAAAAAAACAAAGTCCGCATTCATCATACTAACATCTGCTCCTCTTACCGGGATTCGAACCCAGGATCTTTGATTTACTAGACAGGGATACCGGCCACTGAACCAAAAGGTAATACATAGTTAACATACAGATAAATCTCTTGGAAGACGAAAATTATATCACACTAGGTATAACATTTTTCGACAAAAATAAAAACAATAGAGTTAATAAATAAAAAATATAATGTACTCACGGAATATTTGCTTTTGTATGTCCAATACATTTTCAGATTTGCGTCAGACATTTCACTTGGCACCTTTACAAGACAAGTTCTTGAAAAAGACTGACTTAGATTCATAACAGTTGTTGCAATAACGCCTCGTGGTGGGGATGAATAACTATCCCTGTTTGCGCCCGACTTTTACTTCAGCTTAATGATTTGAAATTCCTGGGCGGCTTAAGTGGGCATAGCTCATTACAATACCTAGATCGTTATCTTTGTTGTTTTATTGTGGGTAAATATGTCGGACAATAAAACTATTACCTACTTATGGATTCGTACAATGACGCAGGACAATGTTTGTCTACTGTAGGTAATACGTCCTACCCAAAGACAATTAGAATTGTCTTATTGTTAATCCCTTTGATGTTATTATTGTAATTTCGTGGTTTTTTGAAGCTTTAGTCAAAGAAGATTGATCGTTTTTGTTTTTATCGAATGGATATTTACAATATTTGTGTGGTGCACTATCATTTAAGATGATGGAATAAGAAATATCTTTATTTTTAACTACGAACAGGTGCTTGCTTAATGAACAATATGTGGAGTGGTCCCCTTAAAATGCGTTTAAACTTTTTTATAGCTACATAGGTTTAAAGATAGCTAGATAGGTAGCCAGTATGTTATAAAGGTACCGCTAACATGTTGGGTAGCCACAAAGTACAGCAAGTGACTGAACTAGAAATTGATATCTTCTATAGAAACAGTGCCAGTTTATGCAACTTTATTATTGGCTAGGTGTAACCCAAACTTATGTAGTCACGTTATTAAGCTACAGGTAGTCAAAAGATCAGTTGGAATTTTTTTCAGTGTGCGTATTTCAACCAGACTGAGAGACACAGACCAGTTGATCTGAGCGGTGACTGAATTTATCACTGCAAATTTTAAAAATTATTTCCAATAAATAATTTTCCATGTAAGCCAAGCATGTACCAAAAGGCAGCTAAGGTTACGAAAAAATCCCAAAAAAGAAGCCGGACATTGGTGGAACATTTTTCTTCAGAAACAGACACACCATAAACTAGTTTAGGTAATATGGAGCTTGAAGTGTAAAATTTAACTAATATTTTGGTCATCATTTGTTAGCCCTTTACTACATAATCGTCGAATCCTTAACATCATTATATAGGTACAGCTACATAATAAAGTACAAGCCCTAAAGTTTTAGGACCAATACTCTTCTAAAACCACAAAAGTATGACAATTTTTTGTCTAACAAAATGGTGACCCAAAACATTCGTTATATTTTTTTTACTTTATTTCCAAAAACTAGTCGTCTTTTAACAGTGCATAAAAATAAAGCTTCATAATAAACTTTGGTTTAATTAAGGTTTCTAAAAAAACTGCACTGAAAATTATGTATACGAGTATACGCTTAGTCAAATAATGTAAACAACTTTATACAACAGTTTAATTTGAAGTGGCTGTATATTATTTTAGTTATGACCGCCCCACAACCAATGGGAGCTAACTACTCGCTGTATAGTGACATCATATAGCGGCGTACGTCATCACATCATTCTCTGGCTTGTTTTGTACGCTAAACTGGCTAAACGGCTAAAAAATTTGGCCATTATAATTGTTTTAAGATAATTTGTAGTTAGTCATAGTCATAGTCATAGTCAATTGTTTTCAATGTAGGCTTTCAACAAAGCACTTATTGACGTCAAAATATAAACATGAAATTTAATATTATTTAACTACTTAGTAGAATTTAGAAATATAAATTATTACTAGCTTGTAATGTATTTATTACATATCGAGTAGGTACATACTTACCTACCCTCGTCAGTATAACTTAAAACTAAAATAACTTTTATTGCCATGGATGTTTGTCTTCGGTGAAGTCTTTGACCCTATAGTATGCCTTAGCAATCAGTTGACTTTTAATTCTCTCCTTGAATTGTGTGTCCGTGACGCTATGAAAATAGGCAAAGTAAACCAATCTTGCAGTAACCTCATCTGTTAAGTTCCTAATTGTCTTTACTGCATATGCAGCTGAACATAATCTATTTGCTATGATATCTAAATGTGTCCTCCATTGTAATTTTGAGTCTAAATTGATACCCAAAAAGTTAGTATTGTCAACAAGTTCAAAATTATATTTGTCTAGTTTAATATTTAGGGGTAGAATTCTTGTATTTGGGAGCTGGAATCTAATGCATTTTGTTTTTTTTACATTAAACACTAAATTATTTAAAGAAAACCAGCGAGAAACTTCTTCAAGAGTGTTATTTATATGACTCTCACTACGATGCGTATCAGTTCTGTCCAACGAAAAAATCAAAGAAGTGTCGTCCGCATATAACACTATATCCGACATATCTTTGACCATGTATGGAAGATCGTTTATATAAACGAGAAATAAAAATGGTCCAAGTATCGAGCCCTGTGGTACACCTATTTCAATCAATGAACCATCAGACACTACTCCATTGATACCTATTTTCTGTATTCTATTTTTAAGGTAGGATTTTATCAATTCCAAAGCTGTACCACATACACCATAATAATTCAACTTTCTTATCAAAGTTTCATGGTTGACGCAATAAAATGCTTTGAAAGGTCACAAAAAATGCCAACAGAGTCACACTTTTTTTCCCAAATGTCTAAAATATTATTTATTAACTTAGCTCCCGCATCAGTAGTCGATCGTCCCTTCATAAAGCCATATTAATTTTTGTGGAATATTCCATTCAAACAGAAATAGGCATTTAATTGAGTGTAAATTATTCTCTCAAATATTTTACTCAGTGCAGGTAAAACTGACACAGGCCGGTAATTAGAAGGATTATGTGTATTTCCAGATTTGAATATTGGAGTTACCCGACTTTCCTTCATCAAATCAGGAAAAATAACAGTCTCTATACATCGGTTAAATATTACAGTAAGGAAAGGTACTATAAGATCAATTATTGGTTCCAACACTACCACTGATATCCCCCAAATATCCTCCGTCTTCTTTTTATTTAACATCTTATAAGCTTTGACAATATCTAAGTCATTACTATGTCGAAATTGAAAATATGTTGCTACGCTACAAAAATTATCTTGTAACATACTTTCAGCAAGTTCAGAAGAAGAATTTATATACTTTGTAGTATCGATGGGAATCGTTTTGAAAAAAGTATCAAAATAGTTAGCCACTTCTTTTTTATCTACAATCAATTCGTTGTCTATTTTTAATGATATATTTGACTCTTTGTTTTTAGTTTTGCCAGTCTCTTGATTAATAATTGACCATGTCGTTTTAATTTTATTTCTAGCTCTAATTATTTTCTCCCTGATATAAACAGACTTTGCTTTTTTACATACAGTTTTGAAAATTTTTGAATATTGTTTTACATATTCTTGAAAATCTAAATTAAATATGTATGACTTTTTATCATACAAGTCATATAAGTTTTCTCTACTTTTCCTTATACCTTTTTTGGCCCATTCATTAAAAACTATTTTTTCTTTTATAATAGTTTGTTTGAGCCTAAATGTTTTATCAAATTCGCTTCTTATAGCTGTAAATAATTTATTATAAGACACCTCAGGGTTATCATTATTTAAATTAATAGCTGTTAGGGATGTAGACATATATTCTCTAAACCTATCCAACCTATTTTTTGTCAAAGGCCTATAGTTAATCACTTTATTTTGTGTCTTGTTACCAATTATTTCGATTTCAATTTTTAACCCTTTGTGATCAGATGGCACTCCACATATCAAAGATTTTCTTTTAATTTTACAATTATTAATAATATTATCAATGCAAGTCGCAGAGTGGGAAGTTATCCTAGTAGGTTCATTGAAGAGACAGTCTAAGTTATAACATTTTAGCAAAGTCATTAAGCTATCCTTTTCACTGGAGTCACTAAGAAGATCCACATTGAAATCACCGCAGATAACAAGTGGTTTACTACTGCTAGATATCTTGTTTAATATACCCTCTAGAATATCAAGAAATGAATGAAAGTTTCCCGATGGCGGTCGATAGATGCAAACTACAATGAGCCCCTCCAGTTCAGCACCAGCTACCTCACATATACGTTCAACAGAACATTTGACAAGATCCCTACGCTCTTTACACATTACTGATTCTTTGATTAACAAAAGACAGCCTCCACCCATAGCTGACACTCTATTAAAGACACTAACAATTTTATAATTTTTTAAGCTAAAACACATTTTTTCTGGTGTTAGCCACGTTTCTGTTAAGCATAATACATCTATAGTAAACTTATCTAATAACAATTCAACGTCCAGAGTTTTACCAGAGAAGCGATTTACGTTTTGATATACTAAAGTCAACGAATTTGTACACTTCTCATCGGTCATATTCAGATCACTAAAAAATTATCAGTCTCAGTTCTACAGCTATCTTTTGAAATAGACACTGAGTTGTCATTGTCACTTGAACACCTAGTTGTTTAGATGATTACCTATTTAGTTAATTAGAATAAGTGAAGAACCTTACTCAGTTTATCATAATTAAGATGCAATATTAAAAGGCACTTAGGAGTTAAAATTACCTTTTATGAAGTAGATAAATTGACGACCCCATTAACAAGCTAAAATAAAGGGGAAATTAAGTAAGAAAACTATCTTTAAGATTATTGATTACCTATCTATTAATGAAAGGTAGGTAGGTACTAAAGCATGGGGAGTGAATTACTCAGAGACTATAGGTATAAGTATACATTAAAATATTATCTGTCAATAATGTAATGACATTTTGTCGTATCAAACATTTAATGTATCAAACGGAGTTATTCCTCCGGTGGGCTATGACAATTAAAACATCAATTTGTGTCTGACATCTGATACTTAGATGAAAGGTTAAGCAGCACAGCTTAAAAAAGTATTCGTTGAAGCGATGGTCGGGCTACATTGTGATGACGACTTAAATGAACTTAGTATGAGTCCAGTTAAATTAACAGCTTTTTGATTTTGTTTTATTTTATTTACTATACAAGGTGTATCAGAATAACGAATAAAAAATAAATTCTTTATCGAATACTTAAAATGAAAATGTCACTACTGTAGTAATCAGCCTCTAGTAATTTTAAGTTGTACTAGGTTAGGTTGTACTCTAGCCACAGCCGATTACTAGAGTAGTGACATTTTCATTTTGAGTTTTCGATAAAGAATTTCTTTTTTATTCGTTATTCTGATACACCTTGAATTTGTTTCCTTATTAGTCGTATCATTTGGTAGTGAAGAGTTTTTCAGATAAAGAAAAGAATACCCATGTTCAAGTTTTGTGATGGGTATTTAATTAGGTAAGTACCTACCTACCTATTTAGTATGTTGGTGTATTTTGCACTTTGTTCACTCCGATTACACCGTTAGTTACCTCACCATACCTACGGTCAGAGTACCTGCACCTTACAGAAGATCACGGCCAATCAGCAGTAACATTGTAATGTGTAATGGTGTCTTCCTGCTGTAAGACAGGGCGTCAGAGCCGGAAAGCTCTTTGTGGGTTGAGGGGAATTAGTCCCCAAAGCTGTCAACATTACACTTCTTCTGGATTCTATACAGGGCACTCCCTGCGCGCGGCGCATCATGCGCTTAAATGTGTTTTACAGGCGTCGTAGTACTAGGTAGGATGACAACTGACTTGCAATATCAAGTGATCTTTCTTGGTATTGCAGGTGTCTATTAGTTATATATTATTGATGTGTGCTACTTCTCTATTTAACTTTCTACTACTACTAGGTAACTTTTAAGTGGAGATGTTTACTCACTAGAAGTAAATAAGAGATTCCTTTTTATAAAACAGTATAATAATTTATTTTAAAACATAATATTATTATTACCTAATTATAAAACTAATAGGACTTAAACATTGTACTAAAATATAAATAAAAAAAATAGTTAACCTATTGAGTTTAATGCTAGAAGGTATAACAAACAAGAAAAGTAGTTATCTACATTTGTACGGTCTACACCGCACATTGAGCAATGTTGTAAATTGCTGCCCTCTGCACTTCATTTACACGCGCACCTTTTGTACATTTTTATTATATATAATAAATCAGTTCGGTTACGGATAGCACTCGACTCAGTTGTATCATTTCCCTTCCCGCACATCAGACAACCTTGCATACTTATCATATTCTATCAGCTATCATCTTATCATACATATCATCTAAAGTGTGTAGACTCAACCCCTACAACATATTTAATACGCTAGCACCATAAATTAATAAGTATCACATTTTGATATCCTATGATTGTCATCAGGCATAGGTTATATACATAAGTAGGTACCAATAGCATACATCTTAGTTCCTGCACCCTTTTTGTGGCGCATACTTACATTGCTCACAAACTTAAAGCGTTGGACTAAATACAATGTTTTTGACTAAAATGTGGTAAATATATTATTAACTAAATAAAAAATAACTAACTAAATGTAAGACAATACTAAATAAAAACTATTACTAAATTCACATCCTATAATTTCAGCACCTTCATCCACCTGTATTCACCCAATTCTCGGATTCCTGTCCATTGAGGTCACTATGCTTGCCCTCATGATTTCAGCTCCAGGTTGCGAAAGTTATTATGAGGGGCGGTCTGGTTCTTCAGCTGTTATCGCTGCTTTATCGTTATCATCTGGAATAAGAAATAGATTAAAATTTTGACGAGAAGTAAGGTCTAGCAGTCTATTCAGCTCTTTAAATGACTAACGATTCTCTTTTATCCTTATAGTTGATGTCATCCTTATCTAAAATGCAAATAATTTTGCCAATGCAAATAACGTTACTTTCGGACAACTATGTTACAATGAAAAAATTCATATTTTGTAAAATATTTGACTGCACAAATACTTAAGTATACAAAATAAAAATTATGTAAACATCAGTTTAAATAATATAAGTCGGTACTCAAGATAAAATTATGATTGGTATCTGTTACTCACAGTAGGTATCTGTCTCGTCAAAGATTTCGATCACTTCTACAGACTTCTCCAGCGGCGTCTCGTCATCGATAGTCTGACCTAGCTTGAGGTCATCTTTACTGGCACCTACAAAATGTGTTACTTTACCTACATTATAGAATAATATTGAAATACTTCCAATAAATATACCACGCAAGAACTTAAAAACATCAGCAATCCAGTAGATATGTACAAATTCGATAATCACCCTTTGATGTTGGAGGCACGAAGGGTGACAATTTTTACTGTCTCGACACACAGCGTCTCTAAGGTGCCACTCGTCGTCGTCGTCGTTGTAAAATGTGTCGAATTTATCTCCACAGATTGCGCAGATATCATTTGCTAGTGCTCCAGCGACTACACTTGGGACTTCTTGAGGAATTGCATCGCTGTTGTTTTGCTCAGCAAACATATCAAACTAACTTTTTTCTGCAAAAATATAGATATAATAAGAGTTAAAATCAAATAAGAATGTGCACAATGTAAATATTTTTTTTAAATAAATGCAAAGCATTAGTTTAAAATCCTAACGTTTATTCTCGAAGTCCTCGATTTCTTCAGACTGAATCCAGTCGGAGTGACGGTAGTACCATGGTCTGGAGACTGCGTGACGTCGTAAGCTTTTAGAGCGGCGGTTTTGACGGAAGTGCCAGTCAAGGTGATCAGAGTACTGCTTCGATTCTCTGGGAGGGAACCGAGTGCTGCACCCTGAACACTGCATGCCACTGTACAGGCTAGCTACTAAGCCCGGCTGCTTGCTGTAAGAGAAAGGACGCGGATATTATTAAAACTTTTACAAGATTTTGGAAACTTCCTCAGAGCAATAATTCTGAGTTCAAAACATATAATGTTTGTGCTAAGTTCAATATAATATTTGTGAATACTTACACTCTCAAACTGTCCCGATCGAGTAGATCGACTTCATGTACTGAGTCTTTTTTTTCTGCCGGTTTCAGTCTGGTTGCAGTCTTCTTTGGTTGTTGAATTAAACCACTAGCAACCAGTCTAGCTAACAGCTCATTAACACTTTGGGCATGGTCAATGGAGTCATCAGGCTGGATAGTTGGGTACTCGTTAAAAATATGTTTCTCTTCATGAGTGGCGTTAGACGTTGATGGTGTCACTGATGTTGTTGAAGAGACAGCTTTTTGTTTCTTCATTAAGCACAGGTGATCAGTCATTGAGGAGCTCGGTGGCGTATTGGTTTGAGCGCTGTGGTTTCGAATACGAAAACAAAGCAACTTTCGCCATGGTCGACTCTGGGATGGGTCAACCAAAATTTATAATCTCGAGCTCCTCCGTGCTTCGGAAGGCACGTTAAGCCGTTGGTCCCGGTTGTTACTACAACCGCTTTAACCCACCAACCCGCATTGCGCCCGCGCTGGCCGGCGTGGTGGTGTTATGGCCCAAGCTCCTAAGGTATTTCTCCCATATAGGAAGGCCTGTGCCCAGCAGTGGGACGAATAAAGGCTGGTGATGATGATAGTCTCTGAGCAATTCACTCCCATGCTTTAGTAGGTACCTAACTACCTATCATTAATTGATAGGTACCTAATCAATTATCTTAGAGTTAGTTTTCTTAGACAATTTCGCCTTTGTTTTAGCTTGTTAATGGGGTCGTCAATTTATCTACTTCATAAAAGGTAATTTTAAGTCTTTAGTGCCTTTTATATTGCATTTTATTATATGAACTGAGTAGGTTTTGCACTTATTCTAATTAACTAATTAGGTAATCATCTAGGCACAGATTAATAACAGGACAGATACTTCACTCTAATACAAATGGTAAAATAATTTCGTTATATTAGCCTACTAGGATTATTATTACTAGCCATTTTAGACGACCTACCTACCTACCTAGTCTAGGTATCGGTAAATTAACAAAACACCTATCAATAATGTAATGACACGTAATGGCACAATGTTATTATTACAAACATTTAATCTATCAAGCGGCGTTATCTCTCCGGAGAGCTATGACAATTAAAAAATCAATTGTGTCTGGAACGGGTTAACAGCTGGAGGTTCCTTGCACCGGCGCTTCTTCTCAACCGCTAAAGTATTCGTTGAGGCGGTGCGGTGGTAGAGTTACTACACAACTTAGTTTGAGTCCATTTAAATTAACAGCTTTTTGATTTTGTCAGTATTTTGTCTCAGTAGTACCTAATTGTTTCAAATACCTACCTATGTAGGCTCATAAATTTATCTGTTCATTTTATTTTTAATATCTTTACATCAAATTGTCTATGTACGATATATTTGTTTCATTATTAATCATAGGTATCATTTGGTATGGAATTAAGAAAAAGAAAAGAATACCCATATTTAAGTTTTTTCATAAAAATCGGCGAAGTAGTGATAGGTAGCTACCTTTCTATTTAGTGTGGTATTTTGCACTTTGTTCACATCGATTAGGTACACCGTTATTTACCTCACCATACCTACGTCTACCAGGGTCAGAGCGCCCGCCTTAGAAGTATCTGCATCTTACAGAAGATCGCGGCCAAACAGCAATGCCTACATTGTAATGTTGTCTTCCTGCTGTAATACAGGGCGTCAGAGCTACGGGGGAACTTTTTGTGAGAGCGGGACGGGGGATTTGGTCTCCTAAGCTGTATACTTCTTCTGGATTCATTGCAGGGAGTGCATCGCGTGCTTAACTTTGTTTTACGGGCGTCATACAGGCTACGTAACCGCTCAGCACCAGATGGCCCGTAGTAAGTACTATGCTAATTGTTTCCCAAACCGGTTGTCTAAAAACACATTACTTACTTTATTAGTATAGCTTGACGTTTGCTTAGTTTACTTCCTGCTAGGTAACAAATAAGTGGAGTGGTTTACAAAAAGTAAATAAGTCATTTGTTTTTATAAAAGAGTATAATAATTCATTTTAAAAATAACTACACAATAGGACTTAGACATAGTACTAAAATACAAATATTAAAATAATTCTACGAATTTATTATTGAATTTAACCCATAAACATGCTAAGTAGGTACTTATTCTAATTATTATGTTTTTCCTAGAATCAGTAAAAGTTTTTAGATAAAAAAGAAAATCGTTGAATAATAATATTTTAATTCCTTAACTAGGAAATACCTACCTACTAAATTTCACACTAGTTTATCAAACATATCAAAGTAAGAACGTTATTAATACTCTTACATCTTAAATTAATATCACATTTAAATATCTTATATGTACATACCTACCTATAATACTAAAAACATAAAATTTAGTTCCTTCATTTCTTCAGACATATTGTAGTATATACTTACATTACTTACAAACTTAAAGCGTTGGACTAAAACAATGTTATTGACTAAAATGTGGTAAATATATTATTAGCTAAATAAAAACTAACTTACTGAATATAAAACAATACAAAATAATCATCATCACCAGCCTATACTTATATGTCCCAACTGCTGGGCACAGGCCTTCCTGAATGGGAGAAACACATGAGGAGGACTCCTACTAAATAATAACTATTACTAAAGTCACCTCGTACAATCCCCTTCCACCGCCCGTATTTACAAATGCTGGGATTACGACAAGGTTCCTCTTGCACTCTGGCGTTTCCAAACCATCTGTACCCTCGTTAGTTGGTAGACAAATGGACAGGCTTGGCTATGTGGACAACGATAGTGTGTGCGGGGGCGGCAGTGAGGAGGCGCCGACTAGGGCCGGGCTGTGTTTCTGTCGATCGAGGTCACTGTGCATGTCCCGGGGGTTTCAGCTGCGGGTTGCAAATATTGTTGTGAAGGGAGGCCCGATTCTTCAGCTGTTCGTCGCTGGCTCATTATCTGAAATAAGAAATACGTTAAGATATTGAGGAGAGGTGAGGTCTAGAAGTCTTTAAATGACTAGCGATTCTCTTATATCCTTACAATTGATGCCATCCTTATCTATAACGGGTTTCATAATGTTGTGCTCTGCCAGTGAGCGCTGCTAACTCTCACAGATTGTCAGATATGATTTCGCCAAAAATACGGTTAAAATTTAGAAGATAAAATAGAATAAGTAACCTGACTCGATAGACCCTTGCTCGACTTTGGCGTAGCTTTACATTATCAGTCTTCTCGTCATCATTTACAATAACCAGCTCCACTGGTTTCTCTTTGCAAATAACGTTTTTTTTTTTTTTTTTATACAACTAGATGACAAACAAGCTGACGGCCCACCTGGTGGTAAGCGGTTACCGCCGCCTATAGACACCTGCAATAACAAGGAAAGGCACTTGATATTGCAGGTGCGTTGTCATCCTGAGGCCTAAGATGAAATGCCGTCCATGCCCAGTAATTACACTGGCTACCTTTCCCTTCAATCCGAAACACAGCGAACTGTTTCACGGCTGAAATAAGAAAGGCGGTGGTACCTACCCAGGCGACCCTACATATGGGTCTACCACCTAGTAAGTGGTAGTTACACCTAGTTACTATTCAATGAATAAAAAACATATATGTATTGTAAGCTACTTGGATTGGACTTTAAAAATACTTATACCTACCTAATGAAAATTAGGTAAACATCGGTTTATATAATATTATATGTGGGTACTTAAGATAAAAGTATGATTGGGTATTACACTCACAGTAGCTGTCTAGTCAAAGATTTCTATCACTTCTACAGACTTCTTCACCAGCGCGAGCGGCGTCTCGTCATCGATAGACTGACCTAGCTTGAGGTCAACTTTAACTGGCACCTACAAAATGTGTCACTTTACGTTATAGAATAATATTGTAATCCACCAAATAAATATATCATGATAGAACTTAAAAACATCAGCAGTACAGTATGTACAAAATCAATAATTACCCGTTGATGTTGGAGGCACGAAGGGTGACAATTTTTACTGTCTCGACATACAGCGTCTCTAAGGTGCCACTCGTCGTCGTCGTCGTTGTAAAATGTGTCGAATTTATCTCCACAGATTGCGCAGGTATTATTTGCTAGTGCTCCAGCAACTACACTTGGGACTTGGACCTTTTGAGCACTTGATTTGCCGCTGTTTTGTTCAGCAATTATATCAAACCAACTCTTTTCTGCAAAATTAAAGATATAATAAGAGTAAAAATTAAATAATAATTTGCACAATGTAATGTTTTTCAAATAAATGCAAAGCATTAGTTCAAACTACTAACGTTTATTCTCGAAGTCCTCGATCTCTTCAGACTGCATCCAGTCGGTGTGACAGTGGTACCAAGGTCTGGAGACCGGGTGACGTCGTGAGCTTTTAGTGCGGCGGTTTTGACGGAAGTGCCAGTCAAGGTGATCAGAGTACTGCTTCGATTCGCTGGGAGGGAACCGAGTGCTGCACCCTGAACACTGCATGCCGCTATACAGGCGAGCTACCAAGCCCGGCTGCGGGCTGCAATGTAAAGGACGAGAATAGTTATAAAACTTTAACAAGATTTTGGAAACTTAGAAAAGAATTCTGAGTTCAATATAATATTTGTGAATACTTACACCTTCAAACTGTTACGATCGAGTAGATCGACTTCGTGTACTGTTTCTTTATCTTCTGCAGGTTTGTGTCTGATAGCTTCCACAATCTTAACCTGCTCCTCATAGTGGTAAGCCTTCTTTGGTTGCTGAATGAAACCATTAGCCACCAGTCTGGCTAATAGTTCATTGACATTTAAGGCGTTTGAGGTCAAAAGTTTATCTTCATAAGTGGCGTCAGATGTTGACGGCGTTACTGATGTTGAAGAAGAAGAAGGTAATTTCTGCTTCTTCGCTGACCTCGGGTCATCAGTTCTTGATTCCAAGTCTCTTAGTCGCTTGAAAGTATTTCCCCGCGGTAAGTCAGATGTTTGAGGAGCAGTGAAGTAACCACTAGGCGCAGAAGGTGGCTGTTGGACAGGCATGGATGGTTGTGGGGTCCTGTACTGGCTCTTGAGACGAGGGTCGCTGTGAGCCCATGATGAAGCCACATCTTTGCTGTACCAGCCCCGCCCTGTCTTGTCCAGACGAGACGCAGCATCCGTCTCATTGATCCTGGGCGTCGAAGGCGGCGTTGGAGGCGTCGGCAAACTCAGGGGTATGACTGTCGTAGTTTTCTATAACAATTGAAATAATAAAACATTTGAAAATTTCACGTTTCATTTTCATTACCTACTTACCTGACATGTGAATTGAGTCTTACGCGATATTTAAATACCTTTTTGGCTTGGCACTAGATGTGATTACCATACGCTCATATTTTCACAGTTTTACTAGGTGGTAGGCCCGTATGTAGGGTCGTCTGGGTAGGTACCACCGCCTTTCTTATTTCAGCCGTGAAACAGTTCGCTGTGTTTCGGATTGAAGGGAAAGGTAGCCAGTGTAATTACTGGGCATGGACGGCATTCCATCTTAGGCCCCAGGATGGCAACGCACCTGCAATATCAAGTGATTTTTCCTTGTTATTGCAGGTGTCTATAGGCGGCGGTAACCACTTACCATCAGGTGGGCCGTCAGCTTGTTTGTCATCTAGTTGTATAAAAAAAAAAAAAAAAAAAAGTTATAATCTACAGTAGGTACCGGTGGCGGTGCACCGGCGGCCACATAATTAATATACAGGGTGGTGCCGTCAATACGACAATAAATTGAAACAGGGGCTATATTAGTTCATAAAAATGATTTGTCACTTTTAAAAACATCTTATTCATTTGATAATTTCATGACATTTGTATGAGATAGTATAGCATTGGCTGCATTATTTCATAGAAATGTTATGAAATTATCAAGTGAATAAGATGTTTTTGAAAGTGGCAAACCATTTCTATAAACTAATATAGCCCATGTTTTAATTTATTGTCGCATTGACAGCACCACCCTGTATAAATGTTTCACAGATTAGCGATAAAAACTCTGATGCCACTTAGGTGACATTTAGGTAAGTAATTGTCGATAATGCATGGAAAAATAGGGTAATATAGATAAACTTTTAATAATAGAATCAAATAAACAAACACAGATGACTCTATAACCAATGTCCGCACTCATCATACTAACATCTGCTCCTCTTACCGGGATTCGAACCCAGGACCTCTGGTTTACTAGACAGGGATACTGGCCACTGAACCAAAAGGTAATACATAGTTAACATATAGATAAATCTCATCGAATACGAAAATTATATCACACTAGGTATAACATTTTTTCGTCAAAAAATAAAAACAATAGAGTTAATAAATAAAAAATATAATGTACTCACGGAATATTTGCTTTTGTATGTCCAATACATTTTTAGATTTGCGTCAGAAATTTCACTTGGCACCTTTACAAGACAAGTTCTTGAAAAAGACTGACTTAGATTCATGGTAGCTGTTACAATACACCTCGTGGTGGGGATGAGTTATCCCTTTGAGCGCCTAACTTTTACTTCAGCTTAATGATTTGAAATTCCTGGGCGGCTTAAGTGGGCAAAGCTCATTACAATACCTAGATCGTTATCTTTGTTGTTCTGTTGTGGGTAAATATGTCGGACAATAAAACTATTACCTACTTATGGATTCGTACAATGACGCAGGACAATGTTTGTCTACTGTAATAGGTACGTCCTATTTAAAGACAAATATAATTGTCCTATTGTTAATCCCTTTGATGTTATTATTTTGACTTCGTGGTATTTTCAAGCTTTAGTTAAAGAAGATTGATCGTTTTTGTTTTTATCGAAAGGAGATTTACAATGTTTGTCTGGTGCACTATTATTCAAGATTAAAAAAGAAAAAATATATTTTTAACTATAAACAGGTACTTAATGAATAATATGTGAAGTGGGCCCCTTTATACAGTCATGTTTAAACTTTTTGTAGCTACATAAGTGTAAAGCTAGCCTGATAGGTAGCAGCCAGTATGATATAAAGGTACCGCTGCCATGTGGGGTAGACTTCTATAGATATTAATATACCACATTAGGCTTCTTGAGAAGATATTAATAATTCGGCTGTATGTTTCTTTATGTTTGTTAGCTTAGAATTCCATCATTTATTGATGAATTCTTTTTTAATTAGAAGGATTTACCTCATTTCGGATTGGTCAGTCCAATCCAAGCATTGACCATTTATTAAATTTGATTGAGTTTTTAAATCAAATTACCTTACCTACTGTAAAATATGTGTTCTATTTAACAAAGTAATGCGTATTTTGTATTTCCAGTGACTTCATTGGTGCTTGCGACAATTCTATTTGCGTTGGAATAAGTATGCTACTACCAGATTGCTCCCATATACGAAAAATCTGATAAAAATATTCCGGCGATAGAGAACAGAACCCTACAAGCTACCTACATACAAGTTTAACGCTTAGTCAAATGATAGTAGAAACAATATACCTGCACTGAAAAAAATATATTAATGCGAACTACTTAGGTTACTTACATAGTTATAATAACCAAATTTTAGCGAGATAAACTGTAAGTACTAACTTACAGTGTATTTGATTTAAGACAACAGTGCCACTCTATGCAACTCCAATTTTGGCTAGGTGTAACCCTAAGTTATGCAGTCACTTTTTCGAACTACAGGTAGTCAAAAATTCTCAGTTATCATTTTTATCAGTGTGCGTATTTCAACCAGAGACTGAGAACAGACTATAGTTGATCTGAGCGGTGACGGTTATCCATCTAACTTTGACTTCGGGAATTATCAATGCAAATTGTAAAAAATATTTTAAATAAATAATTTTCCATGTAAGCCAAGCACGTTAAAGGAAGCTAAGGTCATGAAAAAAATCTCTAACTAAAAAGAAGCCGGACATTGGCGGAACATTTTTTTTTCAGAAACAGACTCACCATAAACTAGTTTAGGTAATATGGAGCTTAATTTTTTATAGGCTAACGCCCGCTCCTATCACTTAATGACCAGTTTTTGAAAATACATGTGCAAAATATAACTAATATTTTGGTCACCATTTGATAGGCCTTTACTACATAATCGTCGACCCTCTAACATCATTACGTACTTAATAGAGTACAAGCCTTAAAGTTTTAGGTCCAATACTCTTCTAAAACCACAAAAGTATAAAGAACAGTTAAATTTGAAGTGGCTGTTTATTATTTTAGTCATGGCCGCGGCCGGGTGGTTTGTTTTTAAGCCCCGCCCCTCCACCAATGGGAGCTAACTACTCGCTGTATGGTATAGTGACATCATCGCATCGCGGCGTACGTCATCATTCTCGGCAAAAAGATTGGCCATTATATAAGAGAAAAATAATCATTAATACCTACACATGAATACACAAGGAAATAACTACCACCACTTTGGACAAGAACTTTATTATATTTCTACATTTTTAAATATTTACATGCGGCAACCAAAGACAAAACAGAGAATATGGACAAAAGGAGCGAGGTGAGTTCAGCTGGCGAAGGGGTCACACATTCAGCCATATTAACAGAAGCGTGACGATAACAATTAAAATTGATTTTTTTTAAAAGATAGTTGTTTAGATGATTACCTAATTAGGTAATTAGAATAAGTGCAAAACCTACTCAGTTCATATAATAAAATGCAATATAAAAGGCACTAAAGACTTAAAATTACCTTTTATGAAGTAGATAAATTGACGACCCCATTAACAAGCTAAAACAAAGGCGAAATTGTCTAAGAAAACTAACTCTAAGATAATTGATTAGGTACCTATCAATTAATGATAGGTAGTTAGGTACCTACTAAAGCGTGGGAGCGAATTGCTCAGAGACTATCATCATCACCAGCCTTTATTCGTCCCACTGCTGGGCACAGGCCTTCCTACATGGGAGAAATACCTGAGGAGCTTGGGCCATAACACCACCACGCCGGCCAGCGCGGGCGCAATGCGGGTTGGTGGGTTAAAACGATTGCAGAACAACCGGGACCAACGGCTTAACGTGCCTTCCGAAGCACGGGTGAGCTCGAGATTACAAATTTGACTGACCCACCCCGGGACCGACGACCATGGCGAAAGTTGCTTTGCTTCGTAATCGAAACCAAAGCGCTTAAAGTTCAATCCAATACGCCATCGCTACCGAGCTCCGTCAGCTCAGAGACTAGGTATCGGTAAATTAACAAAACACCTATCAATAATGTAATGACACGTAATGGCACAATGTTATTATTACAAACATTTGACGACCGCCTGGCCGAGTGGTCTGTACCCCAGGCTACTCGGTCAAGAGGTCCCGGGTTCGAATCCCGGTAGGAACAAATGTTTGTATGATGAGTACGAACATTTATTTACGAGTCATGGATGTTTATATGTTTATTTAGTATATTTCTAATATTTATATACATATTATTATCATTATTTCTCCGTTATCTAGTATTCATAATACAAGCTCTTTATGATGCTTACTTTGGGCTAGATAAAAGGTGTGAGTGTATAAAAAAAAAATATATGTATATTTATATTTATTTAATCTATCAAGCGGCGTTATCTCTCCGGAGAGCTATGACAATTAAAAAATCAATTGTGTCTGGAACGCGTTAACAGCTGGAGGTTCCTTGCACCGGCGCTTCTTCTCAACCGCTAAAGTATTCGTTGAGGCGGTGCGGTGGTAGAGTTACTACACAACTTAGTTTGAGTCCTTTTAAATTAACAGCTTTTTGATTTTGTCCGTATTTTGTCTCAGTAGTACCTAATTGTTTCAAATACCTACCTATGTAGGCTCATAAATTTATCTGTTCATTTTATTTTTAATATCTTTACATCAAATTGTCTATGTACGATATATTTGTTTCGTTATTAATCATAGGCATCATTTGGTATGGAATTAAGAAAAAGAAAATAATACCCCTATTAAATTTTTTTCATAAAAATCGGCGAAGTAGTGATGGGTAGGTAGCTACCTTTCTATTTAGTGTGGTATTTTGCACTTTGTTCACATCGATTATGTACACCGTTATTTACCTCACCATACCTACATCTACCAGGGTCAGAGCGCCCGCCTTAGAAGTATCTGCATCTTACAGAAGATCGCGGCCAAACAGCAGTGCCTACATTGTAATGTTGTCTTCCTGCTGTAATACAGGGCGTCAGAGCTACGGGGGAACTTTTTGTGAGAGCGGGACGGGGGATTTAGTCTCCTAAGCTGTATACTTCTTCTGGATTCATTGCAGGGAGTGCATCTTAGTTTTACGGGCGTCATACAGGCTACGTAACCGCTCAGCACCAGATGGCCCGTAGTAAGTACTATGCTAATTGTTTCCCAAACCGGTTATCTAAAAACACATTACTTTGGTAATAGCTTGACGTTTGCTTAGTTTACTTCCTGCTAGGTAACAAATAAGTGGAGTGGTTTACATAAAGTAAATAAGTCATTTGTTTTTTATAAACGAGTATAATAATTAATTTTAAAAATAACTACACAATAGGACTTAAACATAGTACTAAAATACAAATATTAAAATAATTCTACGAATATATTATTGAATTTAACCCATAAACATGCTAAGGAGGTACTTATTCTAATTATTAGATATGTTTTTCCTAGAAACAGTAAAAGTTTTTAGATAAAAAAGAAAATCGTTAAATAATAAATACCTACTTAATTTAACACTAGTATAGCAAACATATCAAAGTAAGTACGTTATTAATACTCTTACATCTTAAATTAATATCACATTTTAATATCCCTTATGTACCTACCTATAATACTAAAAACATAAAATTTAGTTCCTTCATTCCTTCAGACATTTAGTAGCATATACTTACATTACTTACAAATTAAAAGCGTTGGACTAAAACAATGTTATTGACTAAAATGTGGTGATTATATATTATTAGCTAAATAAAAACTAACTTACTAACTATAATATACTAAATAATAACTATTACTAAAGTCACCTCGTACAATCCCCTTCAACCACCCGTATTTACAAATGCTGGGATTACGACAAGGTTCCTCTTGCACTCTGGCGTTTCCAAACCATCTGTACCGTCGTTAGTTGGTAGACAAATGGACAGGCTTGGCTATGTGGACGACGATAGTGTGTGCGGGCGGCAGTGAGGAGGCGCCGACTAGGGCCGGGCTGTGTTCCTGTCCATCGAGGTCACTGTGCTTGTCCCGGGGGTTTCAGCTGCGGGTCGCAAATATTGTTGTTAAGGGAGGCCTAGTTCTTCAAGTGTTATCGCTGGGTCATCATCTGAAATAAGAAATACGTTAAGATTTTGAGGAGAGGTGAGATCTAGAAGTCTATTCCGCTTTCTAAATGACTAGCGATTCTCTTCTATCGCCATCCTTATCAGTAACGGGTTTCGTAATGTTGTGCTCTGCCAGTGAGCGCTGCTATCTCTCACAGATTGTCAGATATGATTTCGCCAAAAATACGGTTAAAATTTTGAAGATAAAATAGAATAAGTAATCTGACTCGATAGGCCCTTGCTCGAATTTGGCGTAGCTTTAGTCTTCTCGTCATCATTTACAATAACCAGCTCCACTGGTTTCTCTATGCAAATGACGTTACTATCGGCCAACTATGTGCAATGAATAAAAAACATATTTTGTAAGATTACAATTATGTGAAAATCAGTTTATATAATATTATATGTGGGTACTTAAGATAAAAGAATGATTGGGTATTACACTCACAGTAGCTGTCTAGTCAAAGATTTCTATGACTTCTACAGACTTCTCCAGCGCAAGCGGCGTCTCGTCATCGTTAGACAGACCTAGTTTGAGGTCATCTTTAACTGGCACCTACAAAATGTGTTACTTTACATTATGGAATAATATTGAAATACTCCCAATAAATATATCAATACAGATTTTAAAAACATCAGCAATATAGGTACAAAATTAATAAATACCCTTTGATGTTGGAGGCACGAAGGGTGACAATTTTTATTGTCTCGACACACAGCGTCTCTAAGGTGCCACTCGTCGTCGTCGTCGTTATAAAATGTGTCGAATTTATCTCCACAGATTGCGCAGGTATCATTTGCTAGTGCTCCAGCAACTACACTTGGGACTTGGACCTTTTGAGCACTTGATTTGCCGCTGTTTTGTTCAGCAATTATATCAAACCAACTCTTTTCTGCAAAATTAAAGATATGATAAGAGTAAAAATTAAAAAATAATTTGCACAATGTAATTTTTTTCAAATAAATGCAAAGCATTAGTTCAAAATACTAACGTTTATTCTCGAAGTCCTCGATCTCTTCAGACTGCATCCAGTCGGTGTGACAGTGGTACCAAGGTCTGGAGACCGGGTGACGTCGTGAGCTTTTAGTGCGGCGGTTTTGACGGAAGTGCCAGTCAAGGTGATCAGAGTACTGCTTCGATTCGCTGGGAGGGAACCGAGTGCTGCACCCTGAACACTGCATGCCGCTATACAGGCGAGCTACCAAGCCCGGCTGCGGGCTGCAATGTAAAGGACGAGAATAGTTATAAAACTTTAACAAGATTTTGGAAACTTAGAAAAATAATTCTGAGTTCAATATAATATTTGTGAATACTTACACCTTCAAACTGTTACGATCGAGTAGATCGACTTCGTGTACTGCTTCTTTATCTTCTGCAGGTTTGTGTCTGATGGCTTCCACAGTCTGAACCTGCTCCTCATAGTGGTAAGCCTTCTTTGGTTGCTGAATCAAACCATTAGCCACCAGTCTGGCTAATAGTTCAGTGACATTTAGGGCGTTTGAGGTCAAAAGTTTATCTTTATAAATGGCGTCAGGTGTTGACGGCGTCACTGATGTTGAAGAAGAAGAAGGTAATTTATGCTTCTTCACTGACCTCAGGTCATCAGTTCTTGATTCCAAGTCTCTTAGTCGCTTGAAAGTATTACCCCGCGGTAAGTCATATGTTTGAGGAGCAGTGAAGTAACCACTAGGCGCGGCAGGTGGCTGTCGGACAGTCATGGACGGTTGTGGGGTCTTGTACTGGCTCTTGAGACGAGGGTCGCGGTAAGCCCATGATGGAGCCACATGTTTGCTGTACCAGCCCCGCCCTGTCTTGTCCAGACGAGACGCAGCATCCGTCTCATTGATCCTAGGCGTCGAAGGCGGCGTTGGAGGCGTCGGCAAACTCGGGGGTATGACTGTCGTAGTTTTCTATAACAATTGAAATTATTAATACATTTGAAAATTTCACGTTCCATTTTCATTACCTGACATGTGGATTGAGTCTTACGCGATATTTAAATACCTTTTTGGCTTGGTAGCACTAGATGTCATTACCATACTCTCATATTTTCACAGTTATAAATTATAATCTACAGTAGATACCGGTGGCGCTACACCGGTGGCCCCCTAATTAATATATAAATATTTCACAGATTACCGACAAAATGTTAGATTTCACTTAGGTGACAGTTAGATAATTGTCGATGATGCACGGTAAAATAGGGCAATATAGATAAACTTTTAGTATTAGATTCAAATTAACAAACACAGATGACTCTGGAACCAATGTCCGCGCTCATCATACAATCATCTGCTCCTCTTACCGGGATTCGAGCCCAGGACCTCTGGTTGAGACAGGGGTACTGGCCACTGAACCAGACGGCATTTAAGTCCAATAAATGATGTATATATTATAAATAAATTGGATATAGTTTGTGAGAAACATTAAAGTACTAAAATGTTATAATACCTAGGTATATAGTTAACATAATGATACATTTTTTGGAAGATGAAAGATGGAAGATGATCATAGTATAAATTTTTTTCTTTAAAAAAATAAAAACAATAGATTTAATATATAAAAAATATATTGTACTCACGGAATATTTGCTATTGTTTGTCCAATACATTTTCAGATTTGCGTCAGACATTTCACTTGGCACCTTCACAAGACAAGTTCTTGAAAAAGACTGACTTAGATTCATAATAGTTGTTACAATAACACCTCGTGGTGGGGATGAATAATTATCCCTGATTGCGCCCGACTTTTAATTCAGCTTAATGATTTGAAATTCCTGGGCGGCTTAAGTGGGCAAAGCTAATTACAATACCAAGATCGTTATCTTTGTTGTTTTATTGTGGGTAAATATGTCGGACAATAAAACTATTACCTACTTATTACCTCGTACAATGACGCAGGACAATGTTTGTCTACTGTAATACGTCCTACCCAAAGACAAATAGAATTGTCCTATTGTTAATCCCTTTGATGTTATCATTATAACTTCGTGGTATTTTTAAGCTTTAGTCAAAGAAGTTTGATCGTTTCTGTTTTTATCGAATGGATATTTACAATATTTGTCTGGTGCACTATCATTTAAGATGATAGAATAAGAAATATCTTTATTTTTAACTACGAACAGGTGCTTGCTTAATGAACAATATGTGGAGTGGTCCCCTTAACATGCGTTTAAACTTTTTTTGTAGCTACATAGGTTTAAAGATAGCTAGATAGGTAGCCAGTATGTTATAAAGGTACCGCTACTATGTGGGGTAGCCACAAAGTACAGCAAGTGACTGAACTAGAAATTTATATCTTCTATAGAAACAGTGGCATTTTATGCAACTTTATTATTGGCTAGGTGTAACCCAAAGTTATGTAGTCACGTTATTAAGCTACAGGTAGTCAAAAGATCAGTTGTAATTTTTTTCAGTGTGCGTATTTGAACCAGACTGAGAAACACAGACCAGTTGATCTGAGCGGTGACTGAATTTATCACTGCAAATTTTAAAAATTATTTTCAATAAATAATTTTCCATGTAAGCCAAGCATGTACCAAAAGGCAGCTAAGGTTACGAAAAAATCCCTAAAAAGAAGCCGGACATTGATGGAACACTTTTCTTTAGAAACAGACTCACCATAAACTAGTTTAGGTAATATGGAGCTTAAAGTGTAAAATTTAACTAATATTTTGGTCATCATTTGTTAGCCCTTTACTACATAATCGTCGAATCCTTAACATCATTATATAGGTACAGCTACATAATTAAGTACAAGCCTTAAAGTTTTAGGACCAATACTTTTCTAAAACCGCAAAAGTATGTCATTTTTTTGTCTAACAAAATGGTGACCCAAAACAATCGTTATATTTTTTTACTTTATTTTCAACAACCAGTGCATAAAAATAAAGCTTCATAATAAACTTTGTTTAAATTAAGGTTTCTAAATAAACTGCACTGAAAATGATGTATACGAGTATACGCTTAGTCAAATAATGTAAACAACTCTATACAACAGTTAAATTTGAAGTGGCTGTATATTATTTTAATTATGACCGCGGCCAGGTGGTTAGTTTTTAAGTCCCGCCCCACCACCAATGGGAGCTAACTACTCGATGTATAGTGACATCATATCGCGGCGTACGTCATCACATCATTCTCTGGCTTGCTTTGTACGCTAAACTGGCTAAACGGCTAAAAAATTTGGCCATTATAATTGTTTTAAGATAATTTATAGTTGTTTAGATGATTACCTATTTAGTTAATTAGAATAAGTGAAGAACCTTACTCAGTTATCATAATTAAGATGCAATATTAAAAGGCACTTAGGAGTTAAAATTACCTTTTATGAAGTAGATAAATTGACGACCCCATTAACAAGCTAAAATAAAGGGGAAATTAAGTAAGAAAACTATCTTTAAGATTATTGATTACCTATCTATTAATGAAAGGTAGGTAGGTACTAAAGCATAGGGAGTGATAGTGAATTACTCAGAGACTATATAAGTATACTTACATTAAAATATTATCTGTCAATAATGTAATGACATTTTGTCGTATCAAATATTTAATGTATCAAACGGCGTTATCCCTCCGGTGGGCTATGACAATTAAAATATTAATTTGTGTCTGACATCTGATACTTAGATGACGGGTAAAGCAGCACAGCTTAAGTATTCGTTGAAGCGATGGTCGGGCTACATTGTGATGACGACTTAAATGAACTTAGTATGAGTCCAGTTAAATTAACAGCTTTTTGATTTTGTTTTATTTTATTTACTATACAAGGTGTATCAGAATAACGAATAAAACATAAATTCTTTATCGAAAACTTAAATTGAAATTGTCACTACTCTAGCAATCAGCCTCTAGTAATTTTAGGTGGTACTAGGTTAAGTTATACTCTAGTCACAGCCGATTACTAGAGTAGTGACATTTTCATTTTGAGTTTTCGATAAAGAATTTATTTTTTATTCGTTATTCTGATACACCTTGAATTTGTTTCGTTATTAGTCGTATCATTTGGTAGTGAAGAGTGTTTAGATAAAGAAAAGAATACCCATGTTCAAGTTTTGTGATGGGTATTTAGGTAAGTACCTGCCTACCTATTTAGTATGTTGGTGTATTTTGCACTTTGTTCACTCCGATTACACCATTAGTTACCTCACCATACCTACGGTCAGAGTACCTGCACTTTACAGAAGATCGCGGCCAATCAGCAGTAACTACATTGTAATGTGTATGTGTAATGGTGTCTTCCTGCTGTGAGACAGGGCGTCAGAGCCACGGGGAAGCTCTTTGTGGGTTAAGGGGAATTAGTTCCCAAAACTGTCAACATTACACTTCTTCTGAATTTAATACAGGGAGTGCATCGTGTGCTTAACTGTGTTTTACAGGCGTCATAGTACCTACATATGGATGCCATTTCAACTTAGGCCTCAGGCAGGATGACAACTGACTTGCAATATCAAGTGATCTTTCTTGGTATTGCAGGTGTCTATTAGTAGTATATTATTGATGTCTGCTACTTCTCTAGTTAACTTTCTACTACTACTAGGTAACTTTTAAGTGGAGATGTTTACTTACTAGAAGTAAATAAGAGATTCATTTTTATAAAACAGTATAATAATTTATTTTAAAATATAATATTATAATTACCTAATTGTAAAACTAATAGGACTTAAACATTGTACTAAAATACAAATGTTATAATTATTTTAGGATTATAATATTGAAGTTAACCCTTAAACATAAACAAAAACATTTTAACTAAAATATAAATTAAAAAAATTGTTAACCTATTGAGTTTAATGCTAGCAGGTATAACAAACAAGAAAAGTAATTATCTACATTATGATAAGGATTATTAATACGCTAGCAACATAAATTAATAAGTATCACATTTTGATATCCTATGATTGTCATCAGGCATAGGTTATATACATAAGTAGGTACCAATAGCATACTTCTTAGTTCCTGCACCCTTTTTGTGGCGCATACTTACATTGCTCACAAACTTAAAGCGTTGGACTAAAAACAATGTTTTTGACTAAAATGTGGTAAATATATTATTAACTAAATAAAAAATAACTAACTAAATATAAATCATTACTAAATAAAAACTATTACTAAATTCACAGCCTATAATTCCAGCACCTTCATCCACCTGTATTCACCCAATTCTCGGATTGCTGTCCATTGAGGTCACTGTGCTTGCCCTCATGATTTCAGCTCCGGGACGCGAGAGTTATTATGAGGGGCGGTCTGGTTCTTCAGCTGTTATCGCTGGTTTATCGTTATCATCTGGAATTAGCGATAGATTAAAATTTTGACGAGAAGTAAGGTCTAGCAGTCTATTCAGCTCTTTTAATGACTAGCGATTCTCTTCTATCCTTATAGTTGATGTCATCCTTATCTAAAATGCAAATAATGTTGCCAATGCAAATAACGTTATTTTCGGACAACTATGTTACAATGAAAAACATCATATTTTGTAAAATATTTGACTGCACAAAATAGTTATACCAAATAAAAATGATGTAAACATCAGTTTAAATAATATAAGTGGGTACTCAAGATAAAATTATGATTGGTATCTGTTACTCACAGTAGGTATCTGTCTCGTCAAAGATTTCGATCACTTCTACAGACTTCTCCAGCGGCGTCTCGTCATCGATAGTCTGACCTAGCTTGAGGTCATCTTTACTGGCTGGCACCTACAAAATGTGTTACTTTACATTATGGAATAATATTGAAATACTCCCAATAAATATACCACGCAAGAACTTAAAAACATCAGCAATACAGTAGATATGTACAAATTCAATAATTACCCTTTGATGTTGGAGGCACGAAGGGTGACAATTTTTACTGTCTCGACACACAGCGTCTCTAAGGTGCCACTCGTCGTCGTCGTCATTGTAAAATGTGTCGAATTTATCTCCACAGATTGCGCAGATATCATTTGCTAGTGCTCCAGCGACTACACTTGGGACTTCTTGAGGAATTGCATCGCTGTTGTTTTGCTCAGCAATCATATCAAACCAACTCTTTTCTGCAAAAATAAAGATATAATAAGAGTAAAAATCAAATAAGAATGTGCACAATGTAAATATTTTTTTAAAATAAATGCAAAACATTAGTTCAAAATACTAACGTTTATTCTCGAAGTCCTCGATCTCTTCAGACTGCATCCAGTCGGAGTGACGGTAGTACCATGGTCTGGAGACTGCGTGACGTCGTGAGCTTTTAGAGCGGCGGTTTTGACGGAAGTGCCAGTCAAGGTAATCAGAGTACTGCTTCGATTCGCTGGGAGGGAACCGAGTGCTGCACCCTGAACACTGCATGCCACTGTACAGGCTAGCTACTAAGTAAGTACTTACACTCTCAAACTGTTCCGATCGTTTTGTTCGACTTCATGTACTGAGTTTTTTTCTTCTGCCGGTTTCAGTCTGGTTGCAGCCTTCTTTGGTTGTTGAATTAAACCACTAGCAGCCAGTGTAGCTAACAGCTCGTTAACACTTATGGTATGGTCAATGGAGTCATCAGGCTGGCAAGCTGGGTACTCGTTATTTGAATTGTTCTCATTTGAGTTCATAAAAATATGTTTCTCTTCATAAGAAGCGTCAGACTTTGTTGGTGTCACTGATCTTGTTGAAGAGACAGCTTTTTGCTTCTTCATTAAGCTCAGGTTATCAGTCATTCCATCTGTCTCTAGTTGTCGCTTGAAAATGTTGGGTCGTGATAAGTCATATGTTTTAGGCGCAGTAAAGTAACCACAAGCCGCAGCAAGTGGCTGTTGGACAGTCATGGACGGTCGTGGGGTTCTGTACTGGCTCTTGAGACGAGGGTCGCGGTGAGCCCATGATGAAGCCACATGTTTGCTGTACCAGCCCCGCCCTGTCTTCTCCAGACGAGACGCAGCATCTGTCTCATCATCCTTAGGAGTCGAAGGCGGCGTTGGAGGCGTCAGCAAACTCGGGGGTATGATTGTCGTTGTTTTCTATAACAATTGAAATAACAAAATATTTGAAAATTCCACGTTCCATTTTTATTACCTTACATGTACCTTTTTGACTTGGTGACTTGACTAGATGTGATTACCATACACTCATATTTTCACCATTATTCGGCTGTATGTTTCTTTATGTTTGTTAATTTGTTAGCTTAGAATTCCATCATTTATTGATGAATTCTTTTTTAATTAGAAGGATTTACCTCATTTCGGATTGGTCAGTCCAATCCAAGCATTGACCATTTATTAAATTTGATTGAGTTTTTAAATCAAATTACCTTACCTACTGTAAAATATGTGTTCTATTTAACAAAGTAATGCGTATTTTGTATTCCCAGTGACTTCATTGGTGCTTGCGACAATTCTATTTGCGTTGGAATAAGTATGCTACTACCAGATTGCTCCCATATACGAAAAATCTGATAAAAATATTCCGGCGATAGAGAACAGAACCCTACAAGCTACCTACATACAAGTTTAACGCTTAGTCAAATGATAGTAGAAACAATATACCTGCACTGAAAAAAATATATTAAGGCGAACTACTTAGGTTACTTACATAGTTATAATAACCAAATTTTAGCGAGATAAACTGTAAGTACTAACTTACAGTTTATTTGATTTAAGACAACAGTGCCATTCTATGCAACTCCAATTTGGCTAGGTGTAACCCTAAGTTACGCAGTCACTTTTTCGAAATACAGGTAGTCAAAAATTCTCAGTTATCATATTTATCAGTGTGTGTATTTCAACCAGAGACTGAGAACAGACTAGTTGATCTGAGCGGTGACGGTTATCCATCTAACTTTGACTTCAGGAATTATCAATGCAAATTGTAAAAAATATTTTAAATAAATAATTTTCCATGTAAGCCAAGCACGTTAAAGGAAGCTAAGGTCATGAAAAAAATCTCTAACTAAAAAGAAGCCGGACATTGGCGGAACATTTTTTTTTCAGAAACAGACTCACCATAAACTAGTTTAGGTAATATGGAGCTTAATTTCTTATAGGCTAACGCCCGCTCCTATCACTTAATGACCAGTTTTTGAAAATACATGTGCAAAATATAACTAATATTTTGGTCACCATTTGATAGGCCTTTACTACATAATCGTCGACCCTCTAACATCATTACGTACTTAATAGAGTACAAGCCTTAAAGTTTTAGGTCCAATACTCTTCTAAAACCACAAAAGTATACAAAAGTATAAAGAACAGTTAAATTTGAAGTGGCTGTTTATTATTTTAGTCATGGCCGCGGCCGGGTGGTTTGTTTTTAAGCCCCGCCCCTCCACCAATGGGAGCTAACTACTCGCTGTATGGTATAGTGACATCATCGCATCGCGGCGTACGTCATCATTCTCGGCAAAAAGATTGGCCATTATATAAGAGAAAAATAATCATTAATACCTACACATGAATACACAAGGAAATAACTACCACCACTTTGGACAAGAACTTTATTATATTTCTACATTTTTAAATATTTACGTGCCGCAACCAAAGACAAAACAGAGAATATGGACAAAAGGAGCGAGGTGAGTTCAGCTGGCGAAGGGGTCACACGTTCAGCCATCTTAACAGAAGCGTGACGATAACAATTAAAATTGTTTTTTTTAAAAAGATAGTTGTTTAGATGATTACCTAATTAGTTAATTAGAATAAGTGCAAAACCTACTCAGTTTATATAATAAAATGCAATATAAAAGGCACTAAAGACTTAAAATTACCTTTTATGAAGTAGATAAATTGACGACCCCATTAACAAGCTAAAACAAAGGCGAAATTGTCTAAGAAAACTAACTCTAAGATAATTGATTAGGTACCTATCAATTAATGATAGGTAGTTTGGTACCTACTAAAGCGTGGGAGTGAATTGCTCAGAGACTATCATCATCACCAGCCTTTATTCGTCCCACTGCTGGGCACAGGCCTTCCTACACGAGAGAAACACATGAGAAGTGTGGGTCATACATTCATACACCACCACGCTGGCCTGATTCTACATGGGAGAAATACCTGAGGAGCTTGGGCCATAACACCACCACGCCGGCCAGCGCGGGCGCAATGCGGGTTGGTGGGTTAAAACGATTGCAGAACAACCGGGACTTAACGTGCCTTCCGAAGCACGGGTGAGCTCGAGATTACAAATTTGACTGACCCACCCCGGGACCGACGACCATGGCGAAAGTTGCTTTGTTTCGTAATCGAAACCAAAGCGCTTAAAGTTCAATCCAATACGCCATCGCTACCGAGCTCCGTCAGCTCAGAGACTAGGTATCGGTAAATTAACAAAACACCTATCAATAATGTAATGACACGTAATCGCACAATGTTATTATTACAAACATTTAATCTATCAAGCGGCGTTATCTCTCCCGAGAGCTATGACAATTAAAAAATCAATTGTGTCTGGAACGGGTTAACAGCTGGAGGTTCCTTGCACCGGCGCTTCTTCTCAACCGCTAAAGTATTCGTTGAGGCGGTGCGGTGGTAGAGTTACTACACAACTTAGTTTGAGTCCATTTAAATTAACAGCTTTTTGATTTTGTCAGTACTTTGTCTCAGTAGTACCTAATTGTTTCAAATACGTACCTATGTAGGCTCATAAATTTATCTGTTCATTTTATTTTTAATATAGTCATAGGTGGAAACTGCTCTGATTTTGTTTCAGTACCATCAGGCGTCCCACAAGGCTCAATTCTTGCTCCTATTTTATATGTTGCATATCTTTACGACATCGCGAAATGTCTTAGACATTCTAAATTCCTTATGTATGCCGATGATACTAAAATATATATGAAAATTAGAAATATTCAAGACTGTTTACTATTTCAAAGTGACCTAAACCATTTAAGCATTTACTACGCAGAAAATCGTATAGGTGTCAATATATCAAAGTGTGCAGTGGTCTCATTTACACGACGAAAGAAAATAGTCAATTTTTCTTACACAATCAATGAGATCACTATACCGGAAAATAATATTGTTAAAGATCTAGGAGTTTTTATGGACTCTAAATTACTTTTTTCCCATCACATTGACTACATAGTGAATAAGGCGTATAAAAATTTGGGTTTTATTCTTCGAGTCACAAAACCTTTTACTGATGTTTCATGTATAAAGCTATTGTATTTTTCATACGTACGAAGCGTTCTTGAGTATTGCTGTAATGTATGGGATCCACAGTATGCTGTTTATGAAGACGCTATCGAAAGGATTCAGTCGAAATTTATGAAACATCTCAACTATCGCACCTTTTGTACTAACGATATGGATTATACCGAGAAATGTAAGCATAATCGATTTCTAACGTTAAAAAACCGGCGAACACTCATTGACATGACATTTATGCATGATGTCTGTAACGGAGTTATAGATTCTCCCGAACTTTCTTCTCTTTTCTTAAGACTACGGGCTCCTGGAATTCATACCAGGCAGGCGGGTTTGTTTTCTATACCTACTACTACTAGCAACTATGCAAGAAATTCTATTGTGTGTCGTACGCAGTTAAAATTTAACAAACTGTTTTCGTCCTTGGACATCTTTCATTCAGGTAAGTCAAGTTTCAAGCAGAATGTCGTGAACTTACTCTGTGATATTGGATGAAATATAATAGGCACACAACACAGACAAACACCACACACACCACAGTCAAGCACTCACATACACATACGATACGCAATGGGCATAATTATCTTAATAGAAATATTTACAAAACTTTTTATGGCTAATGGATTCTTAAAATAAGTTGATTTTTTTTTGAGTTTTTCTCTTTAATACCAAGAAGATCGAGATTGTTTAACTACTGTAATTTAATTGTCTAAATAATGAAAATCTATAATTGGCAATATGTTTAAAAATATTGTGATGTACCTATTATCTTTAAGTGCTGTGGATTTTTTGTAAAACCAATAAAAAAAAAAAAATAAAAAAAAAAATATCTTTACATCAAATTGTCTATGTACGATATATTTGTTTCATTATTAATCATAGGTATCATTTGGTATGGAATTAAGAAAAAAAAAAGAATACCCATATTTAAGTTTTTTCATAAAAATCGGCGAAGTAGTGATTGGTAGGTAGCTACCTTTCTATTTAGTATGGTATTTTGCACTTTGTTCACATCGATTAGGTACACCGTCATTTACCTCACCATACCTACGTCTACCAGGGTCAGAGCGCCCGCCTTAGAAGTATCTGCATCTTACAGAAGATCGCGGCCAAACAGCAGTGCCTACATTGTAATGTTGTCTTCCTGCTGTAATACAGGGCGTCAGAGCTACGAGGAAATTTTTTTTGAGAGCGGGACGGGGGATTTGGTCTCCTAAGCTGTATACTTCTTCTGGATTCATTGCAGGGAGTGCATCGCGTGCTTAACTTTGTTTTACGGGCGTCATACAGGCTACGTAACCGCTCAGCACCAGATGGCCCGTAGTAAGTACTATGCTAATTGTTTCCCAAACCGGTTGTATAAAAACACATTATATACTTTATTATTATAGCTTGACGTTTGCTTAGTTTACTTCCTGCTAGGTAACAAATAAGTGGAGTGGTTTACATAAAGTAAATAAGTCATTTGTTTTTATAAAAGAGTATAATAATTCATTTTAAAAATAACTACACAATAGGACTTAAACATATTACTAAAATACAAATATTAAAATAATTCTACGAATATATTATTGAATTTAACCCATAAACATGCTAAGTAGGTACTTATTCTAATTATTATGTTTTTCCTAGAAACAGTAAAAGTTTTTAGATAAAAAAGAAAATCGTTAAATAATAGTATTTTAATTCCTTACCTAGGGAATACCTACCTACTTAATTTAACACTAGTATAACAAACATATCAAAGTAAGTACGTTATTAATACTCTTACATCTTAAATTAATATCACATTTAAATATCTTATATGTACCTATAATACTAAAAACATAAAATTTAGTTCCTTCATTTCTTCAGACATTTTGTAGCATATACTTACATTACTTACATTACTTATAAAAGCGTTGGACTAAAACAATGTTATTGACTAAAATGTGGTGATTATATATTATTAGCTAAATAAAAACTAACTTACTAACTATAATACAATACTAAATAAAAACTATTACTAAAGTCACCTCGTACAATCCCCTTCAACCACCCGTATTTACAAATGCTGGGATTACGACAAGGTTCCTCTTGCACTCTGGCGTTTCCAAACCATCTGTACCGTCGTTAGTTGGTAGACAAATGGACAGGCTTGGCTATGTGGACGACGATAGTGTGTGCGGGCGGCAGTGAGGAGGCGCCGACTAGGGCCGGGCTGTGTTCCTGTCCATCGAGGTCACTGTGCTTGTCCCGGGGGTTTCAGCTGCGGGTCGCAAATATTGTTGTTAAGGAGGCCTAGTTCTTCAAGTGTTATCGCTGGGTCATCATCTGAAATAAGAAATACGTTAAGATTTTGAGGAGAGGTGAGATCTAGAAGTCTATTCCGCTTTCTAAATGACTAGCGATTCTCTTCTATCCTTACAATTGACGCCATCCTTATCTGTAACGGGTTTCATAATGTTGTGCTCTGCTAGTGAGCGCTGCTAACTCTCACAGATTGTCAGATATGATTTCGCCAAAAATACGGTTAAAATTTTGAAGATAAAATAGAATAAGTAATCTGACTCGATAGGCCCTTGCTCGAATTTGGCGTAGCTTTAGTCTTCTCGTCATCATTTACAATAACCAGCTCCACTGGTTTCTCTATGCAAATGACGTTACTATCGGCCAACTATGTGCAATAAATAAAAAACATATTTTGTAAGATTAAAATTATGTGAAAATCAGTTTATATAATATTATATGTGGGTACTTAAGATAAAAGAATGATTGGGTATTACACTCACAGTAGCTGTCTAGTCAAAGATTTCTATGACTTCTACAGACTTCTCCAGCGCGAGCGGCGTCTCGTCATCGTTAGACAGACCTAGTTTGAGGTCATCTTTAACTGGCACCTACAAAATGTGTTACTTTACATTATGGAATAATATTGAAATACTCCCAATAAATATATCATGACATGTTTTAAAAACATCAGCAATATAGGTACAAAATCAATAATTACCCTTTGATGTTGGAGGCACGAAGGGTGACAATTTTTATTGTCTCGACACACAGCGTCTCTAAGGTGCCACTCGTCGTCGTCGTCATTGTAAAATGTGTCGAATTTATCTCCACAGATTGCGCAGATATCATTTGCTAGTGCTCCAGCGACTACACTTGGCACTTGGACTTCTTGAGGAATTGCATTGCTGTTGTTTTGCTCAGCAATCATATCAAACCAACTCCTTTCTGCAAAATTAAAGATATAATAAGAGTAAAAATCAAATAAGAATGTGCAGTGTCATTTTTCTTTTAAATAAATGCAAAGTATTAGTTCAAAAAACTAACGTTTATTCTCGAAGTCCTCGATCTCTTCAGACTGCATCCAGTCGGAGTGACGGTAGTACCAAGGTCGGGACACTGGGTGACGTCGTGAGCTTTTAGAGCGGCGGTTTTGACGGAAGTGCCAGTCAAGGTGATCAGAGTACTGCTTCGATTCGCTGGGAGGGAACCGAGTGCTGCACCCTGAACACTGCATGCCGCTATACAGGCGAGCTAACAAGCTCGGCTGCGGGCTGCAATGGAAAAGTCGGGGATAGTTATAAAACTTGGACAAGATTTTGGAAACTTGCTTAGAAAAAGAATTCTGAGTTCAATATAATATTTGTGAATACTTACACCTTCAAACTGTTACGATCGAGTAGATCGACTTCGTGTACTGCGTCTTTATCTTCTGCAGGTTTGTGTCTGACGGCTTCCACAGTCTTAACCTGCTCCTCATAGTGGTAAGCCTTGTTTGGTTGCCGAATGAAACCATTAGCCACCAGTCGTGCAAATAGTTCATTGACATTTAAGGCGTTTGAGGTCAAAAGTTTATTTTCATAAGTAGCGTCAGATGTTGACGGCGTCACTGATGTTGAAGAAGAAGAAGGTAATTTCTGCTTCTTCACTGAGCTCAGGTCATCAGTTCTTGATTCCAAGTCTCTTAGTCGCTTGAAAGTATTTATCCGCGGTAAGTCAGATGTTTGAGGAGCAGTGAAGTAACCTCTAGGCGCAGAAGGTAGCTGTCGGACAGTCATGGACGGTCGTGGGGTCCTGTACTGGCTCTTGAGACGAGGGTCGCGGTGAGCCCATGATGGAGCCACATGTTTGCCGTACCAGCCCCGCCCTGTCTTCTCCAAACGAGACGCAGCAGCCGTCTCATCGATCTTAGGCGTCGAAGGCGGCGTTGGAGGCGTTGGCAAACTCGCGGGTATGATTGCAGTTATTTTCTATAACAATTTAAATAATAAAACTTTTAAAAATTTCACGTTCCATTTTCATTACATAACATGTGAATTGAGTCTTACGTGATATTTAAATACCTTTTTGGCTTGGTGGCACTAGAAGTGATTACCATACTCTCATATTTTCACAGTTATAATCTACAGTAGGTACCGGTGGCGGTGCACCGGTGGCCACATAATTAATATACAGGGTGGTGCCGTCAATACGACAATAAATTGAAACAGGGGCTATATTAGTTCATAAAAATGATTTGTCACTTTCAAAAACATCTTATTCATTTGATAATTTCATGACATTTGTATGAGACAGTATAGCTTTGGCTGCATTATTTCATAGAAATGTCATGAAATTATCAAGTGAATAAGATGTTTTTGAAAGTGGCAAACCATTTCTATAAACTAATATAGCCCATGTTTTAATTTATTGTCGCATTGACAGCACCACCCTGTATAAATGTTTAACAGATTACCGACAAAATCTCTGATTCCACTTAGGTGACATTTAGGTAATTGTCGACGATGCATGGAAAAATAGGGAAATATAGATAAACTTTTAATAATAGAATCAAATAAACAAACACAGATAACTCTAGAACCAATGTCCGCACTCATCATAATAACATCTGCTCCTCTTACCGGGATTCGAACCCAGGACCTCTGGTTTACTAGAAAGGGATACTAGCCACTGAACCAAAAGGTAATACATAGTTAACATATAAATAAATCTCATCGAATACGAAAATTATATCATACTAGGTATAACATTTTTTCGTCAAAAAATAAAAACAATAGAGTTAATAAATAAAAAATATAATGTACTCACGGAATATTTGCTTTTGTATGTCCAATACATTTTCAGATTTGCGTCAGACATTTCACTTGGCACCTTTACAAGACAAGTTCTTGAAAAAGACTGACTTAGATTCATAATAGTTGTTACAATAACACCTCGTGGTGGGGATGAATAATTATCCCTGTTTGCGCCTGACTTTTACTTTAGCTTAATGATTTGAAATTACTGGGCGGCTTAAGTGGGCAAAGCTCATTACAATACCTAGATCGGTATCTTTGTTGTTTTATTGTGGGTAAATATGTCGGACAATAAAACTATTACCTACTTATGGATTGACGCAGGACAATGTTTGTCTACTGTAATACGTCCTATTTAAAGACAAATAGAATTGTCTTATTGTTAATTCCTTTGATTGTGACTTCATGGTATTTTTTTAAACTTTAGTCAATGTTTTTGTTTTTATCGAATAGATATTTACAATTCTTAGCTGGTGCACTATTATTCAAGATGATAGAATAAGAAATATATATATATATTTTTAACTACGAACAGGTGCTTAATGAACAATATGTGGTGTGGTCCCCTTAACATGCGTTTAAACTTTTTTGTAGCTACATAGGTTTAAAGATAGCTAGATAGGTAGCCAGTATGTTATAAAGGTACCGCTACTATGTGGGGTAGCCACAAAGTACAGCAAGTGACTGAACTAAAACTGAACGAAATTGAAATCTTCTATAGAAACAGTGCCAGTTTATGCAACTTTATTATTGGCTAGGTGTAACCCAAAGTTATGTAGTCACGTTATTAAGCTACAGGTAGTCAAAAGATCAGTTGTTATTTTTTTCAGTGTGCGTATTTCAACCAGACTGAGAGACACAGACCAGTTGATCTGAGCGGTGACTGAATTTATCACTGCAAATTTTTAAAATTATTTCCAATAGATAACTTTTCATGTAAGCCAAGCATGTACCAAAAGGCAGCTAAGGTTACGAAAAACTCCCTAAAAAGAAACCGGACATTGGTGGAACATTTTTCTTTAGAAACAGACTCACCATAAACTAGTTTAGGTAATATGGAGCTTAAAGTGCAAAATTTAACTAATATTTTGGTCATCATTTGTTAGCCCTTTACTACATAATCGTCGAATCCTTAACATCATTATATAGGTACAGCTACATAATAAAGTACAAGCCTTAAAGTAGGACCAATACTTTTCTAAAACCGCAAAAGTATGACAATTTTTGTCTAACAAAATGGTGACCCAAAACATTCGTTATATTTTTTTACTTTATTTTCACCAACCAGTGCATAAAAATAAAGCTTCATAATAAACTTTGGTTTAATTAAGGTTTCTAAAAAAACTGCACTGAAAATGATGTATACGAGTATACGCTTAGTCAAATAATGTAAACAACTCTATACAACAGTTAAATTTGAAGTGGCTGTATATTATTTTAATTATGACCGCGGCCAGGTGGTTAGTTTTTAAGTCCCGCCCAGTCCCGCCCCACCACCAATGGGAGCTAACTACTCGCTGTATAGTGACATCATATCGCGGCGTACGTCATCACATCATTCTCTGGCTTGCTTTGTACGCTAAACTGGCTAAACAGCTAAAAAATTTGTCCATTATAATTGTTTTAAGATAATTTATAGTTGTTTCGATGATTATTTAGTTAATTAGAATAAGTGAAGAACCTAACTCAGTTATCATAATTAAGATGCAATATTAAAAGGCACTTAGGAGTTAAAATTACCTTTTATGAAGTAGAGAAATTGACGACCCCATTAACAAGCTAAAATAAAGGGGAAATTAAGTAAGAAAACTATCTTTAAGATTATTGATTACCTAGCTATTAATGATAGGTAAGTAGATAGTAAAGCATAGGGAGTGATAGTGAATTACTCAGAGACTATATAAGTATACATTAAAATATTATCTGTCAATAATGTAATGACATTTTGTCGTATCAAACATTTAATGTATCAAACGGCGTTATCCCTCCGGTGGGCTATGACAATAAAATTAAAATATCAATTTGGGTCTGACTTCTGATACATAGATGACGGGTAAAGCAGCACAGCTTAAGTATTCGTTGAAGCGATGGTCGGGCTACATTGTGATGTCGACTTAAATGAACTTAGTATGAGTCCATTTAAATTAACAGTTTTTTGATTTTGTTTTATTTCATTTACAATACAAGGTGTATCAGAATAACGAATAAAATATTAATTCTTTATCGAATACTTAAAATGAAAATGTCACTACTGTAGCAATCAGCCTCTAGTAATTTTAGGTTGTACTAGGTTAAGTTATACTCTAGTCACAGCAGATTACTAGAGTAGTGAGATTTTCATTTTGAGTTTTCGATAAAGAATTTATTTTTTATTCGTTATTCTGATACACCTTGAATTTGTTTCGTTATTAGTCGTATCATTGGGCAGTGAAGAGTTTTTCAGATAAAGAAAAGAATACCCATGTTCAAGTTTTGTGATGGGTATTTAGTTAGGTATTTTTTATTTATTTATTTTATTGCTCTCCACAAGTAAATCAAGGTGTTACAAAACTTTTTGGAACATTGTGGGCCCTGTAGGGCATGACAATAGTATTTAATTGGGGCTTACATAACTCTATAACCAAGATACTATAACATTATAATAACATGCACCCCCATTATAATTATAAATATATTATGAACTATCATTATTATCACTATAGATTTCGTAATTGTTTTATAATTCTAATTCTATTTAATTTACATATTATACAATAAAAATCAGTATTCATTTCATTAACAAATAAAGTTAGTCTAATTGAAATTTATCTAATTGATAATTTTAATTCCATTTCATTTATAGTCTATGGTACCTATTGGATTAATTACATATACTTACAATATAAAATTAATTAATTAGTTCATTATCAAATACAATTAATGTAATTCATAACATAATCGAATTCTTATTTATCTAACTAATAATTCTAATTTTATTTACCTATTAGATTTATTATACATACCTACTATATAAAATTATATATTAAATTGTGAAATAAAAATAATCGCACTAACTATATGTATACAATTAATAATTATTTCATTTAAATTTCTATAATTTTATTTCCATTCAATTCATTGCACATACAATATAAAATATCAAATTAAATTAATTTTGTACAAACTAATTAATTTCTTTCCTAGAATAACTGTTGCAGCCTACTTTCTAAAGATTTATCCCTTGAATATTCGTCAACTGTATAATATGCTTTTTGAATAAGTGTATTCTTGAGTTTCTTGCTGAAATCTATATCTTTTTCTGTATTTCTTAATTGTTCGGGTAACTTATTAAATAATTTTACTGCCATAGCTTGTGTGCTTGATGAATGTAGTTTGAATCGGGATATGGGTATTACTAATTTGTTATTATTACGCAAAATGTAGCTCGGATTATGATCATTACGTTTTAGAAAAAAATCCGGGTATTTCCTTACAAATTTACAGATTTCTAATATGTAGATACATGGTAAGGTAAGTATTTGATGCTGTATGAAGTGCGGCTTGCAAGAGTCTGTACTTTCGATATTAACTAATATTCTTATCACTTTTTTCTGTAGTATAAATAGGCTTGAAGCATCAGTGCTGTTTCCCCACATGATAACGCCATAGCTTAGCCACGCATACGCGTACGCATAATACGTCACCAGTGCCGTTTGTATATCTGTTGTCTTTTTTATTTCGAGGAAAGCGTAAATAAACTTTGAAAAATTTGATTAAATTTTTGTATATGTGGTTGGTTTCCAATTAATATTCGTGTCTATTATTATACCCAACAAAGTAAATTCTGAAACAACATCTAATTTAATACCATTTAGGTGGAAATTTATTGAAAGTTTTTTTTTTGATAAGGTTGAAAATTCATTATTTTTGTTTTTGAAAAGTTAATTTCCAGGTTGTGGTCCGTCATCCAATCTATTATTTTATCTATGATTATTTTTATTTGTTCATTAGCATCGGAAATGTTTAAGGATGGAATAAGCAAAGAAATATCGTCTGCGAATAGTACACAGTTCATTTACGGTACCTACCTACCTATTTAGTATGTTGGTGTATTTTGCACTTTGTTTACTCCGATTACACCGTTAGTTACCTCACCATACCTACGGTCAGAGTACCTGCACCTTACAGAAGATCGCGGCCAATCAGCAGTAACTACATTGTAATGTGTAATGGTGTCTTCCTCCTGTAAGACAGGGCGTCAGAGCCACGGGGAAGCTCTTTGTGGGTTAAGGGGAATTAGTCCCCAAAGTTGTCAACATTACACTTCTTCTGGATTCTATACAGGGAGTGCATCGTGTGCTTAACTGTGTTTTACAGGCGTCGTAGTACCTACATATGGATGTCATTTCAACTTAGGCCTCAGGATGACAACTGACTTGCAATATCAAGTGATCTTTCTTGGTATTGCAGGTGTCTATTAGTTGTATATTATTGATGTCTGCTACTTCTCTAGTTAACTTCCTACTACTACTAGGTAACTTTTAAGTGGAGATGTTTACTTACTAGAAGTAAATAAGAGATTCATTTTTATAAAACAGTATAATAATTTATTTTAAAATATAATATTATAATTACCTAATTATAAAACTAATAGGACTTAAACATTGTACTAAAATATAAATAAAAAAATAGTTAACCTATCGAGTTTAATGCTAGAAGGTATAACAAACAAGAAAAGTAGTTATCTACATTATTAATACGCTAGCACCATAAATTAATAAGTATCACATTTTGATATCCTATGATTGTCATCAGGCATAGGTTATATACATAAGTACCAATAGCATACATCTTAGTTCCTGCACCCTTTTTGTGGCGCATACTTACATTGCTCACAAACTTAAAGCGTTGGACTAAAAACAATGTTTTTGACTAAAATGTGGTAAATATATTATTAGCTAAATAAAAAATAACTAACTAAATATAAATCATTACTTAAAAACTATTACTAAATTCACAGCCTATAATTCCAGCACCTTCATCCACCTGTATTCACCCAATTCTCGGATTGCTGTCCATTAAGGTCACTGTGCTTGCCCTCATGATTTCAGCTCCGGGTCGCGAGAGTTATTATGAGGGGCGGTCTGGTTCTTCAGCTGTTATCGCTGGTTTATCGTTATCATCTGGAATTAGCAATAGATTAAAATTTTGACGAGAAGTAAGATCTAGTAGTCTATTCAGCTCTTTAAATGACTAGCGATTCTCTTCTATCCTTATAGTTGATGTCATCCTTATCTAAAATGCAAATAATGTTGCCAATGCAAATAACGTTATTTTCGGACAACTATGTTACAATGAAAAAAATCATATTTTGTAAAATATTTGACTGCACAAAATAGTTATACCAAATAAAAATGATGTAAACATCAGTTTAAATAATATAAGTGGGTACTCAAGATAAAATTATGATTGGTATCTGTTACTCACAGTAGGTATCTGTCTCGTCAAAGATTTCGATCACTTCTACAGACTTCTCCAGCGGCGTCTCGTCATCGATAGTCTGACCTAGCTTGAGGTCATCTTTACTGGCTGGCACCTACAAAATGTGTTACTTTACATTATGGAATAATATTGAAATACTCCCAATAAATATACCACGCAAGAACTTAAAAACATCAGCAATACAGTAGATATGTACAAATTCAATAATTACCCTTTGATGTTGGAGGCACGAAGGGTGACAATTTTTACTGTCTCGACACACAGCGTCTCTAAGGTGCCACTCGTCGTCGTCGTCATTGTAAAATGTGTCGAATTTATCTCCACAGATTGCGCAGATATCATTTGCTAGTGCTCCAGCGACTACACTTGGGACTTCTTGAGGAATTGCATCGCTGTTGTTTTGCTCAGCAATCATATCAAACCAACTCTTTTCTGCAAAAATAAAGATATAATAAGAGTAAAAATCAAATAAGAATGTGCACAATGTAAATATTTTTTTAAAATAAATGCAAAACATTAGTTCAAAATACTAACGTTTATTCTCGAAGTCCTCGATCTCTTCAGACTGCATCCAGTCGGAGTGACGGTAGTACCATGGTCTGGAGACTGCGTGACGTCGTGAGCTTTTAGAGCGGCGGTTTTGACGGAAGTGCCAGTCAAGGTAATCAGAGTACTGCTTCGATTCGCTGGGAGGGAACCGAGTGCTGCACCCTGAACACTGCATGCCACTGTACAGGCTAGCTACTAAGTAAGTACTTACACTCTCAAACTGTTCCGATCGTTTTGTTCGACTTCATGTACTGAGTTTTTTTCTTCTGCCGGTTTCAGTCTGGTTGCAGCCTTCTTTGGTTGTTGAATTAAACCACTAGCAGCCAGTGTAGCTAACAGCTCGTTAACACTTATGGTATGGTCAATGGAGTCATCAGGCTGGCAAGCTGGGTACTCGTTATTTGAATTGTTCTCATTTGAGTTCATAAAAATATGTTTCTCTTCATAAGAAGCGTCAGACTTTGTTGGTGTCACTGATCTTGTTGAAGAGACAGCTTTTTGCTTCTTCATTAAGCTCAGGTTATCAGTCATTCCATCTGTCTCTAGTTGTCGCTTGAAAATGTTGGGTCGTGATAAGTCATATGTTTTAGGCGCAGTAAAGTAACCACAAGCCGCAGCAAGTGGCTGTTGGACAGTCATGGACGGTCGTGGGGTTCTGTACTGGCTCTTGAGACGAGGGTCGCGGTGAGCCCATGATGAAGCCACATGTTTGCTGTACCAGCCCCGCCCTGTCTTCTCCAGACGAGACGCAGCATCTGTCTCATCATCCTTAGGAGTCGAAGGCGGCGTTGGAGGCGTCAGCAAACTCGGGGGTATGATTGTCGTTGTTTTCTATAACAATTGAAATAACAAAATATTTGAAAATTCCACGTTCCATTTTTATTACCTTACATGTACCTTTTTGACTTGGTGACTTGACTAGATGTGATTACCATACACTCATATTTTCACCATTATAATCTACAGTACGTACCTACATAATTAATATATAAATGTTTCACAGATTACCGACAAAATCTCTGATTCTACTTAGGTGACAGGTAATTGACGATGATGCACGGTAAAATAGGGAAATATAGATAAAGTTTTAATATTAGAATCAAATAAGCAAACACAGACCATACTCTGAACTCTCACTCTATGACTCTGGAACCAATGTCCGCACTCATCATACTAACATCTGCTCCTCTTATCGGGTTTCGAACCCAGGACCTCTGGTTTACAAGACAGGGGTACTGGCCACTGCACAAAAAGGTAATAGTTAACATACATAGAAATCTCTTCAAAGACGAAAATTATATTAACACGTATAAATTTTTTTCTTCAAAAAAATAAAAACAAAAGAGTTAATAAATAAAAAATATAATGTACTCACGGAATGTTTGCTTTTGTATGTCCAATACATTTTCAGATTTGCGTCAGACATTTCACTTGGCACCTTTACAAGACAAGTTCTTGAAAAAGACTGACTTAGATTCATGGTAGCTGTTACAATACACCTCGTGGTGGGGATGAGTTATCCCTTTGTGCGCCCAACTTTTACTTCAGCTTAATGATTTGAAATTCCTGGGCGGCTTAAGTGGGCAAAGCTCATTACAATACCTAGATCGTTATCTTTGTTGTTCTGTTGTGGGTAAATATGTTGGACAATAAAACTATTACCTACTTATTACCTCCTACAATGACATAGGACAATGTTTGTCTACTGTAATACGTCCTATTCAAAGACAATTAGAATTGTCTTATTGTTAATCCCATTGATGTTATTATTGTGACTTCGTGGTATTTTCAAGCTTTAGTCAAAGAAGATTGATCGTTTTTGTTTTTATCGAATGGAGATTTACAATGTTTGTCTGGTGCACTATTATTCAAGATTAAAAAAGAAAAAATATATTTTTAACTATAAACAGGTACTTAATGAATAATATGTGAAGTGGGCCCCTTTATACAGTCATGTTTAAACTTTTTGTAGCTACATAAGTGTAAAGCTGGCCTGATAGGTAGCAGCCAGTATGATATAAAGGTACCGCTGCCATGTGGGGTAGACTTCTATAGATATTAATATACCACATTAGGCTTCTTGAGAAGATATTAATAATTCGGCTGTATGTTTCTTTATGTTTGTTAGCTTAGAATTCCATCATTTATTGATGAATTCTTTTTTAATTAGAAGGATTTACCTCATTTCGGATTGGTCAGTCCAATCCAAGCATTGACCATTTATTAAATTTGATTGAGTTTTTAAATCAAATTACCTTACCTACTGTAAAATATGTGTTCTATTTAACAAAGTAATGCGTATTTTGTATTTCCAGTGACTTCATTGGTGCTTGCGACAATTCTATTTGCGTTGGAATAAGTATGCTACTACCAGATTGCTCCCATATACGAAAAATCTGATAAAAATATTCCGGCGATAGAGAACAGAACCCTACAAGCTACCTACATACAAGTTTAACGCTTAGTCAAATGATAGTAGAAACAATATACCTGCACTGAAAAAAATATATTAAGGCGAACTACTTAGGTTACTTACATAGTTATAATAACCAAATTTTAGCGAGATAAACTGTAAGTACTAACTTACAGTTTATTTGATTTAAGACAACAGTGCCATTCTATGCAACTCCAATTTGGCTAGGTGTAACCCTAAGTTACGCAGTCACTTTTTCGAAATACAGGTAGTCAAAAATTCTCAGTTATCATATTTATCAGTGTGTGTATTTCAACCAGAGACTGAGAACAGACTAGTTGATCTGAGCGGTGACGGTTATCCATCTAACTTTGACTTCAGGAATTATCAATGCAAATTGTAAAAAATATTTTAAATAAATAATTTTCCATGTAAGCCAAGCACGTTAAAGGAAGCTAAGGTCATGAAAAAAATCTCTAACTAAAAAGAAGCCGGACATTGGCGGAACATTTTTTTTTCAGAAACAGACTCACCATAAACTAGTTTAGGTAATATGGAGCTTAATTTCTTATAGGCTAACGCCCGCTCCTATCACTTAATGACCAGTTTTTGAAAATACATGTGCAAAATATAACTAATATTTTGGTCACCATTTGATAGGCCTTTACTACATAATCGTCGACCCTCTAACATCATTACGTACTTAATAGAGTACAAGCCTTAAAGTTTTAGGTCCAATACTCTTCTAAAACCACAAAAGTATACAAAAGTATAAAGAACAGTTAAATTTGAAGTGGCTGTTTATTATTTTAGTCATGGCCGCGGCCGGGTGGTTTGTTTTTAAGCCCCGCCCCTCCACCAATGGGAGCTAACTACTCGCTGTATGGTATAGTGACATCATCGCATCGCGGCGTACGTCATCATTCTCGGCAAAAAGATTGGCCATTATATAAGAGAAAAATAATCATTAATACCTACACATGAATACACAAGGAAATAACTACCACCACTTTGGACAAGAACTTTATTATATTTCTACATTTTTAAATATTTACGTGCCGCAACCAAAGACAAAACAGAGAATATGGACAAAAGGAGCGAGGTGAGTTCAGCTGGCGAAGGGGTCACACGTTCAGCCATCTTAACAGAAGCGTGACGATAACAATTAAAATTGTTTTTTTTAAAAAGATAGTTGTTTAGATGATTACCTAATTAGTTAATTAGAATAAGTGCAAAACCTACTCAGTTTATATAATAAAATGCAATATAAAAGGCACTAAAGACTTAAAATTACCTTTTATGAAGTAGATAAATTGACGACCCCATTAACAAGCTAAAACAAAGGCGAAATTGTCTAAGAAAACTAACTCTAAGATAATTGATTAGGTACCTATCAATTAATGATAGGTAGTTTGGTACCTACTAAAGCGTGGGAGTGAATTGCTCAGAGACTATCATCATCACCAGCCTTTATTCGTCCCACTGCTGGGCACAGGCCTTCCTACACGAGAGAAACACATGAGAAGTGTGGGTCATACATTCATACACCACCACGCTGGCCTGATTCGCTGGCCTGATTCTACATGGGAGAAATACCTGAGGAGCTTGGGCCATAACACCACCACGCCGGCCAGCGCGGGCGCAATGCGGGTTGGTGGGTTAAAACGATTGCAGAACAACCGGGACTTAACGTGCCTTCCGAAGCACGGGTGAGCTCGAGATTACAAATTTGACTGACCCACCCCGGGACCGACGACCATGGCGAAAGTTGCTTTGTTTCGTAATCGAAACCAAAGCGCTTAAAGTTCAATCCAATACGCCATCGCTACCGAGCTCCGTCAGCTCAGAGACTAGGTATCGGTAAATTAACAAAACACCTATCAATAATGTAATGACACGTAATCGCACAATGTTATTATTACAAACATTTAATCTATCAAGCGGCGTTATCTCTCCCGAGAGCTATGACAATTAAAAAATCAATTGTGTCTGGAACGGGTTAACAGCTGGAGGTTCCTTGCACCGGCGCTTCTTCTCAACCGCTAAAGTATTCGTTGAGGCGGTGCGGTGGTAGAGTTACTACACAACTTAGTTTGAGTCCATTTAAATTAACAGCTTTTTGATTTTGTCAGTACTTTGTCTCAGTAGTACCTAATTGTTTCAAATACGTACCTATGTAGGCTCATAAATTTATCTGTTCATTTTATTTTTAATATCTTTACATCAAATTGTCTATGTACGATATATTTGTTTCATTATTAATCATAGGTATCATTTGGTATGGAATTAAGAAAAAAAAAAGAATACCCATATTTAAGTTTTTTCATAAAAATCGGCGAAGTAGTGATTGGTAGGTAGCTACCTTTCTATTTAGTATGGTATTTTGCACTTTGTTCACATCGATTAGGTACACCGTCATTTACCTCACCATACCTACGTCTACCAGGGTCAGAGCGCCCGCCTTAGAAGTATCTGCATCTTACAGAAGATCGCGGCCAAACAGCAGTGCCTACATTGTAATGTTGTCTTCCTGCTGTAATACAGGGCGTCAGAGCTACGAGGAAACTTTTTTTGAGAGCGGGACGGGGGATTTGGTCTCCTAAGCTGTATACTTCTTCTGGATTCATTGCAGGGAGTGCATCGCGTGCTTAACTTTGTTTTACGGGCGTCATACAGGCTACGTAACCGCTCAGCACCAGATGGCCCGTAGTAAGTACTATGCTAATTGTTTCCCAAACCGGTTGTATAAAAACACATTATATACTTTATTATTATAGCTTGACGTTTGCTTAGTTTACTTCCTGCTAGGTAACAAATAAGTGGAGTGGTTTACATAAAGTAAATAAGTCATTTGTTTTTATAAAAGAGTATAATAATTCATTTTAAAAATAACTACACAATAGGACTTAAACATATTACTAAAATACAAATATTAAAATAATTCTACGAATATATTATTGAATTTAACCCATAAACATGCTAAGTAGGTACTTATTCTAATTATTATGTTTTTCCTAGAAACAGTAAAAGTTTTTAGATAAAAAAGAAAATCGTTAAATAATAGTATTTTAATTCCTTACCTAGGGAATACCTACCTACTTAATTTAACACTAGTATAACAAACATATCAAAGTAAGTACGTTATTAATACTCTTACATCTTAAATTAATATCACATTTAAATATCTTATATGTACCTATAATACTAAAAACATAAAATTTAGTTCCTTCATTTCTTCAGACATTTTGTAGCATATACTTACATTACTTACATTACTTATAAAAGCGTTGGACTAAAACAATGTTATTGACTAAAATGTGGTGATTATATATTATTAGCTAAATAAAAACTAACTTACTAACTATAATACAATACTAAATAAAAACTATTACTAAAGTCACCTCGTACAATCCCCTTCAACCACCCGTATTTACAAATGCTGGGATTACGACAAGGTTCCTCTTGCACTCTGGCGTTTCCAAACCATCTGTACCGTCGTTAGTTGGTAGACAAATGGACAGGCTTGGCTATGTGGACGACGATAGTGTGTGCGGGCGGCAGTGAGGAGGCGCCGACTAGGGCCGGGCTGTGTTCCTGTCCATCGAGGTCACTGTGCTTGTCCCGGGGGTTTCAGCTGCGGGTCGCAAATATTGTTGTTAAGGAGGCCTAGTTCTTCAAGTGTTATCGCTGGGTCATCATCTGAAATAAGAAATACGTTAAGATTTTGAGGAGAGGTGAGATCTAGAAGTCTATTCCGCTTTCTAAATGACTAGCGATTCTCTTCTATCCTTACAATTGACGCCATCCTTATCTGTAACGGGTTTCATAATGTTGTGCTCTGCTAGTGAGCGCTGCTAACTCTCACAGATTGTCAGATATGATTTCGCCAAAAATACGGTTAAAATTTTGAAGATAAAATAGAATAAGTAATCTGACTCGATAGGCCCTTGCTCGAATTTGGCGTAGCTTTAGTCTTCTCGTCATCATTTACAATAACCAGCTCCACTGGTTTCTCTATGCAAATGACGTTACTATCGGCCAACTATGTGCAATAAATAAAAAACATATTTTGTAAGATTAAAATTATGTGAAAATCAGTTTATATAATATTATATGTGGGTACTTAAGATAAAAGAATGATTGGGTATTACACTCACAGTAGCTGTCTAGTCAAAGATTTCTATGACTTCTACAGACTTCTCCAGCGCGAGCGGCGTCTCGTCATCGTTAGACAGACCTAGTTTGAGGTCATCTTTAACTGGCACCTACAAAATGTGTTACTTTACATTATGGAATAATATTGAAATACTCCCAATAAATATATCATGACATGTTTTAAAAACATCAGCAATATAGGTACAAAATCAATAATTACCCTTTGATGTTGGAGGCACGAAGGGTGACAATTTTTATTGTCTCGACACACAGCGTCTCTAAGGTGCCACTCGTCGTCGTCGTCATTGTAAAATGTGTCGAATTTATCTCCACAGATTGCGCAGATATCATTTGCTAGTGCTCCAGCGACTACACTTGGCACTTGGACTTCTTGAGGAATTGCATTGCTGTTGTTTTGCTCAGCAATCATATCAAACCAACTCCTTTCTGCAAAATTAAAGATATAATAAGAGTAAAAATCAAATAAGAATGTGCAGTGTCATTTTTCTTTTAAATAAATGCAAAGTATTAGTTCAAAAAACTAACGTTTATTCTCGAAGTCCTCGATCTCTTCAGACTGCATCCAGTCGGAGTGACGGTAGTACCAAGGTCGGGACACTGGGTGACGTCGTGAGCTTTTAGAGCGGCGGTTTTGACGGAAGTGCCAGTCAAGGTGATCAGAGTACTGCTTCGATTCGCTGGGAGGGAACCGAGTGCTGCACCCTGAACACTGCATGCCGCTATACAGGCGAGCTACCAAGCTCGGCTGCGGGCTGCAATGGAAAAGTCGGGGATAGTTATAAAACTTGGACAAGATTTTGGAAACTTGCTTAGAAAAAGAATTCTGAGTTCAATATAATATTTGTGAATACTTACACCTTCAAACTGTTACGATCGAGTAGATCGACTTCGTGTACTGCGTCTTTATCTTCTGCAGGTTTGTGTCTGACGGCTTCCACAGTCTTAACCTGCTCCTCATAGTGGTAAGCCTTGTTTGGTTGCCGAATGAAACCATTAGCCACCAGTCGTGCAAATAGTTCATTGACATTTAAGGCGTTTGAGGTCAAAAGTTTATTTTCATAAGTAGCGTCAGATGTTGACGGCGTCACTGATGTTGAAGAAGAAGAAGGTAATTTCTGCTTCTTCACTGAGCTCAGGTCATCAGTTCTTGATTCCAAGTCTCTTAGTCGCTTGAAAGTATTTATCCGCGGTAAGTCAGATGTTTGAGGAGCAGTGAAGTAACCTCTAGGCGCAGAAGGTAGCTGTCGGACAGTCATGGACGGTCGTGGGGTCCTGTACTGGCTCTTGAGACGAGGGTCGCGGTGAGCCCATGATGGAGCCACATGTTTGCCGTACCAGCCCCGCCCTGTCTTCTCCAAACGAGACGCAGCAGCCGTCTCATCGATCTTAGGCGTCGAAGGCGGCGTTGGAGGCGTTGGCAAACTCGCGGGTATGATTGCAGTTATTTTCTATAACAATTTAAATAATAAAACTTTTAAAAATTTCACGTTCCATTTTCATTACATAACATGTGAATTGAGTCTTACGTGATATTTAAATACCTTTTTGGCTTGGTGGCACTAGAAGTGATTACCATACTCTCATATTTTCACAGTTATAATCTACAGTAGGTACCGGTGGCGGTGCACCGGTGGCCACATAATTAATATACAGGGTGGTGCCGTCAATACGACAATAAATTGAAACAGGGGCTATATTAGTTCATAAAAATGATTTGTCACTTTCAAAAACATCTTATTCATTTGATAATTTCATGACATTTGTATGAGATAGTATAGCTTTGGCTGCATTATTTCATAGAAATGTCATGAAATTATCAAGTGAATAAGATGTTTTTGAAAGTGGCAAACCATTTCTATAAACTAATATAGCCCATGTTTTAATTTATTGTCGCATTGACAGCACCACCCTGTATAAATGTTTAACAGATTACCGACAAAATCTCTGATTCCACTTAGGTGACATTTAGGTAATTGTCGACGATGCATGGAAAAATAGGGAAATATAGATAAACTTTTAATAATAGAATCAAATAAACAAACACAGATAACTCTAGAACCAATGTCCGCACTCATCATAATAACATCTGCTCCTCTTACCGGGATTCGAACCCAGGACCTCTGGTTTACTAGAAAGGGATACTAGCCACTGAACCAAAAGGTAATACATAGTTAACATATAAATAAATCTCATCGAATACGAAAATTATATCATACTAGGTATAACATTTTTTCGTCAAAAAATAAAAACAATAGAGTTAATAAATAAAAAATATAATGTACTCACGGAATATTTGCTTTTGTATGTCCAATACATTTTCAGATTTGCGTCAGACATTTCACTTGGCACCTTTACAAGACAAGTTCTTGAAAAAGACTGACTTAGATTCATAATAGTTGTTACAATAACACCTCGTGGTGGGGATGAATAATTATCCCTGTTTGCGCCTGACTTTTACTTTAGCTTAATGATTTGAAATTACTGGGCGGCTTAAGTGGGCAAAGCTCATTACAATACCTAGATCGGTATCTTTGTTGTTTTATTGTGGGTAAATATGTCGGACAATAAAACTATTACCTACTTATGGATTGACGCAGGACAATGTTTGTCTACTGTAATACGTCCTATTTAAAGACAAATAGAATTGTCTTATTGTTAATTCCTTTGATCGTGACTTCATGGTATTTTTTTAAACTTTAGTCAATGTTTTTGTTTTTATCGAATAGATATTTACAATTCTTAGCTGGTGCACTATTATTCAAGATGATAGAATAAGAAATATATATATATATTTTTAACTACGAACAGGTGCTTAATGAACAATATGTGGTGTGGTCCCCTTAACATGCGTTTAAACTTTTTTGTAGCTACATAGGTTTAAAGATAGCTAGATAGGTAGCCAGTATGTTATAAAGGTACCGCTACTATGTGGGGTAGCCACAAAGTACAGCAAGTGACTGAACTAAAACTGAACGAAATTGAAATCTTCTATAGAAACAGTGCCAGTTTATGCAACTTTATTATTGGCTAGGTGTAACCCAAAGTTATGTAGTCACGTTATTAAGCTACAGGTAGTCAAAAGATCAGTTGTTATTTTTTTCAGTGTGCGTATTTCAACCAGACTGAGAGACACAGACCAGTTGATCTGAGCGGTGACTGAATTTATCACTGCAAATTTTTAAAATTATTTCCAATAGATAACTTTTCATGTAAGCCAAGCATGTACCAAAAGGCAGCTAAGGTTACGAAAAACTCCCTAAAAAGAAACCGGACATTGGTGGAACATTTTTCTTTAGAAACAGACTCACCATAAACTAGTTTAGGTAATATGGAGCTTAAAGTGCAAAATTTAACTAATATTTTGGTCATCATTTGTTAGCCCTTTACTACATAATCGTCGAATCCTTAACATCATTATATAGGTACAGCTACATAATAAAGTACAAGCCTTAAAGTAGGACCAATACTTTTCTAAAACCGCAAAAGTATGACAATTTTTGTCTAACAAAATGGTGACCCAAAACATTCGTTATATTTTTTTACTTTATTTTCACCAACCAGTGCATAAAAATAAAGCTTCATAATAAACTTTGGTTTAATTAAGGTTTCTAAAAAAACTGCACTGAAAATGATGTATACGAGTATACGCTTAGTCAAATAATGTAAACAACTCTATACAACAGTTAAATTTGAAGTGGCTGTATATTATTTTAATTATGACCGCGGCCAGGTGGTTAGTTTTTAAGTCCCGCCCAGTCCCGCCCCACCACCAATGGGAGCTAACTACTCGCTGTATAGTGACATCATATCGCGGCGTACGTCATCACATCATTCTCTGGCTTGCTTTGTACGCTAAACTGGCTAAACAGCTAAAAAATTTGTCCATTATAATTGTTTTAAGATAATTTATAGTTGTTTCGATGATTATTTAGTTAATTAGAATAAGTGAAGAACCTAACTCAGTTATCATAATTAAGATGCAATATTAAAAGGCACTTAGGAGTTAAAATTACCTTTTATGAAGTAGAGAAATTGACGACCCCATTAACAAGCTAAAATAAAGGGGAAATTAAGTAAGAAAACTATCTTTAAGATTATTGATTACCTAGCTATTAATGATAGGTAAGTAGATAGTAAAGCATAGGGAGTGATAGTGAATTACTCAGAGACTATATAAGTATACATTAAAATATTATCTGTCAATAATGTAATGACATTTTGTCGTATCAAACATTTAATGTATCAAACGGCGTTATCCCTCCGGTGGGCTATGACAATAAAATTAAAATATCAATTTGGGTCTGACTTCTGATACATAGATGACGGGTAAAGCAGCACAGCTTAAGTATTCGTTGAAGCGATGGTCGGGCTACATTGTGATGTCGACTTAAATGAACTTAGTATGAGTCCATTTAAATTAACAGTTTTTTGATTTTGTTTTATTTCATTTACAATACAAGGTGTATCAGAATAACGAATAAAATATTAATTCTTTATCGAATACTTAAAATGAAAATGTCACTACTGTAGCAATCAGCCTCTAGTAATTTTAGGTTGTACTAGGTTAAGTTATACTCTAGTCACAGCAGATTACTAGAGTAGTGAGATTTTCATTTTGAGTTTTCGATAAAGAATTTATTTTTTATTCGTTATTCTGATACACCTTGAATTTGTTTCGTTATTAGTCGTATCATTGGGCAGTGAAGAGTTTTTCAGATAAAGAAAAGAATACCCATGTTCAAGTTTTGTGATGGGTATTTAGTTAGGTATTTTTTATTTATTTATTTTATTGCTCTCCACAAGTAAATCAAGGTGTTACAAAACTTTTTGGAACATTGTGGGCCCTGTAGGGCATGACAATAGTATTTAATTGGGGCTTACATAACTCTATAACCAAGATACTATAACATTATAATAACATGCACCCCCATTATAATTATAAATATATTATGAACTATCATTATTATCACTATAGATTTCGTAATTGTTTTATAATTCTAATTCTATTTAATTTACATATTATACAATAAAAATCAGTATTCATTTCATTAACAAATAAAGTTAGTCTAATTGAAATTTATCTAATTGATAATTTTAATTCCATTTCATTTATAGTCTATGGTACCTATTGGATTAATTACATATACTTACAATATAAAATTAATTAATTAGTTCATTATCAAATACAATTAATGTAATTCATAACATAATCGAATTCTTATTTATCTAACTAATAATTCTAATTTTATTTACCTATTAGATTTATTATACATACCTACTATATAAAATTATATATTAAATTGTGAAATAAAAATAATCGCACTAACTATATGTATACAATTAATAATTATTTCATTTAAATTTCTATAATTTTATTTCCATTCAATTCATTGCACATACAATATAAAATATCAAATTAAATTAATTTTGTACAAACTAATTAATTTCTTTCCTAGAATAACTGTTGCAGCCTACTTTCTAAAGATTTATCCCTTGAATATTCGTCAACTGTATAATATGCTTTTTGAATAAGTGTATTCTTGAGTTTCTTGCTGAAATCTATATCTTTTTCTGTATTTCTTAATTGTTCGGGTAACTTATTAAATAATTTTACTGCCATAGCTTGTGTGCTTGATGAATGTAGTTTGAATCGGGATATGGGTATTACTAATTTGTTATTATTACGCAAAATGTAGCTCGGATTATGATCATTACGTTTTAGAAAAAAATCCGGGTATTTCCTTACAAATTTACAGATTTCTAATATGTAGATACATGGTAAGGTAAGTATTTGATGCTGTATGAAGTGCGGCTTGCAAGAGTCTGTACTTTCGATATTAACTAATATTCTTATCACTTTTTTCTGTAGTATAAATAGGCTTGAAGCATCAGTGCTGTTTCCCCACATGATAACGCCATAGCTTAGCCACGCATACGCGTACGCATAATACGTCACCAGTGCCGTTTGTATATCTGTTGTCTTTTTTATTTCGAGGAAAGCGTAAATAAACTTTGAAAAATTTGATTAAATTTTTGTATATGTGGTTGGTTTCCAATTAATATTCGTGTCTATTATTATACCCAACAAAGTAAATTCTGAAACAACATCTAATTTAATACCATTTAGGTGGAAATTTATTGAAAGTTTTTTTTTTGATAAGGTTGAAAATTCATTATTTTTGTTTTTGAAAAGTTAATTTCCAGGTTGTGGTCCGTCATCCAATCTATTATTTTATCTATGATTATTTTTATTTGTTCATTAGCATCGGAAATGTTTAAGGATGGAATAAGCAAAGAAATATCGTCTGCGAATAGTACACATAGTTCATTTACGGTACCTACCTACCTATTTAGTATGTTGGTGTATTTTGCACTTTGTTTACTCCGATTACACCGTTAGTTACCTCACCATACCTACGGTCAGAGTACCTGCACCTTACAGAAGATCGCGGCCAATCAGCAGTAACTACATTGTAATGTGTAATGGTGTCTTCCTCCTGTAAGACAGGGCGTCAGAGCCACGGGGAAGCTCTTTGTGGGTTAAGGGGAATTAGTCCCCAAAGTTGTCAACATTACACTTCTTCTGGATTCTATACAGGGAGTGCATCGTGTGCTTAACTGTGTTTTACAGGCGTCGTAGTACCTACATATGGATGTCATTTCAACTTAGGCCTCAGGATGACAACTGACTTGCAATATCAAGTGATCTTTCTTGGTATTGCAGGTGTCTATTAGTTGTATATTATTGATGTCTGCTACTTCTCTAGTTAACTTCCTACTACTACTAGGTAACTTTTAAGTGGAGATGTTTACTTACTAGAAGTAAATAAGAGATTCATTTTTATAAAACAGTATAATAATTTATTTTAAAATATAATATTATAATTACCTAATTATAAAACTAATAGGACTTAAACATTGTACTAAAATATAAATAAAAAAATAGTTAACCTATCGAGTTTAATGCTAGAAGGTATAACAAACAAGAAAAGTAGTTATCTACATTATTAATACGCTAGCACCATAAATTAATAAGTATCACATTTTGATATCCTATGATTGTCATCAGGCATAGGTTATATACATAAGTACCAATAGCATACATCTTAGTTCCTGCACCCTTTTTGTGGCGCATACTTACATTGCTCACAAACTTAAAGCGTTGGACTAAAAACAATGTTTTTGACTAAAATGTGGTAAATATATTATTAGCTAAATAAAAAATAACTAACTAAATATAAATCATTACTTAAAAACTATTACTAAATTCACAGCCTATAATTCCAGCACCTTCATCCACCTGTATTCACCCAATTCTCGGATTGCTGTCCATTAAGGTCACTGTGCTTGCCCTCATGATTTCAGCTCCGGGTCGCGAGAGTTATTATGAGGGGCGGTCTGGTTCTTCAGCTGTTATCGCTGGTTTATCGTTATCATCTGGAATTAGCAATAGATTAAAATTTTGACGAGAAGTAAGATCTAGTAGTCTATTCAGCTCTTTAAATGACTAGCGATTCTCTTCTATCCTTATAGTTGATGTCATCCTTATCTAAAATGCAAATAATGTTGCCAATGCAAATAACGTTATTTTCGGACAACTATGTTACAATGAAAAAAATCATATTTTGTAAAATATTTGACTGCACAAAATAGTTATACCAAATAAAAATGATGTAAACATCAGTTTAAATAATATAAGGGGGTACTCAAGATAAAATTATGATTGGTATCTGTTACTCACAGTAGGTATCTGTCTCGTCAAAGATTTCGATCACTTCTACAGACTTCTCCAGCGGCGTCTCGTCATCGATAGTCTGACCTAGCTTGAGGTCATCTTTACTGGCTGGCACCTACAAAATGTGTTACTTTACATTATCGAATAATATTGAAATACTCCCAATAAATATACCACGCAAGAACTTAAAAACATCAGCAATACAGTAGATATGTACAAATTCGATAATTACCCTTTGATGTTGGAGGCACGAAGGGTGACAATTTTTACTGTCTCGACACACAGCGTCTCTAAGGTGCCACTCGTCGTCGTCGTCGTTGTAAAATGTGTCGAATTTATCTCCACAGATTGCGCAGATATCATTTGCTAGTGTTCCAGCGACTACACTTGGGACTTCTTGAGGAATTGCATCGCTGCTGTTTTGCTCAGCAAACATATCAAACCTACTTTTTTCTGCAAAAATATAGATATAATAAGAGTTAAAATCAAATAAGTGGTGCACAATGTAAATATTTTTTTAAATAAATGCAAAGCATTAGTTTAAAATCCTAACGTTTATTCTCGAAGCCCTCGATTTCTTCAGACTGAATCCAGTCGGAGTAACGGTAGTACCATGGTCTGGAGACTGCGTGACGTCGTGAGCTTTTAGAGCGGCGGTTTTGACGGAAGTGCCAGTCAAGGTGATCAGAGTACTGCTTCGATTCTCTGGGAGGGAACCGAGTGCTGCACCCTGAACACTGCATGCCACTGTTCAGGCTAGCTACTAAGCCCGGCTGCTTGCTGTAAGAGAAAGGACGCGGATATTATTAAAACTTTTCCAAGATTTTGGAAACTTCCTCAGAGCAATAATTCTGAGTTCAAAACATATAATGTTTGTGCTAAGTTCAATATAATATTTGTGAATACTTACACTCTCAAACTGTTCCGATCGTTTTGATCGACTTCATGTACTGAGTTTTTTTCTTCTGCCGGTTTCAGTCTGGTTGCAGTCTTCTTTGGTTGTTGAATTAAACCACTAGCAGCCAGTCTAGCTAACAGCTCGTTAACACTTATGGTATGGTCAATGGAGTCATCAGGCTGGAAAGCTGGGTACTCGTTATTTGAATTGTTCTCATTTGAGTTCATAAAAATATGTTTCTCTTCATAAGAAGCGTCAGACGTTGATGGTGTCACTGATCTTGTTGAAGAGACAACTTTTTGCTTCTTCATTAAGCTCAGGTTATCAGTCATTCCATCTGTGTCTAGTTGTCGCTTGAAAATGTTGTGTCGTGATAAGTCATATGTTTTAGGCGCAGTAAAGTAACCACTAGCCGCAGCAGGTGGCTGTTGGACAGTCATGGACGGTCGTGGGGTTCTGTACTGGCTCTTGAGACGAGGGTCGCGGTGAGCCCACGATGAAGCCACATGTTTGCTGTACCAGCCCCGCCCTTTCTTCTTCAGACGAGACGCAGCATCTGTCTCATCATCCTTAGGAGTCGAAGGCGGCGAGGTTGGAGAGAAAAATATTTCAAATAAATAATTTTCCATGTAAGCCAAGCATGCTAAGGCAGTTAAGGTCATGAAAAAATCACTAACTAAAAAGAAGCCGGACATTGGCGGAACATTTTTTTTCAGAAGCAGGCTCACCATGTAATATGGAGCTTAATTTTTTATAGGCTAACGCCCGGCCCTATCACTTAATGACCAGTTTTTGAAAATACATGTGCAAAATATAACTAATATTTTGGACACCATTTGATAGGCCTTTACTACATAATCGTCGACTCTCTAACATCATTACGTACTTAATAGAGTAAAAGCCTTAAAGTTTTAGGTCCAATACTCTTCTAAAACCACAAAAGTATACAAAAGTATAAAGAACAGTTAAATTTGAAGTGGCTGTTTATTATTTTAGTCATGGCCGCGGCCGGGTGGTGTGTTTTTAAGCCCCGCCCCTCCACCAATGGGAGCTAACTACTCGCTGTATGGCATAGTGACATCATCGCATCGCGGCGTACGTCATCATTCTCGACAAAAAATTTGGCCATTATATAAGAGGAAAATAATCATTAATACCTACACATGAATACACAAGGAAATAACTACCACCACTTTGGACAAGAACTTTATTATATTTCTACATTTTTAAATATTTACGTGCGGCAACCAAAGACAAAACAGAGAATATGGACAAAAGGAGCGAGGTGAGTTCAGCTGGCGAAGGGGTCACACGTTCAGCCATCTTAACAGAAGCGTGACGATAACAATTAAAATTGTTTTTTTTAAAAAGATAGTTGTTTAGATGATTACCTAATTAGTTTAATTAGAATAAGTGCAAAACCTACTCAGTTCATATAATAAAATGCAATATAAAAGGCACTAAAGACTTAAAATTACCTTTTATGAAGTAGATAAATTGACGACCCCATTAACAAGCTAAATCAAAGGCGTAATTGTCTAAGAAAACTAACTCTAAGATAATTGATTAGGTACCTATCAATTAATGATAGGTAGTTTGGTACCTACTAAAGCGTGGGAGTGAATTGCTCAGAGACTATCATCATCACCAGCCTTTATTCGTCCCACTGCTGGGCACAGGCCTTCCTACATGGGAAAAATACCTGAGGAGCTTGGGCCATAACACCACCACGCCGGCCAGCGCGGGCGCAATGCGGGTTGGTGGGTTAAAACGATTGCAGAACAACCGGGACTTAACGTGCCTTCCGAAGCACGGGTGAGCTCGAGATTACAAATTTGACTGACCCACCCCGGGACCGACGACCATGGCGAAAGTTGCTTTGTTTCGTAATCGAAACCAAAGCGCTTAAAGTTCAATCCAATACGCCATCGCTACCGAGCTCCGTCAGCTCAGAGACTAGGTATCGGTAAATTAACAAAACACCTATCAATAATGTAATGACACGTAATCGCACAATGTTATTATTACAAACATTTAATCTATCAAGCGGCGTTATCTCTCCCGAGAGCTATGACAATTAAAAAATCAATTGTGTCTGGAACGGGTTAACAGCTGGAGGTTCCTTGCACCGGCGCTTCTTCTCAACCGCTAAAGTATTCGTTGAGGCGGTGCGGTGGTAGAGTTACTACACAACTTAGTTTGAGTCCATTTAAATTAACAGCTTTTTGATTTTGTCAGTACTTTGTCTCAGTAGTACCTAATTGTTTCAAATACCTACCTATGTAGGCTCATAAATTTATCTGTTCATTTTATTTTTAATATCTTTACATCAAATTGTCTATGTACGATATATTTGTTTCATTATTAATCATAGGTATCATTTGGTATGGAATTAAGAAAAAAAAGAATACCCATATTTAAGTTTTTTCATAAAAATCGGCGAAGTAGTGATGGGTAGGTAGCTAGCTACCTTTCTATTTAGTGTGGTATTTTGCACTTTGTTCACATCGATTAGGTACACCGTTATATACCTCACCATACCTACGTCTACCAGGGTCAGAGCGCCCGCCTTGGAAGTATCTGCATCTTACAGAAGATCGCGGCCAAACAGCAGTGCCTACATTGTAATGTTGTCTTCCTGCTGTAATACAGGGCGTCAGAGCTACGGGGGAACATTTTGTGAGAGCGGGACGGGGGATTTGGTCTCCTAAGCTGTATACTTCTTCTGGATTCATTGCAGGGAGTGCATCGCGTGCTTAACTCTGTTTTACGGGCGTCATACAGGCTACGTAACCGCTCAGCACCAGATGGCCCGTAGTAAGTACTATGCTAATTGTTTCCCAAACCGGTTGTCTAAAAACACATTCCTTTCTTTATTAGTATAGCTTGACGTTTGCTTAGTTTACTTCCTGCTAGGTAACAAATAAGTGGAGTGGTTTACATAAAGTAAATAAGTCATTTGTTTTTATAAAAGAGTATAATAATTCATTTTAAAAATAACTACACAATAGGACTTAAACATAGTACTAAAATACAGATATTAAAATAATTCTACGAATATATTATTGAATTTAACCCATAAACATGCTAAGTAGGTACTTATTCTAATTATTCTGTTTTTCCTAGAAACAGTAAAAATTTTTAGATAAAAAAGAAAATCGTTAAATAATAATATTTTAATTCCTTACCTAGGGAATACCTACCTACTTAATTTAACACTAGTATAACAAACATATCAAAGTAAGTACGTTATTAATACTCTTACATCTTAAATTAATATCACATTTAAATATCTTATATGTACCTACCTATAATACTAAAAACATAAAATTTAGTTCCTTCATTTCTTCAGACATTTTGTAGCATATACTTACATTACTTACAAATTAAAAGCGTTGGACTAAAATAATGTTATTGACTAAAATGTGGTGATTATATATTATTAGCTAAATAAAAACTAACTATAATATACTAAATAATAACTATTACTAAAGTCACCTCGTACAATCCCCTTCAACCACCCGTATTTACAAATGCTGGGATTACGACAAGGTTCCTCTTGCACTCTGGCGTTTCCAAACCATCTGTACCGTCGTTAGTTGGTAGACAAATGGACAGGCTTGGCTATGTGGACGACGATAGTGTGTGCGGGCGGCAGTGAGGAGGCGCCGACTAGGGCCGGGCTGTGTTCCTGTCCATCGAGGTCACTGTGCTTGTCCCGGGGGTTTCAGCTGCGGGTCGCAAATATTGTTGTTAAGGAGGCCTAGTTCTTCAAGTGTTATCGCTGGGTCATCATCTGAAATAAGAAATACGTTAAGATTTTGAGGAGAGGTGAGATCTAGAAGTCTATTCCGCTTTCTAAATGACTAGCGATTCTCTTCTATCCTTACAATTGACGCCATCCTTATCTGTAACGGGTTTCATAATGTTGTGCTCTGCTAGTGAGCGCTGCTAACTCTCACAGATTGTCAGATATGATTTCGCCAAAAATACGGTTAAAATTTTGAAGATAAAATAGAATAAGTAATCTGACTCGATAGGCCCTTGCTCGAATTTGGCGTAGCTTTAGTCTTCTCGTCATCATTTACAATAACCAGCTCCACTGGTTTCTCTATGCAAATGACGTTACTATCGGCCAACTATGTGCAATAAATAAAAAACATATTTTGTAAGATTAAAATTATGTGAAAATCAGTTTATATAATATTATATGTGGGTACTTAAGATAAAAGAATGATTGGGTATTACACTCACAGTAGCTGTCTAGTCAAAGATTTCTATGACTTCTACAGACTTCTCCAGCGCGAGCGGCGTCTCGTCATCGTTAGACAGACCTAGTTTGAGGTCATCTTTAACTGGCACCTACAAAATGTGTTACTTTACATTATGGAATAATATTGAAATACTCCCAATAAATATATCATGACATGTTTTAAAAACATCAGCAATATAGGTACAAAATCAATAATTACCCTTTGATGTTGGAGGCACGAAGGGTGACAATTTTTATTGTCTCGACACACAGCGTCTCTAAGGTGCCACTCGTCGTCGTCGTCATTGTAAAATGTGTCGAATTTATCTCCACAGATTGCGCAGATATCATTTGCTAGTGCTCCAGCGACTACACTTGGCACTTGGACTTCTTGAGGAATTGCATTGCTGTTGTTTTGCTCAGCAATCATATCAAACCAACTCCTTTCTGCAAAATTAAAGATATAATAAGAGTAAAAATCAAATAAGAATGTGCAGTGTCATTTTTCTTTTAAATAAATGCAAAGTATTAGTTCAAAAAACTAACGTTTATTCTCGAAGTCCTCGATCTCTTCAGACTGCATCCAGTCGGAGTGACGGTAGTACCAAGGTCGGGACACTGGGTGACGTCGTGAGCTTTTAGAGCGGCGGTTTTGACGGAAGTGCCAGTCAAGGTGATCAGAGTACTGCTTCGATTCGCTGGGAGGGAACCGAGTGCTGCACCCTGAACACTGCATGCCGCTATACAGGCGAGCTACCAAGCTCGGCTGCGGGCTGCAATGGAAAAGTCGGGGATAGTTATAAAACTTGGACAAGATTTTGGAAACTTTCTTAGAAAAAGAATTCTGAGTTCAATATAATATTTGTGAATACTTACACCTTCAAACTGTTACGATCGAGTAGATCGACTTCGTGTACTGCGTCTTTATCTTCTGCAGGTTTGTGTCTGACGGCTTCCACAGTCTTAACCTGCTCCTCATAGTGGTAAGCCTTGTTTGGTTGCCGAATGAAACCATTAGCCACCAGTCGTGCAAATAGTTCATTGACATTTAAGGCGTTTGAGGTCAAAAGTTTACTTTCATAAGTAGCGTCAGATGTTGACGGCGTCACTGATGTTGAAGAAGAAGAAGGTAATTTCTGCTTCTTCACTGAGCTCAGGTCATCAGTTCTTGATTCCAAGTCTCTTAGTCGCTTGAAAGTATTTATCCGCGGTAAGTCAGATGTTTGAGGAGCAGTGAAGTAACCTCTAGGCGCAGAAGGTAGCTGTCGGACAGTCATGGACGGTCGTGGGGTCCTGTACTGGCTCTTGAGACGAGGGTCGCGGTGAGCCCATGATGGAGCCACATGTTTGCCGTACCAGCCCCGCCCTGTCTTCTCCAAACGAGACGCAGCAGCCGTCTCATCGATCTTAGGCGTCGAAGGCGGCGTTGGAGGCGTTGGCAAACTCGCGGGTATGATTGCAGTTATTTTCTATAACAATTTAAATAATAAAACTTTTAAAAATTTCACGTTCCATTTTCATTACATAACATGTGAATTGAGTCTTACGTGATATTTAAATACCTTTTTGGCTTGGTGGCACTAGAAGTGATTACCATACTCTCATATTTTCACAGTTATAATCTACAGTAGGTACCGGTGGCGGTGCACCGGTGGCCACATAATTAATATACAGGGTGGTGCCGTCAATACGACAATAAATTGAAACAGGGGCTATATTAGTTCATAAAAATGATTTGTCACTTTCAAAAACATCTTATTCATTTGATAATTTCATGACATTTGTATGAGATAGTATAGCTTTGGCTGCATTATTTCATAGAAATGTCATGAAATTATCAAGTGAATAAGATGTTTTTGAAAGTGGCAAACCATTTCTATAAACTAATATAGCCCATGTTTTAATTTATTGTCGCATTGACAGCACCACCCTGTATAAATGTTTAACAGATTACCGACAAAATCTCTGATTCCACTTAGGTGACATTTAGGTAATTGTCGACGATGCATGGAAAAATAGGGAAATATAGATAAACTTTTAATAATAGAATCAAATAAACAAACACAGATAACTCTAGAACCAATGTCCGCACTCATCATAATAACATCTGCTCCTCTTACCGGGATTCGAACCCAGGACCTCTGGTTTACTAGAAAGGGATACTAGCCACTGAACCAAAAGGTAATACATAGTTAACATATAAATAAATCTCATCGAATACGAAAATTATATCACACTAGGTATAACATTTTTTCGTCAAAAAATAAAAACAATAGAGTTAATAAATAAAAAATATAATGTACTCACGGAATATTTGCTTTTGTATGTCCAATACATTTTCAGATTTGCGTCAGACATTTCACTTGGCACCTTTACAAGACAAGTTCTTGAAAAAGACTGACTTAGATTCATAATAGTTGTTACAATAACACCTCGTGGTGGGGATGAATAATTATCCCTGTTTGCGCCTGACTTTTACTTTAGCTTAATGATTTGAAATTACTGGGCGGCTTAAGTGGGCAAAGCATTACAATACCTAGATCGGTATCTTTGTTGTTTTATTGTGGGTAAATATGTCGGACAATAAAACTATTACCTACTTATGGATTGACGCAGGACAATGTTTGTCTACTGTAATACGTCCTATTTAAAGACAAATAGAATTGTCTTATTGTTAATTCCTTTGATCGTGACTTCATGGTATTTTTTTAAACTTTAGTCAATGTTTTTGTTTTTATCGAATAGATATTTACAATTCTTAGCTGGTGCACTATTATTCAAGATGATAGAATAAGAAATATATATATATATATTTTTAACTACGAACAGGTGCTTAATGAACAATATGTGGTGTGGTCCCCTTAACATGCGTTTAAACTTTTTTGTAGCTACATAGGTTTAAAGATAGCTAGATAGGTAGCCAGTATGTTATAAAGGTACCGGTACTATGTGGGGTAGCCACAAAGTACAGCAAGTGACTGAACTAAAACTGAACTAAAACTGAACGAAATTGAAATCTTCTATAGAAACAGTGCCAGTTTATGCAACTTTATTATTGGCTAGGTGTAACCCAAAGTTATGTAGTCACGTTATTAAGCTACAGGTAGTCAAAAGATCAGTTGTTATTTTTTTCAGTGTGCGTATTTCAACCAGACTGAGAGACACAGACCAGTTGATCTGAGCGGTGACTGAATTTATCACTGCAAATTTTTAAAATTATTTCCAATAGATAACTTTTCATGTAAGCCAAGCATGTACCAAAAGGCAGCTAAGGTTACGAAAAACTCCCTAAAAAGAAGCCGGACATTGGTGGAACATTTTTCTTTAGAAACAGACTCACCATAAACTAGTTTAGGTAATATGGAGCTTAAAGTGCAAAATTTAACTAATATTTTGGTCATCATTTGTTAGCCCTTTACTACATAATCGTCGAATCCTTAACATCATTATATAGGTACAGCTACATAATAAAGTACAAGCCTTAAAGTAGGACCAATACTTTTCTAAAACCGCAAAAGTATGACAATTTTTGTCTAACAAAATGGTGACCCAAAACATTCGTTATATTTTTTTACTTTATTTTCACCAACCAGTGCATAAAAATAAAGCTTCATAATAAACTTTGGTTTAATTAAGGTTTCTAAAAAAACTGCACTGAAAATGATGTATACGAGTATACGCTTAGTCAAATAATGTAAACAACTCTATACAACAGTTAAATTTGAAGTGGCTGTATATTATTTTAATTATGACCGCGGCCAGGTGGTTAGTTTTTAAGTCCCGCCCAGTCCCGCCCCACCACCAATGGGAGCTAACTACTCGCTGTATAGTGACATCATATCGCGGCGTACGTCATCACATCATTCTCTGGCTTGCTTTGTACGCTAAACTGGCTAAACAGCTAAAAAATTTGTCCATTATAATTGTTTTAAGATAATTTATAGTTGTTTCGATGATTATTTAGTTAATTAGAATAAGTGAAGAACCTAACTCAGTTATCATAATTAAGATGCAATATTAAAAGGCACTTAGGAGTTAAAATTACCTTTTATGAAGTAGAGAAATTGACGACCCCATTAACAAGCTAAAATAAAGGGGAAATTAAGTAAGAAAACTATCTTTAAGATTATTGATTACCTAGCTATTAATGATAGGTAAGTAGATAGTAAAGCATAGGGAGTGATAGTGAATTACTCAGAGACTATATAAGTATACATTAAAATATTATCTGTCAATAATGTAATGACATTTTGTCGTATCAAACATTTAATGTATCAAACGGCGTTATCCCTCCGGTGGGCTATGACAATAAAATTAAAATATCAATTTGGGTCTGACTTCTGATACATAGATGACGGGTAAAGCAGCACAGCTTAAGTATTCGTTGAAGCGATGGTCGGGCTACATTGTGATGTCGACTTAAATGAACTTAGTATGAGTCCATTTAAATTAACAGTTTTTTGATTTTGTTTTATTTCATTTACAATACAAGGTGTATCAGAATAACGAATAAAATATTAATTCTTTATCGAATACTTAAAATGAAAATGTCACTACTGTAGCAATCAGCCTCTAGTAATTTTAGGTTGTACTAGGTTAAGTTATACTCTAGTCACAGCAGATTACTAGAGTAGTGAGATTTTCATTTTGAGTTTTCGATAAAGAATTTATTTTTTATTCGTTATTCTGATACACCTTGAATTTGTTTCGTTATTAGTCGTATCATTGGGCAGTGAAGAGTTTTTCAGATAAAGAAAAGAATACCCATGTTCAAGTTTTGTGATGGGTATTTAGTTAGGTATTTTTTATTTATTTATTTTATTGCTCTCCACAAGTAAATCAAGGTGTTACAAAACTTTTTGGAACATTGTGGGCCCTGTAGGGCATGACAATAGTATTTAATTGGGGCTTACATAACTCTATAACCAAGATACTATAACATTATAATAACATGCACCCCCATTATAATTATAAATATATTATGAACTATCATTATTATCACTATAGATTTCGTAATTGTTTTATAATTCTAATTCTATTTAATTTACATATTATACAATAAAAATCAGTATTCATTTCATTAACAAATAAAGTTAGTCTAATTGAAATTTATCTAATTGATAATTTTAATTCCATTTCATTTATAGTCTATGGTACCTATTGGATTAATTACATATACTTACAATATAAAATTAATTAATTAGTTCATTATCAAATACAATTAATGTAATTCATAACATAATCGAATTCTTATTTATCTAACTAATAATTCTAATTTTATTTACCTATTAGATTTATTATACATACCTACTATATAAAATTATATATTAAATTGTGAAATAAAAATAATCGCACTAACTATATGTATACAATTAATAATTATTTCATTTAAATTTCTATTATTTTATTTCCATTCAATTCATTGCACATACAATATAAAATATCAAATTAAATTAATTTTGTACAAACTAATTAATTTCTTTCCTAGAATAACTATTGCAGCCTACTTTCTAAAGATTTATCCCTTAAATATTCGTCAACTGTATAATATGCTTTTTGAATAAGTGTATTCTTGAGTTTCTTGCTGAAATCTATATCTTTTTCTGTATTTCTTAATTGTTCGGGTAACTTATTAAATAATTTTACTGCCATAGCTTGTGTGCTTGATGAATGTAGTTTGAATCGGGATATGGGTATTACTAATTTGTTATTATTACGCAAAATGTAGCTCGGATTATGATCATTACGTTTTAGAAAAAAATCCGGGTATTTCCTTACAAATTTACAGATTTCTAATATGTAGATACATGGTAAGGTAAGTATTTGATGCTGTATGAAGTGCGGCTTGCAAGAGTCTGTACTTTCGATATTAACTAATATTCTTATCACTTTTTTCTGTAGTATAAATAGGCTTGAAGCATCAGTGCTGTTTCCCCACATGATAACGCCATAGCTTAGCCACGCATACGCGTACGCATAATACGTCACCAGTGCCGTTTGTATATCTGTTGTCTTTTTTATTTCGAGGAAAGCGTAAATAAACTTTGAAAAATTTGATTAAATTTTTGTATATGTGGTTGGTTTCCAATTAATATTCGTGTCTATTATTATACCCAACAAAGTAAATTCTGAAACAACATCTAATTTAATACCATTTAGGTGGAAATTTATTGAAAGTTTTTTTTTTGATAAGGTTGAAAATTCATTATTTTTGTTTTTGAAAAGTTAATTTCCAGGTTGTGGTCCGTCATCCAATCTATTATTTTATCTATGATTATTTTTATTTGTTCATTAGCATCGGAAATGTTTAAGGATGGAATAAGCAAAGAAATATCGTCTGCGAATAGTACACATAGTTCATTTACGGTACCTACCTACCTATTTAGTATGTTGGTGTATTTTGCACTTTGTTTACTCCGATTACACCGTTAGTTACCTCACCATACCTACGGTCAGAGTACCTGCACCTTACAGAAGATCGCGGCCAATCAGCAGTAACTACATTGTAATGTGTAATGGTGTCTTCCTCCTGTAAGACAGGGCGTCAGAGCCACGGGGAAGCTCTTTGTGGGTTAAGGGGAATTAGTCCCCAAAGTTGTCAACATTACACTTCTTCTGGATTCTATACAGGGAGTGCATCGTGTGCTTAACTGTGTTTTACAGGCGTCGTAGTACCTACATATGGATGTCATTTCAACTTAGGCCTCAGGATGACAACTGACTTGCAATATCAAGTGATCTTTCTTGGTATTGCAGGTGTCTATTAGTTGTATATTATTGATGTCTGCTACTTCTCTAGTTAACTTCCTACTACTACTAGGTAACTTTTAAGTGGAGATGTTTACTTACTAGAAGTAAATAAGAGATTCATTTTTATAAAACAGTATAATAATTTATTTTAAAATATAATATTATAATTACCTAATTATAAAACTAATAGGACTTAAACATTGTACTAAAATATAAATAAAAAAATAGTTAACCTATCGAGTTTAATGCTAGAAGGTATAACAAACAAGAAAAGTAGTTATCTACATTATTAATACGCTAGCACCATAAATTAATAAGTATCACATTTTGATATCCTATGATTGTCATCAGGCATAGGTTATATACATAAGTACCAATAGCATACATCTTAGTTCCTGCACCCTTTTTGTGGCGCATACTTACATTGCTCACAAACTTAAAGCGTTGGACTAAAAACAATGTTTTTGACTAAAATGTGGTAAATATATTATTAACTAAATAAAAAATAACTAACTAAATATAAATCATTACTTAAAAACTATTACTAAATTCACAGCCTATAATTCCAGCACCTTCATCCACCTGTATTCACCCAATTCTCGGATTGCTGTCCATTAAGGTCACTGTGCTTGCCCTCATGATTTCAGCTCCGGGTCGCGAGAGTTATTATGAGGGGCGGTCTGGTTCTTCAGCTGTTATCGCTGGTTTATCGTTATCATCTGGAATTAGCAATAGATTAAAATTTTGACGAGAAGTAAGATCTAGTAGTCTATTCAGCTCTTTAAATGACTAGCGATTCTCTTCTATCCTTATAGTTGATGTCATCCTTATCTAAAATGCAAATAATGTTGCCAATGCAAATAACGTTATTTTCGGACAACTATGTTACAATGAAAAAAATCATATTTTGTAAAATATTTGACTGCACAAAATAGTTATACCAAATAAAAATGATGTAAACATCAGTTTAAATAATATAAGTGGGTACTCAAGATAAAATTATGATTGGTATCTGTTACTCACAGTAGGTATCTGTCTCGTCAAAGATTTCGATCACTTCTACAGACTTCTCCAGCGGCGTCTCGTCATCGATAGTCTGACCTAGCTTGAGGTCATCTTTACTGGCTGGCACCTACAAAATGTGTTACTTTACATTATCGAATAATATTGAAATACTCCCAATAAATATACCACGCAAGAACTTAAAAACATCAGCAATACAGTAGATATGTACAAATTCGATAATTACCCTTTGATGTTGGAGGCACGAAGGGTGACAATTTTTACTGTCTCGACACACAGCGTCTCTAAGGTGCCACTCGTCGTCGTCGTCGTTGTAAAATGTGTCGAATTTATCTCCACAGATTGCGCAGATATCATTTGCTAGTGTTCCAGCGACTACACTTGGGACTTCTTGAGGAATTGCATCGCTGTTGTTTTGCTCAGCAAACATATCAAACCAACTTTTTTCTGCAAAAATATAGATATAATAAGAGTTAAAATCAAATAAGTGGTGCACAATGTAAATATTTTTTTTAAATAAATGCAAAGCATTAGTTTAAAATCCTAACGTTTATTCTCGAAGCCCTCGATTTCTTCAGACTGAATCCAGTCGGAGTAACGGTAGTACCATGGTCTGGAGACTGCGTGACGTCGTGAGCTTTTAGAGCGGCGGTTTTGACGGAAGTGCCAGTCAAGGTGATCAGAGTACTGCTTCGATTCTCTGGGAGGGAACCGAGTGCTGCACCCTGAACATTGCATGCCACTGTTCAGGCTAGCTACTAAGCCCGGCTGCTTGCTGTAAGAGAAAGGACGCGGATATTATTAAAACTTTTTCAAGATTTTGGAAACTTCCTCAGAGCAATAATTCTGAGTTCAAAACATATAATGTTTGTGCTAAGTTCAATATAATATTTGTGAATACTTACACTCTCAAACTGTTCCGATCGTTTTGATCGACTTCATGTACTGAGTTTTTTTCTTCTGCCGGTTTCAGTCTGGTTGCAGTCTTCTTTGGTTGTTGAATTAAACCACTAGCAGCCAGTCTAGCTAACAGCTCGTTAACACTTATGGTATGGTCAATGGAGTCATCAGGCTGGAAAGCTGGGTACTCGTTATTTGAATTGTTCTCATTTGAGTTCATAAAAATATGTTTCTCTTCATAAGAAGCGTCAGACGTTGATGGTGTCACTGATCTTGTTGAAGAGACAACTTTTTGCTTCTTCATTAAGCTCAGGTTATCAGTCATTCCATCTGTGTCTAGTTGTCGCTTGAAAATGTTGTGTCGTGATAAGTCATATGTTTTAGGCGCAGTAAAGTAACCACTAGCCGCAGCAGGTGGCTGTTGGACAGTCATGGACGGTCGTGGGGTTCTGTACTGGCTCTTGAGACGAGGGTCGCGGTGAGCCCACGATGAAGCCACATGTTTGCTGTACCAGCCCCGCCCTTTCTTCTTCAGACGAGACGCAGCATCTGTCTCATCATCCTTAGGAGTCGAAGGCGGCGAGGTTGGAGAGAAAAATATTTCAAATAAATAATTTTCCATGTAAGCCAAGCATGCTAAGGCAGCTAAGGTCATGAAAAAATCACTAACTAAAAAGAAGCCGGACATTGGCGGAACATTTTTTTTCAGAAGCAGGCTCACCATGTAATATGGAGTTTAATTTTTTATAGGCTAACGCCCGGCCCTATCACTTAATGACCAGTTTTTGAAAATACATGTGCAAAATATAACTAATATTTTGGACACCATTTGATAGGCCTTTACTACATAATCGTCGACTCTCTAACATCATTACGTACTTAATAGAGTAAAAGCCTTAAAGTTTTAGGTCCAATACTCTTCTAAAACCACAAAAGTATACAAAAGTATAAAGAACAGTTAAATTTGAAGTGGCTGTTTATTATTTTAGTCATGGCCGCGGCCGGGTGGTGTGTTTTTAAGCCCCGCCCCTCCACCAATGGGAGCTAACTACTCGCTGTATGGCATAGTGACATCATCGCATCGCGGCGTACGTCATCATTCTCGACAAAAAATTTGGCCATTATATAAGAGGAAAATAATCATTAATACCTACACATGAATACACAAGGAAATAACTACCACCACTTTGGACAAGAACTTTATTATATTTCTACATTTTTAAATATTTACGTGCGGCAACCAAAGACAAAACAGAGAATATGGACAAAAGGAGCGAGGTGAGTTCAGCTGGCGAAGGGGTCACACATTCAGCCATATTAACAGAAGCGTGACGATAACAATTAAAATTGATTTTTTTTAAAAGATAGTTGTTTAGATGATTACCTAATTAGTTAATTAGAATAAGTGCAAAACCTACTCAGTTCATATAATAAAATGCAATATAAAAGGCACTAAAGACTTAAAATTACCTTTTATGAAGTAGATAAATTGACGACCCCATTAACAAGCTAAAACAAAGGCGAAATTGTCTAAGAAAACTAACTCTAAGATAATTGATTAGGTACCTTTCAATTAATGATAGGTAGTTAGGTACCTACTAAAGCGTGGGAGTGCATTGCTCAGAGACTATCATCATCACCAGCCTTTATTCGTCCCACTGCTGGGCACAGGCCTTCCTCATCATCATCATATCAGCCGAGAGACGCCCACTGCTGGGCATAGGCCTCCCCCAAGGATCTCCAAACCGATCGGTCCTGCGCTGCCCTCATCCAACGGCTTCCCGCGACCCTTACCAGATCATCGGTCCACCTTGTGGGGGGCCTACCAACGCTGCGTCTTCCGGTGCGCGGCCGCCATTCGAGGACCTTTCCGCCCCAACGGCCGTCAGTCCTCCTCGCAATGTGACCTGCCCACTGCCACTTTAGACTCGCAATTCTTTGGGCTATGTCAGCGACCTTAGTTCTCCTGCGGATCTCATCATTTCTGATTCGATCACGCAGAGAAACACCAAGCATAGCCCTCTCCATTGCTCTTTGGGTGACTTTGAGCCTTTGTATAAGGCCCATTGTAAGCGGCCATGTCTCGGTTCCGTACGTCATCACTGGCAACACACACGAATTAAAGACTTTCGTCTTGAGACACTGCGGTAGTTGTGCCGAGAATATGCTGCGTAGCTTCCCGAACGCTGCCCAGCCGAGTTGGATCCGTCGATTGACCTCTTTCTGGAAGTTGGACCTACCAAGTTGGACTATTTGTCCCAGGTAAATGTATTTGTCAACAACTTCCAGTGTAGAGCTTCCAACCTTCACAGGAGTGGGTACGACATGAGAATTCGACATAATCTTCGTCTTATCCATGTTCATTTTAAGACCCACTTGTTGGGAGACTCTACAGAGGTCGTCGAGCATTGTGCCCAAGTCTTCCAGGTTTTTAGCCATGACTACGATATCATCAGCAAAACGAAGGTGAGTCATGTACTCGCCGTTTATGTTGATGCCAAGTCCTCTCCAGTCCAAAAGCTTAAAAACATCCTCCAACGCGGCAGTAAACAGTTTCGGAGATATAACATCGCCCTGTCTCACACCCCGCTGAAGTGGTATTGGTTTCGAGTCTTGGTCCTGGAGGCGGACTGACATAGTGGCGTTTTCGTACAGTGACTGCAGCACTTGGATGTACCGATAGTCTATTTGGCATCTCTGGATCGACTGAAGCACGGCCCAGGTCTCGACAGAATCGAAGGCTTTTTCATAGTCCACAAACGCTAGGCATAATGGCAGGTTGTACTCTTCGGTCTTCTGTATAACCTGCCGCAGCGTATGTATGTGGTCTATGGTACTAAAGCCTTTTCGGAAACCGGCTTGTTCGGGAGGCTGGAAGTCGTCAAACCTGCGTGCGAGACGATTCGTAACAACCCTCGAAAACAACTTGTAGACATGACTCAGGAGCGTGATGGGTCTGTAGTTCTTCAATAGAGTCTTGTCACCCTTTTTGAAGAAGAGTGCCACCACGCCCCTGTGCCATGCCTTTGGCGTTTTACCCTCGAGCATGATGGAGTTAAATAGCCTCTGAAGAGCTTTCAGGACCGGTCGTCCACCTGCTTTCAGAAGCTCGGCTGTAACTCCATCGTCGCCCGGCGCCTTGTCGTTCTTAAGTTGTTTGAGAGCTACACTAATCTCGTACAGGCTGACGTCCGGGATATCTTCCGTGTAATGTCGGGTTAATTTGGCTCTTGGATCGGTGGCCTTAGTGACAGGTGTGCGTGATGTCGCGTAAAGCTGTCCATAGAAGTTTTCAATCTCGGCCAAGAGCTCAGGTCGGGATGTAACGAATCTGCCATCCTCCGTTTTCAGCTTCGTCAGCAAACTCTGTCCTATCGACAGATCTCGGGCGAACACTTTGGAGCCTTTGTTCCGCTCGATTGCCTCTCTAATACATTCTGTATTAAAGTGGCGTATGTCGCGGGTCAATGACTTGGAGATCTGTTTGTTGAGTTGCCGACGAGCGTCTTCGGAAGACTGCAGTGCACGTCTTTCCTTCATGAGCTTTAAAGTTGGCGCAGAGATTTTTTTACCTCTTTTGTTACGGCTGGGTTTGAAGAGCCCTGAACCCGCCGTAAGAACAGCTTCCACGAACCTGTCGTTGTACGTGTCCACATCTGTGCAGTCCTCCAGGCAATTGAAGCGATTTCGCAGTTCGAGCTGAAAGAGTTCGGGGTTTTGGATCTGGATAGCTGCAGGGCGGAGCGTAGACTTCATCAGTCGATACCTCTCGGATTTCACGTTGAGATTCAATGTGCCTCGTACCATTCGGTGATCACTCCCCGTGTTAAACGAATTGATCACTGAGACATCATTGAATATCCGAGTCTTAGTCGACATGATGAAGTCGATCTCATTCTTCGTTGCGCCATCCGGACTTTTCCAGGTCCATTTTCGATGCGGTCGTTTTTTGAAGAAGGAGTTCATCATAAAGAGTCCCTCCCTCTCCATATAGTCGGCCAGCATTTGACCTCTAAAGTTCCGGATTCCAGCTCCAAATTGCCCCACTTTCAACTCATCATCGCCACGTTTGCCTAGCCTTGCGTTGAAGTCTCCCATGACAACGGTGTAGTGAGTTTTGGAAGTATGTATTGCCCGAGAGATATCCTCATACATTACTTCTACTTCCTCGTCGGGGTGAGTCGAGGTCGGGGCGTATACCTGTATGACCTTCAACGAATACCGTTTGGTGATTCTGAGTATAAGGTACGCCACCCTATTCGACACACTTCCGATTTGTACAACGTTGTTCACGAGAGACTTGTGGACAATAAACCCAACACCACCTTGGGACAGATCTTCGCCCTCCCGGAAATAGAGCAGGTTGCCGGATTTCAGGACCATCGTGTCCTCGCCCTCTCGTCGGACTTCAGATAGTCCGACTATACTCCAGCGAATCCTACTCAATTCTTCCTCTAGTTCCAGCAGCTTCTCCTCGGTCCGCAATGTCCGTGTGTTATAAGTTGCCAGGGCCAAGGTCGTCTGACGGGATATCTTCACCACCCGGGGATTCTTGGCACCCCTGGTACCGGCGCCTCGCCAACGTCCGTCACCGCCGGCGCGGCCTCCGGTACCGCCGGGCACTTGGGGCCTTGTGTCGTTCTGTGAGTTCATGTTTGGGGGGTTGTGGGCCGTCTCCCACCACGCTGGCCCAGTGCGGGTTGGTGGGGAGCGCCAGAGCCTCGTCTGTTAAACAGCAGGGTGCACCACGTGCAGGTGAGGTTGGCTTGGATCCCGTGAGGTGTTATCCGGGACCCCTTACACCCCACCTACAGGCCTTCCTACATGGGAGAAATACCTGAGGAGCTTGGGCCATAACACCACCACGCCGGCCAGCGCGGGCGCAATGCGGGTTGGTGGGTTAAAACGATTGCAGAACAACCGGGACTTAACGTGCCTTCCGAAGCACGGGTGAGCTCGAGATTACAAATTTGACTGACCCACCCCGGGACCGACGACCATGGCGAAAGTTGCTTTGTTTCGTAATCGAAACCAAAGCGCTTAAAGTTCAATCCAATACGCCATCGTTACCGAGCTCCGTCAGCTCAGAGACTAGGTATCGGTAAATTAACAAAACACCTATCAATAATGTAATGACACGTAATGGCACAATGTTATTATTACAAACATTTAATCTATCAAGCGGCGTTATCTCTCCGGAGAGCTATGACAATTAAAAAATCAATTGTGTCTGGAACGGGTTAACAGCTGGAGGTTCCTTGCACCGGCGCTTCTTCTCAACCGCTGAAGTATTCGTTGAGGCGGTGCGGTGGTAGAGTTACTACACAACTTAGTTTGAGTCCATTTAAATTAACAGCTTTTTGATTTTGTCAGTATTTTGTGTCAGTAGTACCTAATTGTTTCAAATACCTACCTATGTAGGCTCATAAATTTATCTGTTCATTTTATTTTTAATATCTTTACATCAAATTGTCTATGTACGATATATTTGTTTCGTTATTAATCATAGGCATCATTTGGTATGGAATAAAGAAAAAGAAAAGAATACCCATATTTAAGTTTTTTCATAAAAATCGGCGAAGTAGTGATGGGTAGGTAGCTAGCTACCTTTCTATTTAGTGTGGTATTTTGCACTTTGTTCACATCGATTAGGTACACCGTTATTTACCTCACCATACCTACGTCTAACAGGGCCTTGGAAGTATCTGCATCTTACAGAAGATCGCGGCCAAACAGCAGTGCCTACATTGTAATGTTGTCTTCCTGCTGTAATACAGGGCGTCAGAGCTACGGGGGAACTTTTTGTGAGAGCAGGACGGGGGATTTGGTCTCCTAAGCTGTATACTTCTTCTGGATTCATTGCAGGGAGTGCATCGCGTGCTTAACTTTGTTTTACGGGCGTCATACAGGCTACGTAACCGCTCAGCACCAGATGGCCCGTAGTAAGTACTATGCTAATTGTTTCCCAAACCGGTTGTATAAAAACACATTATTTACTTTATTAGTATAGCTTGACTTTTGCTTAGTTTACTTCCTGCTAGGTAACAAATAAGTGGAGTGGTTTACATAAAGTAAATAAGTCATTTGTTTTTATAAAAGAGTATAATAATTCATTTTAAAAATAACTACACAATAGGACTTAAACATAGTACTAAAATACAGATATTAAAATAATTCTACGAATATATTATTGAATTTAACCCATAAACATGCTAAGTAGGTACTTATTCTAATTATTCTGTTTTTCCTAGAAACAGTAAAAATTTTTAGATAAAAAAGAAAATCGTTAAATAATAATATTTTAATTCCTTACCTAGGGAATACCTACCTACTTAATTTAACACTAGTATAACAAACATATCAAAGTAAGTACGTTATTAATACTCTTACATCTTAAATTAATATCACATTTAAATATCTTATATGTACCTACCTATAATACTAAAAACATAAAATTTAGTTCCTTCATTTCTTCAGACATTTTGTAGCATATACTTACATTACTTACAAATTAAAAGCGTTGGACTAAAATAATGTTATTGACTAAAATGTGGTGATTATATATTATTAGCTAAATAAAAACTAACTATAATATACTAAATAATAACTATTACTAAAGTCACCTCGTACAATCCCCTTCAACCACCCGTATTTACAAATGCTGGGATTACGACAAGGTTCCTCTTGCACTCTGGCGTTTCCAAACCATCTGTACCGTCGTTAGTTGGTAGACAAATGGACAGGCTTGGCTATGTGGACGACGATAGTGTGTGCGGGCGGCAGTGAGGAGGCGCCGACTAGGGCCGGGCTGTGTTCCTGTCCATCGAGGTCACTGTGCTTGTCCCGGGGGTTTCAGCTGCGGGTCGCAAATATTGTTGTTAAGGAGGCCTAGTTCTTCAAGTGTTATCGCTGGGTCATCATCTGAAATAAGAAATACGTTAAGATTTTGAGGAGAGGTGAGATCTAGAAGTCTATTCCGCTTTCTAAATGACTAGCGATTCTCTTCTATCCTTACAATTGACGCCATCCTTATCTGTAACGGGTTTCATAATGTTGTGCTCTGCCAGTGAGCGCTGCTAACTCTCACAGATTGTCAGATATTATTTCGCCAAAAATACGGTTAAAATTTTGAAGATAAAATAGAATAAGTAATCTGACTCGATAGGCCCTTGCTCGAATTTGGCGTGGCTTTAGTCTTCTCGTCATCATTTACAATAACCAGCTCCACTGGTTTCTCTATGCAAATGACGTTACTATCGGCCAACTATGTGCAATGAATAAAAAACATATTTTGTAAGATTAAAATTATGTGAAAATCAGTTTATATAATATCATATGTGGGTACTTAAGATAAAAGAATGATTGGGTATTACACTCACAGTAGCTGTCTAGTCAAAGATTTCTATGACTTCTACAGACTTCTCCAGCGCAAGCGGCGTCTCGTCATCGTTAGACAGACCTAGTTTGAGGTCATCTTTAACTGGCACCTACAAAATGTGTTACTTTACATTATGGAATAATATTGAAATACTCCCAATAAATATATCATGACAGATTTTAAAAACATCAGCAATATAGGTACAAAATCAATAATTACCCTTTGATGTTGGAGGCACGAAGGGTGACAATTTTTATTGTCTCGACACACAGCGTCTCTAAGGTGCCACTCGTCGTCGTCGTCATTGTAAAATGTGTCGAATTTATCTCCACAGATTGCGCAGATATCATTAGCTAGTGCTCCAGCGACTACACTTGGCACTTGGACTTCTTGAGGAATTGCGTTGCTGTTGTTTTGCTCAGCAATCATATCAAACCAACTCTTTTCTGTAAAATTAAAGATATAATAAGAGTAAAAATCAAATAAGAATGTGCAGTGTCATTTTTTTTAAAAATAAATGCAAAGTATTAGTTCAAAAAACTAACGTTTATTCTCGAAGTCCTCGATCTCTTCAGACTGCATCCAGTCGGAGTGACGGTAGTACCAAGGTCGGGACACTGGGTGACGTCGTGAGCTTTTAGAGCGGCGATTTTGACGGAAGTGCCAGTCAAGGTGATCAGAGTACTGCTTCGATTCGCTGGGAGGGAACCGAGTGCTGCACCCTGAACACTGCATGCCGCTATACAGGCGAGCTACCAAGCCCGGCTGCTGGCTGTAATGGAAAAGTCGGGGATAGTTATAAAACTTGGACAAGATTTTGGAAACTTTCTTAGAAAAAGAATTCTGAGTTCAATATAATATTTGTGAATACTTACACCTTCAAACTGTTACGATCGAGTAGATCGACTTCGTGTACTGCGTCTTTATCTTCTGCAGGTTTGTGTCTGATAGCTTCCACAGTCTTAACCTGCTCCTCATAGTGGTAAACCTTCTTTGGTTGCTGAATGAAACCATTAGCCACCAGTCTGGCTAATAGTTCATTAACATTTAAGGCGTTTGAGGTCAAAAGTTTATCTTCATAAGTGGCGTCAGATGTTGACGGCGTCACTGATGTTGAAGAAGAAGAAGGTAATTTCTGCTTCTTCGCTGACCTCAGGTCATCAGTTCTTGATTCCAAGTCTCTTAGTCGCTTGAAAGTATTTCCCCGCGGTAAGTCAGATGTTTGAGGAGCAGTGAAGTAACCACTAGACGCAGAAGGTGGCTGTTGGACAGGCATGAATGGTTGTGGGGTCTTGTATTGGCTCTTGAGACGAGGGTCGCTGTGAGCCCATGATGGAGCCACATCTTTGCTGTACCAGCCCCGCCCTGTCTTGTCCAGACGAGACGCAGCATCCGTCTCATTGATCCTGAGCGTCGAAGGCGGCGTTGGAGGCGTCGGCAAACTCGGGGGTATGACTGTCGTAGTTTTCTATAACAATTGAAATAATAAAACATTTGAAAATTTCACGTTTCATTTTCATTACTTACCTGACATGTGAATTGAGTCTTACGCGATATTTAAATACCTTTTTGGCTTGGTAGCACTAGATGTGATTACCATACGCTCATATTTTCACAGTTATAATCTACAGTAGGTACCGGTGGCGGTGCACCGGTGGCCACATAATTAATATACAGGGTGGTGCCGTCAATACGATAATAAATTGAAACAGGGGCTATATTAGTTCATAAGAATGATTTGTCACTTTTAAAAACATCTTATTCATTTGATAATTTCATGACATTTGTATGAGATAGTATAGCATTGGCTGCATTATTTCATAGAAATGTTATGAAATTATCAAGTGAATAAGATGTTTTTGAAAGTGGCAAACCATTTCTATAAACTAATATAGCCCATGTTTTAATTTATTGTCGCATTGACAGCACCACCCTGTATGTTTCACAGATTAGCGATAAAAACTCTGATGCCACTTAGGTGACATTTAGGTAAGTAATTGTCGATAATGCATGGAAAAATAGGGTAATATAGATAAACTTTTAATAATAGAATCAAATAAACAAACACAGATGACTCTACAACCAATGTCCGCACTCATCATACTAACATCTGCTCCTCTTACCGGGATTCGAACCCAGGACCTCTGGTTTACTAGACAGGGATACTGGCCACTGAACCAAAAGGTAATACATAGTTAACATATAGATAAATCTCATCGAATACGAAAATTATATCACACTAGGTATAAGATTTTTTCGTCAAAAAATAAAAACAATAGAGTTAATAAATAAAAAATATAATGTACTCACGGAATATTTGCTTTTGTATGTCCAATACATTTTCAGATTTGCGTCAGACATTTCACTTGGCACCTTTACAAGACAAGTTCTTGAAAAAGACTGACTTAGATTCATAATAGTTGTTACAATAACACCTCGTGGTGGGGATGAATAATTATCCCTGTTTGCGCCCGACTTTTACTTTAGCCTAATGATTTGAAATTCCTGGGCGGCTTAAGTGGGCAAAGCTCATTACAATACCTAGATCGTTATCTTTGTTGTTCTGTTGTGGGTAAATATGTTGGACAATAAAACTATTACCTACTTATTATTTACCTGAAATACAAGCTTTAATAAGCTTAGATTAGGCATCAGTCTCCCACAATAACAAATTGTATGCCATAATGTAGTGTAAGCTGTGAATATGTAACTGTATATTGTGGTGAGAAAATAAACGATTTATTTATTTATTTATTATTACCTCCTACAATGACATAGGACAATGTTTGTTTACTGTAATACGTCCTATTCAAAGACAATTAGAATTGTCTTATTGTTAATCCCTTTGATGTTATTATTGTGACTTCGTGGTATTTTCAAGCTTTAGTCAAAGAAGATTGATCGTTTTTGTTTTTATCGAATGGAGATTTACAATGTTTGTCTGGTGCACTATTATTCAAGATTAAAAAAGAAAAAATATATTTTTAACTATAAACAGGTACTTAATGAATAATATGTGAAGTGGGCCCCTTTATACAGTCATGTTTAAACTTTTTGTAGCTACATAAGTGTAAAGCTTGCCTGATAGGTAGCAGCCAGTATGATATAAAGGTACCGCTGCCATGTGGGACTGTGGTAACTTCTATAGATATTAATACCACATTAGGCTTCTTGAGAAGATATTAATAATTCGACTGTATGTTTCTTTATGTTTGTTACCTAATCCAATACGCCATCGCTACCGAGCTCCGTCAGCTCGGAGACTAGGCACAGATTAATAACAGGACAGATACTTCACTCTAATACAAATGGTAAAATAATTTCGTTATATTAGCCTACTAGGATTATTATTACTAGCCATTTCAGACGATGCGAGAAGAAATATACTCTACCAACGCGTGCCGAGAGTCGAGAATCCCGCGTACACCGCGTGATTGCGTCATCGAGCGAAAACGTAAGGGTTATGCCACGACCATAAATTAAATAAAATGACTGAAGTAAGACTTTTTTATTTTATTTATACATCTAATGCAATGAAGTGATTTTTTTTATACAACTAGATGACAAACAAGCTGACTGCCCACCTGGTGGTAAGCGGTTACCGCCGCCGATAGACACCTGCAATAACAAGGAAGAGCACTTGATATTGCAGGTGCGTTGTCATCCTGAGTCCTAAGATGAAATGCCGTCCATGCCCAGTAATTACACTGGCTACCTTTCCCTTCAAACCAAAACACAGCGAACTGTTTCACGGCTGAAATAAGAAAGGCGGTGGTACCTAGCCAGGCGACCCTACATATGGGCCTACCACCTAGTAACAGTTTACTGAATGCAAAGAAAGCCGGTCAATTAAATGTGATTTAATTTTATAAAATGATCAGTGTTTTTTTCCATCTTTGTATTCATTCGTTAATATTCTAAATCGTGTAAATAACTTTAAAAAGTAATCCTTTAGAAAACAGGGGCAAGGTGGAATAAAATCAATTTCTTGTAGTATATTCATTGAAGTGCTTCCCGGTTAGTTCGTAAAGACTTTATCAAAAATTTTCAAAAATATTTTTTTTAATTCATCCACGTAATTGATAAAAGCTTCCGGCGGGACTATCAGCCCTCCGTAAAACAAAGATTTTTATTGTACGATTTAAAATGAATGTATAGTCTGGTATCGTCCATATAAGGTTCATCGTTTAGTAGAGAATTAAAGACGCTACAGTTATGTTTCTTGCCACATTTATATAGTCAGTATCCCGCTACATAAGTCAACGCATTTTTTGCTGGGAAGTCAAAACGGTAGTCGACATTTAGAGCTACTTCTGAAGGTGTTTTAGTGCAACGTGCAACTAGTACTCCCCCGAATCGTATTCGTAAATCAAGCTCCATAATAGTAGCACCCTTAGATTATTGTTAAGCTGTGCCCCTAGTGTAAGGTTAAATCGAAACGAAGACGATCATTTATTGAGGTATTATATAGGCTATATAACATCGCGCTACGACTAATAGCAGATAAGCATCATTGAAAATTTTGCAAAAATATTCCTTTTCAGAGCTTTAGTTGCGTGCGCTGCGCAAATGGTTAAAGTTACGCAAAAATCATGTAAATAATAATTGTTCTCCTTTAAAAGTTCTAAAAAAAGTCCTCGACAGCATACGTCTATCTTTCAAAATTGGCTCACTATAACTATTTTTTCGTAACCAAATTTATTCTAAAATAATGCACTTATCTGCGAAGGTGTTTTTATAAACATGATAGTGTTCCTTTTCAAAATAATGCATTATTCACCACAAGTATTTAATTGTGAACAAAATTGTACCTAACATTATTTGATTTCAATGGATATCTTAAAAAATATCATAGTTTTAAAATAACTCCGCTACAAAGTAACCGTGACCCGTGAGTATCGTTGCGTCTTGCGCGGGAAACGTTCAACGGGCGTGCGTTCAATCTCGCTTGCGGCGGCCCACTGCCGGTCGGATCGCCAGATTTCCACTTAGCGGCCGGTACTTTTAACGCTGCATTTCGAGAGTGACGGGGGCCTGGACAAGGTATCGGCAGGCCCCCGTCATTCTCGAAATGCAGCGTGACGGCTGAACCGGCGAATGAAATCCGCCGGTTCATACGGCTACCACACCGCGTCCACCCGTCCCTACGGCTACTTCACCGCACCACCGGAGCCTTCCGGGTATTTCACTGCGCCACAGCCGGTTCTCCCGCCGTGCACCACCCGAGATGGGAAACGGCAGAGGGAGCCGGAACCTGACGCAGCATACTCTGGAACTGGCCGGCGCACCCTGGGCATCCAGTACAATGCTTGCATTGCACTGTGATGGCGAACCAGTGTGATGGCGATGCCAGAACCGAAGTCGACGCGAGAATGGGGTCTCACAGCACTGGTACTGCACCCACTCTGACTGGCTCCAGTCCGAAGAACACGGCGGAGATATAGAAAAGACAGGTCCGTTCACTTATCATTTCGGCTCTTGGAATAATTTTTATTCAGTATTATTTTGTTTATGAGGAGACGAAGGCCGAAGTCGACGAGCACGTCGTGCATAAAGTCGACTTGCTGGATCGCGACAGCTTGAGAATGTACGTATTTCATCACAGTAAACTGCTTCGTTAATATGTTACTGCCTTTTTTTTTTGTAGGGGGAAAAAAGACATTTACGCCTACCCTGCATTGTGGGGAAAGAACAATACAGGGTTATGTGGGGCTCCTCAGTCAAAGATGTTAATGACCAAGACTACCCACTAAAACGACCCCCGTATTACCTCATAATCGTTGTACAGGCTGACGGTCAACAGTTGCCCTTATACAAGTGGCCTGTACGCGATATGCCCGACTGGGCTCACTTTGGCATACCTGTGTGCATATTCCTTGTTCGCCGCCGCTTGCGTTGGAACTCTCAGTAACGCCGCTACCACTTCCTCGGGCCGTAATCCGTAGTAGAGGGTTTCCCCATCCTCTGCTCGGAACCCACTCACGGAGCCAGCACGCTGGCAAATGCCCTGCGTCGCCGGCCAGTTCTTCTTCTCCTTTCTGGGTTGGCCGCGGGATCCTGCTCACGGGCTCGTTCTTCCTCTTCTTTGGCGTTCATTACTCTTTCGCAAAATATGCGCAAAGCCATCCACGCCTCCTCATTGGTGACGATTGTTTTTGTTATTTCTGGCAGCGACATAACGCCACCACCGATCACAGTCGCTAAGTTATGTCTCTCGCCGGTCCATCTAGGACATGTCAGCAGCGTGTGAAGGGCGGTGTCCTCGTCTGCACCACATTGGTGGCATTTTGTAGTGCGCTCTCTTCTCGCAATGTTGCACAAGTACCTCCCGAAGCAGCCATGCCCCGAGAGAACCTGTGTCATACGATAGGAGAGCGTGCCCAACCGTCTCTCGACCCACTCTTTTAATATGGGTCGAATAGCCGCGATGGTGCGGTGCCCAGCACCCGGGTCTTCTAAACGTTCGCTCCACTTTACAAATGCCACCTCTTGGGCATCGTTACGCCAACTCTCAATCTCTTCAGGGAGCGGTGTGTATGGGGTCTCACAGCACTGGTACTGCACCCACTCTGACTGGCTCCAGTCCGAAGAACATGGCGGAGATATAGAAAAGACAGGTCCGTTCACTTATCATGTCAGCTCTTGAAATCGTTTTTGATTAAGTATTATTTTGCCGAATAAGGTATAAATTAATTTTCTTTTTTATTTATTCACAGACAAAAGCTGGTTCGAGACGAGCGGTATGCTCAAAAAGCCCCTCGCAAAAGCCGAGGAGTTCCCGAGCGTAGTGGCCGGGGCAGTGGCCGACGACTACTGCACCATCTGTGGGGACAAGTTTGCCTTGGTGTACAAAGACGATGATGACGAATGGCACCTGAAGAACTGTGTGCGCCTCAACGACAAGAATTGTCACCCGATGTGCCTCGAGAACTGCAAGGTACTACATAATATACAACTTTATTTGTGTAACTATATTTGACATTTTTTCTTTCCATTTCTCCACATTGTTCAATTATGGTTTTTTTTACATAATGTTTGTTTGGTCGCAGGTCGAAGGGGCAGGTTAACACAGTGTACCTGGTGCCACAATCGTCAGGCTTTGGCACTTCGGCTGGAAACATTGGGCTCACAGGTACCTAATTACACATCATGCTATATGTGACATTCAGATTTAATTTTAATATAGCAATTTATTAGTTACAGGTGACGAACAGTATGTCAGTTGGGCCTTCGAGGCAGGGCATCACTAGGCTTTTTGGCCTCTAACTATGTGACTGTACATTTTAACTTATCACTTAATTTGATTTGTTTTGTAAACCTACCTACATTGATTAATGCACAACTTTATTTAATTAGGATTAATATAATTTGGTTCTTACACATATTTTTACTATTAAAAAAATGAAACTGTACCTATCTACTTTAGGATTTGTAACTTGTCATGTTTTATTGATAATTTATTAACCTTCCAATTTTATATGAAATCAAAACTGTTTCTTATATTTCTTATTGTTTAATTGTTCATTTCAATTTTGTTAATTAGTAAATAATAGGTAACTACTTATGTTTTGCTTTTTTTACTGTAACATTTTTAGTCCAGACATTTTGTGTAGATACGTAATAAATCGATCGAGATATATGCATTACTATAGTTTATATTCATAGTGACTAAGTCTGTTTATTATTGTAAGTCTGAAATTGATTTAGATATGTCACTAAGTTTTGTACTTTGAAATTATTCAGTTTGTGATCAGTATGTTTATATTGGGCATGTTAGTTGTAGGTAGATTAGTATGGGGTGCTATGTCAGGAAGTCTCCTCGTGAGTTTGCCTCGCCGACTTGCTCCCTGTCCTGACCCATAATTAATCAATGTCCGATGGGAACGGAACGGGAGTCGGTTGGCCCGATGGCGGGCCGGCGCACCCTGGGCATCCAGTACAATGCTTGCATTGCACTGTGATGGCGAATGTCCCGACGTAAGCTAAATAAATATATTCAACTTTGTTTCATTGGCATAAAGATTTTATCTAGTGTCCATATTTAGTCAAATCTATCTATTTAGATACGATAGTAGTCTCTAAAATAGGCAGATGCACTTAGCTCATGGCTCCTCTGAGTGCACACTGCAATGTATAATTTTCTGCGCACAAGCACACCAACTTTGTCAGTGGCGTATAGTCACCTAACTCATTTTTCTTTTGAGATGTGCCGACAATAAGACAGTGACAAATACTGAGCCTCTCTGTCAAGAGACGGAGAACATGATACGCTATAATACATAAAATTAAGCTCACAATAGAAAACCACGAATTCTATAACAACAGAGGCGTTTTTGTTTTCAAGTTTAGTAGGTAGTGTATCTGACAAACAGTGGCTGACCGAGAACAATGTACCTAAGTATTTATTACTCATTGTACTCATTGAGCAAACAATGATAGCAATCTTTTGTAACGAGCTTTGGCCAGCTACGCTACCAAATAACTTAATAATAATGAAGCTTTACAAACGTAGAGCTAGAACAGGCATGAGGGATCCATCTCCACTACGAGGTGTAATTGTAACAACAACAATATTTAGATTAAGAAAGAGCAACTTGTTACGCGCCCTTAATCTATGAAGATCGCTGCGTCGGCATCGGCCCCAAATACATTGCACACGGCACTAGGAAGCGTGGATAGCAGCGTCAGCGGAACGTGCCGGCCCATGACGACATCGCGGCATTGCAATAATAATTGTTAATTAATTAATTATATTTTTAGTGCATATTTGTTTCCAACTTCGAGCAACTATCACGTTGTTATATTGTAATCTTTTTACCTTAGAATTAAATTAGTTAAAATAAAATTGCTTTTTTTTGGATCCTCCGGCTGCAGACTACGTAATTGGCGCAGTCGGTAGGATACTCGCGGGTCGGTTTCGCGTTTAGAAGATCTCCGTTTAAGAAGATCTCCGTACGAGCCCCCCGTGTGGCTATCAAGTCGAGTCCAGAGTATCCGAATCTACGAGGGCTGCAGTCCAGAGAAGAATCCGGCAATCAATTTATCAAGAAGAAGCAATGTTGTAAGTCCTTGAATCTTTCAAGTCCTTACCCTTCTAATCCTTATGCTATATAAAGTATTATAATCAAACTATTTTATTACTAACAATAATATCCTGTCCAATCTTTGTGCATGATATTTTCCTTATATTAAGTATTTTATTGTGTCTTTATCTTTATATTTTATTACTATCGTGAGTTATTTTAATTCGCCAAAATTTTTCATCCACGAGAATCGCGTAGTCCTAGGTTAGTTATAGATAATAGGCAGAGAGACAGGCTTAACGTAATTGACGAGAATAGAAATTTATTTGAAGTCGAGAACATGGCCGAAGGTAACAATTTAGATATTGATGTTATATATAAGTCCCTTAGATTATTGCCTGAATTTGATGGTTCAAGCGCTACTCAGTTTCTGCATTCACCATGGTATACCGACCACCATAGTTACTGACAACGGGCCGGAATTTACCAATCAACTTATAGCCGAATTCGTTAGACTCCATAAAATACAACATCATAAGGTAGCGGCACACGCGCCTAATGAAAACGGGATAGTTGAGAGATTTCACGCGACTATTCTAGAACATCTTCGAATCTTAAAAGTTAACAAGAAAAATGAATCTGTAATAATTCTCATGCCTTTCGCTCTATTAGGTTACAATAACAGTATACATAGTTTCACGAAATGCCGACCAATTGAAATAATAACCGGACACTTTGATCCCCGTGAATCTTTTGACATAGACCTCACTACCCACTTATTACAACAATACATGACAGACCACAAAGACAAGATGACTAAAACTTACAACTTAATCCAAGAACTTAGCTCAGACTCCCGTAAAGATCTAATCGACAATCGTAATAAGAATAGGGAACCAGAGATTGACTATTGTCCAGAACAACAAATATTTGTTAAAAATCCTGTTGCATCCCGACAAAAGTTAGCTCCGCGTTACACCCACGACATAGTTATGGCAGACCTTCCTATTCATATCTATACTAGACGTAAAAGAGGCCCTGTAGCTAAAAATAGATTACAACGCATCCCTAAGAGCTCAAAATTGTTACAGAGCGATCCTGGTACTTCATCTGCTCCTGAGAACCGTGATGAGTTATCACGGTTCTCAGGAGATAAGGCTTGAAAGTCTCGATAATGGCCCTGGATTATTTCCTTTTAAGCTAGGACTTCGCCAGAATCCTTTCGCATTATCATTCCTTTCTGCAATACGTTAACCTTCAGGATTTACAAGAAAAGATAGATTCCATTAATAACCAACTCCTTAGCAATACCCCTGAACTTAATAATAGGACAAATTTACTATTTCAACCCCATGTAACCTATCTTATTTTTTAACTTAAGAGTATTTCAGAACAACTGCAAACGTTTCAAACAAGTCGCTCTAAGAGAGGCCTCATTGACGGTCTTGGATCAGTAGTAAAAAGTATAACAGGAAACCTTGACCATACGGATGCAATACATTATAATCAGGCTATTAAAAATATTCGCGATAATGAGAACAAGTTATTAGTAGAATTTAACAATCACGTAAGTTTAATGAAAGATTACAACACTCAGTATACGAAAATAATAGATACCATTGTAGAAAATCAGAATAAGATGGAAAACTTAATTAAAAAAATAACAGAAAGTGATGCTGCTAGAGGCAATGATCTTATTAAATACGCTCATCTAGCACAGGTACTTTTAATTCTTAGTGATAACGTAGATTCAGTCTCTCAAGAGTTGACTAGATTGCAAAATATTTTAGCATTTATAAAGGTATCCACTATGCACCATTCATTTCTCAATTCACGCGATATACGCACTGTAGTTGATAGATTAAAAAACCTATGCGGTAACGATAAGGTTATGGACTTAGATATTAGGGAATATTATGATGTAATTAGGGTAGGCTCTTATTATGTAGGTAACGAATTAGTTATAGTATATAAATTTCCGATATGTATACCTCATATGTACAATCTATATAAACTGTCTATAATCCCCAATAAAAATCACGAAATCCTTATTCCTCCTTCCCCATTCCTGGCTATCTACGAGAAAGATTTCAAGCACATAGAGGCTGAATGCCCGAAGACCAATAAATGGTTCCGATGTGAAGAAAAACTGAGTCTGCAGAGCCGGCCATCTCAAGATTGCGTTCATCAACTCATCACGACTCAACAACGAAACGAGATGTGCAGTCCCATCACGGTGACCCTCGACCAGCCAGCCTATGAAGAACTAGATGACAGACACTACACCATCAGCTTCCCTGTACCTACAAAAGTACATTTATCGTGCGGACAAGACCTCTACAAGGAATATCAAGGCAGTTATCTCGCGATCATTCCCCAACAATGTTACATGGAGACAGTTTCTCTAACAATATCCAATAAAAAGGACCGAATCAAAGGAACCGTAGTTAAGATAATGGATTTGCCCCAGGAAGTGAACAGCATCCAACGCGCAAACACAACCTTCAAATTGAACTCCATCAACCTAGATCATCTCCACTCTACTAATATGAAAATCTGCCAGCAGCCGACAGTTAATTTCGAGACCGACAGTGATCCCGCTATATACCATACTACAATTCCCTTATACATACTGCTAATAAGTGCGTGTACACTGATTATCTTTATATTATCAAGTACTATAGAAAGAAAATCTCTAAGAATATAGAAGCAAATGAAATTCAACTAAAAGCTATATATGCTACCCCGGAGCCGAAGACGAGATCAAATCAACCACCACCTCAATTTACGACGAAAATTATCAGTGGTGGCTGTTCTTCGGGGGGAGGTGTTACGCGCCCTTAATCTATGAAGATCGCTGCGTCGGCATCGGCCCCAAATACATTGCACACGGCACTAGGAAGCGTGGATAGCAGCGTCAGCGGAACTTGCCGGCCCATGACGACATCGCGGCATTGCAATAATAATTGTTAATTAATTAATTATATTTTTAGTGCATATTTGTTTCCAACTTCGAGCAACTATCACGTTGTTATATTGTAATCTTTTTACCTTAGAATTAAATTAGTTAAAATAAAATTGCTTTTTTTTGGATCCTCCGGCTGCAGACTACGTAATTAACTCATCGTACTTAGGGAATTGTGTCAACTTCTATGTATAATAAAACACCCGAAAACATAACTAGTCTGATAATAAATTCAAAAATTATCAGTAACAAGTTCTTCTATAAAAACTTATTAAAAAACATATGAAATCCGTGACTATGAATTTGCATAAAAACAAGAGCATCATTAAAATCACCCATTAATAAATTGGGCACTTGCAATAGGTGAGCGAAGACACCACCTGCGCCTTACATCAAACGCTAATTGCAATAGGGATTAGGTAGCTTTCATTAGGCGCTAGTTGCAATAGCCATACATAGATCCGCCCCCTTCCCCGAGGTGACGTTAGCGAGAACCCGCGCGAGTGCAGACCAGTATCTTCTCAGACACGATTCGAGCGGTACGTCTCGTCTGTCCAATTTTGTTGGATATAAAGACTTTTCAGTGTTTCTAATTCGTGTGTTTTGTGTGCACTCCGTGAATATGTACTGGACTCAAAGGACCCCAAACGCCGTGAGTATAGTGCACAGCAGTACTTATTCATTCTCAACTCGCAAAGCAAATTTCCACAGAGGAATAGGTACCTATTTTTTTTTATTTTTGTTATCAGATTACATCAACCATCATGCCTGGGGCTGTTCCGACACCGCCGCTGACACCCGAGGCCATGGCGTCATCGTTCACGCCTACGTCTCGCCCTGAACTAGCGAGCCGGGACTGGTACGGCGGCGGCCGCGTCGCGCCGTCCGTAGGCCGCGGCCGCCCTAATAGGCTGCCGTTGTTGCCGACGCCAGTCTCGCAGCCGCCGGTTCAGCCGTCATACGGCTACCACACCGCGTCCACCCGTCCCTACGGCTACTTCACCGCACCACCGGAGACTTCCGGGTATTTCACTGCGCCACAGCCGGTTCTCCCGCCGTGCACCACCCGAGATGGGAAACGGCAGAGGGAACCGGAACCTGACGCAGCATACTCTGGAAAGAGGGTGGCTGCTCTCCCGACCCATGCGACGCTGACCGATGCGGGGCCGGTCGACGACCTGTTCACCAGGCTTGTCTCCGCTGGGCTCATCCGAGAGCCGCGGGCGGCGCCGGGAGATGGGACGGTGACGGTGACTGCTGTCAAGGAGGAGACGAAGGCCGAAGTCGACGAGCACGTCGTGCATAAAGTCGACTTGCTGGATCGCGACAGCTTGAGAATGTACGTATCAAACATCATGGTAAACTGCTTCGTTAATCTGTTTATGCCTGACATGAGATGAGAGAGCTACTCACTAATTTAACTACGTTTATTTTCTTATAGCAAGCAGCCGGGTCTGGTGGCGCTTCTCCACAACGGTGAACCATGCTCGGGGTGCAGCATCCGTTTCCCACCGAAAGAGACCACGCAATATTCTCGACACCTCGACTGGCACTTCCGCCAGAACCGAAGTCGACGCGAGAATGGGGTCTCGCGGCAATGGTACTGCACCCACTCTGACTGGCTCCAGTCCGAAGAACATGGCGGAGATATAGAAAAGACAGGTCCGTTCACTTATCATGTCAGCTCTTGAAATCGTTTTTGATTAAGTATTATTTTGCCGAATAAGGTATAAATTAATTTTCTTTTTTATTTGTTCACAGACAAAAGCTGGTTCGAGACGAGCGGTATGCTCAAAAAGCCCCTCGCAAAAGCCGAGGAGTTCCCGAGCGTAGTGGCCGGGGCAGTAGCCGACGACTACTGCACCATCTGTGGGGACAAGTTTGCCTTGGTGTACAAAGACGATGATGACGAATGGCACCTGAAGAACTGTGTGCGCCTCAACGACAAGAATTGTCACCCGATGTGCCTCGAGAACTGCAAGGTACTACATAATATACAACTTTATTTGTGTAACTATATTTGACATTTTTTCTTTCCATTTCTCCACATTGTTCAATTATGGTTTTTTTTACATAATGTTTGTTTGGTCGCAGGTCGAAGGGGCAGGTTAACACAGTGTACCTGGTGCCACAATCGTCAGGCTTTGGCACTTCGGCTGGAAACATTGGGCTCACAGGTACCTAATTACACATCATGCTATATGTGACATTCAGATTTAATTTTAATATTGCAATTTATTTGTTACAGGTGACGAACAGTATGTCAGTTGGGCCTTCGAGGCAGGGCATCACTAGGCTTTTTGGCCTCTAACTATGTGACTGTACATTTTAACTTATCACTTAATTTAATTTGTTTTCTAAACCTACCTACATTGATTAATGCACAACTTTATTTAATTAGGATTAATATAATTTGGTTCTCACACATATTTTTACTATTAAAATAATGAAACTGTACCTATCTACTTTAGGATTTGTAACTTGTCCTGTTTTATTGATAATTTAATAACCTTTCAATTTTATATGAAATCAAAACTGTTTCTTATATTTCTTATTGTTTAATTGTTCATTTTAATTTTGTTAATTAGTAAATAATAGGTAACTACTTATGTTTTGCTTTTTTTACTGTAACATTTTTAGTCCAGACATTTTGTGTAGATACGTAATAAATCGATCGAGATATATGCATTACTATAGTTTATATTCATAGTGACTAAGTCTGTTTATTATTGTAAGTCTGAAATTGATTTAGATATGTCACTAAGTTTTGTACTTTGAAATTATTCACTTTGTGATCAGTATTAGTTTATATTGGGCATGTTAGTTGTAGGTAGATTAGTATGGGGTGCCATGTCAGGAAGCCTCCTCGTGAGTTTGCCTCGCCGACTTGCTCCCTGTCCCGACCCATAATTAATCAATGTCCGATGGGAACGGAACGGGAGTCGGTTGGCCCGATGGCGGGCCGGCGCACCCTGGGCATCCAGTACAATGCTTGCATTGCACTGCGATGGCGAATGTCCTGACGTAAGCTAAATAAATATATTTTTATTTTGAAACTATCAACTTTGTTTCATTGGCATAAAGATTTTATCTAGTGTCCATATTTAGTCAAATCTATCTATTTAGATACGATAGTAGTCTCTAAAATAGGCAGATGCACTTAGCTCATGGCTCCTCTGAGTGCACACTGCAATGTATAATTTTCTGCGCACAAGCACACCAACTTTGTCAGTGGCGTATAGTCACCTAACTCATTTTTCTTTTGAGATGTGCCGACAATAAGACAGTGACAAATACTGAGCCACTCTGTCAAGAGACGGAGAACATGATACACTATAATACATAAAATAATCACAAAACCTGTAGTAAGACTTAAACTCACAATAGAAAACCACGAATTCAGTAAAATCACAGGCGTTTTTGTTTTCAAGTGTAGTAGGTAGTGTATCTGACAAACAGTGGCTGACTGAGAACAATGTACCTAAGTATTTATTACTCATTGTACTCATTGAGCAAACAATGATAACAATCTTTTGTAACGAGCTTTGGCCAGCTACGCTACCAAATAACTTAATAATAATGAAGCTTTACAAACGTAGAGCTAGAACAGGCATGAGGGATCCATCTCCACTACGAGGTGTAATTGTGACAACAACAATATTAAGATTAAGAAAGAGCAACTCATCGTACTTAGGGAATTGTGTCAACTTCTATGTATAATAAAACACCCGAAAACATAACTAGTCTGATAATAAATTCAAAAATTATCAGTAACAAGTTCTTCTATAAAAACTTATTAAAAAACATATGAAATCCGTGACTATGAATTTGCATAAAAACAAGAGCATCATTAAAATCACCCATTAATAAATTGGGCACTTGCAATAGGTGAGCGAAGACACCACCTGCGCCTTACATCAAACGCTAATTGCAATAGGGATTAGGTAGCTTTCATTAGGCGCTAGTTGCAATAGCCATACATAGATCCGCCCCCTTCCCCGAGGTGACGTTAGCGAGAACCCGCGCGAGTGCAGACCAGTATCTTCTCAGACACGATCCGAGCGGTACGTCTCGTCTGTCCAATTTTGTTGGATATAAAGACTTTCCAGTGTTTCTAGTTCGTGTGTTTTGTGTGCACTCCGTGAATATGTACTGGACTCAAAGGACCCCAAACGCCGTGAGTATAGTGCACAGCAGTACTTATTCATTCTCAACTCGCAAAGCAAATTTCCACAGAGGAATAGGTACCTATTTTTTTTTATTTTTGTTATCAGATTACATCAACCATCATGCCTGGGGCTGTTCCGACACCGCCGCTGACACCCGAGGCCATGGCGTCATCGTTCACGCCTACGTCTCGCCCTGAACTAGCGAGCCGGGACTGGTACGGCGGCGGCCGCGTCGCGCCGTCCGTAGGCCGCGGCCGCCCTAATAGGCTGCCGTTGTTGCCGACGCCAGTCTCGCAGCCGCCGGTTCAGCCGTCATACGGCTACCACACCGCGTCCACCCGTCCCTACGGCTACTTCACCGCACCACCGGAGACTTCCGGGTATTTCACTGCGCCACAGCCGGTTCTCCCGCCGTGCACCACCCGAGATGGGAAACGGCAGAGGGAACCGGAACCTGACGCAGCATACTCTGGAAAGAGGGTGGCTGCTCTCCCGACCCATGCGACGCTGACCGATGCGGGGCCGGTCGACGACCTGTTCACCAGGCTTGTCTCCGCTGGGCTCATCCGAGAGCCGCGGGCGGCGCCGGGAGATGGGACGGTGACGGTGACTGCTGTCAAGGAGGAGACGAAGGCCGAAGTCGACGAGCACGTCGTGCATAAAGTCGACTTGCTGGATCGCGACAGCTTGAGAATGTACGTATCAAACATCATGGTAAACTGCTTCGTTAATCTGTTTATGCCTGACATGAGATGAGAGAGCTACTCACTAATTTAACTACGTTTATTTTCTTATAGCAAGCAGCCGGGTCTGGTGGCGCTTCTCCACAACGGTGAACCATGCTCGGGGTGCAGCATCCGTTTCCCACCGAAAGAGACCACGCAATATTCTCGACACCTCGACTGGCACTTCCGCCAGAACCGAAGTCGACGCGAGAATGGGGTCTCGCGGCAATGGTACTGCACCCACTCTGACTGGCTCCAGTCCGAAGAACATGGCGGAGATATAGAAAAGACAGGTCCGTTCACTTATCATGTCAGCTCTTGAAATCGTTTTTGATTAAGTATTATTTTGCCGAATAAGGTATAAATTAATTTTCTTTTTTATTTGTTCACAGACAAAAGCTGGTTCGAGACGAGCGGTATGCTCAAAAAGCCCCTCGCAAAAGCCGAGGAGTTCCCGAGCGTAGTGGCCGGGGCAGTAGCCGACGACTACTGCACCATCTGTGGGGACAAGTTTGCCTTGGTGTACAAAGACGATGATGACGAATGGCACCTGAAGAACTGTGTGCGCCTCAACGACAAGAATTGTCACCCGATGTGCCTCGAGAACTGCAAGGTACTACATAATATACAACTTTATTTGTGTAACTATATTTGACATTTTTTCTTTCCATTTCTCCACATTGTTCAATTATGGTTTTTTTTACATAATGTTTGTTTGGTCGCAGGTCGAAGGGGCAGGTTAACACAGTGTACCTGGTGCCACAATCGTCAGGCTTTGGCACTTCGGCTGGAAACATTGGGCTCACAGGTACCTAATTACACATCATGCTATATGTGACATTCAGATTTAATTTTAATATTGCAATTTATTTGTTACAGGTGACGAACAGTATGTCAGTTGGGCCTTCGAGGCAGGGCATCACTAGGCTTTTTGGCCTCTAACTATGTGACTGTACATTTTAACTTATCACTTAATTTAATTTGTTTTCTAAACCTACCTACATTGATTAATGCACAACTTTATTTAATTAGGATTAATATAATTTGGTTCTCACACATATTTTTACTATTAAAATAATGAAACTGTACCTATCTACTTTAGGATTTGTAACTTGTCCTGTTTTATTGATAATTTAATAACCTTTCAATTTTATATGAAATCAAAACTGTTTCTTATATTTCTTATTGTTTAATTGTTCATTTTAATTTTGTTAATTAGTAAATAATAGGTAACTACTTATGTTTTGCTTTTTTTACTGTAACATTTTTAGTCCAGACATTTTGTGTAGATACGTAATAAATCGATCGAGATATATGCATTACTATAGTTTATATTCATAGTGACTAAGTCTGTTTATTATTGTAAGTCTGAAATTGATTTAGATATGTCACTAAGTTTTGTACTTTGAAATTATTCACTTTGTGATCAGTATTAGTTTATATTGGGCATGTTAGTTGTAGGTAGATTAGTATGGGGTGCCATGTCAGGAAGCCTCCTCGTGAGTTTGCCTCGCCGACTTGCTCCCTGTCCCGACCCATAATTAATCAATGTCCGATGGGAACGGAACGGGAGTCGGTTGGCCCGATGGCGGGCCGGCGCACCCTGGGCATCCAGTACAATGCTTGCATTGCACTGCGATGGCGAATGTCCTGACGTAAGCTAAATAAATATATTTTTATTTTGAAACTATCAACTTTGTTTCATTGGCATAAAGATTTTATCTAGTGTCCATATTTAGTCAAATCTATCTATTTAGATACGATAGTAGTCTCTAAAATAGGCAGATGCACTTAGCTCATGGCTCCTCTGAGTGCACACTGCAATGTATAATTTTCTGCGCACAAGCACACCAACTTTGTCAGTGGCGTATAGTCACCTAACTCATTTTTCTTTTGAGATGTGCCGACAATAAGACAGTGACAAATACTGAGCCACTCTGTCAAGAGACGGAGAACATGATACACTATAATACATAAAATAATCACAAAACCTGTAGTAAGACTTAAACTCACAATAGAAAACCACGAATTCAGTAAAATCACAGGCGTTTTTGTTTTCAAGTGTAGTAGGTAGTGTATCTGACAAACAGTGGCTGACTGAGAACAATGTACCTAAGTATTTATTACTCATTGTACTCATTGAGCAAACAATGATAACAATCTTTTGTAACGAGCTTTGGCCAGCTACGCTACCAAATAACTTAATAATAATGAAGCTTTACAAACGTAGAGCTAGAACAGGCATGAGGGATCCATCTCCACTACGAGGTGTAATTGTGACAACAACAATATTAAGATTAAGAAAGAGCAACTCATCGTACTTAGGGAATTGTGTCAACTTCTATGTATAATAAAACACCCGAAAACATAACTAGTCTGATAATAAATTCAAAAATTATCAGTAACAAGTTCTTCTATAAAAACTTATTAAAAAACATATGAAATCCGTGACTATGAATTTGCATAAAAACAAGAGCATCATTAAAATCACCCATTAATAAATTGGGCACTTGCAATAGGTGAGCGAAGACACCACCTGCGCCTTACATCAAACGCTAATTGCAATAGGGATTAGGTAGCTTTCATTAGGCGCTAGTTGCAATAGCCATACATAGATCCGCCCCCTTCCCCGAGGTGACGTTAGCGAGAACCCGCGCGAGTGCAGACCAGTATCTTCTCAGACACGATCCGAGCGGTACGTCTCGTCTGTCCAATTTTGTTGGATATAAAGACTTTCCAGTGTTTCTAGTTCGTGTGTTTTGTGTGCACTCCGTGAATATGTACTGGACTCAAAGGACCCCAAACGCCGTGAGTATAGTGCACAGCAGTACTTATTCATTCTCAACTCGCAAAGCAAATTTCCACAGAGGAATAGGTACCTATTTTTTTTTATTTTTGTTATCAGATTACATCAACCATCATGCCTGGGGCTGTTCCGACACCGCCGCTGACACCCGAGGCCATGGCGTCATCGTTCACGCCTACGTCTCGCCCTGAACTAGCGAGCCGGGACTGGTACGGCGGCGGCCGCGTCGCGCCGTCCGTAGGCCGCGGCCGCCCTAATAGGCTGCCGTTGTTGCCGACGCCAGTCTCGCAGCCGCCGGTTCAGCCGTCATACGGCTACCACACCGCGTCCACCCGTCCCTACGGCTACTTCACCGCACCACCGGAGACTTCCGGGTATTTCACTGCGCCACAGCCGGTTCTCCCGCCGTGCACCACCCGAGATGGGAAACGGCAGAGGGAACCGGAACCTGACGCAGCATACTCTGGAAAGAGGGTGGCTGCTCTCCCGACCCATGCGACGCTGACCGATGCGGGGCCGGTCGACGACCTGTTCACCAGGCTTGTCTCCGCTGGGCTCATCCGAGAGCCGCGGGCGGCGCCGGGAGATGGGACGGTGACGGTGACTGCTGTCAAGGAGGAGACGAAGGCCGAAGTCGACGAGCACGTCGTGCATAAAGTCGACTTGCTGGATCGCGACAGCTTGAGAATGTACGTATCAAACATCATGGTAAACTGCTTCGTTAATCTGTTTATGCCTGACATGAGATGAGAGAGCTACTCACTAATTTAACTACGTTTATTTTCTTATAGCAAGCAGCCGGGTCTGGTGGCGCTTCTCCACAACGGTGAACCATGCTCGGGGTGCAGCATCCGTTTCCCACCGAAAGAGACCACGCAATATTCTCGACACCTCGACTGGCACTTCCGCCAGAACCGAAGTCGACGCGAGAATGGGGTCTCGCGGCAATGGTACTGCACCCACTCTGACTGGCTCCAGTCCGAAGAACATGGCGGAGATATAGAAAAGACAGGTCCGTTCACTTATCATGTCAGCTCTTGAAATCGTTTTTGATTAAGTATTATTTTGCCGAATAAGGTATAAATTAATTTTCTTTTTTATTTGTTCACAGACAAAAGCTGGTTCGAGACGAGCGGTATGCTCAAAAAGCCCCTCGCAAAAGCCGAGGAGTTCCCGAGCGTAGTGGCCGGGGCAGTAGCCGACGACTACTGCACCATCTGTGGGGACAAGTTTGCCTTGGTGTACAAAGACGATGATGACGAATGGCACCTGAAGAACTGTGTGCGCCTCAACGACAAGAATTGTCACCCGATGTGCCTCGAGAACTGCAAGGTACTACATAATGTACAACTTTATTTGTGTAACTATATTTGACATTTTTTCTTTCCATTTCTCCACATTGTTCAATTATGGTTTTTTTTACATAATGTTTGTTTGGTCGCAGGTCGAAGGGGCAGGTTAACACAGTGTACCTGGTGCCACAATCGTCAGGCTTTGGCACTTCGGCTGGAAACATTGGGCTCACAGGTACCTAATTACACATCATGCTATATGTGACATTCAGATTTAATTTTAATATTGCAATTTATTTGTTACAGGTGACGAACAGTATGTCAGTTGGGCCTTCGAGGCAGGGCATCACTAGGCTTTTTGGCCTCTAACTATGTGACTGTACATTTTAACTTATCACTTAATTTAATTTGTTTTCTAAACCTACCTACATTGATTAATGCACAACTTTATTTAATTAGGATTAATATAATTTGGTTCTCACACATATTTTTACTATTAAAATAATGAAACTGTACCTATCTACTTTAGGATTTGTAACTTGTCCTGTTTTATTGATAATTTAATAACCTTTCAATTTTATATGAAATCAAAACTGTTTCTTATATTTCTTATTGTTTAATTGTTCATTTTAATTTTGTTAATTAGTAAATAATAGGTAACTACTTATGTTTTGCTTTTTTTACTGTAACATTTTTAGTCCAGACATTTTGTGTAGATACGTAATAAATCGATCGAGATATATGCATTACTATAGTTTATATTCATAGTGACTAAGTCTGTTTATTATTGTAAGTCTGAAATTGATTTAGATATGTCACTAAGTTTTGTACTTTGAAATTATTCACTTTGTGATCAGTATTAGTTTATATTGGGCATGTTAGTTGTAGGTAGATTAGTATGGGGTGCCATGTCAGGAAGCCTCCTCGTGAGTTTGCCTCGCCGACTTGCTCCCTGTCCCGACCCATAATTAATCAATGTCCGATGGGAACGGAACGGGAGTCGGTTGGCCCGATGGCGGGCCGGCGCACCCTGGGCATCCAGTACAATGCTTGCATTGCACTGCGATGGCGAATGTCCTGACGTAAGCTAAATAAATATATTTTTATTTTGAAACTATCAACTTTGTTTCATTGGCATAAAGATTTTATCTAGTGTCCATATTTAGTCAAATCTATCTATTTAGATACGATAGTAGTCTCTAAAATAGGCAGATGCACTTAGCTCATGGCTCCTCTGAGTGCACACTGCAATGTATAATTTTCTGCGCACAAGCACACCAACTTTGTCAGTGGCGTATAGTCACCTAACTCATTTTTCTTTTGAGATGTGCCGACAATAAGACAGTGACAAATACTGAGCCACTCTGTCAAGAGACGGAGAACATGATACACTATAATACATAAAATAATCACAAAACCTGTAGTAAGACTTAAACTCACAATAGAAAACCACGAATTCAGTAAAATCACAGGCGTTTTTGTTTTCAAGTGTAGTAGGTAGTGTATCTGACAAACAGTGGCTGACTGAGAACAATGTACCTAAGTATTTATTACTCATTGTACTCATTGAGCAAACAATGATAACAATCTTTTGTAACGAGCTTTGGCCAGCTACGCTACCAAATAACTTAATAATAATGAAGCTTTACAAACGTAGAGCTAGAACAGGCATGAGGGATCCATCTCCACTACGAGGTGTAATTGTGACAACAACAATATTAAGATTAAGAAAGAGCAACTCATCGTACTTAGGGAATTGTGTCAACTTCTATGTATAATAAAACACCCGAAAACATAACTAGTCTGATAATAAATTCAAAAATTATCAGTAACAAGTTCTTCTATAAAAACTTATTAAAAAACATATGAAATCCGTGACTATGAATTTGCATAAAAACAAGAGCATCATTAAAATCACCCATTAATAAATTGGGCACTTGCAATAGGTGAGCGAAGACACCACCTGCGCCTTACATCAAACGCTAATTGCAATAGGGATTAGGTAGCTTTCATTAGGCGCTAGTTGCAATAGCCATACATAGATCCGCCCCCTTCCCCGAGGTGACGTTAGCGAGAACCCGCGCGAGTGCAGACCAGTATCTTCTCAGACACGATCCGAGCGGTACGTCTCGTCTGTCCAATTTTGTTGGATATAAAGACTTTCCAGTGTTTCTAATTCGTGTGTTTTGTGTGCACTCCGTGAATATGTACTGGACTCAAAGGACCCCAAACGCCGTGAGTATAGTGCACAGCAGTACTTATTCATTCTCAACTCGCAAAGCAAATTTCCACAGAGGAATAGGTACCTATTTTTTTTTATTTTTGTTATCAGATTACATCAACCATCATGCCTGGGGCTGTTCCGACACCGCCGCTGACACCCGAGGCCATGGCGTCAGCGTTCACGCCTACGTCTCGCCCTGAACTAGCGAGCCGGGACTGGTACGGCGGCGGCCGCGTCGCGCCGTCCGTAGGCCGCGGCCGCCCTAATAGGCTGCCGTTGTTGCCGACGCCAGTCTCGCAGCCGCCGGTTCAGCCGTCATACGGCTACCACACCGCGTCCACCCGTCCCTACGGCTACTTCACCGCACCACCGGAGCCTTCCGGGTATTTCACTGCGCCACAGCCGGTTCTCCCGCCGTGCACCACCCGAGATGGGAAACGGCAGAGGGAACCGGAACCTGACGCAGCATACTCTGGAAAGAGGGTGGCTGCTCTCCCGACCCATGCGACGCTGACCGAAGCGGGGCCGGTCGACGACCTGTTCACCAGGCTTGTCTCCGCTGGGCTCATCCGAGAGCCGCGGGCGGCGCCGGGAGATGGGACGGTGACGGTGACTGCTGTCAAGGAGGAGACGAAGGCCGAAGTCGACGAGCACGTCGTGCATAAAGTCGACTTGCTGGATCGCGACAGCTTGAGAATGTACGTATTTCATCATGGTAAACTGCTTCGTTAATCTGTTTATGCCTGACATGAGATGAGAAAGCTACTCACTAATTTAACTACGTTTATTTTCTTATAGCAAGCAGCCGGGTCTGGTGGCGCTTCTCCACAACGGTGAACCATGCTCGGGGTGCAGCATCCGTTTCCCACCGAAAGAGACCACGCAATATTCTCGACACCTCGACTGGCATTTCCGCCAGAACCGAAGTCGACGCGAGAATGGGGTCTCGCGGCAATGGTACTGCACCCACTCTGACTGGCTCCAGTCCGAAGAACATGGCGGAGATATAGAAAAGACAGGTCCGTTCACTTATCATGTCAGCTCTTGAAATCGTTTTTGATTAAGTATTATTTTGCCGAATAAGGTATAAATTAATTTTATTTTTTATTTGTTCACAGACAAAAGCTGGTTCGAGACGAGCGGTATGCTCAAAAAGCCCCTCGCAAAAGCCGAGGAGTTCCCGAGCGTAGTGGCCGGGGCAGTAGCCGACGACTACTGCACCATCTGTGGGGACAAGTTTGCCTTGGTGTACAAAGACGATGATGACGAATGGCACCTGAAGAACTGTGTGCGCCTCAACGACAAGAATTGTCACCCGATGTGCCTCGAGAACTGCAAGGTACTACATAATATACAACTTTATTTGTGTAACTATATTTGACATTTTTTCTTTCCATTTCTCCACATTGTTCAATTATGGTTTTTTTTACATAATGTTTGTTTGGTCGCAGGTCGAAGGGGCAGGTTAACACAGTGTACCTGGTGCCACAATCGTCAGGCTTTGGCACTTCGGCTGGAAACATTGGGCTCACAGGTACCTAATTACACATCATGCTATATGTGACATTCAGATTTAATTTTAATATTGCAATTTATTTGTTACAGGTGACGAACAGTATGTCAGTTGGGCCTTCGAGGCAGGGCATCACTAGGCTTTTTGGCCTCTAACTATGTGACTGTACATTTTAACTTATCACTTAATTTAATTTGTTTTGTAAACCTACCTACATTGATTAATGCACAACTTTATTTAATTAGGATTAATATAATTTGGTTCTCACACATATTTTTACTATTAAAATAATGAAACTGTACCTATCTACTTTAGGATTTGTAACTTGTCCTGTTTTATTGATAATTTAATAACCTTTCAATTTTATATGAAATCAAAACTGTTTCTTATATTTCTTATTGTTTAATTGTTCATTTTAATTTTGTTAATTAGTAAATAATAGGTAACTACTTATGTTTTGCTTTTTTTACTGTAACATTTTTAGTCCAGACATTTTGTGTAGATACGTAATAAATCGATCGAGATATATGCATTACTATAGTTTATATTCATAGTGACTAAGTCTGTTTATTATTGTAAGTCTGAAATTGATTTAGATATGTCACTAAGTTTTGTACTTTGAAATTATTCACTTTGTGATCAGTATTAGTTTATATTGGGCATGTTAGTTGTAGGTAGATTAGTATGGGGTGCCATGTCAGGAAGCCTCCTCGTGAGTTTGCCTCGCCGACTTGCTCCCTGTCCCGACCCATAATTAATCAATGTCCGATGGGAACGGAACGGGAGTCGGTTGGCCCGATGGCGGGCCGGCGCACCCTGGGCATCCAGTACAATGCTTGCATTGCACTGCGATGGCGAATGTCCTGACGTAAGCTAAATAAATATATTTTTATTTTGAAACTATCAACTTTGTTTCATTGGCATAAAGATTTTATCTAGTGTCCATATTTAGTCAAATCTATCTATTTAGATACGATAGTAGTCTCTAAAATAGGCAGATGCACTTAGCTCATGGCTCCTCTGAGTGCACACTGCAATGTATAATTTTCTGCGCACAAGCACACCAACTTATAACAACGTATAGTCACCTAACTCATTTTTCTTTTGAGATGTGCCGACAATAAGACAGTGACAAATACTGAGCCACTCTGTCAAGAGACGGAGAACATGATACACTATAATACATAAAATAATCACAAAACCTGTAGTAAGACTTAAACTCACAATAGAAAACCACGAATTCAGTAAAATCACAGGCGTTTTTGTTTTCAAGTGTAGTAGGTAGTGTATCTGACAAACAGTGGCTGACTGAGAACAATGTACCTAAGTATTTATTACTCATTGTACTCATTGAGCAAACAATGATAACAATCTTTTGTAACGAGCTTTGGCCAGCTACGCTACCAAATAACTTAATAATAATGAAGCTTTACAAACGTAGAGCTAGAACAGGCATGAGGGATCTATCTCCACTACGAGGTGTAATTGTGACAACAACAATATTAAGATTAAGAAAGAGCAACTCATCGTACTTAGGGAATTGTGTCAACTTCTATGTATAATAAAACACCCGAAAACATAACTAGTCTGATAATAAATTCAAAAATTATCAGTAACAAGTTCTTCTATAAAAACTTATTAAAAAACATATGAAATCCGTGACTATGAATTTGCATAAAAACAAGAGCATCATTAAAATCACCCATTAATAAATTGGGCACTTGCAATAGGTGAGCGAAGACACCACCTGCGCCTTACATCAAACGCTAATTGCAATAGGGATTAGGTAGCTTTCATTAGGCGCTAGTTGCAATAGCCATACATAGATCCGCCCCCTTCCCCGAGGTGACGTTAGCGAGAACCCGCGCGAGTGCAGACCAGTATCTTCTCAGACACGATTCGAGCGGTACGTCTCGTCTGTCCAATTTTGTTGGATATAAAGACTTTTCAGTGTTTCTAGTTCGTGTGTTTTGTGTGCACTCCGTGAATATGTACTGGACTCAAAGGACCCCAAACGCCGTGAGTATAGTGCACAGCAGTACTTATTCATTCTCAACTCGCAAAGCAAATTTCCACAGAGGAATAGGTACCTATTTTTTATTTATTTTTGTTATCAGATTACATCAACCATCATGCCTGGGGCTGTTCCGACACCGCCGCTGACACCCGAGGCCATGGCGTCATCGTTCACGCCTACGTCTCGCCCTGAACTAGCGAGCCGGGACTGGTACGGCGGCGGCCGCGTCGCGCCGTCCGTAGGCCGCGGCCGCCCTAATAGGCTGCCGTTGTTGGCGACGCCAGTCTCGCAGCCGCCGGTTCAGCCGTCATACGGCTACCACACCGCGTCCACCCGTCCCTACGGCTACTTCACCGCACCACCGGAGACTTCCGGGTATTTCACTGCGCCACAGCCGGTTCTCCCGCCGTGCACCACCCGAGATGGGAAACGGCAGAGGGAACCGGAACCTGACGCAGCATACTCTGGAAAGAGGGTGGCTGCTCTCCCGACCCATGCGACGCTGACCGATGCGGGGCCGGTCGACGACCTGTTCACCAGGCTTGTCTCCGCTGGGCTCATCCGAGAGCCGCGGGCGGCGCCGGGAGATGGGACGGTGACGGTGACTGCTGTCAAGGAGGAGACGAAGGCCGAAGTCGACGAGCACGTCGTGCATAAAGTCGACTTGCTGGATCGCGACAGCTTGAGAATGTACGTATCAAACATCATGGTAAACTGCTTCGTTAATCTGTTTATGCCTGACATGAGATGAGAGAGCTACTCACTAATTTAACTACGTTTATTTTCTTATAGCAAGCAGCCGGGTCTGGTGGCGCTTCTCCACAACGGTGAACCATGCTCGGGGTGCAGCATCCGTTTCCCACCGAAAGAGACCACGCAATATTCTCGACACCTCGACTGGCACTTCCGCCAGAACCGAAGTCGACGCGAGAATGGGGTCTCGCGGCAATGGTACTGCACCCACTCTGACTGGCTCCAGTCCGAAGAACATGGCGGAGATATAGAAAAGACAGGTCCGTTCACTTATCATGTCAGCTCTTGAAATCGTTTTTGATTAAGTATTATTTTGCCGAATAAGGTATAAATTAATTTTCTTTTTTATTTGTTCACAGACAAAAGCTGGTTCGAGACGAGCGGTATGCTCAAAAAGCCCCTCGCAAAAGCCGAGGAGTTCCCGAGCGTAGTGGCCGGGGCAGTAGCCGACGACTACTGCACCATCTGTGGGGACAAGTTTGCCTTGGTGTACAAAGACGATGATGACGAATGGCACCTGAAGAACTGTGTGCGCCTCAACGACAAGAATTGTCACCCGATGTGCCTCGAGAACTGCAAGGTACTACATAATATACAACTTTATTTGTGTAACTATATTTGACATTTTTTCTTTCCATTTCTCCACATTGTTCAATTATGGTTTTTTTTACATAATGTTTGTTTGGTCGCAGGTCGAAGGGGCAGGTTAACACAGTGTACCTGGTGCCACAATCGTCAGGCTTTGGCACTTCGGCTGGAAACATTGGGCTCACAGGTACCTAATTACACATCATGCTATATGTGACATTCAGATTTAATTTTAATATTGCAATTTATTTGTTACAGGTGACGAACAGTATGTCAGTTGGGCCTTCGAGGCAGGGCATCACTAGGCTTTTTGGCCTCTAACTATGTGACTGTACATTTTAACTTATCACTTAATTTAATTTGTTTTGTAAACCTACCTACATTGATTAATGCACAACTTTATTTAATTAGGATTAATATAATTTGGTTCTCACACATATTTTTACTATTAAAATAATGAAACTGTACCTATCTACTTTAGGATTTGTAACTTGTCCTGTTTTATTGATAATTTAATAACCTTTCAATTTTATATGAAATCAAAACTGTTTCTTATATTTCTTATTGTTTAATTGTTCATTTTAATTTTGTTAATTAGTAAATAATAGGTAACTACTTATGTTTTGCTTTTTTTACTGTAACATTTTTAGTCCAGACATTTTGTGTAGATACGTAATAAATCGATCGAGATATATGCATTACTATAGTTTATATTCATAGTGACTAAGTCTGTTTATTATTGTAAGTCTGAAATTGATTTAGATATGTCACTAAGTTTTGTACTTTGAAATTATTCACTTTGTGATCAGTATTAGTTTATATTGGGCATGTTAGTTGTAGGTAGATTAGTATGGGGTGCCATGTCAGGAAGCCTCCTCGTGAGTTTGCCTCGCCGACTTGCTCCCTGTCCCGACCCATAATTAATCAATGTCCGATGGGAACGGAACGGGAGTCGGTTGGCCCGATGGCGGGCCGGCGCACCCTGGGCATCCAGTACAATGCTTGCATTGCACTGCGATGGCGAATGTCCTGACGTAAGCTAAATAAATATATTTTTATTTTGAAACTATCAACTTTGTTTCATTGGTATAAAGATTTTATCTAGTGTCCATATTTAGTCAAATCTATCTATTTAGATACGATAGTAGTCTCTAAAATAGGCAGATGCACTTAGCTCATGGCTCCTCTGAGTGCACACTGCAATGTATAATTTTCTGCGCACAAGCACACCAACTTTGTCAGTGGCGTATAGTCACCTAACTCATTTTTCTTTTGAGATGTGCCGACAATAAGACAGTGACAAATACTGAGCCACTCTGTCAAGAGACGGAGAACATGATACACTATAATACATAAAATAATCACAAAACCTGTAGTAAGACTTAAACTCACAATAGAAAACCACGAATTCAGTAAAATCACAGGCGTTTTTGTTTTCAAGTGTAGTAGGTAGTGTATCTGACAAACAGTGGCTGACTGAGAACAATGTACCTAAGTATTTATTACTCATTGTACTCATTGAGCAAACAATGATAACAATCTTTTGTAACGAGCTTTGGCCAGCTACGCTACCAAATAACTTAATAATAATGAAGCTTTACAAACGTAGAGCTAGAACAGGCATGAGGGATCCATCTCCACTACGAGGTGTAATTGTGACAACAACAATATTAAGATTAAGAAAGAGCAACTCATCGTACTTAGGGAATTGTGTCAACTTCTATGTATAATAAAACACCCGAAAACATAACTAGTCTGATAATAAATTCAAAAATTATCAGTAACAAGTTCTTCTATAAAAACTTATTAAAAAACATATGAAATCCGTGACTATGAATTTGCATAAAAACAAGAGCATCATTAAAATCACCCATTAATAAATTGGGCACTTGCAATAGGTGAGCGAAGACACCACCTGCGCCTTACATCAAACGCTAATTGCAATAGGGATTAGGTAGCTTTCATTAGGCGCTAGTTGCAATAGCCATACATAGATCCGCCCCCTTCCCCGAGGTGACGTTAGCGAGAACCCGCGCGAGTGCAGACCAGTATCTTCTCAGACACGATCCGAGCGGTATGTCTCGTCTGTCCAATTTTGTTGGATATAAAGACTTTCCAGTGTTTCTAGTTCGTGTGTTTTGTGTGCACTCCGTGAATATGTACTGGACTCAAAGGACCCCAAACGCCGTGAGTATAGTGCACAGCAGTACTTATTCATTCTCAACTCGCAAAGCAAATTTCCACAGAGGAATAGGTACCTATTTTTTTTTATTTTTGTTATCAGATTACATCAACCATCATGCCTGGGGCTGTTCCGACACCGCCGCTGACACCCGAGGCCATGGCGTCAGCGTTCACGCCTACGTCTCGCCCTGAACTAGCGAGCCGGGACTGGTACGGCGGCGGCCGCGTCGCGCCGTCCGTAGGCCGCGGCCGCCCTAATAGGCTGCCGTTGTTGCCGACGCCAGTCTCGCAGCCGCCGGTTCAGCCGTCATACGGCTACCACACCGCGTCCACCCGTCCCTACGGCTACTTCACCGCACCACCGGAGCCTTCCGGGTATTTCACTGCGCCACAGCCGGTTCTCCCGCCGTGCACCACCCGAGATGGGAAACGGCAGAGGGAACCGGAACCTGACGCAGCATACTCTGGAAAGAGGGTGGCTGCTCTCCCGACCCATGCGACGCTGACCGAAGCGGGGCCGGTCGACGACCTGTTCACCAGGCTTGTCTCCGCTGGGCTCATCCGAGAGCCGCGGGCGGCGCCGGGAGATGGGACGGTGACGGTGACTGCTGTCAAGGAGGAGACGAAGGCCGAAGTCGACGAGCACGTCGTGCATAAAGTCGACTTGCTGGATCGCGACAGCTTGAGAATGTACGTATTTCATCATGGTAAACTGCTTCGTTAATCTGTTTATGCCTGACATGAGATGAGAAAGCTACTCACTAATTTAACTACGTTTATTTTCTTATAGCAAGCAGCCGGGTCTGGTGGCGCTTCTCCACAACGGTGAACCATGCTCGGGGTGCAGCATCCGTTTCCCACCGAAAGAGACCACGCAATATTCTCGACACCTCGACTGGCACTTCCGCCAGAACCGAAGTCGACGCGAGAATGGGGTCTCGCGGCAATGGTACTGCACCCACTCTGACTGGCTCCAGTCCGAAGAACATGGCGGAGATATAGAAAAGACAGGTCCGTTCACTTATCATGTCAGCTCTTGAAATCGTTTTTGATTAAGTATTATTTTGCCGAATAAGGTATAAATTATTTTTCTTTTTTATTTGTTCACAGACAAAAGCTGGTTCGAGACGAGCGGTATGCTCAAAAAGCCCCTCGCAAAAGCCGAGGAGTTCCCGAGCGTAGTGGCCGGGGCAGTAGCCGACGACTACTGCACCATCTGTGGGGACAAGTTTGCCTTGGTGTACAAAGACAATGATGACGAATGGCACCTGAAGAACTGTGTGCGCCTCAACGACAAGAATTGTCACCCGATGTGCCTCGAGAACTGCAAGGTACTACATAATATACAACTTTATTTGTGTAACTATATTTGACATTTTTTCTTTCCATTTCTCCACATTGTTCAATTATGGTTTTTTTACATAATGTTTGTTTGGTCGCAGGTCGAAGGGGCAGGTTAACACAGTGTACCTGGTGCCACAATCGTCAGGCTTTGGCACTTCGGCTGGAAACATTGGGCTCACAGGTACCTAATTACACATCATGCTATATGTGACATTCAGATTTAATTTTAATATTGCAATTTATTTGTTACAGGTGACGAACAGTATGTCAGTTGGGCCTTCGAGGCAGGGCATCACTAGGCTTTTTGGCCTCTAACTATGTGACTGTACATTTTAACTTATCACTTAATTTAATTTGTTTTCTAAACCTACCTACATTGATTAATGCACAACTTTATTTAATTAGGATTAATATAATTTGGTTCTCACACATATTTTTACTATTAAAATAATGAAACTGTACCTATCTACTTTAGGATTTGTAACTTGTCCTGTTTTATTGATAATTTAATAACCTTTAAATTTTATATGAAATCAAAACTGTTTCTTATATTTCTTATTGTTTAATTGTCCATTTTAATTTTGTTATATGCATTACTATAGTTTATATTCATAGTGACTAAGTCTGTTTATTATTGTAAGTCTGAAATTGATTTAGATATGTCACTAAGTTTTGTACTTTGAAATTATTCACTTTGTGATCAGTATTAGTTTATATTGGGCATGTTAGTTGTAGGTAGATTAGTATGGGGTGCCATGTCAGGAAGCCTCGTCGTGAGTTTGCCTCGCCGACTTGCTCCCTGTCCCGACCCATAATTAATCAATGTCCGATGGGAACGGAACGGGAGTCGGTTGGCCCGATGGCGGGCCGGCGCACCCTGGGCATCCAGTACAATGCTTGCATTGCACTGCGATGGCGAATGTCCTGACGTAAGCTAATTAATGATTTTTATTTTGAAACTATCAACTTTGTTTCATTGGCATAAAGATTTTATCTAGTGTCCATATTTAGTCAAATCTATCTATTTAGATACGACAGTAGTCTCTAAAATAGGCAGATGCACTTAGCTCATGGCTCCTCTGAGTGCACACTGCAATGTATAATTTTCTGCGCACAAGCACACCAACTTTGTCAGTGGCGTATAGTCACCTAACTCATTTTTCTTTTGAGATGTGCCGACAATAAGACAGTGACAAATACTGAGCCACTCTGTCAAGAGACGGAGAACATGATACACTATAATACATAAAATAATCACAAAACCCGTAGTAAGACTTAAACTCACAATAGAAAACCACGAATTCAGTAAAATCACAGGCGTTTTTGTTTTCAAGTGTAGTAGGTAGTGTATCTGACAAACAGTGGCTGACTGAGAACAATGTACCTAAGTATTTATTACTCATTGTACTCATTGAGCAAACAATAACAATAAAATGAAATGTAAAGAACGTAAAGATATCGTAGGTCTTTCAGTCGAGCGTATAATTGAATTGTCTTGTGTGGAATTAGAGAGTTATGTTATAGTATGTGTGTACAGACCACCTTCTGGAAATTATAACACATTTGAGTCCATAATGGAAAATGTACTCAAAAAAATAAGTAATAAAAGGAAACATATTATTATCTGTGGCGATTTTAACGTTAATTTGTTAGAGAGCACACCATCATGTACTCGTTTACTTTCCGTTTTTAAATCCTTTGACTTAGTTAATCAATTTCTAGAGCCTACTAGAATCACTTCCCACTCGGCCACCTGTCTTGATAATATTTTTTCAAATAAAGACCCTGTTTCAAAGTCTGTTATTACCAATCTTACGTCTGATCATTGTGGTTTGCTGATTGCTTTTGTTGATAACTTATTGATTGAACCAAAATATTTAACATATAGACCTATTACGAAGAGTCGTGAAGACATTTTTATGAATAAATTGGCTATAAAGGTAGCCACACTGCCACTCACACATTCCAGCCCGGACGATCAATATACTTATTTGTTTCATGTAATAAAAAATGAGTTCGAAAATACCTTCACAAAAAAGACAGTTAAATCTTCAAATAATAAAATGAAATTTGGTGACTGGGCTACAAAAGGTATATATAAAAGTAGAAATAAGATGTATGAATTATACGCACAAAAGGAATACAATCACAATAAGGACTTTCATGAGTATGTAAAGAAATTGTAACTCTGACTTCATCAAGGATCATCCATTCTTAAGAAATAATAGCAAATATACTTTTAGCAGTGTTAGGAGATTGAAAAAATATATCCGTTTAAACAAGTTTATTACAAAACAAAACAAAATTATTAATAGTCAAAATCTGTATAGAAAATATAAGACACTACGTGTTCAAAATAATAAATTAGTTGACAAGTTAAGTAAAATTAAGAATTGTACCAACTTAAATAGAAATAATTATGATCTATATATACAAAAATTCAATTCCAAAATTGATAATCTTGAGCAGTCAATGAAAAATATGCTCAAAAATATTCAGAACCTATCACAGAAACAACTGAATTACCAGATTTTAGCTTCTAATGACATGGAGGATCTATGCAATTTTAATGCAGAGCGGTTTGAATCCTTAAATAGAAAATGTTTATTCAACCAGCATGAAAATCAACCTGCAAGTATATTATTAGGGCAACAAAATGAAGCACAGTCTTGTTCAAAAAAGTTACGCATATTTTCTGACCTTGATGAAGTTAGGGACTCTTTAAACTTGAGCAGTAATAGTAATAGTGAGTTTGTTATGTTTAGTGATGAGATAGGGAAAAACATGGGCCAGATGTTAAGCCAACAAACAGGCCAAATTGTAACAAATTTTTGTATGCCTGGTGCCACTTATTCACATATTTTAAATAGTGTTTTACGTAAAAAGTTTTCTTCTGGCACTACAATTATTCTTTTTATTGGGAGGAGAGGCAATGTAAGCATTAGTTTACTGCAAAAATACTTCAATCGGTTAACCGAAATGAATGTTAAAAAAAATATTTTATTATCTTTTCCGTACAGCAAATTATTAACACAGGGTGAAAACAACTATAGATATAAATGTAATAACAAATTGCATACTATGACTTATTATAATGATTTGATTAAAATTATTGACTCTAATATTTTTATAAGAAATTATTATTTGACTAAAGATAATTACTATCTTTCTAAATCACAAAAAAATCACATAGCATCTTCGCTTTCATATTACATTATGAACATACAGTTTAATAGAAAAATTACCTTGAATAATGGAATGTCTTTAAACTAAGTTTTCAGACAAAAGAGTCAAACTCTGGCAATTCTACCAAATATAATAATAAAGTTATAGATAGTAAATATTATTATAATAAGTCAAAAGCCATTTCCAATTATTTAAATATTGTACATCAGAACATTCAGGGTATGGCTGGCAAGGACCTTGAATTAGAACTATTTTTAAAGTATCACAATATATTTACGTTTTATGCGTTACTGAACACTGGCTGAAAAAGTTTGAATTGTTTAATATCAATGATTACCAGATAACAAGTGCTTATTCTAGAAAGACTGCTATTCATGGTGGTTCACTAATTTTAGTTAGGAATAATTACAAATGTAAGGAACGCAAAGATATTGTGACCCTCTCTATAGAACGGACTATTGAGATATCATGTGTGGAATTGGAGAACAGTGTTATAGTCTGCGTTTACCGCCCGCCCACTGGTAATTTTATCCTGTTTGAATCAACAATGGAGGATGTGCTGAAAAAAATTGTTATCAAAAATAAAAATATTGTTGTATGTGGGGACTTCAATATTAATATACTTGAGAAATCTGTTTCCTCGGTTAGATTATTAACATTGTTTGCTTCATTTGATTTAATTAATCAATTTTTAGAACCAACTAGAATCACTGCTTCATCAGCGACTTGTCTTGATAATGTTTTTTGTAGTCACTCACCTATTAATAAAGCTATTCTAACAAATCTGACGTCTGATCACTTTGGTCAGATGATAACTTTTAATATAAATAAGGCTGAGATACAAAAGAAAGTTACTTGTAGGCCAATAACGGCAAATCGTATTGACCGTTTCAAAAATAATGTTATTGTAAAACTTTCTGAGCTGTCATTTGAAAATAGAAATCCTGACGTTTTGTATAGTAACTTATTTGACTGTGTTCAAAATGAATTCGAAAAAACCTTCACTATCAAAACTTTTATGTCGAACACTAAATTTAACTTCAATGAGTGGGCCACTAAAGGTATTTATAAAAGTAGAAACCAACTTTATGAATTATACGAGACTAGAAAGTATAACCACGCACCCTCTTTTGTTGACTATGTGAGGAATTATTCAAAGCTATTCAAAAAAGTATGTTTTATTGCTAAATCTTTATATATAAAAGATAAAATAATCAAGTCTAATAGTAAAGTTAAAGCTACATGGGAAGTTGTAAATCGTGAAACAGGTAAATCTAAGCCACGCGATACTAAAATTAGCTTAAAAATAAATGACGTCATTTTAAATTCAGAAACAGATGTTGCCGGTGCTTTTGAAAGTTATTTTACAAATATACCTATAATAACAACATCTACATTAAATTCTTCTCCAATGGAATCTGAAGAACTTTTGAAAAAATATGCACCATGTAAAACTGATCTTTGCTTTAAATTTAACTTTGTAAATCCCTCAGACATTATGAAGACTTTCACTAAGTTAAAACAAAAAAAGTCTCGTGATATATGGGACATGTCAGTGTCAGTAATGAAGAACATAATAAGCAATATTGCACCTTATTTAGCTGTAATATTTAACAATTGTGTTGAGGAAGGGGTGTTTCCAGACTTAATGAAACACAGTAAAGTAATTCCTTTATTTAAATCTGGGTGCAAAAGTGACCCAACTAACTTTAGGCCTATTTCTATCTTACCTTCATTAAGTAAAATATTTGAAAAAATAATTGAAGACCAATTGCTGTCATACTTTATTAAAAATGAATTCCTCCATAGCGAACAATATGGGTTTACTAGAGGTCGTAGTACTACCGATGCTGGTGTTGCGCTTCTCAAGCATATTTTCGAAGCTTGGGAGGTGCGCCAGGATGCCATTGGTATATTTTGTGATCTTTCCAAGGCATTTGATTGTGTTGAACACGATACTCTTGTACGTAAACTGCGTCATTATGGTATTAAGGATAAAGCTTTAAAATTAATATCATCTTATTTAAGTGAAAGAATTCAAAAGATTGATATCAATGGAGTCAAATCTTCGGGGTCTTATTTGAAGATGGGAGTTCCACAGGGTTCTATTTTAGGGCCTTTTCTGTTTTTAATATATATTAATGATTTACCTTTCTATGTTAAAAACCTTTGTGATATTGTTTTGTTTGCTGATGATACCTCTCTCATATTTAAAGTTGACCGGAAAAAGAATTGTTTTGACGATGTAAACAGGGCACTTTCGAGGGTCTTAGATTGGTTTACTTTGAATAATTTACAATTGAATACTAAGAAGACCAAGTGTGTAAAATTCTCTCTACCTAATGTGAATAATGTTCAAACCTTTTTAAAAATGAATAATGAAGAGCTTGAATTAGTTAACACCACTGTATTTTTAGGCATAACGTTAGATTCTAAGCTACAGTGGTTTGGTCATATAGAAACTCTTGCAGGAAAGCTTAGCTCAGCTGCTTATGCTGTTAGAAAAATTAGAAACCTAACTGATGTTGACACAGCTCGACTGGTGTATTTCAGTTATTTTCATAGTGTCATGTCTTACGGTATTTTGCTGTGGGGTAAAGCAGCCGATATTCAAACTATCTTTGTCCTACAAAAACGTGCAATAAGATCTATTTACAAGTTAGGCTCTAGAGATTCCCTTCGTGAATTGTTTAAAGAAATAAAAATACTTACTGTACCTTCCCAATACATTTACAGCTGTATAATTTATATTTATCAGAACAAATACACTTTTGAAAAAAACAGTGACACTCACAATATAAATACTAGAAATAAGAATAAGTTAGCTATTTTAAGTTATAGACTAAAAAAAACACGCAATTCTTTTATTGGGCAAGGTATACGCTTTTATAACAAAATTCCCGCAGCAATTACTAATTTACCACTACATAAATTTAAATTATTAGTCAAAAACACCTTGCAAACTAAAGGTTATTACACTATTAATGATTATGTGAATGACAAATTTGTGTGGAAAGAAACTGTACTCCAATTTTCACTAGATATGCCAATTTGATAATATATAATATTTAATTTATTTAATTTTATAATATGTATTGTGTTGTTGTGACTGTGCATTGTCGGACAGCCTTAAAATAAAGTTAATACTTTTGTTATTAAGTTTGTATATCGTTTCTAACTAGATATACTTTTACTATTTTTTTTTCTGTATGGCACTGCACAGCAAAATATTGAAATAATGTAACCACAACAATTGTGACTTCATATTTTGAAAAGAGTGACTACACGAGTTTGTTGCCGGAGTCTTCTCGGTAGTTCAACTTTTGGAACCGGTGTAAATTTAGACATGATAGACAGATTTACAATAAGACATTGTAAGACCATTTCTTAAATAGATATACATAATTTATGATTTTTGACGATTCGAAAGAGCTTCTTAGGAGCCTACTTGAATAAATATATTTTTGATTTTGATTTTGAATATTCCAAGACTTTCAAAAAGATATGTAACCGCGCCAAAGCGATACACATCCGAGACAAAATTGAAAAATCTAATAACAAAACAAAAACTACATGGAATATAATAAACCGTGAAACTGGTAAAGTCAAGTCACAAAACACCACGTTCACAATAAATGTAGATAATCAAATTATAAATTCTGACCACGAAATAGCTAGCATATTTGAAGATTACTTTTCAAAAATACCTTCGATTACAACATCTCATTTAGATTCTTCTTCTCTTGAAGCAAGTTCCATCCTGAGGCATTGTGTGCCCGAGTGTAGCGAGACTTTCCAATTTACCCATGTTGTTCCTCAAAAAATCATTAAAATTTTTAAATCCCTAAAATTGAAAAATACAGGGGATTTATGGGATGTATCTGTAAAAATAGTTAAGAATATCATTGATATTATTGCCCCTTATCTCGCGCAAATTTTTAATAACTGTATAGATGAAAGTATTTTTCCTAATTTAATGAAATACAGTAAGATTATTCCGCTATTTAAATCAGGTGATAGAGAGGATCCTAGTAATTTTCGTCCAATTTCTATTTTACCAGCACTTAGTAAAATATTTGAAAAAATTATTTTGGAACAATTGATTAAGCATTTTAATTTAAATAATCTTTTCCATGGTGCGCAATATGGATTTACAAAGGGTCGTTCTACTACTGATGCTGGTGTAGCGCTGTTAAGGCACATATTTGATGCATGGGAGAGTTCACAAAATGCTATTGGTATATTCTGTGACTTATCAAAGGCATTTGACTGCGTTGACCATCAGACGCTAATTTTAAAATTACAACACTATGGGGTTACAAATTCAGCTCTGAAGTTAATCACATCTTACTTAAGTTCTAGAACTCAAATAGTTGACATCAATGGAACAAAATCTTCAGGGTCTTATGTCAAAATGGGAGTTCCACAGGGTTCAATTCTAGGGCCTTTTTTATTTTTAATATACGTAAACGACTTGCCTTTCTTTGCTAAGGAATTTTGTGAGATTGTGTTGTTTGCAGATGATACTTCTTTAATTTTTAAATGTGATAGAAATAAAGTTAACTTTGACGACGTAAACAATGCGCTATCTCAAGTAATGAATTGGTTTACTGTGAACAATTTACAACTGAATGCAAAGAAAACTAAATGTATTAAATTTATTTTACCTAATGTTAGGGAAGTGGATACAAACATTAAATTAAATAATCAGTCGCTAAATTTAATTCAATCCACCACGTTTTTAGGCATTACAATCGATGCGAAACTCCAGTGGAACCCTCACATCACAACACTTTGTAGTAGACTTAGCTCCGCGGCTTATGCTATTAGAAAAATAAGGCAATATACTGATATTGCCACGGCGCGCTTGGTTTACTTTAGTTACTTCCATAGTATTATGTCGTATGGTATTCTTCTGTGGGGTAAAGCAGCAGACATTGAAACAGTATTTATCTTGCAAAAACGTGCAATTAGAGCAATCTACTGCCTTGCTGCTCGAACATCTCTTAGAGACTTATTTAAAGAAATAGATATACTAACAGTGGCTTCTCAATATATTTATGCTTGCATAATTTTTGTACGTCAAAATTTAAATTCCTACTTAAGACACAGCGATGTACATGCATTAAATACAAGAAATAAAAATAAGTTGATCTTACCGTCTCTAAGACTGCATAAAGTTTTTAATACTTTTATGGGTCAAAGCATACTTTACTATAACAAGATTCCTAATAACGTACTAGACTTGCCATTTGACAAATTTAAAATTCACATTAAGAAAATTCTAATGTCCAAAGGTTACTATACTATTAACGATTATATAAATGACAAAAATGCTTGGTTGTAACTTATAATGTCATATAGTTATTTCCACCAATAGCATTTCATTGATTTTGTGGTTGCTGGAAGATGTCATGCTCTCTATAAGTTTCTGCGGTGGTGGCGTCGTGTGCCGGGTCGCTCCGTTCCCTATGATATGGTTGAGCGGAGCGATGGCTGGCACATGCGTCATACTTGTGAACAGGTGCCACTAGTGGAAATGGTCATCTCTAAGCTTCCTTGATTTTGTAATAATTTACCTACATATTCATCAATAGTATAATTTTTGAGGGATTTTTGAGGTATATGGCATTATAGGATATTATATATAAAACAATACAATTATTATTGTAATGACGTGCTCAGACAAGTGTTTAAAATTAATGAAAGATGTTTAGCTTTATTAGGTCTTTGTATATTTAATTGTTGACCTTTGTGTATTGTAATACCTATATTGTGAAGGTGCATTGTCGGACAGCCTTTAAATACAGTAAATATTCTTATCATTAGGTACTTATTGGTACTTTAATATACCTTTTTTATACTCTGTGCGACACTGCGCTGCTAAATACTATTACTGTGTAATTAAACATTGTAACTTAATGATTGAAAAGAGTGACTACACGAGTTTGTTGCCGGAATCTTCTCGGTAGTTCAACTTTTGGAACCGGTGTAAATTCAGACAGACTGACAGACAGACTGACTGACAGACAGACTGACTGACGGACAGACAGACAGACTGACTGACGGACAGACGGACCGACAGACAGACCGATAGACAGACTGACATAACATTCTTAGCTTACGTAGATGCAGATAAGACAGAGAGACAAACATTATGAAATTGTTAGTTAATTAATATTAATTTTATGTGATAGACTTAAGGGTTTTTTTGTTGACGATTCAAAAGTGCTTCTTGGGGGCCTAATTGAATAAATATATTTTCATTCATTCATTTCATTCAATGATAACAATCTTTTGTAACGAGCTTTGGCCAGCTACGCTACCAAATAACTTAATAATAATGAAGCTTTACAAACGTAGAGCTAGAACAGGCATGAGGGATCCATCTCCACTACGAGGTGTAATTGTGACAACAACAATATTAAGATTAAGAAAGAGTGTACGATCTTCGATTGTACATTGAACTTCCATAAGTAGGTAAACACGCGTCAGCAATATGAATTACCTACAGCGCGTCCACGCGCCGACTAATTATTATATTTCACAATTATTATTTTAATTGTTATACATTTGTTAAATCAGTGTTAATTCGACTGCTATACCAATTGCGCGTATTCACTCATACCGTTTCACCATACCATTACCATAGTATTTTTAGTATATTTCTTAGACTTGTCATAGTGTTCATATTTTAATAAACCTTAGTATTTGTTACTTATACTAGTGACTTTTTATCCACCATCCTACTCTTAAATGTACAAACCCGTACATTAATGGTCCTTCGATTCGTTGAAAGGAACCTATCGCGAGTGTTCAAACAGTGATATCCTACGGGACTGTGTAGAGTCATTCGCCGTGTGGTTCCTGAACTGAACCAGTCTTGTGGGCTAAATCAGTCCTAAGGCAGATCCACCAATACCAGAGCGGATACTATTGCAGCAAGTACTGGGCCGATTAAGGTTCAGTATCAACACTGCACCGTTAAGAAAACCAAGTAAGATCTTTCCTTTTTAACTTAACTTAAACCAGCACCATGGAAGCTTTATTGGAGACCCAAAACCAACTTATGGCGGGAATAGACCAACTTCTTAAGAACTTTAAGAAGGACAGCCGTGACCGTAAGACACCAGACTACATTAGGAGGAAGCTTGAGACCTTAGATTCTTATTGGAAAGAATTTCATTCTAACCATGTTAGGTTGTGTAGCTTTGGAGACCAAGGGAATGCTTATTTTACAGGTAGAGAATATGAACGCACTAACGAATTTTATAACCAGGCTAGGCAAGTCATACAAAATAATCAGCAAGAGGAAAGTAGACCTTCTACGCCACTTTTAAAACCAGCAACACCATTGAATATTCCACCTGTTACGCCTATTGTTCTACCACGAATGTCGAACCGGTCCGACAGCAAATTAGATGAGTTGTTACGCAAACAGGTTAGCAACTTCAAAGCTTTCTCAAGAACCGTCGCCAACATAAACGTCGACAATCTGATGAATAAGTGGGAGTTTGACGATTCTCTCAAGATGTTACAGTCTAGGTGAGGAATTATCGACACTATGCACTGGGAGATTGACAGCGAGCAGAAAGGCGAAAGTTATGATTACGAGGCATATGAAGCAGAGTTTTCAAAGTATGAAAAAACATTTGATTGTATTAAAAGAGCAATTAACACAAAAATGTGGTCCGTTTCCCATAGGGAAAAGTCGACACCACAGATGGAAATTCCCATCTTTAGTGGCAACTATCAAGCATGGACGTCCTTCAAAGATTTATTTCAGGAATCAATCCACCATAATCCATCCTTGTCTAGCGCACAGAAACTTCAGTTTTTAAAGAGCAAGTTGAAAGGTGAAGCCGAAAAACTAATTCAACATCTAAATGTTAGCTCTGAAAACTACCAAATATCATGGGACATTTTGAATCACCGCTTCAATAACAAAAAAATAATATTTACAACATACATTAACACTCTTTTGAATTTACCAGTTATACAAGTTCAAAATGCTGCCCTTATTAAAAAGCTACACGACACCACCAACGAATGCCTGCATGCCATAGAGAAAATGGGAGTCGATGTTTCCACATGGGACCCCATAATCGTGCATTTATTAGCCCAAAAACTTGACCTTGACTCTCATAATGATTATGTGGGATCGTTAGAAAATCCTAGAGAGTTACCATCTCTAAAAGAATTTTTAAAGTTTTTAGAAATGAAGTTTACGTCGTTAGAAGCATTTCGACGTAAGCAGGAATCGACCAAACCATCCCTCCAGGAAGATAAGCGTTTTAAGAAGACATTTTTCCAGCAACCTTCCACCAGTTACCAACCAATGAAACCATTTACCAAACCATCAACGTCCTATAAAACGTTACATATAGAAAATAAAAGATGTCCACATTGCAACGAAAACCACGCTATTTACTTATGCAAATTGTTTCGCGAATCTAGACCGGACGTAAAGCGAAAAACAATTTCGAAATACAATTTGTGCGAAAACTGCTTATTCGACCATCATGGCAAAAATTGCCTTTCTAACAAAACGTGTCGTCATTGTCAAGCCAAGCACAATTCATTAGTTCACGATTTATTTGCGTCATCGACAAATAATTCGACAACCAGTAACTATCCACCAGTCAACGACCGGAAAACATGCCACATCTCACACGAAAATGTAGCCGAGACTCTCTTGGCTACGGCCTTAGTGAAGGTTCAAGCTGCAGATGGAAACTACCACACCATGCGAGCGCTCATAGACCAGGGTTCTCAAACTTCTCTGATCACCGAAAATGCAGCTCAAATATTACGGTTAACCAGACAACGATGCAAGGGAGTTATTTTCGGCGTTGGAACTAAAGAACATAATTGCAAAGGGGTCATTCAAATCAACATATTATCGCTGCATAATGACTTTTCTACCACCACTGATGTGTTTATTATGAAAAGCTTAATAAACAAATTACCTAATAAGTCTTTTGAAAAGCCGGTATGGAGACATTTAGATAACATTGAGCTAGCTGATCCTGACTTCTACGTCAGTCGCCAAGTAGATATTTTATTGGGCGCAGACATATACTCATCAATTATATTGAGCGGTATCATTAAATTGGGACCATACTATCCTGTTGCACAAGAAACACAACTAAGGTGGATTTTATGCGGAAACGTCGAAAGCCAAAGGTTTCATTGTAATGTAATCATCAACCAGACAGACGAACTACAACGATTTTGGGAAATCGAAGACATTTCACAAACACTATCTCTCTCCGAAACAGATGACCACTGTATTAAACATTACCAATCTACAACTATAAGAGACGAAAGCGGAAGGTACCATGTAAAAATCCCTTTCAAACAGAACCATGAAAACCAGTTAGGAGCATCAAAACCAATGGCTATCGCTCAATTTCGTCAGCAGGAAAAAAGATTTTCTAAAAATAAATCAATGGCAAAAGATTATGCAACGTTTATGAATGAATATCGGTTGCTAGGTCATATGACACTGACCGGTCATGTAAACAGTAACAAGACACGTGAGTGCTATTTGCCGCATCATGGTGTAGAACGTTTAGAGTCTTCGACTACTAAGCTTAGAGTTGTTTTTAACGCGTCCGCCAAAACTTCTACAGGACTAAGCTTAAACGACGTCATGGAGGTGGGGCCAAACCTACAACAAGACCTCCAATCTTTGATTTTGAAGTGGCGTCAATACCAATATGCTTACACCGCAGATATTGAGAAGATGTATAGACAAATAGGGGTTCAAAAATGCGATCAAAAATACCAAAAAATTGTTTGGCGAGACGACCCACATCAACCAATACAAGAATACCAACTGACCACGGTCACTTACGGAACCAAGTCTGCCCCATTTCTGGCGATGATGACGTTGAAACAGCTTGCTGCTGATGAAAGGTCAAAATATTCTACCACTAATGCCACCAGGGTCCTGGAAGAATCCTTCTACATGGATGACCTGATCCACGGAACCCACACAGTTTCTGAAGGAATCCTACTAAAGACAGATCTAATTGAAATTCTGAAATCAGGAGGGTTCAATTTACGTAAGTGGAAGTCAAATACAAAGGAATTTCTATCAAACCAGAATAAAACCAACCAAGATGATTTTGACTTCAAGCAAGCAGAATCCACCAAAACATTAGGCCTTCGTTGGCAACCAAAGAATGACTTATTTGTATTTGATTACAACATAGAATTTGAAAAATCACACCCTACCAAAAGAAGCCTTCTATCTGATATATCTAAAATTTTTGATCCCTTAGGATGGCTTTCGCCGCTTACAACACAATTAAAAATTTTGTTTCAAAATATTTGGAAACTACAACTCGAATGGGATGCAAAATTACCACAAGAGATATGTATTGAGTGGGAGAAAATAAAGACAGACCTACATAACATCAATCATCTACAAGTACCAAGATGGCTGAATACAAAAAAACTAGATACCATTGAGCTACACGGGTTCTGTGACGCCTCCACCAAAGCCTACGCGGCTGTCATATATTGTAAAATTACCAGGCGTGATGCAGCATCTGTCGTATTAGTTGTAGGGAAGGCAAGGCTTGTTCCAACGAGTAAAACCATCACATTACCTAAATTAGAACTTTGTGGCGCGCATTTGCTTTCAAGGTTAATGAAAAAAGTAGAAGACTGTTTATCAGACTATGAGACCAAAAAATACGGCTGGATTGACTCAATGGTCGTTTTAGGTTGGCTCAATGGAGATCCTACTCGTTGGAAACCATTCGTATCAAATCGAGTGAGAGAAATAATTCTTAACATCCCTTCAGAGAGATGGCAGTACGTCAAGTCCGAAGAAAACCCGGCAGACTGTGCTAGTCGTGGCCTGAAACCCTCACAATTAGAACAACACCAGTTATGGTGGCAAGGACCAAAGTGGTTGTCATCCTATAACGACAGCATTCCTAAACAGAACCAAAAATATACCACGGACCAAGAAATTAAAAAATGCAACCAAAATAAAATAATTAATTTAGTAACGCGAGTGCCCGACGACAACATTGTAATGGATCTAATTACAAAGCATAGTTCAATGACAAACGCAGTACGCATTCTAGCTTGGATAATGCGAATACGTAAACCAGTTAAGTCGTCATATTTAACCACCTCTGAATTGAATAATGCCAAGAAATTAATATTAAAAGAGGTACAAAACCAAGTGTTCTCCCAGGAAATTACCCAGTTGAGAAACAATCAACAACTTAATAGAAATAGTAAAATTCATAACCTAATGCCATTTTTAGACCAAGACGGTTTACTGCGTGTTGGTGGCCGATTAAAAAATGCAAACATTGACGATAATATGAAACATCCTTTTATTATTCCATCAAACCACCGATTCACTGACCTATTAATTGACCACGCTCACCAAAAAACACTCCACGGTGGAGCAAGATTAACCCTGGCATTTTTAAGAAAAAGCTTCTGGTTCGTCAGCGGCAACAATGTCACCAAAAAACGTATACGTCAATGCGTCAACTGCAGAAGAAACCAACCAAGTAAGCACCAACAATTGATGGGAGACCTACCTGTAGCAAGAAGCAACCCCTCACGTCCATTTTACCATACTGGCGTAGACTTCACTGGCAGTGTTCTTATCAAGACAAATAAAGGCAGGGGTGTCAAAACCACAAAAGGTTTCGTATCTGTATTTGTATGTATGGCAACCAAAGCCGTACATTTGGAATTAGTTACGGACCTTAGCGCATCAAGTTTTATAGCCGCATTAAGAAGAATGTCGGCTAGAAGAGGCACACCACACCATATGTACTCAGATAACGGCACCAACTTCGTAGGTGCGAGTAGACTCATAAACAGAGAGTTCGAAGACCTTAAGCACGTCCTAAACGAAGAGTTTTTGTCGGAAGCGGCGGAGATGGGTATTGACTGGCACTTTAATGCGCCCGCATGGCCCACCGCAGGAGGTTTGTGGGAGGCAGCAGTTAAAAGTCTCAAGTTCCACCTCAAGCGAGTAGTGGGTGAGCAAAAGCTCACTTTCGAAGAATTCACTACCGTTCTGACTCAAATAGAAGCATGCCTGAACTCACGGCCTCTCTGTCCCTTAACTGAAGACCCGGAAGACCTAAATTACCTCACACCATCACATTTTCTGGCCAGTGGTCCAACCCTCACCATATTTGAAACCGAGAGCGATCTAAGAACCAGGTGGTATTTGACGCAGAAAATCTTCCAAGATATTTGGAAGCGCTGGCAAGCCGAATACCTAACTCAACTATCGGCCCGCTCAAAATGGCGGGAACCACATGAAAACTTTAAAGTTAACGATGTAGTCATTATCCACGACAGCAACTTACCAGCTGGAAAATGGGCTTTGGGAAGAGTTATTGAGCTTCACCCGGGCAAGGATGGCTACGTCCGAGTTGTCACTTTAAAAACCAAGAACGGTACCATGAAGCGTCCAATTACGAAACTTTCTATTCTACCAGTCTCAAACCACCAACATGACACCAAACCAGACAGTAAACCAATCCTGAATGATACTCAGAAGAAAAATTCGCCCAAACGTACAAATAAAACTCTTAATAGCTACCTGACAACCATACTTTTGTTATTTGCTTTATTGTTTACACCAGCGCAAAGTGCATACAGCTTATCACCACTGAAAAATAACAGTATGTACTACTTTGATAAAACCTCCACAATGTCATTAATACGAGATGAGTGGAAACTAGTCGTATATTTTGACTTAAACCCCTACTGGCAGAGTGGTAATTTGTTTGACAAATATGTTGCCCACCTGACCGATATCTGTACTAATTCAAAAATAAAATCGCAATGTGACGTACTGTTACTACAATTAGGTCATGGTTACGATGAATACAACTATTACAATCGAATATTACTCGGTCAGCGGTTCCCGACACATGTGACTAATCGTAGACGCCGTGGGCTTATCAATGGAATAGGCAGTGTTGCCCATAGTTTATTTGGAATTTTAGACGAAAATTTTGCTGAACAATACTCTAAAGATATAGATTTAATACGTGCCAATGAGAAACACCTTGAGAGCTTATGGAGAAACCAAACATCAGTAGTAGAGGCGGAGTACAATTTGCTGAAGAAAGCGAAATCTACCGTGGATAAGCAATACAAAATACTCAACCAACACATCAACAACCTTGAAAAATCTGCCAACGAATTGAAAACAGAATTAAACAATGTCGCCACCATTAATGACTTTGCCATAACATCCATGATTGCAAACAACATCTTATCTGATTTGCGAAAAATCCAAGAAACCCTGTTAGAAGCCATAACCAACCTTTATTATGGAAACTTCAATGTTCATTTACTGAAACCAGAACAACTGTTGCAAGAACTGCATATTATAGCGGGACGCATTCCTAAAGATTTATCTCTACCAATAGATAACATCTACAACCAATTACCAAAACTCTATCATTTATTAAAGGTCAAAGCGAGGGTAACAAAGGAATATTCCTTATTCGAGCTAAAGATTCCATTAGTGAGCAGAGAACCATTCGACATATATAAGATCATACCAATTCCCAGAGAAACGGACAACAACATGGTCACCCTACTTCCGATCGCCAGTCATGTTGCGATCAACTTACAGAAAGATTTATACCTACCAATAAGCGATAGTACACTTCAGGCTTGTTTATCTAATGACATTGATGTTTACTTATGTCCATTACAATCACCACTATACCAATTCAACTCTGATCAAAGCCTGTGTATCAAAGATGTAAGGTCACAAACTTGTACAACCAAAGCTATCCCATGTGAACACTCGTGGTCTCAGCTTCATAAGATCAACTCATACTTATATACGTGTTGCGGCGAATGCCCCATAAGAATCATATGTGGTCAGCTAATCACCGCTGAGCGTCTCACCAAGGCCGGCATTATCACCCTTGGAGAAGGCTGTGTCATCAAGGGCGACTCTATTACTATTATGTCGCATCGACAATTCTTTAATAATATAAACATAAAATCAGACCTTGTGGCACCAGATATACCACCGATTAATAATGTAATAAACATAACCATTCCCAACTCAACCATAGAAATCGGGTCTAGTAGCTTAGAAAAAGATCTTAAGGTCATCGGAGAACAGATAAAGGAAATGAAATCTAAGGAAGGAGTAGCAGACGTCATTTCATACCATGACGTCCATCATTACGTAGCTATTTACGTAGTGATGGGCGCAGCTGTCTCGGGCGGGCTGGCCTGGCTGTGCTGCCGAGCGCGCGCCACCCGGCGTGCGCGGCGCGCCGCTTCCCTCGACGACGTAGATGCGTCCTATAGTGCGCGTGTACAGTGTGTTAGTGTCAAAGAGTGCGTCCCTAGTGATCAGTGCGGTAGTGTCAGTGTTAGAAAGTCTGAAAGGCCTAGTGTTAGCGTAATAGACCCCGAAAGGCCCAGTGTCAGTGAAAAAGTACATAAGTACCAGAAATCGCCTCCGATACCAAACTTTCGTACACATTTTCGTCAATCAAAATAACTTATTAATAAAAATAATTGTTTCTTCACCTTGTCAATCACCTCACCAGTCACCACATATTTTTGCACTTAATTAAATATATGTCTTACCTAACTACTCACCATCCATCATCTCGCTTATTCTCTCGCCCGGGAGCATGTACGATCTTCGATTGTACATTGAACTTCCATAAGTAGGTAAACACGCGTCAGCAATATGAATTACCTACAGCGCGTCCACGCGCCGACTAATTATTATATTTCACAATTATTATTTTAATTGTTATACATTTGTTAAATCAGTGTTAATTCGACTGCTATACCAATTGCGCGTATTCACTCATACCATTTCACCATACCATTACCATAGTATTTTTAGTATATTTCTTAGACTTGTCATAGTGTTCATATTTTAATAAACCTTAGTATTTGTTACTTATACTAGTGACTTTTTATCCACCATCCTACTCTTAAATGTACAAACCCGTACAAAGAGCAACTCATCGTACTTAGGGAATTGTGTCAACTTCTATGTATAATAAAACACCCGAAAACATAACTAGTCTGATAATAAATTCAAAAATTATCAGTAACAAGTTCTTCTATAAAAACTTATTAAAAAACATATGAAATCCGTGCCTATGAATTTGCATAAAAACAAGAGCATCATTAAAATCACCCATTAATAAATTGGGCACTTGCAATAGGTGAGCGAAGACACCACCTGCGCCTTACATCAAACGCTAATTGCAATAGGGATTAGGTAGCTTTCATTAGGCGCTAGTTGCAATAGCCATACATAGATCCGCCCCCTTCCCCGAGGTGACGTTAGCGAGAACCCGCGCGAGTGCAGACCAGTATCTTCTCAGACACGATCCGAGCGGTACGTCTCGTCTGTCCAATTTTGTGGGATATAAAGACTTTCCAGTGTTTCTAGTTCGTGTGTTTTGTGTGCACTCCGTGAATATGTACTGGACTCAAAGGACCCCAAACGCCGTGAGTATAGTGCACAGCAGTACTTATTCATTCTCAACTCGCAAAGCAAATTTCCACAGAGGAATAGGTTCCTATTTTTTTTTATTTTTGTTATCAGATTACATCAACCATCATGCCTGGGTCTGTTCCGACACCGCCGCTGACACCCGAGGCCATGGCGTCAGCGTTCACGCCTACGTCTCGCCCTGAACTAGCGAGCCGGGACTGGTACGGCGGCGGCCGCGTCGCGCCGTCCGTAGGCCGCGGCCGCCCTAATAGGCTGCCGTTGTTGCCGACGCCAGTCTCGCAGCCGCCGGTTCAGCCGTCATACGGCTACCACACCGCGTCCACCCGTCCCTACGGCTACTTCACCGCACCACCGGAGCCTTCCGGGTATTTCACTGCGCCACAGCCGGTTCTCCCGCCGTGCACCACCCGAGATGGGAAACGGCAGAGGGAACCGGAACCTGACGCAGCATACTCTGGAAAGAGGGTGGCTGCTCTCCCGACCCATGCGACGCTGACCGAAGCGGGGCCGGTCGACGACCTGTTCGCCAGGCTTGTCTCCGCTGGGCTCATCCGAGAGCCGCGGGCGGCGCCGGGAGATGGGACCGTGACGGTGACTGCTGTCAAGGAGGAGACGAAGGCCGAAGTCGACGAGCACGTCGTGCATAAAGTCGACTTGCTGGATCGCGACAGCTTGAGAATGTACGTATTTCATCATGGTAAACTGCTTCGTTAATCTGTTTATGCCTGACATGAGATGAGAGAGCTACTCACTAATTTAACTACGTTTATTTTCTTATAGCAAGCAGCCGGGTCTGGTGGCGCTTCTCCACAACGGTGAACCATGCTCGGGGTGCAGCATCCGTTTCCCACCGAAAGAGACCACGCAATATTCTCGACACCTCGACTGGCACTTCCGCCAGAACCGAAGTCGACGCGAGAATGGGGTCTCGCGGCAATGGTACTGCACCCACTCTGACTGGCTCCAGTCCGAAGAACATGGCGGAGATATAGAAAAGACAGGTCCGTTCACTTATCATGTCAGCTCTTGAAATCGTTTTTGATTAAGTATTATTTTGCCGAATAAGGTATAAATTAATTTTCTTTTTTATTTGTTCACAGACAAAAGCTGGTTCGAGACGAGCGGTATGCTCAAAAAGCCCCTCGCAAAAGCCGAGGAGTTCCCGAGCGTAGTGGCCGGGGCAGTAGCCGACGACTACTGCACCATCTGTGGGGACAAGTTTGCCTTGGTGTACAAAGACGATGATGACGAATGGCACCTGAAGAACTGTGTGCGCCTCAACGACAAGAATTGTCACCCGATGTGCCTCGAGAACTGCAAGGTACTACATAATGTACAACTTTATTTGTGTAACTATATTTGACATTTTTTCTTTCCATTTCTCCACATTGTTCAATTATGGTTTTTTTTACATAATGTTTGTTTGGTCGCAGGTCGAAGGGGCAGGTTAACACAGTGTACCTGGTGCCACAATCGTCAGGCTTTGGCACTTCGGCTGGAAACATTGGGCTCACAGGTACCTAATTACACATCATGCTATATGTGACATTCAGATTTAATTTTAATATTGCAATTTATTTGTTACAGGTGACGAACAGTATGTCAGTTGGGCCTTCGAGGCAGGGCATCACTAGGCTTTTTGGCCTCTAACTATGTGACTGTACATTTTAACTTATCACTTAATTTAATTTGTTTTGTAAACCTACCTACATTGATTAATGCACAACTTTATTTAATTAGGATTAATATAATTTGGTTCTCACACATATTTTTACTATTAAAATAATGAAACTGTACCTATCTACTTTAGGATTTGTAACTTGTCCTGTTTTATTGATAATTTAATAACCTTTAAATTTTATATGAAATCAAAACTGTTTCTTATATTTCTTATTGTTTAATTGTCCATTTTAATTTTGTTAATTAGTAAATAATAGGTAACTATATACTTATGTTTTGCTTTTTTTACTGTAACATTTTTAGTCCAGACATTTTGTGTAGATACGTAATAAATCGATCGAGATATATGCATTACTATAGTTTATATTCATAGTGACTAAGTCTGTTTATTATTGTAAGTCTGAAATTGATTTAGATATGTCACTAAGTTTTGTACTTTGAAATTATTCACTTTGTGATCAGTATTAGTTTATATTGGGCATGTTAGTTGTAGGTAGATTAGTATGGGGTGCCATGTCAGGAAGCCTCCTCGTGAGTTTGCCTCGCCGACTTGCTCCCTGTCCCGACCCATAATTAATCAATGTCCGATGGGAACGGAACGGGAGTCGGTTGGCCCGATGGCGGGCCGGCGCACCCTGGGCATCCAGTACAATGCTTGCATTGCACTGCGATGGCGAATGTCCTGACGTAAGCTAAATAAATATATTTTTATTTTGAAACTATCAACTTTGTTTCATTGGCATAAAGATTTTATCTAGTGTCCATATTTAGTCAAATCTATCTATTTAGATACGATAGTAGTCTCTAAAATAGGCAGATGCACTTAGCTCATGGCTCCTCTGAGTGCACACTGCAATGTATAATTTTCTGCGCACAAGCACACCAACTTTGTCAGTGGCGTATAGTCACCTAACTCATTTTTCTTTTGAGATGTGCCGACAATAAGACAGTGACAAATACTGAGCCACTCTGTCAAGAGACGGAGAACATGATACACTATAATACATAAAATAATCACAAAACCTGTAGTAAGACTTAAACTCACAATAGAAAACCACGAATTCAGTAAAATCACAGGCGTTTTTGTTTTCAAGTGTAGTAGGTAGTGTATCTGACAAACAGTGGCTGACTGAGAACAATGTACCTAAGTATTTATTACTCATTGTACTCATTGAGCAAACAATGATAACAATCTTTTGTAACGAGCTTTGGCCAGCTACGCTACCAAATAACTTAATAATAATGAAGCTTTACAAACGTAGAGCTAGAACAGGCATGAGGGATCCATCTCCACTACGAGGTGTAATTGTGACAACAACAATATTAAGATTAAGAAAGAGCAACTCATCGTACTTAGGGAATTGTGTCAACTTCTATGTATAATAAAACACCCGAAAACATAACTAGTCTGATAATAAATTCAAAAATTATCAGTAACAAGTTCTTCTATAAAAACTTATTAAAAAACATATGAAATCCGTGACTATGAATTTGCATAAAAACAAGAGCATCATTAAAATCACCCATTAATAAATTGGGCACTTGCAATAGGTGAGCGAAGACACCACCTGCGCCTTACATCAAACGCTAATTGCAATAGGGATTAGGTAGCTTTCATTAGGCGCTAGTTGCAATAGCCATACATAGATCCGCCCCCTTCCCCGAGGTGACGTTAGCGAGAACCCGCGCGAGTGCAGACCAGTATCTTCTCAGACACGATCCGAGCGGTACGTCTCGTCTGTCCAATTTTGTTGGATATAAAGACTTTCCAGTGTTTCTAGTTCGTGTGTTTTGTGTGCACTCCGTGAATATGTACTGGACTCAAAGGACCCCAAACGCCGTGAGTATAGTGCACAGCAGTACTTATTCATTCTCAACTCGCAAAGCAAATTTCCACAGAGGAATAGGTACCTATTTTTTTTTATTTTTGTTATCAGATTACATCAACCATCATGCCTGGGGCTGTTCCGACACCGCCGCTGACACCCGAGGCCATGGCGTCAGCGTTCACGCCTACGTCTCGCCCTGAACTAGCGAGCCGGGACTGGTACGGCGGCGGCCGCGTCGCGCCGTCCGTAGGCCGCGGCCGCCCTAATAGGCTGCCGTTGTTGCCGACGCCAGTCTCGCAGCCGCCGGTTCAGCCGTCATACGGCTACCACACCGCGTCCACCCGTCCCTACGGCTACTTCACCGCACCACCGGAGCCTTCCGGGTATTTCACTGCGCCACAGCCGGTTCTCCCGCCGTGCACCACCCGAGATGGGAAACGGCAGAGGGAACCGGAACCTGACGCAGCATACTCTGGAAAGAGGGTGGCTGCTCTCCCGACCCATGCGACGCTGACCGAAGCGGGGCCGGTCGACGACCTGTTCACCAGGCTTGTCTCCGCTGGGCTCATCCGAGAGCCGCGGGCGGCGCCGGGAGATGGGACGGTGACGGTGACTGCTGTCAAGGAGGAGACGAAGGCCGAAGTCGACGAGCACGTCGTGCATAAAGTCGACTTGCTGGATCGCGACAGCTTGAGAATGTACGTATTTCATCATGGTAAACTGCTTAGTTAATCTGTTTATGCCTGACATGAGATGAGAGAGCTACTCACTAATTTAACTACGTTTATTTTCTTATAGCAAGCAGCCGGGTCTGGTGGCGCTTCTCCACAACGGTGAACCATGCTCGGGGTGCAGCATCCGTTTCCCACCGAAAGAGACCACGCAATATTCTCGACACCTCGACTGGCACTTCCGCCAGAACCGAAGTCGACGCGAGAATGGGGTCTCGCGGCAATGGTACTGCACCCACTCTGACTGGCTCCAGTCCGAAGAACATGGCGGAGATATAGAAAAGACAGGTCCGTTCACTTATCATGTCAGCTCTTGAAATCGTTTTTGATTAAGTATTATTTTGCCGAATAAGGTATAAATTAATTTTCTTTTTTATTTGTTCACAGACAAAAGCTGGTTCGAGACGAGCGGTATGCTCAAAAAGCCCCTCGCAAAAGCCGAGGAGTTCCCGAGCGTAGTGGCCGGGGCAGTAGCCGACGACTACTGCACCATCTGTGGGGACAAGTTTGCCTTGGTGTACAAAGACGATGATGACGAATGGCACCTGAAGAACTGTGTGCGCCTCAACGACAAGAATTGTCACCCGATGTGCCTCGAGAACTGCAAGGTACTACATAATGTACAACTTTATTTGTGTAACTATATTTGACATTTTTTCTTTCCATTTCTCCACATTGTTCAATTATGGTTTTTTTTACATAATGTTTGTTTGGTCGCAGGTCGAAGGGGCAGGTTAACACAGTGTACCTGGTGCCACAATCGTCAGGCTTTGGCACTTCGGCTGGAAACATTGGGCTCACAGGTACCTAATTACACATCATGCTATATGTGACATTCAGATTTAATTTTAATATTGCAATTTATTTGTTACAGGTGACGAACAGTATGTCAGTTGGGCCTTCGAGGCAGGGCATCACTAGGCTTTTTGGCCTCTAACTATGTGACTGTACATTTTAACTTATCACTTAATTTAATTTGTTTTGTAAACCTACCTACATTGATTAATGCACAACTTTATTTAATTAGGATTAATATAATTTGGTTCTCACACATATTTTTACTATTAAAATAATGAAACTGTACCTATCTACTTTAGGATTTGTAACTTGTCCTGTTTTATTGATAATTTAATAACCTTTCAATTTTATATGAAATCAAAACTGTTTCTTATATTTCTTATTGTTTAATTGTTCATTTCAATTTTGTTAATTAGTAAATAATAGGTAACTACTTATGTTTAGCTTTTTTTACTGTAACATTTTTAGTCCAGACATTTTGTGTAGATACGTAATAAATCGATCGAGATATATGCATTACTATAGTTTATATTCATAGTGACTAAGTCTGTTTATTATTGTAAGTCTGAAATTGATTTAGATATGTCACTAAGTTTTGTACTTTGAAATTATTCACTTTGTGATCAGTATTAGTTTATATTGGGCATGTTAGTTGTAGGTAGATTAGTATGGGGTGCCATGTCAGGAAGCCTCCTCGTGAGTTTGCCTCGCCGACTTGCTCCCTGTCCCGACCCATAATTAATCAATGTCCGATGGGAACGGAACGGGAGTCGGTTGGCCCGATGGCGGGCCGGCGCACCCTGGGCATCCAGTACAATGCTTGCATTGCACTGCGATGGCGAATGTCCTGACGTAAGCTAAATAAATATATTTTTATTTTGAAACTATCAACTTTGTTTCATTGGCATAAAGATTTTATCTAGTGTCCATATTTAGTCAAATCTATCTATTTAGATACGATAGTAGTCTCTAAAATAGGCAGATGCACTTAGCTCATGGCTCCTCTGAGTGCACACTGCAATGTATAATTTTCTGCGCACAAGCACACCAACTTTGTCAGTGGCGTATAGTCACCTAACTCATTTTTCTTCTGAGATGTGCCGACAATAAGACAGTGACAAATACTGAGCCACTCTGTCAAGAGACGGAGAACATGATACACTATAATACATAAAATAATCACAAAACCTGTAGTAAGACTTAAACTCACAATAGAAAACCACGAATTCAGTAAAATCACAGGCGTTTTTGTTTTCAAGTGTAGTAGGTAGTGTATCTGACAAACAGTGGCTGACTGAGAACAATGTACCTAAGTATTTATTACTCATTGTACTCATTGAGCAAACAATGATAACAATCTTTTGTAACGAGCTTTGGCCAGCTACGCTACCAAATAACTTAATAATAATGAAGCTTTACAAACGTAGAGCTAGAACAGGCATGAGGGATCCATCTCCACTACGAGGTGTAATTGTGACAACAACAATATTAAGATTAAGAAAGAGCAACTCATCGCACTTAGGGAATTGTGTCAACTTCTATGTATAATAAAACACCCGAAAACATAACTAGTCTGATAATAAATTCAAAAATTATCTGTAACAAGTTCTTCTATAAAAACTTATTAAAAAACATATGAAATCCGTGCCTATGAATTTGCATAAAAACAAGAGCATCATTAAAATCACCCATTAATAAATTGGGCACTTGCAATAGGTGAGCGAAGACACCACCTGCGCCTTACATCAAACGCTAATTGCAATAGGGATTAGGTAGCTTTCATTAGGCGCTAGTTGCAATAGCCATACATAGATCCGCCCCCTTCCCCGAGGTGACGTTAGCGAGAACCCGCGCGAGTGCAGACCAGTATCTTCTCAGACACGATCCGAGCGGTACGTCTCGTCTGTCCAATTTTGTTGGATATAAAGACTTTCCAGTGTTTCTAGTTCGTGTGTTTTGTGTGCACTCCGTGAATATGTACTGGACTCAAAGGACCCCAAACGCCGTGAGTATAGTGCACAGCAGTACTTATTCATTCTCAACTCGCAAAGCAAATTTCCACAGAGGAATAGGTTCCTATTTCTTTTTTTTTTGTTATCAGATTACATCAACCATCATGCCTGGGTCTGTTCCGACACCGCCGCTGACACCCGAGGCCATGGCGTCAGCGTTCACGCCTACGTCTCGCCCTGAACTAGCGAGCCGGGACTGGTACGGCGGCGGCCGCGTCGCGCCGTCCGTAGGCCGCGGCCGCCCTAATAGGCTGCCGTTGTTGCCGACGCCAGTCTCGCAGCCGCCGGTTCAGCCGTCATACGGCTACCACACCGCGTCCACCCGTCCCTACGGCTACTTCACCGCACCACCGGAGCCTTCCGGGTATTTCACTGCGCCACAGCCGGTTCTCCCGCCGTGCACCACCCGAGATGGGAAACGGCAGAGGGAACCGGAACCTGACGCAGCATACTCTGGAAAGAGGGTCGCTGCTCTCCCGACCCATGCGACGCTGACCGAAGCGGGGCCGGTCGACGACCTGTTCACCAGGCTTGTCTCCGCTGGGCTCATCCGAGAGCCGCGGGCGGCGCCGGGAGATGGGACGGTGACGGTGACTGCTGTCAAGGAGGAGACGAAGGCCGAAGTCGACGAGCACGTCGTGCATAAAGTCGACTTGCTGGATCGCGACAGCTTGAGAATGTACGTATTTCATCATGGTAAACTGCTTCGTTAATCTGTTTATGCCTGACATGAGATGAGAGAGCTACTCACTAATTTAACTACGTTTATTTTCTTATAGCAAGCAGCCAGGTCTGGTGGCGCTTCTCCACAACGGTGAACCATGCTCGGGGTGCAGCATCCGTTTCCCACCGAAAGAGACCACGCAATATTCTCGACACCTCGACTGGCACTTCCGCCAGAACCGAAGTCGACGCGAGAATGGGGTCTCGCGGCAATGGTACTGCACCCACTCTGACTGGCTCCAGTCCGAAGAACATGGCGGAGATATAGAAAAGACAGGTCCGTTCACTTATCATGTCAGCTCTTGAAATCGTTTTTGATTAAGTATTATTTTGCCGAATAAGGTATAAATTAATTTTCTTTTTTATTTGTTCACAGACAAAAGCTGGTTCGAGACGAGCGGTATGCTCAAAAAGCCCCTCGCAAAAGCCGAGGAGTTCCCGAGCGTAGTGGCCGGGGCAGTAGCCGACGACTACTGCACCATCTGTGGGGACAAGTTTGCCTTGGTGTACAAAAACGATGATGACGAATGGCACCTGAAGAACTGTGTGCGCCTCAACGACAAGAATTGTCACCCGATGTGCCTCGAGAACTGCAAGGTACTACATAATGTACAACTTTATTTGTGTAACTATATTTGACATTTTTTCGTGTGTTTTGTGTGCACTCCGTGAATATGTACTGGACTCAAAGGACCCCAAACGCCGTGAGTATAGTGCACAGCAGTACTTATTCATTCTCAACTCGCAAAGCAAATTTCCACAGAGGAATAGGTTCCTATTTCTTTTTTTTTTGTTATCAGATTACATCAACCATCATGCCTGGGTCTGTTCCGACACCGCCGCTGACACCCGAGGCCATGGCGTCAGCGTTCACGCCTACGTCTCGCCCTGAACTAGCGAGCCGGGACTGGTACGGCGGCGGCCGCGTCGCGCCGTCCGTAGGCCGCGGCCGCCCTAATAGGCTGCCGTTGTTGCCGACGCCAGTCTCGCAGCCGCCGGTTCAGCCGTCATACGGCTACCACACCGCGTCCACCCGTCCCTACGGCTACTTCACCGCACCACCGGAGCCTTCCGGGTATTTCACTGCGCCACAGCCGGTTCTCCCGCCGTGCACCACCCGAGATGGGAAACGGCAGAGGGAACCGGAACCTGACGCAGCATACTCTGGAAAGAGGGTCGCTGCTCTCCCGACCCATGCGACGCTGACCGAAGCGGGGCCGGTCGACGACCTGTTCACCAGGCTTGTCTCCGCTGGGCTCATCCGAGAGCCGCGGGCGGCGCCGGGAGATGGGACGGTGACGGTGACTGCTGTCAAGGAGGAGACGAAGGCCGAAGTCGACGAGCACGTCGTGCATAAAGTCGACTTGCTGGATCGCGACAGCTTGAGAATGTACGTATTTCATCATGGTAAACTGCTTCGTTAATCTGTTTATGCCTGACATGAGATGAGAGAGCTACTCACTAATTTAACTACGTTTATTTTCTTATAGCAAGCAGCCGGGTCTGGTGGCGCTTCTCCACAACGGTGAACCATGCTCGGGGTGCAGCATCCGTTTCCCACCGAAAGAGACCACGCAATATTCTCGACACCTCGACTGGCACTTCCGCCAGAACCGAAGTCGACGCGAGAATGGGGTCTCGCGGCAATGGTACTGCACCCACTCTGACTGGCTCCAGTCCGAAGAACATGGCGGAGATATAGAAAAGACAGGTCCGTTCACTTATCATGTCAGCTCTTGAAATCGTTTTTGATTAAGTATTATTTTGCCGAATAAGGTATAAATTAATTTTCTTTTTTATTTGTTCACAGACAAAAGCTGGTTCGAGACGAGCGGTATGCTCAAAAAGCCCCTCGCAAAAGCCGAGGAGTTCCCGAGCGTAGTGGCCGGGGCAGTAGCCGACGACTACTGCACCATCTGTGGGGACAAGTTTGCCTTGGTGTACAAAGACGATGATGACGAATGGCACCTGAAGAACTGTGTGCGCCTCAACGACAAGAATTGTCACCCGATGTGCCTCGAGAACTGCAAGGTACTACATAATGTACAACTTTATTTGTGTAACTATATTTGACATTTTTTCTTTCCATTTCTCCACATTGTTCAATTATGGTTTTTTTTACATAATGTTTGTTTGGTCGCAGGTCGAAGGGGCAGGTTAACACAGTGTACCTGGTGCCACAATCGTCAGGCTTTAGCACTTCGGCTGGAAACATTGGGCTCACAGGTACCTAATTACACATCATGCTATATGTGACATTCAGATTTAATTTTAATATTGCAATTTATTTGTTACAGGTGACGAACAGTATGTCAGTTGGGCCTTCGAGGCAGGGCATCACTAGGCTTTTTGGCCTCTAACTATGTGACTGTACATTTTAACTTATCACTTAATTTAATTTGTTTTGTAAACCTACCTACATTGATTAATGCACAACTTTATTTAATTAGGATTAATATAATTTGGTTCTCACACATATTTTTACTATTAAAATAATGAAACTGTACCTCCTGTATCTACTTTAGGATTTGTAACTTGTCCTGTTTTATTGATAATTTAATAACCTTTAAATTTTATATGAAATCAAAACTGTTTCTTATATTTCTTATTGTTTAATTGTCCATTTTAATTTTGTTAATTAGTAAATAATAGGTAACTATATACTTATGTTTTGCGCACAAGCACACCAACTTTGTCAGTGGCGTATAGTCACCTAACTCATTTTTCTTTTGAGATGTGCCGACAATAAGACAGTGACAAATACTGAGCCACTCTGTCAAGAGACGGAGAACATGATACACTATAATACATAAAATAATCACAAAACCTGTAGTAAGACTTAAACTCACAATAGAAAACCACGAATTCAGTAAAATCACAGGCGTTTTTGTTTTCAAGTGTAGTAGGTAGTGTATCTGACAAACAGTGGCTGACTGAGAACAATGTACCTAAGTATTTATTACTCATTGTACTCATTGAGCAAACAATGATAACAATCTTTTGTAACGAGCTTTGGCCAGCTACGCTACCAAATAACTTAATAATAATGAAGCTTTACAAACGTAGAGCTAGAACAGGCATGAGGGATCCATCTCCACTACGAGGTGTAATTGTGACAACAACAATATTAAGATTAAGAAAGAGCAACTCATCGTACTTAGGGAATTGTGTCAATTTCTATGTATAATAAAACACCCGAAAACATAACTAGTCTGATAATAAATTCAAAAATTATCAGTAACAAGTTCTTCTATAAAAACTAATTAAAAAACATATGAAATCCGTGCCTATGAATTTGCATAAAAACAAGAGCATCATTAAAATCACCCATTAATAAATTGGGCACTTGCAATAGGTGAGCGAAGACACCACCTGCGCCTTACATCAAACGCTAATTGCAATAGGGATTAGGTAGCTTTCATTAGGCGCTAGTTGCAATAGCCATACATAGATCCGCCCCCTTCCCCGAGGTGACGTTAGCGAGAACCCGCGCGAGTGCAGACCAGTATCTTCTCAGACACGATCCGAGCGGTACGTCTCGTCTGTCCAATTTTGTTGGATATAAAGACTTTCCAGTGTTTCTAGTTCGTGTGTTTTGTGTGCACTCCGTGAATATGTACTGGACTCAAAGGACCCCAAACGCCGTGAGTATAGTGCACAGCAGTACTTATTCATTCTCAACTCGCAAAGCAAATTTCCACAGAGGAATAGGTACCTATTTTTTTTTATTTTTGTTATCAGATTACATCAACCATCATGCCTGGGGCTGTTCCGACACCGCCGCTGACACCCGAGGCCATGGCGTCAGCGTTCACGCCTACGTCTCGCCCTGAACTAGCGAGCCGGGACTGGTACGGCGGCGGCCGCGTCGCGCCGTCCGTAGGCCGCGGCCGCCCTAATAGGCTGCCGTTGTTGCCGACGCCAGTCTCGCAGCCGCCGGTTCAGCCGTCATACGGCTACCACACCGCGTCCACCCGTCCCTACGGCTACTTCACCGCACCACCGGAGCCTTCCGGGTATTTCACTGCGCCACAGCCGGTTCTCCCGCCGTGCACCACCCGAGATGGGAAACGGCAGAGGGAACCGGAACCTGACGCAGCATACTCTGGAAAGAGGGTCGCTGCTCTCCCGACCCATGCGACGCTGACCGAAGCGGGGCCGGTCGACGACCTGTTCACCAGGCTTGTCTCCGCTGGGCTCATCCGAGAGCCGCGGGCGGCGCCGGGAGATGGGACGGTGACGGTGACTGCTGTCAAGGAGGAGACGAAGGCCGAAGTCGACGAGCACGTCGTGCATAAAGTCGACTTGCTGGATCGCGACAGCTTGAGAATGTACGTATTTCATCATGGTAAACTGCTTCGTTAATCTGTTTATGCCTGACATGAGATGAGAGAGCTACTCACTAATTTAACTACGTTTATTTTCTTACAGCAAGCAGCCGGGTCTGGTGGCGCTTCTCCACAACGGTGAACCATGCTCGGGGTGCAGCATCCGTTTCCCACCGAAAGAGACCACGCAATATTCTCGACACCTCGACTGGCACTTCCGCCAGAACCGAAGTCGACGCGAGAATGGGGTCTCGCGGCAATGGTACTGCACCCACTCTGACTGGCTCCAGTCCGAAGAACATGGCGGAGATATAGAAAAGACAGGTCCGTTCACTTATCATGTCAGCTCTTGAAATCGTTTTTGATTAAGTATTATTTTGCCGAATAAGGTATAAATTAATTTTCTTTTTTATTTGTTCACAGACAAAAGCTGGTTCGAGACGAGCGGTATGCTCAAAAAGCCCCTCGCAAAAGCCGAGGAGTTCCCGAGCGTAGTGGCCGGGGCAGTAGCCGACGACTACTGCACCATCTGTGGGGACAAGTTTGCCTTGGTGTACAAAGACGATGATGACGAATGGCACCTGAAGAACTGTGTGCGCCTCAACGACAAGAATTGTCACCCGATGTGCCTCGAGAACTGCAAGGTACTACATAATGTACAACTTTATTTGTGTAACTATATTTGACATTTTTTCTTTCCATTTCTCCACATTGTTCAATTATGGTTTTTTTTACATAATGTTTGTTTGGTCGCAGGTCGAAGGGGCAGGTTAACACAGTGTACCTGGTGCCACAATCGTCAGGCTTTAGCACTTCGGCTGGAAACATTGGGCTCACAGGTACCTAATTACACATCATGCTATATGTGACATTCAGATTTAATTTTAATATTGCAATTTATTTGTTACAGGTGACGAACAGTATGTCAGTTGGGCCTTCGAGGCAGGGCATCACTAGGCTTTTTGGCCTCTAACTATGTGACTGTACATTTTAACTTATCACTTAATTTAATTTGTTTTGTAAACCTACCTACATTGATTAATGCACAACTTTATTTAATTAGGATTAATATAATTTGGTTCTCACACATATTTTTACTATTAAAATAATGAAACTGTACCTATCTACTTTAGGATTTGTAACTTGTCCTGTTTTATTGATAATTTAATAACCTTTAAATTTTATATGAAATCAAAACTGTTTCTTATATTTCTTATTGTTTAATTGTCCATTTTAATTTTGTTAATTAGTAAATAATAGGTAACTATATACTTATGTTTTGCTTTTTTTACTGTAACATTTTTAGTCCAGACATTTTGTGTAGATACGTAATAAATCGATCGAGATATATGCATTACTATAGTTTATATTCATAGTGACTAAGTCTGTTTATTATTGTAAGTCTGAAATTGATTTAGATATGTCACTAAGTTTTGTACTTTGAAATTATTCACTTTGTGATCAGTATTAGTTTATATTGGGCATGTTAGTTGTAGGTAGATTAGTATGGGGTGCCATGTCAGGAAGCCTCCTCGTGAGTTTGCCTCGCCGACTTGCTCCCTGTCCCGACCCATAATTAATCAATGTCCGATGGGAACGGAACGGGAGTCGGTTGGCCCGATGGCGGGCCGGCGCACCCTGGGCATCCAGTACAATGCTTGCATTGCACTGCGATGGCGAATGTCCTGACGTAAGCTAAATAAATATATTTTTATTTTGAAACTATCAACTTTGTTTCATTGGCATAAAGATTTTATCTAGTGTCCATATTTAGTCAAATCTATCTATTTAGATACGATAGTAGTCTCTAAAATAGGCAGATGCACTTAGCTCATGGCTCCTCTGAGTGCACACTGCAATGTATAATTTTCTGCGCACAAGCACACCAACTTTGTCAGTGGCGTATAGTCACCTAACTCATTTTTCTTTTGAGATGTGCCGACAATAAGACAGTGACAAATACTGAGCCACTCTGTCAAGAGACGGAGAACATGATACACTATAATACATAAAATAATCACAAAACCTGTAGTAAGACTTAAACTCACAATAGAAAACCACGAATTCAGTAAAATCACAGGCGTTTTTGTTTTCAAGTGTAGTAGGTAGTGTATCTGACAAACAGTGGCTGACTGAGAACAATGTACCTAAGTATTTATTACTCATTGTACTCATTGAGCAAACAATGATAACAATCTTTTGTAACGAGCTTTGGCCAGCTACGCTACCAAATAACTTAATAATAATGAAGCTTTACAAACGTAGAGCTAGAACAGGCATGAGGGATCCATCTCCACTACGAGGTGTAATTGTGACAACAACAATATTAAGATTAAGAAAGAGCAACTCATCGTACTTAGGGAATTGTGTCAATTTCTATGTATAATAAAACACCCGAAAACATAACTAGTCTGATAATAAATTCAAAAATTATCAGTAACAAGTTCTTCTATAAAAACTAATTAAAAAACATATGAAATCCGTGCCTATGAATTTGCATAAAAACAAGAGCATCATTAAAATCACCCATTAATAAATTGGGCACTTGCAATAGGTGAGCGAAGACACCACCTGCGCCTTACATCAAACGCTAATTGCAATAGGGATTAGGTAGCTTTCATTAGGCGCTAGTTGCAATAGCCATACATAGATCCGCCCCCTTCCCCGAGGTGACGTTAGCGAGAACCCGCGCGAGTGCAGACCAGTATCTTCTCAGACACGATCCGAGCGGTACGTCTCGTCTGTCCAATTTTGTTGGATATAAAGACTTTCCAGTGTTTCTAGTTCGTGTGTTTTGTGTGCACTCCGTGAATATGTACTGGACTCAAAGGACCCCAAACGCCGTGAGTATAGTGCACAGCAGTACTTATTCATTCTCAACTCGCAAAGCAAATTTCCACAGAGGAATAGGTACCTATTTTTTTTTATTTTTGTTATCAGATTACATCAACCATCATGCCTGGGGCTGTTCCGACACCGCCGCTGACACCCGAGGCCATGGCGTCAGCGTTCACGCCTACGTCTCGCCCTGAACTAGCGAGCCGGGACTGGTACGGCGGCGGCCGCGTCGCGCCGTCCGTAGGCCGCGGCCGCCCTAATAGGCTGCCGTTGTTGCCGACGCCAGTCTCGCAGCCGCCGGTTCAGCCGTCATACGGCTACCACACCGCGTCCACCCGTCCCTACGGCTACTTCACCGCACCACCGGAGCCTTCCGGGTATTTCACTGCGCCACAGCCGGTTCTCCCGCCGTGCACCACCCGAGATGGGAAACGGCAGAGGGAACCGGAACCTGACGCAGCATACTCTGGAAAGAGGGTCGCTGCTCTCCCGACCCATGCGACGCTGACCGAAGCGGGGCCGGTCGACGACCTGTTCACCAGGCTTGTCTCCGCTGGGCTCATCCGAGAGCCGCGGGCGGCGCCGGGAGATGGGACGGTGACGGTGACTGCTGTCAAGGAGGAGACGAAGGCCGAAGTCGACGAGCACGTCGTGCATAAAGTCGACTTGCTGGATCGCGACAGCTTGAGAATGTACGTATTTCATCATGGTAAACTGCTTCGTTAATCTGTTTATGCCTGACATGAGATGAGAGAGCTACTCACTAATTTAACTACGTTTATTTTCTTACAGCAAGCAGCCGGGTCTGGTGGCGCTTCTCCACAACGGTGAACCATGCTCGGGGTGCAGCATCCGTTTCCCACCGAAAGAGACCACGCAATATTCTCGACACCTCGACTGGCACTTCCGCCAGAACCGAAGTCGACGCGAGAATGGGGTCTCGCGGCAATGGTACTGCACCCACTCTGACTGGCTCCAGTCCGAAGAACATGGCGGAGATATAGAAAAGACAGGTCCGTTCACTTATCATGTCAGCTCTTGAAATCGTTTTTGATTAAGTATTATTTTGCCGAATAAGGTATAAATTAATTTTCTTTTTTATTTGTTCACAGACAAAAGCTGGTTCGAGACGAGCGGTATGCTCAAAAAGCCCCTCGCAAAAGCCGAGGAGTTCCCGAGCGTAGTGGCCGGGGCAGTAGCCGACGACTACTGCACCATCTGTGGGGACAAGTTTGCCTTGGTGTACAAAGACGATGATGACGAATGGCACCTGAAGAACTGTGTGCGCCTCAACGACAAGAATTGTCACCCGATGTGCCTCGAGAACTGCAAGGTACTACATAATGTACAACTTTATTTGTGTAACTATATTTGACATTTTTTCTTTCCATTTCTCCACATTGTTCAATTATGGTTTTTTTTACATAATGTTTGTTTGGTCGCAGGTCGAAGGGGCAGGTTAACACAGTGTACCTGGTGCCACAATCGTCAGGCTTTAGCACTTCGGCTGGAAACATTGGGCTCACAGGTACCTAATTACACATCATGCTATATGTGACATTCAGATTTAATTTTAATATTGCAATTTATTTGTTACAGGTGACGAACAGTATGTCAGTTGGGCCTTCGAGGCAGGGCATCACTAGGCTTTTTGGCCTCTAACTATGTGACTGTACATTTTAACTTATCACTTAATTTAATTTGTTTTGTAAACCTACCTACATTGATTAATGCACAACTTTATTTAATTAGGATTAATATAATTTGGTTCTCACACATATTTTTACTATTAAAATAATGAAACTGTACCTATCTACTTTAGGATTTGTAACTTGTCCTGTTTTATTGATAATTTAATAACCTTTAAATTTTATATGAAATCAAAACTGTTTCTTATATTTCTTATTGTTTAATTGTCCATTTTAATTTTGTTAATTAGTAAATAATAGGTAACTATATACTTATGTTTTGCTTTTTTTACTGTAACATTTTTAGTCCAGACATTTTGTGTAGATACGTAATAAATCGATCGAGATATATGCATTACTATAGTTTATATTCATAGTGACTAAGTCTGTTTATTATTGTAAGTCTGAAATTGATTTAGATATGTCACTAAGTTTTGTACTTTGAAATTATTCACTTTGTGATCAGTATTAGTTTATATTGGGCATGTTAGTTGTAGGTAGATTAGTATGGGGTGCCATGTCAGGAAGCCTCCTCGTGAGTTTGCCTCGCCGACTTGCTCCCTGTCCCGACCCATAATTAATCAATGTCCGATGGGAACGGAACGGGAGTCGGTTGGCCCGATGGCGGGCCGGCGCACCCTGGGCATCCAGTACAATGCTTGCATTGCACTGCGATGGCGAATGTCCTGACGTAAGCTAAATAAATATATTTTTATTTTGAAACTATCAACTTTGTTTCATTGGCATAAAGATTTTATCTAGTGTCCATATTTAGTCAAATCTATCTATTTAGATACGATAGTAGTCTCTAAAATAGGCAGATGCACTTAGCTCATGGCTCCTCTGAGTGCACACTGCAATGTATAATTTTCTGCGCACAAGCACACCAACTTTGTCAGTGGCGTATAGTCACCTAACTCATTTTTCTTTTGAGATGTGCCGACAATAAGACAGTGACAAATACTGAGCCACTCTGTCAAGAGACGGAGAACATGATACACTATAATACATAAAATAATCACAAAACCTGTAGTAAGACTTAAACTCACAATAGAAAACCACGAATTCAGTAAAATCACAGGCGTTTTTGTTTTCAAGTGTAGTAGGTAGTGTATCTGACAAACAGTGGCTGACTGAGAACAATGTACCTAAGTATTTATTACTCATTGTACTCATTGAGCAAACAATGATAACAATCTTTTGTAACGAGCTTTGGCCAGCTACGCTACCAAATAACTTAATAATAATGAAGCTTTACAAACGTAGAGCTAGAACAGGCATGAGGGATCCATCTCCACTACGAGGTGTAATTGTGACAACAACAATATTAAGATTAAGAAAGAGCAACTCATCGTACTTAGGGAATTGTGTCAATTTCTATGTATAATAAAACACCCGAAAACATAACTAGTCTGATAATAAATTCAAAAATTATCAGTAACAAGTTCTTCTATAAAAACTAATTAAAAAACATATGAAATCCGTGCCTATGAATTTGCATAAAAACAAGAGCATCATTAAAATCACCCATTAATAAATTGGGCACTTGCAATAGGTGAGCGAAGACACCACCTGCGCCTTACATCAAACGCTAATTGCAATAGGGATTAGGTAGCTTTCATTAGGCGCTAGTTGCAATAGCCATACATAGATCCGCCCCCTTCCCCGAGGTGACGTTAGCGAGAACCCGCGCGAGTGCAGACCAGTATCTTCTCAGACACGATCCGAGCGGTACGTCTCGTCTGTCCAATTTTGTTGGATATAAAGACTTTCCAGTGTTTCTAGTTCGTGTGTTTTGTGTGCACTCCGTGAATATGTACTGGACTCAAAGGACCCCAAACGCCGTGAGTATAGTGCACAGCAGTACTTATTCATTCTCAACTCGCAAAGCAAATTTCCACAGAGGAATAGGTACCTATTTTTTTTTATTTTTGTTATCAGATTACATCAACCATCATGCCTGGGGCTGTTCCGACACCGCCGCTGACACCCGAGGCCATGGCGTCAGCGTTCACGCCTACGTCTCGCCCTGAACTAGCGAGCCGGGACTGGTACGGCGGCGGCCGCGTCGCGCCGTCCGTAGGCCGCGGCCGCCCTAATAGGCTGCCGTTGTTGCCGACGCCAGTCTCGCAGCCGCCGGTTCAGCCGTCATACGGCTACCACACCGCGTCCACCCGTCCCTACGGCTACTTCACCGCACCACCGGAGCCTTCCGGGTATTTCACTGCGCCACAGCCGGTTCTCCCGCCGTGCACCACCCGAGATGGGAAACGGCAGAGGGAACCGGAACCTGACGCAGCATACTCTGGAAAGAGGGTCGCTGCTCTCCCGACCCATGCGACGCTGACCGAAGCGGGGCCGGTCGACGACCTGTTCACCAGGCTTGTCTCCGCTGGGCTCATCCGAGAGCCGCGGGCGGCGCCGGGAGATGGGACGGTGACGGTGACTGCTGTCAAGGAGGAGACGAAGGCCGAAGTCGACGAGCACGTCGTGCATAAAGTCGACTTGCTGGATCGCGACAGCTTGAGAATGTACGTATTTCATCATGGTAAACTGCTTCGTTAATCTGTTTATGCCTGACATGAGATGAGAGAGCTACTCACTAATTTAACTACGTTTATTTTCTTACAGCAAGCAGCCGGGTCTGGTGGCGCTTCTCCACAACGGTGAACCATGCTCGGGGTGCAGCATCCGTTTCCCACCGAAAGAGACCACGCAATATTCTCGACACCTCGACTGGCACTTCCGCCAGAACCGAAGTCGACGCGAGAATGGGGTCTCGCGGCAATGGTACTGCACCCACTCTGACTGGCTCCAGTCCGAAGAACATGGCGGAGATATAGAAAAGACAGGTCCGTTCACTTATCATGTCAGCTCTTGAAATCGTTTTTGATTAAGTATTATTTTGCCGAATAAGGTATAAATTAATTTTCTTTTTTATTTGTTCACAGACAAAAGCTGGTTCGAGACGAGCGGTATGCTCAAAAAGCCCCTCGCAAAAGCCGAGGAGTTCCCGAGCGTAGTGGCCGGGGCAGTAGCCGACGACTACTGCACCATCTGTGGGGACAAGTTTGCCTTGGTGTACAAAGACGATGATGACGAATGGCACCTGAAGAACTGTGTGCGCCTCAACGACAAGAATTGTCACCCGATGTGCCTCGAGAACTGCAAGGTACTACATAATGTACAACTTTATTTGTGTAACTATATTTGACATTTTTTCTTTCCATTTCTCCACATTGTTCAATTATGGTTTTTTTTACATAATGTTTGTTTGGTCGCAGGTCGAAGGGGCAGGTTAACACAGTGTACCTGGTGCCACAATCGTCAGGCTTTAGCACTTCGGCTGGAAACATTGGGCTCACAGGTACCTAATTACACATCATGCTATATGTGACATTCAGATTTAATTTTAATATTGCAATTTATTTGTTACAGGTGACGAACAGTATGTCAGTTGGGCCTTCGAGGCAGGGCATCACTAGGCTTTTTGGCCTCTAACTATGTGACTGTACATTTTAACTTATCACTTAATTTAATTTGTTTTGTAAACCTACCTACATTGATTAATGCACAACTTTATTTAATTAGGATTAATATAATTTGGTTCTCACACATATTTTTACTATTAAAATAATGAAACTGTACCTATCTACTTTAGGATTTGTAACTTGTCCTGTTTTATTGATAATTTAATAACCTTTAAATTTTATATGAAATCAAAACTGTTTCTTATATTTCTTATTGTTTAATTGTCCATTTTAATTTTGTTAATTAGTAAATAATAGGTAACTATATACTTATGTTTTGCTTTTTTTACTGTAACATTTTTAGTCCAGACATTTTGTGTAGATACGTAATAAATCGATCGAGATATATGCATTACTATAGTTTATATTCATAGTGACTAAGTCTGTTTATTATTGTAAGTCTGAAATTGATTTAGATATGTCACTAAGTTTTGTACTTTGAAATTATTCACTTTGTGATCAGTATTAGTTTATATTGGGCATGTTAGTTGTAGGTAGATTAGTATGGGGTGCCATGTCAGGAAGCCTCCTCGTGAGTTTGCCTCGCCGACTTGCTCCCTGTCCCGACCCATAATTAATCAATGTCCGATGGGAACGGAACGGGAGTCGGTTGGCCCGATGGCGGGCCGGCGCACCCTGGGCATCCAGTACAATGCTTGCATTGCACTGCGATGGCGAATGTCCTGACGTAAGCTAAATAAATATATTTTTATTTTGAAACTATCAACTTTGTTTCATTGGCATAAAGATTTTATCTAGTGTCCATATTTAGTCAAATCTATCTATTTAGATACGATAGTAGTCTCTAAAATAGGCAGATGCACTTAGCTCATGGCTCCTCTGAGTGCACACTGCAATGTATAATTTTCTGCGCACAAGCACACCAACTTTGTCAGTGGCGTATAGTCACCTAACTCATTTTTCTTTTGAGATGTGCCGACAATAAGACAGTGACAAATACTGAGCCACTCTGTCAAGAGACGGAGAACATGATACACTATAATACATAAAATAATCACAAAACCTGTAGTAAGACTTAAACTCACAATAGAAAACCACGAATTCAGTAAAATCACAGGCGTTTTTGTTTTCAAGTGTAGTAGGTAGTGTATCTGACAAACAGTGGCTGACTGAGAACAATGTACCTAAGTATTTATTACTCATTGTACTCATTGAGCAAACAATGATAACAATCTTTTGTAACGAGCTTTGGCCAGCTACGCTACCAAATAACTTAATAATAATGAAGCTTTACAAACGTAGAGCTAGAACAGGCATGAGGGATCCATCTCCACTACGAGGTGTAATTGTGACAACAACAATATTAAGATTAAGAAAGAGCAACTCATCGTACTTAGGGAATTGTGTCAATTTCTATGTATAATAAAACACCCGAAAACATAACTAGTCTGATAATAAATTCAAAAATTATCAGTAACAAGTTCTTCTATAAAAACTAATTAAAAAACATATGAAATCCGTGCCTATGAATTTGCATAAAAACAAGAGCATCATTAAAATCACCCATTAATAAATTGGGCACTTGCAATAGGTGAGCGAAGACACCACCTGCGCCTTACATCAAACGCTAATTGCAATAGGGATTAGGTAGCTTTCATTAGGCGCTAGTTGCAATAGCCATACATAGATCCGCCCCCTTCCCCGAGGTGACGTTAGCGAGAACCCGCGCGAGTGCAGACCAGTATCTTCTCAGACACGATCCGAGCGGTACGTCTCGTCTGTCCAATTTTGTTGGATATAAAGACTTTCCAGTGTTTCTAGTTCGTGTGTTTTGTGTGCACTCCGTGAATATGTACTGGACTCAAAGGACCCCAAACGCCGTGAGTATAGTGCACAGCAGTACTTATTCATTCTCAACTCGCAAAGCAAATTTCCACAGAGGAATAGGTACCTATTTTTTTTTATTTTTGTTATCAGATTACATCAACCATCATGCCTGGGGCTGTTCCGACACCGCCGCTGACACCCGAGGCCATGGCGTCAGCGTTCACGCCTACGTCTCGCCCTGAACTAGCGAGCCGGGACTGGTACGGCGGCGGCCGCGTCGCGCCGTCCGTAGGCCGCGGCCGCCCTAATAGGCTGCCGTTGTTGCCGACGCCAGTCTCGCAGCCGCCGGTTCAGCCGTCATACGGCTACCACACCGCGTCCACCCGTCCCTACGGCTACTTCACCGCACCACCGGAGCCTTCCGGGTATTTCACTGCGCCACAGCCGGTTCTCCCGCCGTGCACCACCCGAGATGGGAAACGGCAGAGGGAACCGGAACCTGACGCAGCATACTCTGGAAAGAGGGTCGCTGCTCTCCCGACCCATGCGACGCTGACCGAAGCGGGGCCGGTCGACGACCTGTTCACCAGGCTTGTCTCCGCTGGGCTCATCCGAGAGCCGCGGGCGGCGCCGGGAGATGGGACGGTGACGGTGACTGCTGTCAAGGAGGAGACGAAGGCCGAAGTCGACGAGCACGTCGTGCATAAAGTCGACTTGCTGGATCGCGACAGCTTGAGAATGTACGTATTTCATCATGGTAAACTGCTTCGTTAATCTGTTTATGCCTGACATGAGATGAGAGAGCTACTCACTAATTTAACTACGTTTATTTTCTTACAGCAAGCAGCCGGGTCTGGTGGCGCTTCTCCACAACGGTGAACCATGCTCGGGGTGCAGCATCCGTTTCCCACCGAAAGAGACCACGCAATATTCTCGACACCTCGACTGGCACTTCCGCCAGAACCGAAGTCGACGCGAGAATGGGGTCTCGCGGCAATGGTACTGCACCCACTCTGACTGGCTCCAGTCCGAAGAACATGGCGGAGATATAGAAAAGACAGGTCCGTTCACTTATCATGTCAGCTCTTGAAATCGTTTTTGATTAAGTATTATTTTGCCGAATAAGGTATAAATTAATTTTCTTTTTTATTTGTTCACAGACAAAAGCTGGTTCGAGACGAGCGGTATGCTCAAAAAGCCCCTCGCAAAAGCCGAGGAGTTCCCGAGCGTAGTGGCCGGGGCAGTAGCCGACGACTACTGCACCATCTGTGGGGACAAGTTTGCCTTGGTGTACAAAGACGATGATGACGAATGGCACCTGAAGAACTGTGTGCGCCTCAACGACAAGAATTGTCACCCGATGTGCCTCGAGAACTGCAAGGTACTACATAATGTACAACTTTATTTGTGTAACTATATTTGACATTTTTTCTTTCCATTTCTCCACATTGTTCAATTATGGTTTTTTTTACATAATGTTTGTTTGGTCGCAGGTCGAAGGGGCAGGTTAACACAGTGTACCTGGTGCCACAATCGTCAGGCTTTAGCACTTCGGCTGGAAACATTGGGCTCACAGGTACCTAATTACACATCATGCTATATGTGACATTCAGATTTAATTTTAATATTGCAATTTATTTGTTACAGGTGACGAACAGTATGTCAGTTGGGCCTTCGAGGCAGGGCATCACTAGGCTTTTTGGCCTCTAACTATGTGACTGTACATTTTAACTTATCACTTAATTTAATTTGTTTTGTAAACCTACCTACATTGATTAATGCACAACTTTATTTAATTAGGATTAATATAATTTGGTTCTCACACATATTTTTACTATTAAAATAATGAAACTGTACCTATCTACTTTAGGATTTGTAACTTGTCCTGTTTTATTGATAATTTAATAACCTTTAAATTTTATATGAAATCAAAACTGTTTCTTATATTTCTTATTGTTTAATTGTCCATTTTAATTTTGTTAATTAGTAAATAATAGGTAACTATATACTTATGTTTTGCTTTTTTTACTGTAACATTTTTAGTCCAGACATTTTGTGTAGATACGTAATAAATCGATCGAGATATATGCATTACTATAGTTTATATTCATAGTGACTAAGTCTGTTTATTATTGTAAGTCTGAAATTGATTTAGATATGTCACTAAGTTTTGTACTTTGAAATTATTCACTTTGTGATCAGTATTAGTTTATATTGGGCATGTTAGTTGTAGGTAGATTAGTATGGGGTGCCATGTCAGGAAGCCTCCTCGTGAGTTTGCCTCGCCGACTTGCTCCCTGTCCCGACCCATAATTAATCAATGTCCGATGGGAACGGAACGGGAGTCGGTTGGCCCGATGGCGGGCCGGCGCACCCTGGGCATCCAGTACAATGCTTGCATTGCACTGCGATGGCGAATGTCCTGACGTAAGCTAAATAAATATATTTTTATTTTGAAACTATCAACTTTGTTTCATTGGCATAAAGATTTTATCTAGTGTCCATATTTAGTCAAATCTATCTATTTAGATACGATAGTAGTCTCTAAAATAGGCAGATGCACTTAGCTCATGGCTCCTCTGAGTGCACACTGCAATGTATAATTTTCTGCGCACAAGCACACCAACTTTGTCAGTGGCGTATAGTCACCTAACTCATTTTTCTTTTGAGATGTGCCGACAATAAGACAGTGACAAATACTGAGCCACTCTGTCAAGAGACGGAGAACATGATACACTATAATACATAAAATAATCACAAAACCTGTAGTAAGACTTAAACTCACAATAGAAAACCACGAATTCAGTAAAATCACAGGCGTTTTTGTTTTCAAGTGTAGTAGGTAGTGTATCTGACAAACAGTGGCTGACTGAGAACAATGTACCTAAGTATTTATTACTCACTGTACTCATTGAGCAAACAATGATAACAATCTTTTGTAACGAGCTTTGGCCAGCTACGCTACCAAATAACTTAATAATAATGAAGCTTTACAAACGTAGAGCTAGAACAGGCATGAGGGATCCATCTCCACTACGAGGTGTAATTGTGACAACAACAATATTAAGATTAAGAAAGAGCAACTCATCGTACTTAGGGAATTGTGTCAATTTCTATGTATAATAAAACACCCGAAAACATAACTAGTCTGATAATAAATTCAAAAATTATCAGTAACAAGTTCTTCTATAAAAACTAATTAAAAAACATATGAAATCCGTGCCTATGAATTTGCATAAAAACAAGAGCATCATTAAAATCACCCATTAATAAATTGGGCACTTGCAATAGGTGAGCGAAGACACCACCTGCGCCTTACATCAAACGCTAATTGCAATAGGGATTAGGTAGCTTTCATTAGGCGCTAGTTGCAATAGCCATACATAGATCCGCCCCCTTCCCCGAGGTGACGTTAGCGAGAACCCGCGCGAGTGCAGACCAGTATCTTCTCAGACACGATCCGAGCGGTACGTCTCGTCTGTCCAATTTTGTTGGATATAAAGACTTTCCAGTGTTTCTAGTTCGTGTGTTTTGTGTGCACTCCGTGAATATGTACTGGACTCAAAGGACCCCAAACGCCGTGAGTATAGTGCACAGCAGTACTTATTCATTCTCAACTCGCAAAGCAAATTTCCACAGAGGAATAGGTTCCTATTTTTTTTTATTTTTGTTATCAGATTACATCAACCATCATGCCTGGGGCTGTTCCGACACCGCCGCTGACACCCGAGGCCATGGCGTCAGCGTTCACGCCTACGTCTCGCCCTGAACTAGCGAGCCGGGACTGGTACGGCGGCGGCCGCGTCGCGCCGTCCGTAGGCCGCGGCCGCCCTAATAGGCTGCCGTTGTTGCCGACGCCAGTCTCGCAGCCGCCGGTTCAGCCGTCATACGGCTACCACACCGCGTCCACCCGTCCCTACGGCTACTTCACCGCACCACCGGAGCCTTCCGGGTATTTCACTGCGCCACAGCCGGTTCTCCCGCCGTGCACCACCCGAGATGGGAAACGGCAGAGGGAACCGGAACCTGACGCAGCATACTCTGGAAAGAGGGTCGCTGCTCTCCCGACCCATGCGACGCTGACCGAAGCGGGGCCGGTCGACGACCTGTTCACCAGGCTTGTCTCCGCTGGGCTCATCCGAGAGCCGCGGGCGGCGCCGGGAGATGGGACGGTGACGGTGACTGCTGTCAAGGAGGAGACGAAGGCCGAAGTCGACGAGCACGTCGTGCATAAAGTCGACTTGCTGGATCGCGACAGCTTGAGAATGTACGTATTTCATCATGGTAAACTGCTTCGTTAATCTGTTTATGCCTGACATGAGATGAGAGAGCTACTCACTAATTTAACTACGTTTATTTTCTTATAGCAAGCAGCCGGGTCTGGTGGCGCTTCTCCACAACGGTGAACCATGCTCGGGGTGCAGCATCCGTTTCCCACCGAAAGAGACCACGCAATATTCTCGACACCTCGACTGGCACTTCCGCCAGAACCGAAGTCGACGCGAGAATGGGGTCTCGCGGCAATGGTACTGCACCCACTCTGACTGGCTCCAGTCCGAAGAACATGGCGGAGATATAGAAAAGACAGGTCCGTTCACTTATCATGTCAGCTCTTGAAATCGTTTTTGATTAAGTATTATTTTGCCGAATAAGGTATAAATTAATTTTCTTTTTTATTTGTTCACAGACAAAAGCTGGTTCGAGACGAGCGGTATGCTCAAAAAGCTCCTCGCAAAAGCCGAGGAGTTCCCGAGCGTAGTGGCCGGGGCAGTAGCCGACGACTACTGCACCATCTGTGGGGACAAGTTTGCCTTGGTGTACAAAGACGATGATGACGAATGGCACCTGAAGAACTGTGTGCGCCTCAACGACAAGAATTGTCACCCGATGTGCCTCGAGAACTGCAAGGTACTACATAATGTACAACTTTATTTGTGTAACTATATTTGACATTTTTTCTTTCCATTTCTCCACATTGTTCAATTATGGTTTTTTTTACATAATGTTTGTTTGGTCGCAGGTCGAAGGGGCAGGTTAACACAGTGTACCTGGTGCCACAATCGTCAGGCTTTAGCACTTCGGCTGGAAACATTGGGCTCACAGGTACCTAATTACACATCATGCTATATGTGACATTCAGATTTAATTTTAATATTGCAATTTATTTGTTACAGGTGACGAACAGTATGTCAGTTGGGCCTTCGAGGCAGGGCATCACTAGGCTTTTTGGCCTCTAACTATGTGACTGTACATTTTAACTTATCACTTAATTTAATTTGTTTTGTAAACCTACCTACATTGATTAATGCACAACTTTATTTAATTAGGATTAATATAATTTGGTTCTCACACATATTTTTACTATTAAAATAATGAAACTGTACCTATCTACTTTAGGATTTGTAACTTGTCCTGTTTTATTGATAATTTAATAACCTTTAAATTTTATATGAAATCAAAACTGTTTCTTATATTTCTTATTGTTTAATTGTCCATTTTAATTTTGTTAATTAGTAAATAATAGGTAACTATATACTTATGTTTTGCTTTTTTTACTGTAACATTTTTAGTCCAGACATTTTGTGTAGATACGTAATAAATCGATCGAGATATATGCATTACTATAGTTTATATTCATAGTGACTAAGTCTGTTTATTATTGTAAGTCTGAAATTGATTTAGATATGTCACTAAGTTTTGTACTTTGAAATTATTCACTTTGTGATCAGTATTAGTTTATATTGGGCATGTTAGTTGTAGGTAGATTAGTATGGGGTGCCATGTAAGGAAGCCTCCTCGTGAGTTTGCCTCGCCGACTTGCTCCCTGTCCCGACCCATAATTAATCAATGTCCGATGGGAACGGAACGGGAGTCGGTTGGCCCGATGGCGGGCCGGCGCACCCTGGGCATCCAGTACAATGCTTGCATTGCACTGCGATGGCGAATGTCCTGACGTAAGCTAAATAAATATATTTTTATTTTGAAACTATCAACTTTGTTTCATTGGCATAAAGATTTTATCTAGTGTCCATATTTAGTCAAATCTATCTATTTAGATACGATAGTAGTCTCTAAAATAGGCAGATGCACTTAGCTCATGGCTCCTCTGAGTGCACACTGCAATGTATAATTTTCTGCGCACAAGCACACCAACTTTGTCAGTGGCGTATAGTCACCTAACTCATTTTTCTTTTGAGATGTGCCGACAATAAGACAGTGACAAATACTGAGCCACTCTGTCAAGAGACGGAGAACATGATACACTATAATACATAAAATAATCACAAAACCTGTAGTAAGACTTAAACTCACAATAGAAAACCACGAATTCAGTAAAATCACAGGCGTTTTTGTTTTCAAGTGTAGTAGGTAGTGTATCTGACAAACAGTGGCTGACTGAGAACAATGTACCTAAGTATTTATTACTCATTGTACTCATTGAGCAAACAATGATAACAATCTTTTGTAACGAGCTTTGGCCAGCTACGCTACCAAATAACTTAATAATAATGAAGCTTTACAAACGTAGAGCTAGAACAGGCATGAGGGATCCATCTCCACTACGAGGTGTAATTGTGACAACAACAATATTAAGATTAAGAAAGAGCAACTCATCGTACTTAGGGAATTGTGTCAACTTCTATGTATAATAAAACACCCGAAAACATAACTAGTCTGATAATAAATTCAATAATTATCAGTAACAAGTTCTTCTATAAAAACTTATTAAAAAACATATGAAATCCGTGCCTATGAATTTGCATAAAAACAAGAGCATCATTAAAATCACCCATTAATAAATTGGGCACTTGCAATAGGTGAGCGAAGACACCACCTGCGCCTTACATCAAACGCTAATTGCAATAGGGATTAGGTAGCTTTCATTAGGCGCTAGTTGCAATAGCCATACATAGATCCGCCCCCTTCCCCGAGGTGACGTTAGCGAGAACCCGCGCGAGTGCAGACCAGTATCTTCTCAGACACGATCCGAGCGGTACGTCTCGTCTGTCCAATTTTGTTGGATATAAAGACTTTCCAGTGTTTCTAGTTCGTGTGTTTTGTGTGCACTCCGTGAATATGTACTGGACTCAAAGGACCCCAAACGCCGTGAGTATAGTGCACAGCAGTACTTATTCATTCTCAACTCGCAAAGCAAATTTCCACAGAGGAATAGGTTCCTATTTTTTTTTATTTTTGTTATCAGATTACATCAACCATCATGCCTGGGGCTGTTCCGACACCGCCGCTGACACCCGAGGCCATGGCGTCAGCGTTCACGCCTACGTCTCGCCCTGAACTAGCGAGCCGGGACTGGTACGGCGGCGGCCGCGTCGCGCCGTCCGTAGGCCGCGGCCGCCCTAATAGGCTGCCGTTGTTGCCGACGCCAGTCTCGCAGCCGCCGGTTCAGCCGTCATACGGCTACCACACCGCGTCCACCCGTCCCTACGGCTACTTCACCGCACCACCGGAGCCTTCCGGGTATTTCACTGCGCCACAGCCGGTTCTCCCGCCGTGCACCACCCGAGATGGGAAACGGCAGAGGGAACCGGAACCTGACGCAGCATACTCTGGAAAGAGGGTCGCTGCTCTCCCGACCCATGCGACGCTGACCGAAGCGGGGCCGGTCGACGACCTGTTCACCAGGCTTGTCTCCGCTGGGCTCATCCGAGAGCCGCGGGCGGCGCCGGGAGATGGGACGGTGACGGTGACTGCTGTCAAGGAGGAGACGAAGGCCGAAGTCGACGAGCACGTCGTGCATAAAGTCGACTTGCTGGATCGCGACAGCTTGAGAATGTACGTATTTCATCATGGTAAACTGCTTCGTTAATCTGTTTATGCCTGACATGAGATGAGAGAGCTACTCACTAATTTAACTACGTTTATTTTCTTATAGCAAGCAGCCGGGTCTGGTGGCGCTTCTCCACAACGGTGAACCATGCTCGGGGTGCAGCATCCGTTTCCCACCGAAAGAGACCACGCAATATTCTCGACACCTCGACTGGCACTTCCGCCAGAACCGAAGTCGACGCGAGAATGGGGTCTCGCGGCAATGGTACTGCACCCACTCTGACTGGCTCCAGTCCGAAGAACATGGCGGAGATATAGAAAAGACAGGTCCGTTCACTTATCATGTCAGCTCTTGAAATCGTTTTTGATTAAGTATTATTTTGCCGAATAAGGTATAAATTAATTTTCTTTTTTATTTGTTCACAGACAAAAGCTGGTTCGAGACGAGCGGTATGCTCAAAAAGCCCCTCGCAAAAGCCGAGGAGTTCCCGAGCGTAGTGGCCGGGGCAGTAGCCGACGACTACTGCACCATCTGTGGGGACAAGTTTGCCTTGGTGTACAAAGACGATGATGACGAATGGCACCTGAAGAACTGTGTGCGCCTCAACGACAAGAATTGTCACCCGATGTGCCTCGAGAACTGCAAGGTACTACATAATGTACAACTTTATTTGTGTAACTATATTTGACATTTTTTCTTTCCATTTCTCCACATTGTTCAATTATGGTTTTTTTTACATAATGTTTGTTTGGTCGCAGGTCGAAGGGGCAGGTTAACACAGTGTACCTGGTGCCACAATCGTCAGGCTTTGGCACTTCGGCTGGAAACATTGGGCTCACAGGTACCTAATTACACATCATGCTATATGTGACATTCAGATTTAATTTTAATATTGCAATTTATTTGTTACAGGTGACGAACAGTATGTCAGTTGGGCCTTCGAGGCAGGGCATCACTAGGCTTTTTGGCCTCTAACTATGTGACTGTACATTTTAACTTATCACTTAATTTAATTTGTTTTGTAAACCTACCTACATTGATTAATGCACAAATTTATTTAATTAGGATTAATATAATTTGGTTCTCACACATATTTTTACTATTAAAATAATGAAACTGTACCTATCTACTTTAGGATTTGTAACTTGTCCTGTTTTATTGATAATTTAATAACCTTTAAATTTTATATGAAATCAAAACTGTTTCTTATATTTCTTATTGTTTAATTGTCCATTTTAATTTTGTTAATTAGTAAATAATAGGTAACTATATACTTATGTTTTGCTTTTTTTACTGTAACATTTTTAGTCCAGACATTTTGTGTAGATACGTAATAAATCGATCGAGATATATGCATTACTATAGTTTATATTCATAGTGACTAAGTCTGTTTATTATTGTAAGTCTGAAATTGATTTAGATATGTCACTAAGTTTTGTACTTTGAAATTATTCACTTTGTGATCAGTATTAGTTTATATTGGGCATGTTAGTTGTAGGTAGATTAGTATGGGGTGCCATGTCAGGAAGCCTCCTCGTGAGTTTGCCTCGCCGACTTGCTCCCTGTCCCGACCCATAATTAATCAATGTCCGATGGGAACGGAACGGGAGTCGGTTGGCCCGATGGCGGGCCGGCGCACCCTGGGCATCCAGTACAATGCTTGCATTGCACTGCGATGGCGAATGTCCTGACGTAAGCTAAATAAATATATTTTTATTTTGAAACTATCAACTTTGTTTCATTGGCATAAAGATTTTATCTAGTGTCCATATTTAGTCAAATCTATCTATTTAGATACGATAGTAGTCTCTAAAATAGGCAGATGCACTTAGCTCATGGCTCCTCTGAGTGCACACTGCAATGTATAATTTTCTGCGCACAAGCACACCAACTTTGTCAGTGGCGTATAGTCACCTAACTCATTTTTCTTTTGAGATGTGCCGACAATAAGACAGTGACAAATACTGAGCCACTCTGTCAAGAGACGGAGAACATGATACACTATAATACATAAAATAATCACAAAACCTGTAGTAAGACTTAAACTCACAATAGAAAACCACGAATTCAGTAAAATCACAGGCGTTTTTGTTTTCAAGTGTAGTAGGTAGTGTATCTGACAAACAGTGGCTGACTGAGAACAATGTACCTAAGTATTTATTACTCATTGTACTCATTGAGCAAACAATGATAACAATCTTTTGTAACGAGCTTTGGCCAGCTATGCTACCAAATAACTTAATAATAATGAAGCTTTACAAACGTAGAGCTAGAACAGTGTAATTGTGACAACAACAATATTAAGATTAAGAAAGAGCAACTCATCGTACTTAGGGAATTGTGTCAACTTCTATGTATAATAAAACACCCGAAAACATAACTAGTCTGATAATAAATTCAAAAATTATCAGTAACAAGTTCTTCTATAAAAACTTATTAAAAAACATATGAAATCCGTGCCTATGAATTTGCATAAAAACAAGAGCATCATTAAAATCAGCCATTAATAAATTGGGCACTTGCAATAGGTGAGCGAAGACACCACCTGCGCCTTACATCAAACGCTAATTGCAATAGGGATTAGGTAGCTTTCATTAGGCGCTAGTTGCAATAGCCATACATAGATCCGCCCCCTTCCCCGAGGTGACGTTAGCGAGAACCCGCGCGAGTGCAGACCAGTATCTTCTCAGACACGATCCGAGCGGTACGTCTCGTCTGTCCAATTTTGTTGGATATAAAGACTTTCCAGTGTTTCTAGTTCGTGTGTTTTGTGTGCACTCCGTGAATATGTACTGGACTCAAAGGACCCCAAACGCCGTGAGTATAGTGCACAGCAGTACTTATTCATTCTCAACTCGCAAAGCAAATTTCCACAGAGGAATAGGTACCTATTTTTTTTTATTTTTGTTATCAGATTACATCAACCATCATGCCTGGGGCTGTTCCGACACCGCCGCTGACACCCGAGGCCATGGCGTCAGCGTTCACGCCTACGTCTCGCCCTGAACTAGCGAGCCGGGACTGGTACGGCGGCGGCCGCGTCGCGCCGTCCGTAGGCCGCGGCCGCCCTAATAGGCTGCCGTTGTTGCCGACGCCAGTCTCGCAGCCGCCGGTTCAGCCGTCATACGGCTACCACACCGCGTCCACCCGTCCCTACGGCTACTTCACCGCACCACCGGAGCCTTCCGGGTATTTCACTGCGCCACAGCCGGTTCTCCCGCCGTGCACCACCCGAGATGGGAAACGGCAGAGGGAACCGGAACCTGACGCAGCATACTCTGGAAAGAGGGTCGCTGCTCTCCCGACCCATGCGACGCTGACCGAAGCGGGGCCGGTCGACGACCTGTTCACCAGGCTTGTCTCCGCTGGGCTCATCCGAGAGCCGCGGGCGGCGCCGGGAGATGGGACGGTGACGGTGACTGCTGTCAAGGAGGAGACGAAGGCCGAAGTCGACGAGCACGTCGTGCATAAAGTCGACTTGCTGGATCGCGACAGCTTGAGAATGTACGTATTTCATCATGGTAAACTGCTTCGTTAATCTGTTTATGCCTGACATGAGATGAGAGAGCTACTCACTAATTTAACTACGTTTATTTTCTTATAGCAAGCAGCCGGGTCTGGTGGCGCTTCTCCACAACGGTGAACCATGCTCGGGGTGCAGCATCCGTTTCCCACCGAAAGAGACCACGCAATATTCTCGACACCTCGACTGGCACTTCCGCCAGAACCGAAGTCGACGCGAGAATGGGGTCTCGCGGCAATGGTACTGCACCCACTCTGACTGGCTCCAGTCCGAAGAACATGGCGGAGATATAGAAAAGACAGGTCCGTTCACTTATCATGTCAGCTCTTGAAATCGTTTTTGATTAAGTATTATTTTGCCGAATAAGGTATAAATTAATTTTCTTTTTTATTTGTTCACAGACAAAAGCTGGTTCGAGACGAGCGGTATGCTCAAAAAGCCCCTCGCAAAAGCCGAGGAGTTCCCGAGCGTAGTGGCCGGGGCAGTAGCCGACGACTACTGCACCATCTGTGGGGACAAGTTTGCCTTGGTGTACAAAGACGATGATGACGAATGGCACCTGAAGAACTGTGTGCGCCTCAACGACAAGAATTGTCACCCGATGTGCCTCGAGAACTGCAAGGTACTACATAATGTACAACTTTATTTGTGTAACTATATTTGACATTTTTTCTTTCCATTTCTCCACATTGTTCAATTATGGTTTTTTTTACATAATGTTTGTTTGGTCGCAGGTCGAAGGGGCAGGTTAACACAGTGTACCTGGTGCCACAATCGTCAGGCTTTGGCACTTCGGCTGGAAACATTGGGCTCACAGGTACCTAATTACACATCATGCTATATGTGACATTCAGATTTAATTTTAATATTGCAATTTATTTGTTACAGGTGACGAACAGTATGTCAGTTGGGCCTTCGAGGCAGGGCATCACTAGGCTTTTTGGCCTCTAACTATGTGACTGTACATTTTAACTTATCACTTAATTTAATTTGTTTTGTAAACCTACCTACATTGATTAATGCACAACTTTATTTAATTAGGATTAATATAATTTGGTTCTCACACATATTTTTACTATTAAAATAATGAAACTGTACCTATCTACTTTAGGATTTGTAACTTGTCCTGTTTTATTGATAATTTAATAACCTTTCAATTTTATATGAAATCAAAACTGTTTCTTATATTTCTTATTGTTTAATTGTTCATTTCAATTTTGTTAATTAGTAAATAATAGGTAACTACTTATGTTTAGCTTTTTTTACTGTAACATTTTTAGTCCAGACATTTTGTGTAGATACGTAATAAATCGATCGAGATATATGCATTACTATAGTTTATATTCATAGTGACTAAGTCTGTTTATTATTGTAAGTCTGAAATTGATTTAGATATGTCACTAAGTTTTGTACTTTGAAATTATTCACTTTGTGATCAGTATTAGTTTATATTGGGCATGTTAGTTGTAGGTAGATTAGTATGGGGTGCCATGTCAGGAAGCCTCCTCGTGAGTTTGCCTCGCCGACTTGCTCCCTGTCCCGACCCATAATTAATCAATGTCCGATGGGAACGGAACGGGAGTCGGTTGGCCCGATGGCGGGCCGGCGCACCCTGGGCATCCAGTACAATGCTTGCATTGCACTGCGATGGCGAATGTCCTGACGTAAGCTAAATAAATATATTTTTATTTTGAAACTATCAACTTTGTTTCATTGGCATAAAGATTTTATCTAGTGTCCATATTTAGTCAAATCTATCTATTTAGATACGATAGTAGTCTCTAAAATAGGCAGATGCACTTAGCTCATGGCTCCTCTGAGTGCACACTGCAATGTATAATTTTCTGCGCACAAGCACACCAACTTTGTCAGTGGCGTATAGTCACCTAACTCATTTTTCTTTTGAGATGTGCCGACAATAAGACAGTGACAAATACTGAGCCACTCTGTCAAGAGACGGAGAACATGATACACTATAATACATAAAATAATCACAAAACCTGTAGTAAGACTTAAACTCACAATAGAAAACCACGAATTCAGTAAAATCACAGGCGTTTTTGTTTTCAAGTGTAGTAGGTAGTGTATCTGACAAACAGTGGCTGACTGAGAACAATGTACCTAAGTATTTATTACTCATTGTACTCATTGAGCAAACAATGATAACAATCTTTTGTAACGAGCTTTGGCCAGCTACGCTACCAAATAACTTAATAATAATGAAGCTTTACAAACGTAGAGCTAGAACAGGCATGAGGGATCCATCTCCACTACGAGGTGTAATTGTGACAACAACAATATTAAGATTAAGAAAGAGCAACTCATCGCACTTAGGGAATTGTGTCAACTTCTATGTATAATAAAACACCCGAAAACATAACTAGTCTGATAATAAATTCAAAAATTATCTGTAACAAGTTCTTCTATAAAAACTTATTAAAAAACATATGAAATCCGTGCCTATGAATTTGCATAAAAACAAGAGCATCATTAAAATCACCCATTAATAAATTGGGCACTTGCAATAGGTGAGCGAAGACACCACCTGCGCCTTACATCAAACGCTAATTGCAATAGGGATTAGGTAGCTTTCATTAGGCGCTAGTTGCAATAGCCATACATAGATCCGCCCCCTTCCCCGAGGTGACGTTAGCGAGAACCCGCGCGAGTGCAGACCAGTATCTTCTCAGACACGATCCGAGCGGTACGTCTCGTCTGTCCAATTTTGTTGGATATAAAGACTTTCCAGTGTTTCTAGTTCGTGTGTTTTGTGTGCACTCCGTGAATATGTACTGGACTCAAAGGACCCCAAACGCCGTGAGTATAGTGCACAGCAGTACTTATTCATTCTCAACTCGCAAAGCAAATTTCCACAGAGGAATAGGTTCCTATTTCTTTTTTTTTTGTTATCAGATTACATCAACCATCATGCCTGGGTCTGTTCCGACACCGCCGCTGACACCCGAGGCCATGGCGTCAGCGTTCACGCCTACGTCTCGCCCTGAACTAGCGAGCCGGGACTGGTACGGCGGCGGCCGCGTCGCGCCGTCCGTAGGCCGCGGCCGCCCTAATAGGCTGCCGTTGTTGCCGACGCCAGTCTCGCAGCCGCCGGTTCAGCCGTCATACGGCTACCACACCGCGTCCACCCGTCCCTACGGCTACTTCACCGCACCACCGGAGCCTTCCGGGTATTTCACTGCGCCACAGCCGGTTCTCCCGCCGTGCACCACCCGAGATGGGAAACGGCAGAGGGAACCGGAACCTGACGCAGCATACTCTGGAAAGAGGGTCGCTGCTCTCCCGACCCATGCGACGCTGACCGAAGCGGGGCCGGTCGACGACCTGTTCACCAGGCTTGTCTCCGCTGGGCTCATCCGAGAGCCGCGGGCGGCGCCGGGAGATGGGACGGTGACGGTGACTGCTGTCAAGGAGGAGACGAAGGCCGAAGTCGACGAGCACGTCGTGCATAAAGTCGACTTGCTGGATCGCGACAGCTTGAGAATGTACGTATTTCATCATGGTAAACTGCTTCGTTAATCTGTTTATGCCTGACATGAGAGAGCTACTCACTAATTTAACTACGTTTATTTTCTTATAGCAAGCAGCCGGGTCTGGTGGCGCTTCTCCACAACGGTGAACCATGCTCGGGGTGCAGCATCCGTTTCCCACCGAAAGAGACCACGCAATATTCTCGACACCTCGACTGGCACTTCCGCCAGAACCGAAGTCGACGCGAGAATGGGGTCTCGCGGCAATGGTACTGCACCCACTCTGACTGGCTCCAGTCCGAAGAACATGGCGGAGATATAGAAAAGACAGGTCCGTTCACTTATCATGTCAGCTCTTGAAATCGTTTTTGATTAAGTATTATTTTGCCGAATAAGGTATAAATTAATTTTCTTTTTTATTTGTTCACAGACAAAAGCTGGTTCGAGACGAGCGGTATGCTCAAAAAGCTCCTCGCAAAAGCCGAGGAGTTCCCGAGCGTAGTGGCCGGGGCAGTAGCCGACGACTACTGCACCATCTGTGGGGACAAGTTTGCCTTGGTGTACAAAGACGATGATGACGAATGGCACCTGAAGAACTGTGTGCGCCTCAACGACAAGAATTGTCACCCGATGTGCCTCGAGAACTGCAAGGTACTACATAATGTACAACTTTATTTGTGTAACTATATTTGACATTTTTTCTTTCCATTTCTCCACATTGTTCAATTATGGTTTTTTTTACATAATGTTTGTTTGGTCGCAGGTCGAAGGGGCAGGTTAACACAGTGTACCTGGTGCCACAATCGTCAGGCTTTAGCACTTCGGCTGGAAACATTGGGCTCACAGGTACCTAATTACACATCATGCTATATGTGACATTCAGATTTAATTTTAATATTGCAATTTATTTGTTACAGGTGACGAACAGTATGTCAGTTGGGCCTTCGAGGCAGGGCATCACTAGGCTTTTTGGCCTCTAACTATGTGACTGTACATTTTAACTTATCACTTAATTTAATTTGTTTTCTAAACCTACCTACATTGATTAATGCACAACTTTATTTAATTAGGATTAATATAATTTGGTTCTCACACATATTTTTACTATTAAAATAATGAAACTGTACCTATCTACTTTAGGATTTGTAACTTGTCCTGTTTTATTGATAATTTAATAACCTTTAAATTTTATATGAAATCAAAACTGTTTCTTATATTTCTTATTGTTTAATTGTCCATTTTAATTTTGTTAATTAGTAAATAATAGGTAACTATATACTTATGTTTTGCTTTTTTTACTGTAACATTTTTAGTCCAGACATTTTGTGTAGATACGTAATAAATCGATCGAGATATATGCATTACTATAGTTTATATTCATAGTGACTAAGTCTGTTTATTATTGTAAGTCTGAAATTGATTTAGATATGTCACTAAGTTTTGTACTTTGAAATTATTCACTTTGTGATCAGTATTAGTTTATATTGGGCATGTTAGTTGTAGGTAGATTAGTATGGGGTGCCATGTAAGGAAGCCTCCTCGTGAGTTTGCCTCGCCGACTTGCTCCCTGTCCCGACCCATAATTAATCAATGTCCGATGGGAACGGAACGGGAGTCGGTTGGCCCGATGGCGGGCCGGCGCACCCTGGGCATCCAGTACAATGCTTGCATTGCACTGCGATGGCGAATGTCCTGACGTAAGCTAAATAAATATATTTTTATTTTGAAACTATCAACTTTGTTTCATTGGCATAAAGATTTTATCTAGTGTCCATATTTAGTCAAATCTATCTATTTAGATACGATAGTAGTCTCTAAAATAGGCAGATGCACTTAGCTCATGGCTCCTCTGAGTGCACACTGCAATGTATAATTTTCTGCGCACAAGCACACCAACTTTGTCAGTGGCGTATAGTCACCTAACTCATTTTTCTTTTGAGATGTGCCGACAATAAGACAGTGACAAATACTGAGCCACTCTGTCAAGAGACGGAGAACATGATACACTATAATACATAAAATAATCACAAAACCTGTAGTAAGACTTAAACTCACAATAGAAAACCACGAATTCAGTAAAATCACAGGCGTTTTTGTTTTCAAGTGTAGTAGGTAGTGTATCTGACAAACAGTGGCTGACTGAGAACAATGTACCTAAGTATTTATTACTCATTGTACTCATTGAGCAAACAATGATAACAATCTTTTGTAACGAGCTTTGGCCAGCTACGCTACCAAATAACTTAATAATAATGAAGCTTTACAAACGTAGAGCTAGAACAGGCATGAGGGATCCATCTCCACTACGAGGTGTAATTGTGACAACAACAATATTAAGATTAAGAAAGAGCAACTCATCGTACTTAGGGAATTGTGTCAACTTCTATGTATAATAAAACACCCGAAAACATAACTAGTCTGATAATAAATTCAAAAATTATCAGTAACAAGTTCTTCTATAAAAACTAATTAAAAAACATATGAAATCCGTGCCTATGAATTTGCATAAAAACAAGAGCATCATTAAAATCACCCATTAATAAATTGGGCACTTGCAATAGGTGAGCGAAGACACCACCTGCGCCTTACATCAAACGCTAATTGCAATAGGGATTAGGTAGCTTTCATTAGGCGCTAGTTGCAATAGCCATACATAGATCCGCCCCCTTCCCCGAGGTGACGTTAGCGAGAACCCGCGCGAGTGCAGACCAGTATCTTCTCAGACACGATCCGAGCGGTACGTCTCGTCTGTCCAATTTTGTTGGATATAAAGACTTTCCAGTGTTTCTAGTTCGTGTGTTTTGTGTGCACTCCGTGAATATGTACTGGACTCAAAGGACCCCAAACGCCGTGAGTATAGTGCACAGCAGTACTTATTCATTCTCAACTCGCAAAGCAAATTTCCACAGAGGAATAGGTTCCTATTTTTTTTTATTTTTGTTATCAGATTACATCAACCATCATGCCTGGGGCTGTTCCGACACCGCCGCTGACACCCGAGGCCATGGCGTCAGCGTTCACGCCTACGTCTCGCCCTGAACTAGCGAGCCGGGACTGGTACGGCGGCGGCCGCGTCGCGCCGTCCGTAGGCCGCGGCCGCCCTAATAGGCTGCCGTTGTTGCCGACGCCAGTCTCGCAGCCGCCGGTTCAGCCGTCATACGGCTACCACACCGCGTCCACCCGTCCCTACGGCTACTTCACCGCACCACCGGAGCCTTCCGGGTATTTCACTGCGCCACAGCCGGTTCTCCCGCCGTGCACCACCCGAGATGGGAAACGGCAGAGGGAACCGGAACCTGACGCAGCATACTCTGGAAAGAGGGTCGCTGCTCTCCCGACCCATGCGACGCTGACCGAAGCGGGGCCGGTCGACGACCTGTTCACCAGGCTTGTCTCCGCTGGGCTCATCCGAGAGCCGCGGGCGGCGCCGGGAGATGGGACGGTGACGGTGACTGCTGTCAAGGAGGAGACGAAGGCCGAAGTCGACGAGCACGTCGTGCATAAAGTCGACTTGCTGGATCGCGACAGCTTGAGAATGTACGTATTTCATCATGGTAAACTGCTTCGTTAATCTGTTTATGCCTGACATGAGATGAGAGAGCTACTCACTAATTTAACTACGTTTATTTTCTTATAGCAAGCAGCCGGGTCTGGTGGCGCTTCTCCACAACGGTGAACCATGCTCGGGGTGCAGCATCCGTTTCCCACCGAAAGAGACCACGCAATATTCTCGACACCTCGACTGGCACTTCCGCCAGAACCGAAGTCGACGCGAGAATGGGGTCTCGCGGCAATGGTACTGCACCCACTCTGACTGGCTCCAGTCCGAAGAACATGGCGGAGATATAGAAAAGACAGGTCCGTTCACTTATCATGTCAGCTCTTGAAATCGTTTTTGATTAAGTATTATTTTGCCGAATAAGGTATAAATTAATTTTCTTTTTTATTTGTTCACAGACAAAAGCTGGTTCGAGACGAGCGGTATGCTCAAAAAGCCCCTCGCAAAAGCCGAGGAGTTCCCGAGCGTAGTGGCCGGGGCAGTAGCCGACGACTACTGCACCATCTGTGGGGACAAGTTTGCCTTGGTGTACAAAGACGATGATGACGAATGGCACCTGAAGAACTGTGTGCGCCTCAACGACAAGAATTGTCACCCGATGTGCCTCGAGAACTGCAAGGTACTACATAATGTACAACTTTATTTGTGTAACTATATTTGACATTTTTTCTTTCCATTTCTCCACATTGTTCAATTATGGTTTTTTTTACATAATGTTTGTTTGGTCGCAGGTCGAAGGGGCAGGTTAACACAGTGTACCTGGTGCCACAATCGTCAGGCTTTAGCACTTCGGCTGGAAACATTGGGCTCACAGGTACCTAATTACACATCATGCTATATGTGACATTCAGATTTAATTTTAATATTGCAATTTATTTGTTACAGGTGACGAACAGTATGTCAGTTGGGCCTTCGAGGCAGGGCATCACTAGGCTTTTTGGCCTCTAACTATGTGACTGTACATTTTAACTTATCACTTAATTTAATTTGTTTTGTAAACCTACCTACATTGATTAATGCACAACTTTATTTAATTAGGATTAATATAATTTGGTTCTCACACATATTTTTACTATTAAAATAATGAAACTGTACCTATCTACTTTAGGATTTGTAACTTGTCCTGTTTTATTGATAATTTAATAACCTTTAAATTTTATATGAAATCAAAACTGTTTCTTATATTTCTTATTGTTTAATTGTCCATTTTAATTTTGTTAATTAGTAAATAATAGGTAACTATATACTTATGTTTTGCTTTTTTTACTGTAACATTTTTAGTCCAGACATTTTGTGTAGATACGTAATAAATCGATCGAGATATATGCATTACTATAGTTTATATTCATAGTGACTAAGTCTGTTTATTATTGTAAGTCTGAAATTGATTTAGATATGTCACTAAGTTTTGTACTTTGAAATTATTCACTTTGTGATCAGTATTAGTTTATATTGGGCATGTTAGTTGTAGGTAGATTAGTATGGGGTGCCATGTAAGGAAGCCTCCTCGTGAGTTTGCCTCGCCGACTTGCTCCCTGTCCCGACCCATAATTAATCAATGTCCGATGGGAACGGAACGGGAGTCGGTTGGCCCGATGGCGGGCCGGCGCACCCTGGGCATCCAGTACAATGCTTGCATTGCACTGCGATGGCGAATGTCCTGACGTAAGCTAAATAAATATATTTTTATTTTGAAACTATCAACTTTGTTTCATTGGCATAAAGATTTTATCTAGTGTCCATATTTAGTCAAATCTATCTATTTAGATACGATAGTAGTCTCTAAAATAGGCAGATGCACTTAGCTCATGGCTCCTCTGAGTGCACACTGCAATGTATAATTTTCTGCGCACAAGCACACCAACTTTGTCAGTGGCGTATAGTCACCTAACTCATTTTTCTTTTGAGATGTGCCGACAATAAGACAGTGACAAATACTGAGCCACTCTGTCAAGAGACGGAGAACATGATACACTATAATACATAAAATAATCACAAAACCTGTAGTAAGACTTAAACTCACAATAGAAAACCACGAATTCAGTAAAATCACAGGCGTTTTTGTTTTCAAGTGTAGTAGGTAGTGTATCTGACAAACAGTGGCTGACTGAGAACAATGTACCTAAGTATTTATTACTCATTGTACTCATTGAGCAAACAATGATAACAATCTTTTGTAACGAGCTTTGGCCAGCTACGCTACCAAATAACTTAATAATAATGAAGCTTTACAAACGTAGAGCTAGAACAGGCATGAGGGATCCATCTCCACTACGAGGTGTAATTGTGACAACAACAATATTAAGATTAAGAAAGAGCAACTCATCGCACTTAGGGAATTGTGTCAACTTCTATGTATAATAAAACACCCGAAAACATAACTAGTCTGATAATAAATTCAAAAATTATCAGTAACAAGTTCTTCTATAAAAACTAATTAAAAAACATATGAAATCCGTGCCTATGAATTTGCATAAAAACAAGAGCATCATTAAAATCACCCATTAATAAATTGGGCACTTGCAATAGGTGAGCGAAGACACCACCTGCGCCTTACATCAAACGCTAATTGCAATAGGGATTAGGTAGCTTTCATTAGGCGCTAGTTGCAATAGCCATACATAGATCCGCCCCCTTCCCCGAGGTGACGTTAGCGAGAACCCGCGCGAGTGCAGACCAGTATCTTCTCAGACACGATCCGAGCGGTACGTCTCGTCTGTCCAATTTTGTTGGATATAAAGACTTTCCAGTGTTTCTAGTTCGTGTGTTTTGTGTGCACTCCGTGAATATGTACTGGACTCAAAGGACCCCAAACGCCGTGAGTATAGTGCACAGCAGTACTTATTCATTCTCAACTCGCAAAGCAAATTTCCACAGAGGAATAGGTTCCTATTTTTTTTTATTTTTGTTATCAGATTACATCAACCATCATGCCTGGGTCTGTTCCGACACCGCCGCTGACACCCGAGGCCATGGCGTCAGCGTTCACGCCTACGTCTCGCCCTGAACTAGCGAGCCGGGACTGGTACGGCGGCGGCCGCGTCGCGCCGTCCGTAGGCCGCGGCCGCCCTAATAGGCTGCCGTTGTTGCCGACGCCAGTCTCGCAGCCGCCGGTTCAGCCGTCATACGGCTACCACACCGCGTCCACCCGTCCCTACGGCTACTTCACCGCACCACCGGAGCCTTCCGGGTATTTCACTGCGCCACAGCCGGTTCTCCCGCCGTGCACCACCCGAGATGGGAAACGGCAGAGGGAACCGGAACCTGACGCAGCATACTCTGGAAAGAGGGTCGCTGCTCTCCCGACCCATGCGACGCTGACCGAAGCGGGGCCGGTCGACGACCTGTTCACCAGGCTTGTCTCCGCTGGGCTCATCCGAGAGCCGCGGGCGGCGCCGGGAGATGGGACGGTGACGGTGACTGCTGTCAAGGAGGAGACGAAGGCCGAAGTCGACGAGCACGTCGTGCATAAAGTCGACTTGCTGGATCGCGACAGCTTGAGAATGTACGTATTTCATCATGGTAAACTGCTTCGTTAATCTGTTTATGCCTGACATGAGATGAGAGAGCTACTCACTAATTTAACTACGTTTATTTTCTTATAGCAAGCAGCCGGGTCTGGTGGCGCTTCTCCACAACGGTGAACCATGCTCGGGGTGCAGCATCCGTTTCCCACCGAAAGAGACCACGCAATATTCTCGACACCTCGACTGGCACTTCCGCCAGAACCGAAGTCGACGCGAGAATGGGGTCTCGCGGCAATGGTACTGCACCCACTCTGACTGGCTCCAGTCCGAAGAACATGGCGGAGATATAGAAAAGACAGGTCCGTTCACTTATCATGTCAGCTCTTGAAATCGTTTTTGATTAAGTATTATTTTGCCGAATAAGGTATAAATTAATTTTCTTTTTTATTTGTTCACAGACAAAAGCTGGTTCGAGACGAGCGGTATGCTCAAAAAGCCCCTCGCAAAAGCCGAGGAGTTCCCGAGCGTAGTGGCCGGGGCAGTAGCCGACGACTACTGCACCATCTGTGGGGACAAGTTTGCCTTGGTGTACAAAGACGATGATGACGAATGGCACCTGAAGAACTGTGTGCGCCTCAACGACAAGAATTGTCACCCGATGTGCCTCGAGAACTGCAAGGTACTACATAATGTACAACTTTATTTGTGTAACTATATTTGACATTTTTGCTTTCCATTTCTCCACATTGTTCAATTATGGTTTTTTTTACATAATGTTTGTTTGCTCGCAGGTCGAAGGGGCAGGTTAACACAGTGTACCTGGTGCCACAATCGTCAGGCTTTGGCACTTCGGCTGGAAACATTGGGCTCACAGGTACCTAATTACACATCATGCTATATGTGACATTCAGATTTAATTTTAATATTGCAATTTATTTGTTACAGGTGACGAACAGTATGTCAGTTGGGCCTTCGAGGCAGGGCATCACTAGGCTTTTTGGCCTCTAACTATGTGACTGTACATTTTAACTTATCACTTAATTTAATTTGTTTTGTAAACCTACCTACATTGATTAATGCACAACTTTATTTAATTAGGATTAATATAATTTGGTTCTCACACATATTTTTACTATTAAAATAATGAAACTGTACCTATCTACTTTAGGATTTGTAACTTGTCCTGTTTTATTGATAATTTAATAACCTTTAAATTTTATATGAAATCAAAACTGTTTCTTATATTTCTTATTGTTTAATTGTCCATTTTAATTTTGTTAATTAGTAAATAATAGGTAACTATATACTTATGTTTTGCTTTTTTTACTGTAACATTTTTAGTCCAGACATTTTGTGTAGATACGTAATAAATCGATCGAGATATATGCATTACTATAGTTTATATTCATAGTGACTAAGTCTGTTTATTATTGTAAGTCTGAAATTGATTTAGATATGTCACTAAGTTTTGTACTTTGAAATTATTCACTTTGTGATCAGTATTAGTTTATATTGGGCATGTTAGTTGTAGGTAGATTAGTATGGGGTGCCATGTCAGGAAGCCTCCTCGTGAGTTTGCCTCGCCGACTTGCTCCCTGTCCCGACCCATAATTAATCAATGTCCGATGGGAACGGAACGGGAGTCGGTTGGCCCGATGGCGGGCCGGCGCACCCTGGGCATCCAGTACAATGCTTGCATTGCACTGCGATGGCGAATGTCCTGACGTAAGCTAAATAAATATATTTTTATTTTGAAACTATCAACTTTGTTTCATTGGCATAAAGATTTTATCTAGTGTCCATATTTAGTCAAATCTATCTATTTAGATACGATAGTAGTCTCTAAAATAGGCAGATGCACTTAGCTCATGGCTCCTCTGAGTGCACACTGCAATGTATAATTTTCTGCGCACAAGCACACCAACTTTGTCAGTGGCGTATAGTCACCTAACTCATTTTTCTTTTGAGATGTGCCGACAATAAGACAGTGACAAATACTGAGCCACTCTGTCAAGAGACGGAGAACATGATACACTATAATACATAAAATAATCACAAAACCTGTAGTAAGACTTAAACTCACAATAGAAAACCACGAATTCAGTAAAATCACAGGCGTTTTTGTTTTCAAGTGTAGTAGGTAGTGTATCTGACAAACAGTGGCTGACTGAGAACAATGTACCTAAGTATTTATTACTCATTGTACTCATTGAGCAAACAATGATAACAATCTTTTGTAACGAGCTTTGGCCAGCTACGCTACCAAATAACTTAATAATAATGAAGCTTTACAAACGTAGAGCTAGAACAGGCATGAGGGATCCATCTCCACTACGAGGTGTAATTGTGACAACAACAATATTAAGATTAAGAAAGAGCAACTCATCGTACTTAGGGAATTGTGTCAACTTCTATGTATAATAAAACACCCGAAAACATAACTAGTCTGATAATAAATTCAAAAATTATCAGTAACAAGTTCTTCTATAAAAACTTATTAAAAAACATATGAAATCCGTGCCTATGAATTTGCATAAAAACAAGAGCATCATTAAAATCACCCATTAATAAATTGGGCACTTGCAATAGGTGAGCGAAGACACCACCTGCGCCTTACATCAAACGCTAATTGCAATAGGGATTAGGTAGCTTTCATTAGGCGCTAGTTGCAATAGCCATACATAGATCCGCCCCCTTCCCCGAGGTGACGTTAGCGAGAACCCGCGCGAGTGCAGACCAGTATCTTCTCAGACACGATCCGAGCGGTACGTCTCGTCTGTCCAATTTTGTTGGATATAAAGACTTTCCAGTGTTTCTAGTTCGTGTGTTTTGTGTGCACTCCGTGAATATGTACTGGACTCAAAGGACCCCAAACGCCGTGAGTATAGTGCACAGCAGTACTTATTCATTCTCAACTCGCAAAGCAAATTTCCACAGAGGAATAGGTTCCTATTTTTTTTTATTTTTGTTATCAGATTACATCAACCATCATGCCTGGGTCTGTTCCGACACCGCCGCTGACACCCGAGGCCATGGCGTCAGCGTTCACGCCTACGTCTCGCCCTGAACTAGCGAGCCGGGACTGGTACGGCGGCGGCCGCGTCGCGCCGTCCGTAGGCCGCGGCCGCCCTAATAGGCTGCCGTTGTTGCCGACGCCAGTCTCGCAGCCGCCGGTTCAGCCGTCATACGGCTACCACACCGCGTCCACCCGTCCCTACGGCTACTTCACCGCACCACCGGAGCCTTCCGGGTATTTCACTGCGCCACAGCCGGTTCTCCCGCCGTGCACCACCCGAGATGGGAAACGGCAGAGGGAACCGGAACCTGACGCAGCATACTCTGGAAAGAGGGTCGCTGCTCTCCCGACCCATGCGACGCTGACCGAAGCGGGGCCGGTCGACGACCTGTTCACCAGGCTTGTCTCCGCTGGGCTCATCCGAGAGCCGCGGGCGGCGCCGGGAGATGGGACGGTGACGGTGACTGCTGTCAAGGAGGAGACGAAGGCCGAAGTCGACGAGCACGTCGTGCATAAAGTCGACTTGCTGGATCGCGACAGCTTGAGAATGTACGTATTTCATCATGGTAAACTGCTTCGTTAATCTGTTTATGCCTGACATGAGATGAGAGAGCTACTCACTAATTTAACTACGTTTATTTTCTTATAGCAAGCAGCCGGGTCTGGTGGCGCTTCTCCACAACGGTGAACCATGCTCGGGGTGCAGCATCCGTTTCCCACCGAAAGAGACCACGCAATATTCTCGACACCTCGACTGGCACTTCCGCCAGAACCGAAGTCGACGCGAGAATGGGGTCTCGCGGCAATGGTACTGCACCCACTCTGACTGGCTCCAGTCCGAAGAACATGGCGGAGATATAGAAAAGACAGGTCCGTTCACTTATCATGTCAGCTCTTGAAATCGTTTTTGATTAAGTATTATTTTGCCGAATAAGGTATAAATTAATTTTCTTTTTTATTTGTTCACAGACAAAAGCTGGTTCGAGACGAGCGGTATGCTCAAAAAGCCCCTCGCAAAAGCCGAGGAGTTCCCGAGCGTAGTGGCCGGGGCAGTAGCCGACGACTACTGCACCATCTGTGGGGACAAGTTTGCCTTGGTGTACAAAGACGATGATGACGAATGGCACCTGAAGAACTGTGTGCGCCTCAACGACAAGAATTGTCACCCGATGTGCCTCGAGAACTGCAAGGTACTACATAATGTACAACTTTATTTGTGTAACTATATTTGACATTTTTGCTTTCCATTTCTCCACATTGTTCAATTATGGTTTTTTTTACATAATGTTTGTTTGCTCGCAGGTCGAAGGGGCAGGTTAACACAGTGTACCTGGTGCCACAATCGTCAGGCTTTGGCACTTCGGCTGGAAACATTGGGCTCACAGGTACCTAATTACACATCATGCTATATGTGACATTCAGATTTAATTTTAATATTGCAATTTATTTGTTACAGGTGACGAACAGTATGTCAGTTGGGCCTTCGAGGCAGGGCATCACTAGGCTTTTTGGCCTCTAACTATGTGACTGTACATTTTAACTTATCACTTAATTTAATTTGTTTTGTAAACCTACCTACATTGATTAATGCACAACTTTATTTAATTAGGATTAATATAATTTGGTTCTCACACATATTTTTACTATTAAAATAATGAAACTGTACCTATCTACTTTAGGATTTGTAACTTGTCCTGTTTTATTGATAATTTAATAACCTTTAAATTTTATATGAAATCAAAACTGTTTCTTATATTTCTTATTGTTTAATTGTCCATTTTAATTTTGTTAATTAGTAAATAATAGGTAACTATATACTTATGTTTTGCTTTTTTTACTGTAACATTTTTAGTCCAGACATTTTGTGTAGATACGTAATAAATCGATCGAGATATATGCATTACTATAGTTTATATTCATAGTGACTAAGTCTGTTTATTATTGTAAGTCTGAAATTGATTTAGATATGTCACTAAGTTTTGTACTTTGAAATTATTCACTTTGTGATCAGTATTAGTTTATATTGGGCATGTTAGTTGTAGGTAGATTAGTATGGGGTGCCATGTCAGGAAGCCTCCTCGTGAGTTTGCCTCGCCGACTTGCTCCCTGTCCCGACCCATAATTAATCAATGTCCGATGGGAACGGAACGGGAGTCGGTTGGCCCGATGGCGGGCCGGCGCACCCTGGGCATCCAGTACAATGCTTGCATTGCACTGCGATGGCGAATGTCCTGACGTAAGCTAAATAAATATATTTTTATTTTGAAACTATCAACTTTGTTTCATTGGCATAAAGATTTTATCTAGTGTCCATATTTAGTCAAATCTATCTATTTAGATACGATAGTAGTCTCTAAAATAGGCAGATGCACTTAGCTCATGGCTCCTCTGAGTGCACACTGCAATGTATAATTTTCTGCGCACAAGCACACCAACTTTGTCAGTGGCGTATAGTCACCTAACTCATTTTTCTTTTGAGATGTGCCGACAATAAGACAGTGACAAATACTGAGCCACTCTGTCAAGAGACGGAGAACATGATACACTATAATACATAAAATAATCACAAAACCTGTAGTAAGACTTAAACTCACAATAGAAAACCACGAATTCAGTAAAATCACAGGCGTTTTTGTTTTCAAGTGTAGTAGGTAGTGTATCTGACAAACAGTGGCTGACTGAGAACAATGTACCTAAGTATTTATTACTCATTGTACTCATTGAGCAAACAATGATAACAATCTTTTGTAACGAGCTTTGGCCAGCTACGCTACCAAATAACTTAATAATAATGAAGCTTTACAAACGTAGAGCTAGAACAGGCATGAGGGATCCATCTCCACTACGAGGTGTAATTGTGACAACAACAATATTAAGATTAAGAAAGAGCAACTCATCGTACTTAGGGAATTGTGTCAACTTCTATGTATAATAAAACACCCGAAAACATAACTAGTCTGATAATAAATTCAAAAATTATCAGTAACAAGTTCTTCTATAAAAACTTATTAAAAAACATATGAAATCCGTGCCTATGAATTTGCATAAAAACAAGAGCATCATTAAAATCACCCATTAATAAATTGGGCACTTGCAATAGGTGAGCGAAGACACCACCTGCGCCTTACATCAAACGCTAATTGCAATAGGGATTAGGTAGCTTTCATTAGGCGCTAGTTGCAATAGCCATACATAGATCCGCCCCCTTCCCCGAGGTGACGTTAGCGAGAACCCGCGCGAGTGCAGACCAGTATCTTCTCAGACACGATCCGAGCGGTACGTCTCGTCTGTCCAATTTTGTTGGATATAAAGACTTTCCAGTGTTTCTAGTTCGTGTGTTTTGTGTGCACTCCGTGAATATGTACTGGACTCAAAGGACCCCAAACGCCGTGAGTATAGTGCACAGCAGTACTTATTCATTCTCAACTCGCAAAGCAAATTTCCACAGAGGAATAGGTTCCTATTTTTTTTTATTTTTGTTATCAGATTACATCAACCATCATGCCTGGGTCTGTTCCGACACCGCCGCTGACACCCGAGGCCATGGCGTCAGCGTTCACGCCTACGTCTCGCCCTGAACTAGCGAGCCGGGACTGGTACGGCGGCGGCCGCGTCGCGCCGTCCGTAGGCCGCGGCCGCCCTAATAGGCTGCCGTTGTTGCCGACGCCAGTCTCGCAGCCGCCGGTTCAGCCGTCATACGGCTACCACACCGCGTCCACCCGTCCCTACGGCTACTTCACCGCACCACCGGAGCCTTCCGGGTATTTCACTGCGCCACAGCCGGTTCTCCCGCCGTGCACCACCCGAGATGGGAAACGGCAGAGGGAACCGGAACCTGACGCAGCATACTCTGGAAAGAGGGTCGCTGCTCTCCCGACCCATGCGACGCTGACCGAAGCGGGGCCGGTCGACGACCTGTTCACCAGGCTTGTCTCCGCTGGGCTCATCCGAGAGCCGCGGGCGGCGCCGGGAGATGGGACGGTGACGGTGACTGCTGTCAAGGAGGAGACGAAGGCCGAAGTCGACGAGCACGTCGTGCATAAAGTCGACTTGCTGGATCGCGACAGCTTGAGAATGTACGTATTTCATCATGGTAAACTGCTTCGTTAATCTGTTTATGCCTGACATGAGATGAGAGAGCTACTCACTAATTTAACTACGTTTATTTTCTTATAGCAAGCAGCCGGGTCTGGTGGCGCTTCTCCACAACGGTGAACCATGCTCGGGGTGCAGCATCCGTTTCCCACCGAAAGAGACCACGCAATATTCTCGACACCTCGACTGGCACTTCCGCCAGAACCGAAGTCGACGCGAGAATGGGGTCTCGCGGCAATGGTACTGCACCCACTCTGACTGGCTCCAGTCCGAAGAACATGGCGGAGATATAGAAAAGACAGGTCCGTTCACTTATCATGTCAGCTCTTGAAATCGTTTTTGATTAAGTATTATTTTGCCGAATAAGGTATAAATTAATTTTCTTTTTTATTTGTTCACAGACAAAAGCTGGTTCGAGACGAGCGGTATGCTCAAAAAGCCCCTCGCAAAAGCCGAGGAGTTCCCGAGCGTAGTGGCCGGGGCAGTAGCCGACGACTACTGCACCATCTGTGGGGACAAGTTTGCCTTGGTGTACAAAGACGATGATGACGAATGGCACCTGAAGAACTGTGTGCGCCTCAACGACAAGAATTGTCACCCGATGTGCCTCGAGAACTGCAAGGTACTACATAATGTACAACTTTATTTGTGTAACTATATTTGACATTTTTGCTTTCCATTTCTCCACATTGTTCAATTATGGTTTTTTTTACATAATGTTTGTTTGGTCGCAGGTCGAAGGGGCAGGTTAACACAGTGTACCTGGTGCCACAATCGTCAGGCTTTGGCACTTCGGCTGGAAACATTGGGCTCACAGGTACCTAATTACACATCATGCTATATGTGACATTCAGATTTAATTTTAATATTGCAATTTATTTGTTACAGGTGACGAACAGTATGTCAGTTGGGCCTTCGAGGCAGGGCATCACTAGGCTTTTTGGCCTCTAACTATGTGACTGTACATTTTAACTTATCACTTAATTTAATTTGTTTTGTAAACCTACCTACATTGATTAATGCACAACTTTATTTAATTAGGATTAATATAATTTGGTTCTCACACATATTTTTACTATTAAAATAATGAAACTGTACCTATCTACTTTAGGATTTGTAACTTGTCCTGTTTTATTGATAATTTAATAACCTTTAAATTTTATATGAAATCAAAACTGTTTCTTATATTTCTTATTGTTTAATTGTCCATTTTAATTTTGTTAATTAGTAAATAATAGGTAACTATATACTTATGTTTTGCTTTTTTTACTGTAACATTTTTAGTCCAGACATTTTGTGTAGATACGTAATAAATCGATCGAGATATATGCATTACTATAGTTTATATTCATAGTGACTAAGTCTGTTTATTATTGTAAGTCTGAAATTGATTTAGATATGTCACTAAGTTTTGTACTTTGAAATTATTCACTTTGTGATCAGTATTAGTTTATATTGGGCATGTTAGTTGTAGGTAGATTAGTATGGGGTGCCATGTCAGGAAGCCTCCTCGTGAGTTTGCCTCGCCGACTTGCTCCCTGTCCCGACCCATAATTAATCAATGTCCGATGGGAACGGAACGGGAGTCGGTTGGCCCGATGGCGGGCCGGCGCACCCTGGGCATCCAGTACAATGCTTGCATTGCACTGCGATGGCGAATGTCCTGACGTAAGCTAAATAAATATATTTTTATTTTGAAACTATCAACTTTGTTTCATTGGCATAAAGATTTTATCTAGTGTCCATATTTAGTCAAATCTATCTATTTAGATACGATAGTAGTCTCTAAAATAGGCAGATGCACTTAGCTCATGGCTCCTCTGAGTGCACACTGCAATGTATAATTTTCTGCGCACAAGCACACCAACTTTGTCAGTGGCGTATAGTCACCTAACTCATTTTTCTTTTGAGATGTGCCGACAATAAGACAGTGACAAATACTGAGCCACTCTGTCAAGAGACGGAGAACATGATACACTATAATACATAAAATAATCACAAAACCTGTAGTAAGACTTAAACTCACAATAGAAAACCACGAATTCAGTAAAATCACAGGCGTTTTTGTTTTCAAGTGTAGTAGGTAGTGTATCTGACAAACAGTGGCTGACTGAGAACAATGTACCTAAGTATTTATTACTCATTGTACTCATTGAGCAAACAATGATAACAATCTTTTGTAACGAGCTTTGGCCAGCTACGCTACCAAATAACTTAATAATAATGAAGCTTTACAAACGTAGAGCTAGAACAGGCATGAGGGATCCATCTCCACTACGAGGTGTAATTGTGACAACAACAATATTAAGATTAAGAAAGAGCAACTCATCGTACTTAGGGAATTGTGTCAACTTCTATGTATAATAAAACACCCGAAAACATAACTAGTCTGATAATAAATTCAAAAATTATCAGTAACAAGTTCTTCTATAAAAACTTATTAAAAAACATATGAAATCCGTGCCTATGAATTTGCATAAAAACAAGAGCATCATTAAAATCACCCATTAATAAATTGGGCACTTGCAATAGGTGAGCGAAGACACCACCTGCGCCTTACATCAAACGCTAATTGCAATAGGGATTAGGTAGCTTTCATTAGGCGCTAGTTGCAATAGCCATACATAGATCCGCCCCCTTCCCCGAGGTGACGTTAGCGAGAACCCGCGCGAGTGCAGACCAGTATCTTCTCAGACACGATCCGAGCGGTACGTCTCGTCTGTCCAATTTTGTTGGATATAAAGACTTTCCAGTGTTTCTAGTTCGTGTGTTTTGTGTGCACTCCGTGAATATGTACTGGACTCAAAGGACCCCAAACGCCGTGAGTATAGTGCACAGCAGTACTTATTCATTCTCAACTCGCAAAGCAAATTTCCACAGAGGAATAGGTTCCTATTTTTTTTTATTTTTGTTATCAGATTACATCAACCATCATGCCTGGGTCTGTTCCGACACCGCCGCTGACACCCGAGGCCATGGCGTCAGCGTTCACGCCTACGTCTCGCCCTGAACTAGCGAGCCGGGACTGGTACGGCGGCGGCCGCGTCGCGCCGTCCGTAGGCCGCGGCCGCCCTAATAGGCTGCCGTTGTTGCCGACGCCAGTCTCGCAGCCGCCGGTTCAGCCGTCATACGGCTACCACACCGCGTCCACCCGTCCCTACGGCTACTTCACCGCACCACCGGAGCCTTCCGGGTATTTCACTGCGCCACAGCCGGTTCTCCCGCCGTGCACCACCCGAGATGGGAAACGGCAGAGGGAACCGGAACCTGACGCAGCATACTCTGGAAAGAGGGTCGCTGCTCTCCCGACCCATGCGACGCTGACCGAAGCGGGGCCGGTCGACGACCTGTTCACCAGGCTTGTCTCCGCTGGGCTCATCCGAGAGCCGCGGGCGGCGCCGGGAGATGGGACGGTGACGGTGACTGCTGTCAAGGAGGAGACGAAGGCCGAAGTCGACGAGCACGTCGTGCATAAAGTCGACTTGCTGGATCGCGACAGCTTGAGAATGTACGTATTTCATCATGGTAAACTGCTTCGTTAATCTGTTTATGCCTGACATGAGATGAGAGAGCTACTCACTAATTTAACTACGTTTATTTTCTTATAGCAAGCAGCCGGGTCTGGTGGCGCTTCTCCACAACGGTGAACCATGCTCGGGGTGCAGCATCCGTTTCCCACCGAAAGAGACCACGCAATATTCTCGACACCTCGACTGGCACTTCCGCCAGAACCGAAGTCGACGCGAGAATGGGGTCTCGCGGCAATGGTACTGCACCCACTCTGACTGGCTCCAGTCCGAAGAACATGGCGGAGATATAGAAAAGACAGGTCCGTTCACTTATCATGTCAGCTCTTGAAATCGTTTTTGATTAAGTATTATTTTGCCGAATAAGGTATAAATTAATTTTCTTTTTTATTTGTTCACAGACAAAAGCTGGTTCGAGACGAGCGGTATGCTCAAAAAGCCCCTCGCAAAAGCCGAGGAGTTCCCGAGCGTAGTGGCCGGGGCAGTAGCCGACGACTACTGCACCATCTGTGGGGACAAGTTTGCCTTGGTGTACAAAGACGATGATGACGAATGGCACCTGAAGAACTGTGTGCGCCTCAACGACAAGAATTGTCACCCGATGTGCCTCGAGAACTGCAAGGTACTACATAATGTACAACTTTATTTGTGTAACTATATTTGACATTTTTGCTTTCCATTTCTCCACATTGTTCAATTATGGTTTTTTTTACATAATGTTTGTTTGGTCGCAGGTCGAAGGGGCAGGTTAACACAGTGTACCTGGTGCCACAATCGTCAGGCTTTGGCACTTCGGCTGGAAACATTGGGCTCACAGGTACCTAATTACACATCATGCTATATGTGACATTCAGATTTAATTTTAATATTGCAATTTATTTGTTACAGGTGACGAACAGTATGTCAGTTGGGCCTTCGAGGCAGGGCATCACTAGGCTTTTTGGCCTCTAACTATGTGACTGTACATTTTAACTTATCACTTAATTTAATTTGTTTTGTAAACCTACCTACATTGATTAATGCACAACTTTATTTAATTAGGATTAATATAATTTGGTTCTCACACATATTTTTACTATTAAAATAATGAAACTGTACCTATCTACTTTAGGATTTGTAACTTGTCCTGTTTTATTGATAATTTAATAACCTTTAAATTTTATATGAAATCAAAACTGTTTCTTATATTTCTTATTGTTTAATTGTCCATTTTAATTTTGTTAATTAGTAAATAATAGGTAACTATATACTTATGTTTTGCTTTTTTTACTGTAACATTTTTAGTCCAGACATTTTGTGTAGATACGTAATAAATCGATCGAGATATATGCATTACTATAGTTTATATTCATAGTGACTAAGTCTGTTTATTATTGTAAGTCTGAAATTGATTTAGATATGTCACTAAGTTTTGTACTTTGAAATTATTCACTTTGTGATCAGTATTAGTTTATATTGGGCATGTTAGTTGTAGGTAGATTAGTATGGGGTGCCATGTAAGGAAGCCTCCTCGTGAGTTTGCCTCGCCGACTTGCTCCCTGTCCCGACCCATAATTAATCAATGTCCGATGGGAACGGAACGGGAGTCGGTTGGCCCGATGGCGGGCCGGCGCACCCTGGGCATCCAGTACAATGCTTGCATTGCACTGCGATGGCGAATGTCCTGACGTAAGCTAAATAAATATATTTTTACGACGACGACGCACTCTGACTGGCTCCAGTCCGAAGAACATGGCGGAGATATAGAAAAGACAGGTCCGTTCACTTATCATGTCAGCTCTTGAAATCGTTTTTGATTAAGTATTATTTTGCCGAATAAGGTATAAATTAATTTTCTTTTTTATTTGTTCACAGACAAAAGCTGGTTCGAGACGAGCGGTATGCTCAAAAAGCCCCTCGCAAAAGCCGAGGAGTTCCCGAGCGTAGTGGCCGGGGCAGTAGCCGACGACTACTGCACCATCTGTGGGGACAAGTTTGCCTTGGTGTACAAAGACGATGATGACGAATGGCACCTGAAGAACTGTGTGCGCCTCAACGACAAGAATTGTCACCCGATGTGCCTCGAGAACTGCAAGGTACTACATAATGTACAACTTTATTTGTGTAACTATATTTGACATTTTTGCTTTCCATTTCTCCACATTGTTCAATTATGGTTTTTTTTACATAATGTTTGTTTGGTCGCAGGTCGAAGGGGCAGGTTAACACAGTGTACCTGGTGCCACAATCGTCAGGCTTTGGCACTTCGGCTGGAAACATTGGGCTCACAGGTACCTAATTACACATCATGCTATATGTGACATTCAGATTTAATTTTAATATTGCAATTTATTTGTTACAGGTGACGAACAGTATGTCAGTTGGGCCTTCGAGGCAGGGCATCACTAGGCTTTTTGGCCTCTAACTATGTGACTGTACATTTTAACTTATCACTTAATTTAATTTGTTTTGTAAACCTACCTACATTGATTAATGCACAACTTTATTTAATTAGGATTAATATAATTTGGTTCTCACACATATTTTTACTATTAAAATAATGAAACTGTACCTATCTACTTTAGGATTTGTAACTTGTCCTGTTTTATTGATAATTTAATAACCTTTAAATTTTATATGAAATCAAAACTGTTTCTTATATTTCTTATTGTTTAATTGTCCATTTTAATTTTGTTAATTAGTAAATAATAGGTAACTATATACTTATGTTTTGCTTTTTTTACTGTAACATTTTTAGTCCAGACATTTTGTGTAGATACGTAATAAATCGATCGAGATATATGCATTACTATAGTTTATATTCATAGTGACTAAGTCTGTTTATTATTGTAAGTCTGAAATTGATTTAGATATGTCACTAAGTTTTGTACTTTGAAATTATTCACTTTGTGATCAGTATTAGTTTATATTGGGCATGTTAGTTGTAGGTAGATTAGTATGGGGTGCCATGTCAGGAAGCCTCCTCGTGAGTTTGCCTCGCCGACTTGCTCCCTGTCCCGACCCATAATTAATCAATGTCCGATGGGAACGGAACGGGAGTCGGTTGGCCCGATGGCGGGCCGGCGCACCCTGGGCATCCAGTACAATGCTTGCATTGCACTGCGATGGCGAATGTCCTGACGTAAGCTAAATAAATATATTTTTATTTTGAAACTATCAACTTTGTTTCATTGGCATAAAGATTTTATCTAGTGTCCATATTTAGTCAAATCTATCTATTTAGATACGATAGTAGTCTCTAAAATAGGCAGATGCACTTAGCTCATGGCTCCTCTGAGTGCACACTGCAATGTATAATTTTCTGCGCACAAGCACACCAACTTTGTCAGTGGCGTATAGTCACCTAACTCATTTTTCTTTTGAGATGTGCCGACAATAAGACAGTGACAAATACTGAGCCACTCTGTCAAGAGACGGAGAACATGATACACTATAATACATAAAATAATCACAAAACCTGTAGTAAGACTTAAACTCACAATAGAAAACCACGAATTCAGTAAAATCACAGGCGTTTTTGTTTTCAAGTGTAGTAGGTAGTGTATCTGACAAACAGTGGCTGACTGAGAACAATGTACCTAAGTATTTATTACTCATTGTACTCATTGAGCAAACAATGATAACAATCTTTTGTAACGAGCTTTGGCCAGCTACGCTACCAAATAACTTAATAATAATGAAGCTTTACAAACGTAGAGCTAGAACAGGCATGAGGGATCCATCTCCACTACGAGGTGTAATTGTGACAACAACAATATTAAGATTAAGAAAGAGCAACTCATCGTACTTAGGGAATTGTGTCAACTTCTATGTATAATAAAACACCCGAAAACATAACTAGTCTGATAATAAATTCAAAAATTATCAGTAACAAGTTCTTCTATAAAAACTTATTAAAAAACATATGAAATCCGTGCCTATGAATTTGCATAAAAACAAGAGCATCATTAAAATCACCCATTAATAAATTGGGCACTTGCAATAGGTGAGCGAAGACACCACCTGCGCCTTACATCAAACGCTAATTGCAATAGGGATTAGGTAGCTTTCATTAGGCGCTAGTTGCAATAGCCATACATAGATCCGCCCCCTTCCCCGAGGTGACGTTAGCGAGAACCCGCGCGAGTGCAGACCAGTATCTTCTCAGACACGATCCGAGCGGTACGTCTCGTCTGTCCAATTTTGTTGGATATAAAGACTTTCCAGTGTTTCTAGTTCGTGTGTTTTGTGTGCACTCCGTGAATATGTACTGGACTCAAAGGACCCCAAACGCCGTGAGTATAGTGCACAGCAGTACTTATTCATTCTCAACTCGCAAAGCAAATTTCCACAGAGGAATAGGTTCCTATTTTTTTTTATTTTTGTTATCAGATTACATCAACCATCATGCCTGGGTCTGTTCCGACACCGCCGCTGACACCCGAGGCCATGGCGTCAGCGTTCACGCCTACGTCTCGCCCTGAACTAGCGAGCCGGGACTGGTACGGCGGCGGCCGCGTCGCGCCGTCCGTAGGCCGCGGCCGCCCTAATAGGCTGCCGTTGTTGCCGACGCCAGTCTCGCAGCCGCCGGTTCAGCCGTCATACGGCTACCACACCGCGTCCACCCGTCCCTACGGCTACTTCACCGCACCACCGGAGCCTTCCGGGTATTTCACTGCGCCACAGCCGGTTCTCCCGCCGTGCACCACCCGAGATGGGAAACGGCAGAGGGAACCGGAACCTGACGCAGCATACTCTGGAAAGAGGGTCGCTGCTCTCCCGACCCATGCGACGCTGACCGAAGCGGGGCCGGTCGACGACCTGTTCACCAGGCTTGTCTCCGCTGGGCTCATCCGAGAGCCGCGGGCGGCGCCGGGAGATGGGACGGTGACGGTGACTGCTGTCAAGGAGGAGACGAAGGCCGAAGTCGACGAGCACGTCGTGCATAAAGTCGACTTGCTGGATCGCGACAGCTTGAGAATGTACGTATTTCATCATGGTAAACTGCTTCGTTAATCTGTTTATGCCTGACATGAGATGAGAGAGCTACTCACTAATTTAACTACGTTTATTTTCTTATAGCAAGCAGCCGGGTCTGGTGGCGCTTCTCCACAACGGTGAACCATGCTCGGGGTGCAGCATCCGTTTCCCACCGAAAGAGACCACGCAATATTCTCGACACCTCGACTGGCACTTCCGCCAGAACCGAAGTCGACGCGAGAATGGGGTCTCGCGGCAATGGTACTGCACCCACTCTGACTGGCTCCAGTCCGAAGAACATGGCGGAGATATAGAAAAGACAGGTCCGTTCACTTATCATGTCAGCTCTTGAAATCGTTTTTGATTAAGTATTATTTTGCCGAATAAGGTATAAATTAATTTTCTTTTTTATTTGTTCACAGACAAAAGCTGGTTCGAGACGAGCGGTATGCTCAAAAAGCCCCTCGCAAAAGCCGAGGAGTTCCCGAGCGTAGTGGCCGGGGCAGTAGCCGACGACTACTGCACCATCTGTGGGGACAAGTTTGCCTTGGTGTACAAAGACGATGATGACGAATGGCACCTGAAGAACTGTGTGCGCCTCAACGACAAGAATTGTCACCCGATGTGCCTCGAGAACTGCAAGGTACTACATAATGTACAACTTTATTTGTGTAACTATATTTGACATTTTTGCTTTCCATTTCTCCACATTGTTCAATTATGGTTTTTTTTACATAATGTTTGTTTGCTCGCAGGTCGAAGGGGCAGGTTAACACAGTGTACCTGGTGCCACAATCGTCAGGCTTTGGCACTTCGGCTGGAAACATTGGGCTCACAGGTACCTAATTACACATCATGCTATATGTGACATTCAGATTTAATTTTAATATTGCAATTTATTTGTTACAGGTGACGAACAGTATGTCAGTTGGGCCTTCGAGGCAGGGCATCACTAGGCTTTTTGGCCTCTAACTATGTGACTGTACATTTTAACTTATCACTTAATTTAATTTGTTTTGTAAACCTACCTACATTGATTAATGCACAACTTTATTTAATTAGGATTAATATAATTTGGTTCTCACACATATTTTTACTATTAAAATAATGAAACTGTACCTATCTACTTTAGGATTTGTAACTTGTCCTGTTTTATTGATAATTTAATAACCTTTAAATTTTATATGAAATCAAAACTGTTTCTTATATTTCTTATTGTTTAATTGTCCATTTTAATTTTGTTAATTAGTAAATAATAGGTAACTATATACTTATGTTTTGCTTTTTTTACTGTAACATTTTTAGTCCAGACATTTTGTGTAGATACGTAATAAATCGATCGAGATATATGCATTACTATAGTTTATATTCATAGTGACTAAGTCTGTTTATTATTGTAAGTCTGAAATTGATTTAGATATGTCACTAAGTTTTGTACTTTGAAATTATTCACTTTGTGATCAGTATTAGTTTATATTGGGCATGTTAGTTGTAGGTAGATTAGTATGGGGTGCCATGTAAGGAAGCCTCCTCGTGAGTTTGCCTCGCCGACTTGCTCCCTGTCCCGACCCATAATTAATCAATGTCCGATGGGAACGGAACGGGAGTCGGTTGGCCCGATGGCGGGCCGGCGCACCCTGGGCATCCAGTACAATGCTTGCATTGCACTGCGATGGCGAATGTCCTGACGTAAGCTAAATAAATATATTTTTACGACGACGACGCACTCTGACTGGCTCCAGTCCGAAGAACATGGCGGAGATATAGAAAAGACAGGTCCGTTCACTTATCATGTCAGCTCTTGAAATCGTTTTTGATTAAGTATTATTTTGCCGAATAAGGTATAAATTAATTTTCTTTTTTATTTGTTCACAGACAAAAGCTGGTTCGAGACGAGCGGTATGCTCAAAAAGCCCCTCGCAAAAGCCGAGGAGTTCCCGAGCGTAGTGGCCGGGGCAGTAGCCGACGACTACTGCACCATCTGTGGGGACAAGTTTGCCTTGGTGTACAAAGACGATGATGACGAATGGCACCTGAAGAACTGTGTGCGCCTCAACGACAAGAATTGTCACCCGATGTGCCTCGAGAACTGCAAGGTACTACATAATGTACAACTTTATTTGTGTAACTATATTTGACATTTTTGCTTTCCATTTCTCCACATTGTTCAATTATGGTTTTTTTTACATAATGTTTGTTTGGTCGCAGGTCGAAGGGGCAGGTTAACACAGTGTACCTGGTGCCACAATCGTCAGGCTTTGGCACTTCGGCTGGAAACATTGGGCTCACAGGTACCTAATTACACATCATGCTATATGTGACATTCAGATTTAATTTTAATATTGCAATTTATTTGTTACAGGTGACGAACAGTATGTCAGTTGGGCCTTCGAGGCAGGGCATCACTAGGCTTTTTGGCCTCTAACTATGTGACTGTACATTTTAACTTATCACTTAATTTAATTTGTTTTGTAAACCTACCTACATTGATTAATGCACAACTTTATTTAATTAGGATTAATATAATTTGGTTCTCACACATATTTTTACTATTAAAATAATGAAACTGTACCTATCTACTTTAGGATTTGTAACTTGTCCTGTTTTATTGATAATTTAATAACCTTTAAATTTTATATGAAATCAAAACTGTTTCTTATATTTCTTATTGTTTAATTGTCCATTTTAATTTTGTTAATTAGTAAATAATAGGTAACTATATACTTATGTTTTGCTTTTTTTACTGTAACATTTTTAGTCCAGACATTTTGTGTAGATACGTAATAAATCGATCGAGATATATGCATTACTATAGTTTATATTCATAGTGACTAAGTCTGTTTATTATTGTAAGTCTGAAATTGATTTAGATATGTCACTAAGTTTTGTACTTTGAAATTATTCACTTTGTGATCAGTATTAGTTTATATTGGGCATGTTAGTTGTAGGTAGATTAGTATGGGGTGCCATGTCAGGAAGCCTCCTCGTGAGTTTGCCTCGCCGACTTGCTCCCTGTCCCGACCCATAATTAATCAATGTCCGATGGGAACGGAACGGGAGTCGGTTGGCCCGATGGCGGGCCGGCGCACCCTGGGCATCCAGTACAATGCTTGCATTGCACTGCGATGGCGAATGTCCTGACGTAAGCTAAATAAATATATTTTTATTTTGAAACTATCAACTTTGTTTCATTGGCATAAAGATTTTATCTAGTGTCCATATTTAGTCAAATCTATCTATTTAGATACGATAGTAGTCTCTAAAATAGGCAGATGCACTTAGCTCATGGCTCCTCTGAGTGCACACTGCAATGTATAATTTTCTGCGCACAAGCACACCAACTTTGTCAGTGGCGTATAGTCACCTAACTCATTTTTCTTTTGAGATGTGCCGACAATAAGACAGTGACAAATACTGAGCCACTCTGTCAAGAGACGGAGAACATGATACACTATAATACATAAAATAATCACAAAACCTGTAGTAAGACTTAAACTCACAATAGAAAACCACGAATTCAGTAAAATCACAGGCGTTTTTGTTTTCAAGTGTAGTAGGTAGTGTATCTGACAAACAGTGGCTGACTGAGAACAATGTACCTAAGTATTTATTACTCATTGTACTCATTGAGCAAACAATGATAACAATCTTTTGTAACGAGCTTTGGCCAGCTACGCTACCAAATAACTTAATAATAATGAAGCTTTACAAACGTAGAGCTAGAACAGGCATGAGGGATCCATCTCCACTACGAGGTGTAATTGTGACAACAACAATATTAAGATTAAGAAAGAGCAACTCATCGTACTTAGGGAATTGTGTCAATTTCTATGTATAATAAAACACCCGAAAACATAACTAGTCTGATAATAAATTCAAAAATTATCAGTAACAAGTTCTTCTATAAAAACTTATTAAAAAACATATGAAATCCGTGCCTATGAATTTGCATAAAAACAAGAGCATCATTAAAATCACCCATTAATAAATTGGGCACTTGCAATAGGTGAGCGAAGACACCACCTGCGCCTTACATCAAACGCTAATTGCAATAGGGATTAGGTAGCTTTCATTAGGCGCTAGTTGCAATAGCCATACATAGATCCGCCCCCTTCCCCGAGGTGACGTTAGCGAGAACCCGCGCGAGTGCAGACCAGTATCTTCTCAGACACGATCCGAGCGGTACGTCTCGTCTGTCCAATTTTGTGGGATATAAAGACTTTCCAGTGTTTCTAGTTCGTGTGTTTTGTGTGCACTCCGTGAATATGTACTGGACTCAAAGGACCCCAAACGCCGTGAGTATAGTGCACAGCAGTACTTATTCATTCTCAACTCGCAAAGCAAATTTCCACAGAGGAATAGGTTCCTATTTTTTTTTATTTTTGTTATCAGATTACATCAACCATCATGCCTGGGGCTGTTCCGACACCGCCGCTGACACCCGAGGCCATGGCGTCAGCGTTCACGCCTACGTCTCGCCCTGAACTAGCGAGCCGGGACTGGTACGGCGGCGGCCGCGTCGCGCCGTCCGTAGGCCGCGGCCGCCCTAATAGGCTGCCGTTGTTGCCGACGCCAGTCTCGCAGCCGCCGGTTCAGCCGTCATACGGCTACCACACCGCGTCCACCCGTCCCTACGGCTACTTCACCGCACCACCGGAGCCTTCCGGGTATTTCACTGCGCCACAGCCGGTTCTCCCGCCGTGCACCACCCGAGATGGGAAACGGCAGAGGGAACCGGAACCTGACGCAGCATACTCTGGAAAGAGGGTCGCTGCTCTCCCGACCCATGCGACGCTGACCGAAGCGGGGCCGGTCGACGACCTGTTCACCAGGCTTGTCTCCGCTGGGCTCATCCGAGAGCCGCGGGCGGCGCCGGGAGATGGGACGGTGACGGTGACTGCTGTCAAGGAGGAGACGAAGGCCGAAGTCGACGAGCACGTCGTGCATAAAGTCGACTTGCTGGATCGCGACAGCTTGAGAATGTACGTATTTCATCATGGTAAACTGCTTCGTTAATCTGTTTATGCCTGACATGAGATGAGAGAGCTACTCACTAATTTAACTACGTTTATTTTCTTATAGCAAGCAGCCGGGTCTGGTGGCGCTTCTCCACAACGGTGAACCATGCTCGGGGTGCAGCATCCGTTTCCCACCGAAAGAGACCACGCAATATTCTCGACACCTCGACTGGCACTTCCGCCAGAACCGAAGTCGACGCGAGAATGGGGTCTCGCGGCAATGGTACTGCACCCACTCTGACTGGCTCCAGTCCGAAGAACATGGCGGAGATATAGAAAAGACAGGTCCGTTCACTTATCATGTCAGCTCTTGAAATCGTTTTTGATTAAGTATTATTTTGCCGAATAAGGTATAAATTAATTTTCTTTTTTATTTGTTCACAGACAAAAGCTGGTTCGAGACGAGCGGTATGCTCAAAAAGCCCCTCGCAAAAGCCGAGGAGTTCCCGAGCGTAGTGGCCGGGGCAGTAGCCGACGACTACTGCACCATCTGTGGGGACAAGTTTGCCTTGGTGTACAAAGACGATGATGACGAATGGCACCTGAAGAACTGTGTGCGCCTCAACGACAAGAATTGTCACCCGATGTGCCTCGAGAACTGCAAGGTACTACATAATGTACAACTTTATTTGTGTAACTATATTTGACATTTTTGCTTTCCATTTCTCCACATTGTTCAATTATGGTTTTTTTTACATAATGTTTGTTTGGTCGCAGGTCGAAGGGGCAGGTTAACACAGTGTACCTGGTGCCACAATCGTCAGGCTTTGGCACTTCGGCTGGAAACATTGGGCTCACAGGTACCTAATTACACATCATGCTATATGTGACATTCAGATTTAATTTTAATATTGCAATTTATTTGTTACAGGTGACGAACAGTATGTCAGTTGGGCCTTCGAGGCAGGGCATCACTAGGCTTTTTGGCCTCTAACTATGTGACTGTACATTTTAACTTATCACTTAATTTAATTTGTTTTGTAAACCTACCTACATTGATTAATGCACAACTTTATTTAATTAGGATTAATATAATTTGGTTCTCACACATATTTTTACTATTAAAATAATGAAACTGTACCTATCTACTTTAGGATTTGTAACTTGTCCTGTTTTATTGATAATTTAATAACCTTTAAATTTTATATGAAATCAAAACTGTTTCTTATATTTCTTATTGTTTAATTGTCCATTTTAATTTTGTTAATTAGTAAATAATAGGTAACTATATACTTATGTTTTGCTTTTTTTACTGTAACATTTTTAGTCCAGACATTTTGTGTAGATACGTAATAAATCGATCGAGATATATGCATTACTATAGTTTATATTCATAGTGACTAAGTCTGTTTATTATTGTAAGTCTGAAATTGATTTAGATATGTCACTAAGTTTTGTACTTTGAAATTATTCACTTTGTGATCAGTATTAGTTTATATTGGGCATGTTAGTTGTAGGTAGATTAGTATGGGGTGCCATGTAAGGAAGCCTCCTCGTGAGTTTGCCTCGCCGACTTGCTCCCTGTCCCGACCCATAATTAATCAATGTCCGATGGGAACGGAACGGGAGTCGGTTGGCCCGATGGCGGGCCGGCGCACCCTGGGCATCCAGTACAATGCTTGCATTGCACTGCGATGGCGAATGTCCTGACGTAAGCTAAATAAATATATTTTTATTTTGAAACTATCAACTTTGTTTCATTGGCATAAAGATTTTATCTAGTGTCCATATTTAGTCAAATCTATCTATTTAGATACGATAGTAGTCTCTAAAATAGGCAGATGCACTTAGCTCATGGCTCCTCTGAGTGCACACTGCAATGTATAATTTTCTGCGCACAAGCACACCAACTTTGTCAGTGGCGTATAGTCACCTAACTCATTTTTCTTTTGAGATGTGCCGACAATAAGACAGTGACAAATACTGAGCCACTCTGTCAAGAGACGGAGAACATGATACACTATAATACATAAAATAATCACAAAACCTGTAGTAAGACTTAAACTCACAATAGAAAACCACGAATTCAGTAAAATCACAGGCGTTTTTGTTTTCAAGTGTAGTAGGTAGTGTATCTGACAAACAGTGGCTGACTGAGAACAATGTACCTAAGTATTTATTACTCATTGTACTCATTGAGCAAACAATGATAACAATCTTTTGTAACGAGCTTTGGCCAGCTACGCTACCAAATAACTTAATAATAATGAAGCTTTACAAACGTAGAGCTAGAACAGGCATGAGGGATCCATCTCCACTACGAGGTGTAATTGTGACAACAACAATATTAAGATTAAGAAAGAGCAACTCATCGTACTTAGGGAATTGTGTCAATTTCTATGTATAATAAAACACCCGAAAACATAACTAGTCTGATAATAAATTCAAAAATTATCAGTAACAAGTTCTTCTATAAAAACTTATTAAAAAACATATGAAATCCGTGCCTATGAATTTGCATAAAAACAAGAGCATCATTAAAATCACCCATTAATAAATTGGGCACTTGCAATAGGTGAGCGAAGACACCACCTGCGCCTTACATCAAACGCTAATTGCAATAGGGATTAGGTAGCTTTCATTAGGCGCTAGTTGCAATAGCCATACATAGATCCGCCCCCTTCCCCGAGGTGACGTTAGCGAGAACCCGCGCGAGTGCAGACCAGTATCTTCTCAGACACGATCCGAGCGGTACGTCTCGTCTGTCCAATTTTGTGGGATATAAAGACTTTCCAGTGTTTCTAGTTCGTGTGTTTTGTGTGCACTCCGTGAATATGTACTGGACTCAAAGGACCCCAAACGCCGTGAGTATAGTGCACAGCAGTACTTATTCATTCTCAACTCGCAAAGCAAATTTCCACAGAGGAATAGGTTCCTATTTTTTTTTATTTTTGTTATCAGATTACATCAACCATCATGCCTGGGGCTGTTCCGACACCGCCGCTGACACCCGAGGCCATGGCGTCAGCGTTCACGCCTACGTCTCGCCCTGAACTAGCGAGCCGGGACTGGTACGGCGGCGGCCGCGTCGCGCCGTCCGTAGGCCGCGGCCGCCCTAATAGGCTGCCGTTGTTGCCGACGCCAGTCTCGCAGCCGCCGGTTCAGCCGTCATACGGCTACCACACCGCGTCCACCCGTCCCTACGGCTACTTCACCGCACCACCGGAGCCTTCCGGGTATTTCACTGCGCCACAGCCGGTTCTCCCGCCGTGCACCACCCGAGATGGGAAACGGCAGAGGGAACCGGAACCTGACGCAGCATACTCTGGAAAGAGGGTCGCTGCTCTCCCGACCCATGCGACGCTGACCGAAGCGGGGCCGGTCGACGACCTGTTCACCAGGCTTGTCTCCGCTGGGCTCATCCGAGAGCCGCGGGCGGCGCCGGGAGATGGGACGGTGACGGTGACTGCTGTCAAGGAGGAGACGAAGGCCGAAGTCGACGAGCACGTCGTGCATAAAGTCGACTTGCTGGATCGCGACAGCTTGAGAATGTACGTATTTCATCATGGTAAACTGCTTCGTTAATCTGTTTATGCCTGACATGAGATGAGAGAGCTACTCACTAATTTAACTACGTTTATTTTCTTACAGCAAGCAGCCGGGTCTGGTGGCGCTTCTCCACAACGGTGAACCATGCTCGGGGTGCAGCATCCGTTTCCCACCGAAAGAGACCACGCAATATTCTCGACACCTCGACTGGCACTTCCGCCAGAACCGAAGTCGACGCGAGAATGGGGTCTCGCGGCAATGGTACTGCACCCACTCTGACTGGCTCCAGTCCGAAGAACATGGCGGAGATATAGAAAAGACAGGTCCGTTCACTTATCATGTCAGCTCTTGAAATCGTTTTTGATTAAGTATTATTTTGCCGAATAAGGTATAAATTAATTTTCTTTTTTATTTGTTCACAGACAAAAGCTGGTTCGAGACGAGCGGTATGCTCAAAAAACCCCTCGCAAAAGCCGAGGAGTTCCCGAGCGTAGTGGCCGGGGCAGTAGCCGACGACTACTGCACCATCTGTGGGGACAAGTTTGCCTTGGTGTACAAAGACGATGATGACGAATGGCACCTGAAGAACTGTGTGCGCCTCAACGACAAGAATTGTCACCCGATGTGCCTCGAGAACTGCAAGGTACTACATAATGTACAACTTTATTTGTGTAACTATATTTGACATTTTTTCTTTCCATTTCTCCACATTGTTCAATTATGGTTTTTTTTACATAATGTTTGTTTGGTCGCAGGTCGAAGGGGCAGGTTAACACAGTGTACCTGGTGCCACAATCGTCAGGCTTTAGCACTTCGGCTGGAAACATTGGGCTCACAGGTACCTAATTACACATCATGCTATATGTGACATTCAGATTTAATTTTAATATTGCAATTTATTTGTTACAGGTGACGAACAGTATGTCAGTTGGGCCTTCGAGGCAGGGCATCACTAGGCTTTTTGGCCTCTAACTATGTGACTGTACATTTTAACTTATCACTTAATTTAATTTGTTTTGTAAACCTACCTACATTGATTAATGCACAACTTTATTTAATTAGGATTAATATAATTTGGTTCTCACACATATTTTTACTATTAAAATAATGAAACTGTACCTATCTACTTTAGGATTTGTAACTTGTCCTGTTTTATTGATAATTTAATAACCTTTAAATTTTATATGAAATCAAAACTGTTTCTTATATTTCTTATTGTTTAATTGTCCATTTTAATTTTGTTAATTAGTAAATAATAGGTAACTATATACTTATGTTTTGCTTTTTTTACTGTAACATTTTTAGTCCAGACATTTTGTGTAGATACGTAATAAATCGATCGAGATATATGCATTACTATAGTTTATATTCATAGTGACTAAGTCTGTTTATTATTGTAAGTCTGAAATTGATTTAGATATGTCACTAAGTTTTGTACTTTGAAATTATTCACTTTGTGATCAGTATTAGTTTATATTGGGCATGTTAGTTGTAGGTAGATTAGTATGGGGTGCCATGTAAGGAAGCCTCCTCGTGAGTTTGCCTCGCCGACTTGCTCCCTGTCCCGACCCATAATTAATCAATGTCCGATGGGAACGGAACGGGAGTCGGTTGGCCCGATGGCGGGCCGGCGCACCCTGGGCATCCAGTACAATGCTTGCATTGCACTGCGATGGCGAATGTCCTGACGTAAGCTAAATAAATATATTTTTATTTTGAAACTATCAACTTTGTTTCATTGGCATAAAGATTTTATCTAGTGTCCATATTTAGTCAAATCTATCTATTTAGATACGATAGTAGTCTCTAAAATAGGCAGATGCACTTAGCTCATGGCTCCTCTGAGTGCACACTGCAATGTATAATTTTCTGCGCACAAGCACACCAACTTTGTCAGTGGCGTATAGTCACCTAACTCATTTTTCTTTTGAGATGTGCCGACAATAAGACAGTGACAAATACTGAGCCACTCTGTCAAGAGACGGAGAACATGATACACTATAATACATAAAATAATCACAAAACCTGTAGTAAGACTTAAACTCACAATAGAAAACCACGAATTCAGTAAAATCACAGGCGTTTTTGTTTTCAAGTGTAGTAGGTAGTGTATCTGACAAACAGTGGCTGACTGAGAACAATGTACCTAAGTATTTATTACTCATTGTACTCATTGAGCAAACAATGATAACAATCTTTTGTAACGAGCTTTGGCCAGCTACGCTACCAAATAACTTAATAATAATGAAGCTTTACAAACGTAGAGCTAGAACAGGCATGAGGTATCCATCTCCACTACGAGGTGTAATTGTGACAACAACAATATTAAGATTAAGAAAGAGCAACTCATCGTACTTAGGGAATTGTGTCAATTTCTATGTATAATAAAACACCCGAAAACATAACTAGTCTGATAATAAATTCAAAAATTATCAGTAACAAGTTCTTCTATAAAAACTAATTAAAAAACATATGAAATCCGTGCCTATGAATTTGCATAAAAACAAGAGCATCATTAAAATCACCCATTAATAAATTGGGCACTTGCAATAGGTGAGCGAAGACACCACCTGCGCCTTACATCAAACGCTAATTGCAATAGGGATTAGGTAGCTTTCATTAGGCGCTAGTTGCAATAGCCATACATAGATCCGCCCCCTTCCCCGAGGTGACGTTAGCGAGAACCCGCGCGAGTGCAGACCAGTATCTTCTCAGACACGATCCGAGCGGTACGTCTCGTCTGTCCAATTTTGTTGGATATAAAGACTTTCCAGTGTTTCTAGTTCGTGTGTTTTGTGTGCACTCCGTGAATATGTACTGGACTCAAAGGACCCCAAACGCCGTGAGTATAGTGCACAGCAGTACTTATTCATTCTCAACTCGCAAAGCAAATTTCCACAGAGGAATAGGTACCTATTTTTTTTTATTTTTGTTATCAGATTACATCAACCATCATGCCTGGGGCTGTTCCGACACCGCCGCTGACACCCGAGGCCATGGCGTCAGCGTTCACGCCTACGTCTCGCCCTGAACTAGCGAGCCGGGACTGGTACGGCGGCGGCCGCGTCGCGCCGTCCGTAGGCCGCGGCCGCCCTAATAGGCTGCCGTTGTTGCCGACGCCAGTCTCGCAGCCGCCGGTTCAGCCGTCATACGGCTACCACACCGCGTCCACCCGTCCCTACGGCTACTTCACCGCACCACCGGAGCCTTCCGGGTATTTCACTGCGCCACAGCCGGTTCTCCCGCCGTGCACCACCCGAGATGGGAAACGGCAGAGGGAACCGGAACCTGACGCAGCATACTCTGGAAAGAGGGTCGCTGCTCTCCCGACCCATGCGACGCTGACCGAAGCGGGGCCGGTCGACGACCTGTTCACCAGGCTTGTCTCCGCTGGGCTCATCCGAGAGCCGCGGGCGGCGCCGGGAGATGGGACGGTGACGGTGACTGCTGTCAAGGAGGAGACGAAGGCCGAAGTCGACGAGCACGTCGTGCATAAAGTCGACTTGCTGGATCGCGACAGCTTGAGAATGTACGTATTTCATCATGGTAAACTGCTTCGTTAATCTGTTTATGCCTGACATGAGATGAGAGAGCTACTCACTAATTTAACTACGTTTATTTTCTTATAGCAAGCAGCCGGGTCTGGTGGCGCTTCTCCACAACGGTGAACCATGCTCGGGGTGCAGCATCCGTTTCCCACCGAAAGAGACCACGCAATATTCTCGACACCTCGACTGGCACTTCCGCCAGAACCGAAGTCGACGCGAGAATGGGGTCTCGCGGCAATGGTACTGCACCCACTCTGACTGGCTCCAGTCCGAAGAACATGGCGGAGATATAGAAAAGACAGGTCCGTTCACTTATCATGTCAGCTCTTGAAATCGTTTTTGATTAAGTATTATTTTGCCGAATAAGGTATAAATTAATTTTCTTTTTTATTTGTTCACAGACAAAAGCTGGTTCGAGACGAGCGGTATGCTCAAAAAGCCCCTCGCAAAAGCCGAGGAGTTCCCGAGCGTAGTGGCCGGGGCAGTAGCCGACGACTACTGCACCATCTGTGGGGACAAGTTTGCCTTGGTGTACAAAGACGATGATGACGAATGGCACCTGAAGAACTGTGTGCGCCTCAACGACAAGAATTGTCACCCGATGTGCCTCGAGAACTGCAAGGTACTACATAATGTACAACTTTATTTGTGTAACTATATTTGACATTTTTTCTTTCCATTTCTCCACATTGTTCAATTATGTTTTTTTTTACATAATGTTTGTTTGGTCGCAGGTCGAAGGGGCAGGTTAACACAGTGTACCTGGTGCCACAATCGTCAGGCTTTAGCACTTCGGCTGGAAACATTGGGCTCACAGGTACCTAATTACACATCATGCTATATGTGACATTCAGATTTAATTTTAATATTGCAATTTATTTGTTACAGGTGACGAACAGTATGTCAGTTGGGCCTTCGAGGCAGGGCATCACTAGGCTTTTTGGCCTCTAACTATGTGACTGTACATTTTAACTTATCACTTAATTTAATTTGTTTTGTAAACCTACCTACATTGATTAATGCACAACTTTATTTAATTAGGATTAATATAATTTGGTTCTCACACATATTTTTACTATTAAAATAATGAAACTGTACCTATCTACTTTAGGATTTGTAACTTGTCCTGTTTTATTGATAATTTAATAACCTTTAAATTTTATATGAAATCAAAACTGTTTCTTATATTTCTTATTGTTTAATTGTCCATTTTAATTTTGTTAATTAGTAAATAATAGGTAACTATATACTTATGTTTTGCTTTTTTTACTGTAACATTTTTAGTCCAGACATTTTGTGTAGATACGTAATAAATCGATCGAGATATATGCATTACTATAGTTTATATTCATAGTGACTAAGTCTGTTTATTATTGTAAGTCTGAAATTGATTTAGATATGTCACTAAGTTTTGTACTTTGAAATTATTCACTTTGTGATCAGTATTAGTTTATATTGGGCATGTTAGTTGTAGGTAGATTAGTATGGGGTGCCATGTAAGGAAGCCTCCTCGTGAGTTTGCCTCGCCGACTTGCTCCCTGTCCCGACCCATAATTAATCAATGTCCGATGGGAACGGAACGGGAGTCGGTTGGCCCGATGGCGGGCCGGCGCACCCTGGGCATCCAGTACAATGCTTGCATTGCACTGCGATGGCGAATGTCCTGACGTAAGCTAAATAAATATATTTTTATTTTGAAACTATCAACTTTGTTTCATTGGCATAAAGATTTTATCTAGTGTCCATATTTAGTCAAATCTATCTATTTAGATACGATAGTAGTCTCTAAAATAGGCAGATGCACTTAGCTCATGGCTCCTCTGAGTGCACACTGCAATGTATAATTTTCTGCGCACAAGCACACCAACTTTGTCAGTGGCGTATAGTCACCTAACTCATTTTTCTTTTGAGATGTGCCGACAATAAGACAGTGACAAATACTGAGCCACTCTGTCAAGAGACGGAGAACATGATACACTATAATACATAAAATAATCACAAAACCTGTAGTAAGACTTAAACTCACAATAGAAAACCACGAATTCAGTAAAATCACAGGCGTTTTTGTTTTCAAGTGTAGTAGGTAGTGTATCTGACAAACAGTGGCTGACTGAGAACAATGTACCTAAGTATTTATTACTCATTGTACTCATTGAGCAAACAATGATAACAATCTTTTGTAACGAGCTTTGGCCAGCTACGCTACCAAATAACTTAATAATAATGAAGCTTTACAAACGTAGAGCTAGAACAGGCATGAGGGATCCATCTCCACTACGAGGTGTAATTGTGACAACAACAATATTAAGATTAAGAAAGAGCAACTCATCGTACTTAGGGAATTGTGTCAACTTCTATGTATAATAAAACACCCGAAAACATAACTAGTCTGATAATAAATTCAAAAATTATCAGTAACAAGTTCTTCTATAAAAACTTATTAAAAAACATATGAAATCCGTGCCTATGAATTTGCATAAAAACAAGAGCATCATTAAAATCACCCATTAATAAATTGGGCACTTGCAATAGGTGAGCGAAGACACCACCTGCGCCTTACATCAAACGCTAATTGCAATAGGGATTAGGTAGCTTTCATTAGGCGCTAGTTGCAATAGCCATACATAGATCCGCCCCCTTCCCCGAGGTGACGTTAGCGAGAACCCGCGCGAGTGCAGACCAGTATCTTCTCAGACACGATCCGAGCGGTACGTCTCGTCTGTCCAATTTTGTTGGATATAAAGACTTTCCAGTGTTTCTAGTTCGTGTGTTTTGTGTGCACTCCGTGAATATGTACTGGACTCAAAGGACCCCAAACGCCGTGAGTATAGTGCACAGCAGTACTTATTCATTCTCAACTCGCAAAGCAAATTTCCACAGAGGAATAGGTTCCTATTTCTTTTTTTTTTGTTATCAGATTACATCAACCATCATGCCTGGGTCTGTTCCGACACCGCCGCTGACACCCGAGGCCATGGCGTCAGCGTTCACGCCTACGTCTCGCCCTGAACTAGCGAGCCGGGACTGGTACGGCGGCGGCCGCGTCGCGCCGTCCGTAGGCCGCGGCCGCCCTAATAGGCTGCCGTTGTTGCCGACGCCAGTCTCGCAGCCACCGGTTCAGCCGTCATACGGCTACCACACCGCGTCCACCCGTCCCTACGGCTACTTCACCGCACCACCGGAGCCTTCCGGGTATTTCACTGCGCCACAGCCGGTTCTCCCGCCGTGCACCACCCGAGATGGGAAACGGCAGAGGGAACCGGAACCTGACGCAGCATACTCTGGAAAGAGGGTGGCTGCTCTCCCGACCCATGCGACGCTGACCGAAGCGGGGCCGGTCGACGACCTGTTCGCCAGGCTTGTCTCCGCTGGGCTCATCCGAGAGCCGCGGGCGGCGCCGGGAGATGGGACGGTGACGGTGACTGCTGTCAAGGAGGAGACGAAGGCCGAAGTCGACGAGCACGTCGTGCATAAAGTCGACTTGCTGGATCGCGACAGCTTGAGAATGTACGTATTTCATCATGGTAAACTGCTTCGTTAATCTGTTTATGCCTGACATGAGATGAGAGAGCTACTCACTAATTTAACTACGTTTATTTTCTTATAGCAAGCAGCCGGGTCTGGTGGCGCTTCTCCACAACGGTGAACCATGCTCGGGGTGCAGCATCCGTTTCCCACCGAAAGAGACCACGCAATATTCTCGACACCTCGACTGGCACTTCCGCCAGAACCGAAGTCGACGCGAGAATGGGGTCTCGCGGCAATGGTACTGCACCCACTCTGACTGGCTCCAGTCCGAAGAACATGGCGGAGATATAGAAAAGACAGGTCCGTTCACTTATCATGTCAGCTCTTGAAATCGTTTTTGATTAAGTATTATTTTGCCGAATAAGGTATAAATTAATTTTCTTTTTTATTTGTTCACAGACAAAAGCTGGTTCGAGACGAGCGGTATGCTCAAAAAGCCCCTCGCAAAAGCCGAGGAGTTCCCGAGCGTAGTGGCCGGGGCAGTAGCCGACGACTACTGCACCATCTGTGGGGACAAGTTTGCCTTGGTGTACAAAGACGATGATGACGAATGGCACCTGAAGAACTGTGTGCGCCTCAACGACAAGAATTGTCACCCGATGTGCCTCGAGAACTGCAAGGTACTACATAATGTACAACTTTATTTGTGTAACTATATTTGACATTTTTTCTTTCCATTTCTCCACATTGTTCAATTATGGTTTTTTTTACATAATGTTTGTTTGGTCGCAGGTCGAAGGGGCAGGTTAACACAGTGTACCTGGTGCCACAATCGTCAGGCTTTGGCACTTCGGCTGGAAACATTGGGCTCACAGGTACCTAATTACACATCATGCTATATGTGACATTCAGATTTAATTTTAATATTGCAATTTATTTGTTACAGGTGACGAACAGTATGTCAGTTGGGCCTTCGAGGCAGGGCATCACTAGGCTTTTTGGCCTCTAACTATGTGACTGTACATTTTAACTTATCACTTAATTTAATTTGTTTTGTAAACCTACCTACATTGATTAATGCACAACTTTATTTAATTAGGATTAATATAATTTGGTTCTCACACATATTTTTACTATTAAAATAATGAAACTGTACCTATCTACTTTAGGATTTGTAACTTGTCCTGTTTTATTGATAATTTAATAACCTTTAAATTTTATATGAAATCAAAACTGTTTCTTATATTTCTTATTGTTTAATTGTCCATTTTAATTTTGTTAATTAGTAAATAATAGGTAACTATATACTTATGTTTTGCTTTTTTTACTGTAACATTTTTAGTCCAGACATTTTGTGTAGATACGTAATAAATCGATCGAGATATATGCATTACTATAGTTTATATTCATAGTGACTAAGTCTGTTTATTATTGTAAGTCTGAAATTGATTTAGATATGTCACTAAGTTTTGTACTTTGAAATTATTCACTTTGTGATCAGTATTAGTTTATATTGGGCATGTTAGTTGTAGGTAGATTAGTATGGGGTGCCATGTCAGGAAGCCTCCTCGTGAGTTTGCCTCGCCGACTTGCTCCCTGTCCCGACCCATAATTAATCAATGTCCGATGGGAACGGAACGGGAGTCGGTTGGCCCGATGGCGGGCCGGCGCACCCTGGGCATCCAGTACAATGCTTGCATTGCACTGCGATGGCGAATGTCCTGACGTAAGCTAAATAAATATATTTTTATTTTGAAACTATCAACTTTGTTTCATTGGCATAAAGATTTTATCTAGTGTCCATATTTAGTCAAATCTATCTATTTAGATACGATAGTAGTCTCTAAAATAGGCAGATGCACTTAGCTCATGGCTCCTCTGAGTGCACACTGCAATGTATAATTTTCTGCGCACAAGCACACCAACTTTGTCAGTGGCGTATAGTCACCTAACTCATTTTTCTTTTGAGATGTGCCGACAATAAGACAGTGACAAATACTGAGCCACTCTGTCAAGAGACGGAGAACATGATACACTATAATACATAAAATAATCACAAAACCTGTAGTAAGACTTAAACTCACAATAGAAAACCACGAATTCAGTAAAATCACAGGCGTTTTTGTTTTCAAGTGTAGTAGGTAGTGTATCTGACAAACAGTGGCTGACTGAGAACAATGTACCTAAGTATTTATTACTCATTGTACTCATTGAGCAAACAATGATAACAATCTTTTGTAACGAGCTTTGGCCAGCTACGCTACCAAATAACTTAATAATAATGAAGCTTTACAAACGTAGAGCTAGAACAGGCATGAGGGATCCATCTCCACTACGAGGTGTAATTGTGACAACAACAATATTAAGATTAAGAAAGAGCAACTCATCGTACTTAGGGAATTGTGTCAATTTCTATGTATAATAAAACACCCGAAAACATAACTAGTCTGATAATAAATTCAAAAATTATCAGTAACAAGTTCTTCTATAAAAACTTATTAAAAAACATATGAAATCCGTGCCTATGAATTTGCATAAAAACAAGAGCATCATTAAAATCACCCATTAATAAATTGGGCACTTGCAATAGGTGAGCGAAGACACCACCTGCGCCTTACATCAAACGCTAATTGCAATAGGGATTAGGTAGCTTTCATTAGGCGCTAGTTGCAATAGCCATACATAGATCCGCCCCCTTCCCCGAGGTGACGTTAGCGAGAACCCGCGCGAGTGCAGACCAGTATCTTCTCAGACACGATCCGAGCGGTACGTCTCGTCTGTCCAATTTTGTGGGATATAAAGACTTTCCAGTGTTTCTAGTTCGTGTGTTTTGTGTGCACTCCGTGAATATGTACTGGACTCAAAGGACCCCAAACGCCGTGAGTATAGTGCACAGCAGTACTTATTCATTCTCAACTCGCAAAGCAAATTTCCACAGAGGAATAGGTTCCTATTTTTTTTTATTTTTGTTATCAGATTACATCAACCATCATGCCTGGGTCTGTTCCGACACCGCCGCTGACACCCGAGGCCATGGCGTCAGCGTTCACGCCTACGTCTCGCCCTGAACTAGCGAGCCGGGACTGGTACGGCGGCGGCCGCGTCGCGCCGTCCGTAGGCCGCGGCCGCCCTAATAGGCTGCCGTTGTTGCCGACGCCAGTCTCGCAGCCGCCGGTTCAGCCGTCATACGGCTACCACACCGCGTCCACCCGTCCCTACGGCTACTTCACCGCACCACCGGAGCCTTCCGGGTATTTCACTGCGCCACAGCCGGTTCTCCCGCCGTGCACCACCCGAGATGGGAAACGGCAGAGGGAACCGGAACCTGACGCAGCATACTCTGGAAAGAGGGTCGCTGCTCTCCCGACCCATGCGACGCTGACCGAAGCGGGGCCGGTCGACGACCTGTTCACCAGGCTTGTCTCCGCTGGGCTCATCCGAGAGCCGCGGGCGGCGCCGGGAGATGGGACGGTGACGGTGACTGCTGTCAAGGAGGAGACGAAGGCCGAAGTCGACGAGCACGTCGTGCATAAAGTCGACTTGCTGGATCGCGACAGCTTGAGAATGTACGTATTTCATCATGGTAAACTGCTTCGTTAATCTGTTTATGCCTGACATGAGATGAGAGAGCTACTCACTAATTTAACTACGTTTATTTTCTTACAGCAAGCAGCCGGGTCTGGTGGCGCTTCTCCACAACGGTGAACCATGCTCGGGGTGCAGCATCCGTTTCCCACCGAAAGAGACCACGCAATATTCTTGACACCTCGACTGGCACTTCCGCCAGAACCGAAGTCGACGCGAGAATGGGGTCTCGCGGCAATGGTACTGCACCCACTCTGACTGGCTCCAGTCCGAAGAACATGGCGGAGATATAGAAAAGACAGGTCCGTTCACTTATCATGTCAGCTCTTGAAATCGTTTTTGATTAAGTATTATTTTGCCGAATAAGGTATAAATTAATTTTCTTTTTTATTTGTTCACAGACAAAAGCTGGTTCGAGACGAGCGGTATGCTCAAAAAACCCCTCGCAAAAGCCGAGGAGTTCCCGAGCGTAGTGGCCGGGGCAGTAGCCGACGACTACTGCACCATCTGTGGGGACAAGTTTGCCTTGGTGTACAAAGACGATGATGACGAATGGCACCTGAAGAACTGTGTGCGCCTCAACGACAAGAATTGTCACCCGATGTGCCTCGAGAACTGCAAGGTACTACATAATGTACAACTTTATTTGTGTAACTATATTTGACATTTTTTCTTTCCATTTCTCCACATTGTTCAATTATGGTTTTTTTTACATAATGTTTGTTTGGTCGCAGGTCGAAGGGGCAGGTTAACACAGTGTACCTGGTGCCACAATCGTCAGGCTTTAGCACTTCGGCTGGAAACATTGGGCTCACAGGTACCTAATTACACATCATGCTATATGTGACATTCAGATTTAATTTTAATATTGCAATTTATTTGTTACAGGTGACGAACAGTATGTCAGTTGGGCCTTCGAGGCAGGGCATCACTAGGCTTTTTGGCCTCTAACTATGTGACTGTACATTTTAACTTATCACTTAATTTAATTTGTTTTGTAAACCTACCTACATTGATTAATGCACAACTTTATTTAATTAGGATTAATATAATTTGGTTCTCACACATATTTTTACTATTAAAATAATGAAACTGTACCTATCTACTTTAGGATTTGTAACTTGTCCTGTTTTATTGATAATTTAATAACCTTTAAATTTTATATGAAATCAAAACTGTTTCTTATATTTCTTATTGTTTAATTGTCCATTTTAATTTTGTTAATTAGTAAATAATAGGTAACTATATACTTATGTTTTGCTTTTTTTACTGTAACATTTTTAGTCCAGACATTTTGTGTAGATACGTAATAAATCGATCGAGATATATGCATTACTATAGTTTATATTCATAGTGACTAAGTCTGTTTATTATTGTAAGTCTGAAATTGATTTAGATATGTCACTAAGTTTTGTACTTTGAAATTATTCACTTTGTGATCAGTATTAGTTTATATTGGGCATGTTAGTTGTAGGTAGATTAGTATGGGGTGCCATGTAAGGAAGCCTCCTCGTGAGTTTGCCTCGCCGACTTGCTCCCTGTCCCGACCCATAATTAATCAATGTCCGATGGGAACGGAACGGGAGTCGGTTGGCCCGATGGCGGGCCGGCGCACCCTGGGCATCCAGTACAATGCTTGCATTGCACTGCGATGGCGAATGTCCTGACGTAAGCTAAATAAATATATTTTTATTTTGAAACTATCAACTTTGTTTCATTGGCATAAAGATTTTATCTAGTGTCCATATTTAGTCAAATCTATCTATTTAGATACGATAGTAGTCTCTAAAATAGGCAGATGCACTTAGCTCATGGCTCCTCTGAGTGCACACTGCAATGTATAATTTTCTGCGCACAAGCACACCAACTTTGTCAGTGGCGTATAGTCACCTAACTCATTTTTCTTTTGAGATGTGCCGACAATAAGACAGTGACAAATACTGAGCCACTCTGTCAAGAGACGGAGAACATGATACACTATAATACATAAAATAATCACAAAACCTGTAGTAAGACTTAAACTCACAATAGAAAACCACGAATTCAGTAAAATCACAGGCGTTTTTGTTTTCAAGTGTAGTAGGTAGTGTATCTGACAAACAGTGGCTGACTGAGAACAATGTACCTAAGTATTTATTACTCATTGTACTCATTGAGCAAACAATGATAACAATCTTTTGTAACGAGCTTTGGCCAGCTACGCTACCAAATAACTTAATAATAATGAAGCTTTACAAACGTAGAGCTAGAACAGGCATGAGGGATCCATCTCCACTACGAGGTGTAATTGTGACAACAACAATATTAAGATTAAGAAAGAGCAACTCATCGTACTTAGGGAATTGTGTCAACTTCTATGTATAATAAAACACCCGAAAACATAACTAGTCTGATAATAAATTCAAAAATTATCAGTAACAAGTTCTTCTATAAAAACTTATTAAAAAACATATGAAATCCGTGCCTATGAATTTGCATAAAAACAAGAGCATCATTAAAATCACCCATTAATAAATTGGGCACTTGCAATAGGTGAGCGAAGACACCACCTGCGCCTTACATCAAACGCTAATTGCAATAGGGATTAGGTAGCTTTCATTAGGCGCTAGTTGCAATAGCCATACATAGATCCGCCCCCTTCCCCGAGGTGACGTTAGCGAGAACCCGCGCGAGTGCAGACCAGTATCTTCTCAGACACGATCCGAGCGGTACGTCTCGTCTGTCCAATTTTGTTGGATATAAAGACTTTCCAGTGTTTCTAGTTCGTGTGTTTTGTGTGCACTCCGTGAATATGTACTGGACTCAAAGGACCCCAAACGCCGTGAGTATAGTGCACAGCAGTACTTATTCATTCTCAACTCGCAAAGCAAATTTCCACAGAGGAATAGGTTCCTATTTTTTTTTATTTTTGTTATCAGATTACATCAACCATCATGCCTGGGGCTGTTCCGACACCGCCGCTGACACCCGAGGCCATGGCGTCAGCGTTCACGCCTACGTCTCGCCCTGAACTAGCGAGCCGGGACTGGTACGGCGGCGGCCGCGTCGCGCCGTCCGTAGGCCGCGGCCGCCCTAATAGGCTGCCGTTGTTGCCGACGCCAGTCTCGCAGCCGCCGGTTCAGCCGTCATACGGCTACCACACCGCGTCCACCCGTCCCTACGGCTACTTCACCGCACCACCGGAGCCTTCCGGGTATTTCACTGCGCCACAGCCGGTTCTCCCGCCGTGCACCACCCGAGATGGGAAACGGCAGAGGGAACCGGAACCTGACGCAGCATACTCTGGAAAGAGGGTCGCTGCTCTCCCGACCCATGCGACGCTGACCGAAGCGGGGCCGGTCGACGACCTGTTCACCAGGCTTGTCTCCGCTGGGCTCATCCGAGAGCCGCGGGCGGCGCCGGGAGATGGGACGGTGACGGTGACTGCTGTCAAGGAGGAGACGAAGGCCGAAGTCGACGAGCACGTCGTGCATAAAGTCGACTTGCTGGATCGCGACAGCTTGAGAATGTACGTATTTCATCATGGTAAACTGCTTCGTTAATCTGTTTATGCCTGACATGAGATGAGAGAGCTACTCACTAATTTAACTACGTTTATTTTCTTATAGCAAGCAGCCGGGTCTGGTGGCGCTTCTCCACAACGGTGAACCATGCTCGGGGTGCAGCATCCGTTTCCCACCGAAAGAGACCACGCAATATTCTCGACACCTCGACTGGCACTTCCGCCAGAACCGAAGTCGACGCGAGAATGGGGTCTCGCGGCAATGGTACTGCACCCACTCTGACTGGCTCCAGTCCGAAGAACATGGCGGAGATATAGAAAAGACAGGTCTGTTCACTTATCATGTCAGCTCTTGAAATCGTTTTTGATTAAGTATTATTTTGCCGAATAAGGTATAAATTATTTTTCTTTTTTATTTGTTCACAGACAAAAGCTGGTTCGAGACGAGCGGTATGCTCAAAAAGCCCCTCGCAAAAGCCGAGGAGTTCCCGAGCGTAGTGGCCGGGGCAGTAGCCGACGACTACTGCACCATCTGTGGGGACAAGTTTGCCTTGGTGTACAAAGACGATGATGACGAATGGCACCTGAAGAACTGTGTGCGCCTCAACGACAAGAATTGTCACCCGATGTGCCTCGAGAACTGCAAGGTACTACATAATGTACAACTTTATTTGTGTAACTATATTTGACATTTTTTCTTTCCATTTCTCCACATTGTTCAATTATGGTTTTTTTTACATAATGTTTGTTTGGTCGCAGGTCGAAGGGGCAGGTTAACACAGTGTACCTGGTGCCACAATCGTCAGGCTTTGGCACTTCGGCTGGAAACATTGGGCTCACAGGTACCTAATTACACATCATGCTATATGTGACATTCAGATTTAATTTTAATATTGCAATTTATTTGTTACAGGTGACGAACAGTATGTCAGTTGGGCCTTCGAGGCAGGGCATCACTAGGCTTTTTGGCCTCTAACTATGTGACTGTACATTTTAACTTATCACTTAATTTAATTTGTTTTGTAAACCTACCTACATTGATTAATGCACAACTTTATTTAATTAGGATTAATATAATTTGGTTCTCACACATATTTTTACTATTAAAATAATGAAACTGTACCTATCTACTTTAGGATTTGTAACTTGTCCTGTTTTATTGATAATTTAATAACCTTTAAATTTTATATGAAATCAAAACTGTTTCTTATATTTCTTATTGTTTAATTGTCCATTTTAATTTTGTTAATTAGTAAATAATAGGTAACTATATACTTATGTTTAGCTTTTTTTACTGTAACATTTTTAGTCCAGACATTTTGTGTAGATACGTAATAAATCGATCGAGATATATGCATTACTATAGTTTATATTCATAGTGACTAAGTCTGTTTATTATTGTAAGTCTGAAATTGATTTAGATATGTCACTAAGTTTTGTACTTTGAAATTATTCACTTTGTGATCAGTATTAGTTTATATTGGGCATGTTAGTTGTAGGTAGATTAGTATGGGGTGCCATGTCAGGAAGCCTCCTCGTGAGTTTGCCTCGCCGACTTGCTCCCTGTCCCGACCCATAATTAATCAATGTCCGATGGGAACGGAACGGGAGTCGGTTGGCCCGATGGCGGGCCGGCGCACCCTGGGCATCCAGTACAATGCTTGCATTGCACTGCGATGGCGAATGTCCTGACGTAAGCTAAATAAATATATTTTTATTTTGAAACTATCAACTTTGTTTCATTGGCATAAAGATTTTATCTAGTGTCCATATTTAGTCAAATCTATCTATTTAGATACGATAGTAGTCTCTAAAATAGGCAGATGCACTTAGCTCATGGCTCCTCTGAGTGCACACTGCAATGTATAATTTTCTGCGCACAAGCACACCAACTTTGTCAGTGGCGTATAGTCACCTAACTCATTTTTCTTTTGAGATGTGCCGACAATAAGACAGTGACAAATACTGAGCCACTCTGTCAAGAGACGGAGAACATGATACACTATAATACATAAAATAATCACAAAACCTGTAGTAAGACTTAAACTCACAATAGAAAACCACGAATTCAGTAAAATCACAGGCGTTTTTGTTTTCAAGTGTAGTAGGTAGTGTATCTGACAAACAGTGGCTGACTGAGAACAATGTACCTAAGTATTTATTACTCATTGTACTCATTGAGCAAACAATGATAACAATCTTTTGTAACGAGCTTTGGCCAGCTACGCTACTAAATAACTTAATAATAATGAAGCTTTACAAACGTAGAGCTAGAACAGTGTAATTGTGACAACAACAATATTAAGATTAAGAAAGAGCAACTCATCGTACTTAGGGAATTGTGTCAACTTCTATGTATAATAAAACACCCGAAAACATAACTAGTCTGATAATAAATTCAAAAATTATCAGTAACAAGTTCTTCTATAAAAACTTATTAAAAAACATATGAAATCCGTGCCTATGAATTTGCATAAAAACAAGAGCATCATTAAAATCACCCATTAATAAATTGGGCACTTGCAATAGGTGAGCGAAGACACCACCTGCGCCTTACATCAAACGCTAATTGCAATAGGGATTAGGTAGCTTTCATTAGGCGCTAGTTGCAATAGCCATACATAGATCCGCCCCCTTCCCCGAGGTGACGTTAGCGAGAACCCGCGCGAGTGCAGACCAGTATCTTCTCAGACACGATCCGAGCGGTACGTCTCGTCTGTCCAATTTTGTTGGATATAAAGACTTTCCAGTGTTTCTAGTTCGTGTGTTTTGTGTGCACTCCGTGAATATGTACTGGACTCAAAGGACCCCAAACGCCGTGAGTATAGTGCACAGCAGTACTTATTCATTCTCAACTCGCAAAGCAAATTTCCACAGAGGAATAGGTTCCTATTTTTTTTTATTTTTGTTATCAGATTACATCAACCATCATGCCTGGGTCTGTTCCGACACCGCCGCTGACACCCGAGGCCATGGCGTCAGCGTTCACGCCTACGTCTCGCCCTGAACTAGCGAGCCGGGACTGGTACGGCGGCGGCCGCGTCGCGCCGTCCGTAGGCCGCGGCCGCCCTAATAGGCTGCCGTTGTTGCCGACGCCAGTCTCGCAGCCGCCGGTTCAGCCGTCATACGGCTACCACACCGCGTCCACCCGTCCCTACGGCTACTTCACCGCACCACCGGAGCCTTCCGGGTATTTCACTGCGCCACAGCCGGTTCTCCCGCCGTGCACCACCCGAGATGGGAAACGGCAGAGGGAACCGGAACCTGACGCAGCATACTCTGGAAAGAGGGTCGCTGCTCTCCCGACCCATGCGACGCTGACCGAAGCGGGGCCGGTCGACGACCTGTTCACCAGGCTTGTCTCCGCTGGGCTCATCCGAGAGCCGCGGGCGGCGCCGGGAGATGGGACGGTGACGGTGACTGCTGTCAAGGAGGAGACGAAGGCCGAAGTCGACGAGCACGTCGTGCATAAAGTCGACTTGCTGGATCGCGACAGCTTGAGAATGTACGTATTTCATCATGGTAAACTGCTTCGTTAATCTGTTTATGCCTGACATGAGATGAGAGAGCTACTCACTAATTTAACTACGTTTATTTTCTTATAGCAAGCAGCCGGGTCTGGTGGCGCTTCTCCACAACGGTGAACCATGCTCGGGGTGCAGCATCCGTTTCCCACCGAAAGAGACCACGCAATATTCTCGACACCTCGACTGGCACTTCCGCCAGAACCGAAGTCGACGCGAGAATGGGGTCTCGCGGCAATGGTACTGCACCCACTCTGACTGGCTCCAGTCCGAAGAACATGGCGGAGATATAGAAAAGACAGGTCCGTTCACTTATCATGTCAGCTCTTGAAATCGTTTTTGATTAAGTATTATTTTGCCGAATAAGGTATAAATTAATTTTCTTTTTTATTTGTTCACAGACAAAAGCTGGTTCGAGACGAGCGGTATGCTCAAAAAGCTCCTCGCAAAAGCCGAGGAGTTCCCGAGCGTAGTGGCCGGGGCAGTAGCCGACGACTACTGCACCATCTGTGGGGACAAGTTTGCCTTGGTGTACAAAGACGATGATGACGAATGGCACCTGAAGAACTGTGTGCGCCTCAACGACAAGAATTGTCACCCGATGTGCCTCGAGAACTGCAAGGTACTACATAATGTACAACTTTATTTGTGTAACTATATTTGACATTTTTTCTTTCCATTTCTCCACATTGTTCAATTATGGTTTTTTTTACATAATGTTTGTTTGGTCGCAGGTCGAAGGGGCAGGTTAACACAGTGTACCTGGTGCCACAATCGTCAGGCTTTGGCACTTCGGCTGGAAACATTGGGCTCACAGGTACCTAATTACACATCATGCTATATGTGACATTCAGATTTAATTTTAATATTGCAATTTATTTGTTACAGGTGACGAACAGTATGTCAGTTGGGCCTTCGAGGCAGGGCATCACTAGGCTTTTTGGCCTCTAACTATGTGACTGTACATTTTAACTTATCACTTAATTTAATTTGTTTTGTAAACCTACCTACATTGATTAATGCACAACTTTATTTAATTAGGATTAATATAATTTGGTTCTCACACATATTTTTACTATTAAAATAATGAAACTGTACCTATCTACTTTAGGATTTGTAACTTGTCCTGTTTTATTGATAATTTAATAACCTTTAAATTTTATATGAAATCAAAACTGTTTCTTATATTTCTTATTGTTTAATTGTCCATTTTAATTTTGTTAATTAGTAAATAATAGGTAACTATATACTTATGTTTTGCTTTTTTTACTGTAACATTTTTAGTCCAGACATTTTGTGTAGATACGTAATAAATCGATCGAGATATATGCATTACTATAGTTTGTGACAACAACAATATTAAGATTAAGAAAGAGCAACTCATCGTACTTAGGGAATTGTGTCAATTTCTATGTATAATAAAACACCCGAAAACATAACTAGTCTGATAATAAATTCAAAAATTATCAGTAACAAGTTCTTCTATAAAAACTTATTAAAAAACATATGAAATCCGTGCCTATGAATTTGCATAAAAACAAGAGCATCATTAAAATCACCCATTAATAAATTGGGCACTTGCAATAGGTGAGCGAAGACACCACCTGCGCCTTACATCAAACGCTAATTGCAATAGGGATTAGGTAGCTTTCATTAGGCGCTAGTTGCAATAGCCATACATAGATCCGCCCCCTTCCCCGAGGTGACGTTAGCGAGAACCCGCGCGAGTGCAGACCAGTATCTTCTCAGACACGATCCGAGCGGTACGTCTCGTCTGTCCAATTTTGTGGGATATAAAGACTTTCCAGTGTTTCTAGTTCGTGTGTTTTGTGTGCACTCCGTGAATATGTACTGGACTCAAAGGACCCCAAACGCCGTGAGTATAGTGCACAGCAGTACTTATTCATTCTCAACTCGCAAAGCAAATTTCCACAGAGGAATAGGTTCCTATTGTTTTTTATTTTTGTTATCAGATTACATCAACCATCATGCCTGGGTCTGTTCCGACACCGCCGCTGACACCCGAGGCCATGGCGTCAGCGTTCACGCCTACGTCTCGCCCTGAACTAGCGAGCCGGGACTGGTACTGCGGCGGCCGCGTCGCGCCGTCCGTAGGCCGCGGCCGCCCTAATAGGCTGCCGTTGTTGCCGACGCCAGTCTCGCAGCCGCCGGTTCAGCCGTCATACGGCTACCACACCGCGTCCACCCGTCCCTACGGCTACTTCACCGCACCACCGGAGCCTTCCGGGTATTTCACTGCGCCACAGCCGGTTCTCCCGCCGTGCACCACCCGAGATGGGAAACGGCAGAGGGAACCGGAACCTGACGCAGCATACTCTGGAAAGAGGGTCGCTGCTCTCCCGACCCATGCGACGCTGACCGAAGCGGGGCCGGTCGACGACCTGTTCACCAGGCTTGTCTCCGCTGGGCTCATCCGAGAGCCGCGGGCGGCGCCGGGAGATGGGACGGTGACGGTGACTGCTGTCAAGGAGGAGACGAAGGCCGAAGTCGACGAGCACGTCGTGCATAAAGTCGACTTGCTGGATCGCGACAGCTTGAGAATGTACGTATTTCATCATGGTAAACTGCTTCGTTAATCTGTTTATGCCTGACATGAGATGAGAGAGCTACTCACTAATTTAACTACGTTTATTTTCTTATAGCAAGCAGCCGGGTCTGGTGGCGCTTCTCCACAACGGTGAACCATGCTCGGGGTGCAGCATCCGTTTCCCACCGAAAGAGACCACGCAATATTCTCGACACCTCGACTGGCACTTCCGCCAGAACCGAAGTCGACGCGAGAATGGGGTCTCGCGGCAATGGTACTGCACCCACTCTGACTGGCTCCAGTCCGAAGAACATGGCGGAGATATAGAAAAGACAGGTCCGTTCACTTATCATGTCAGCTCTTGAAATCGTTTTTGATTAAGTATTATTTTGCCGAATAAGGTATAAATTAATTTTCTTTTTTATTTGTTCACAGACAAAAGCTGGTTCGAGACGAGCGGTATGCTCAAAAAGCTCCTCGCAAAAGCCGAGGAGTTCCCGAGCGTAGTGGCCGGGGCAGTAGCCGACGACTACTGCACCATCTGTGGGGACAAGTTTGCCTTGGTGTACAAAGACGATGATGACGAATGGCACCTGAAGAACTGTGTGCGCCTCAACGACAAGAATTGTCACCCGATGTGCCTCGAGAACTGCAAGGTACTACATAATGTACAACTTTATTTGTGTAACTATATTTGACATTTTTTCTTTCCATTTCTCCACATTGTTCAATTATGGTTTTTTTTACATAATGTTTGTTTGGTCGCAGGTCGAAGGGGCAGGTTAACACAGTGTACCTGGTGCCACAATCGTCAGGCTTTGGCACTTCGGCTGGAAACATTGGGCTCACAGGTACCTAATTACACATCATGCTATATGTGACATTCAGATTTAATTTTAATATTGCAATTTATTTGTTACAGGTGACGAACAGTATGTCAGTTGGGCCTTCGAGGCAGGGCATCACTAGGCTTTTTGGCCTCTAACTATGTGACTGTACATTTTAACTTATCACTTAATTTAATTTGTTTTGTAAACCTACCTACATTGATTAATGCACAACTTTATTTAATTAGGATTAATATAATTTGGTTCTCACACATATTTTTACTATTAAAATAATGAAACTGTACCTATCTACTTTAGGATTTGTAACTTGTCCTGTTTTATTGATAATTTAATAACCTTTAAATTTTATATGAAATCAAAACTGTTTCTTATATTTCTTATTGTTTAATTGTCCATTTTAATTTTGTTAATTAGTAAATAATAGGTAACTATATACTTATGTTTTGCTTTTTTTACTGTAACATTTTTAGTCCAGACATTTTGTGTAGATACGTAATAAATCGATCGAGATATATGCATTACTATAGTTTGTGACAACAACAATATTAAGATTAAGAAAGAGCAACTCATCGTACTTAGGGAATTGTGTCAATTTCTATGTATAATAAAACACCCGAAAACATAACTAGTCTGATAATAAATTCAAAAATTATCAGTAACAAGTTCTTCTATAAAAACTTATTAAAAAACATATGAAATCCGTGCCTATGAATTTGCATAAAAACAAGAGCATCATTAAAATCACCCATTAATAAATTGGGCACTTGCAATAGGTGAGCGAAGACACCACCTGCGCCTTACATCAAACGCTAATTGCAATAGGGATTAGGTAGCTTTCATTAGGCGCTAGTTGCAATAGCCATACATAGATCCGCCCCCTTCCCCGAGGTGACGTTAGCGAGAACCCGCGCGAGTGCAGACCAGTATCTTCTCAGACACGATCCGAGCGGTACGTCTCGTCTGTCCAATTTTGTGGGATATAAAGACTTTCCAGTGTTTCTAGTTCGTGTGTTTTGTGTGCACTCCGTGAATATGTACTGGACTCAAAGGACCCCAAACGCCGTGAGTATAGTGCACAGCAGTACTTATTCATTGTCAACTCGCAAAGCAAATTTCCACAGAGGAATAGGTTCCTATTGTTTTTTATTTTTGTTATCAGATTACATCAACCATCATGCCTGGGTCTGTTCCGACACCGCCGCTGACACCCGAGGCCATGGCGTCAGCGTTCACGCCTACGTCTCGCCCTGAACTAGCGAGCCGGGACTGGTACTGCGGCGGCCGCGTCGCGCCGTCCGTAGGCCGCGGCCGCCCTAATAGGCTGCCGTTGTTGCCGACGCCAGTCTCGCAGCCGCCGGTTCAGCCGTCATACGGCTACCACACCGCGTCCACCCGTCCCTACGGCTACTTCACCGCACCACCGGAGCCTTCCGGGTATTTCACTGCGCCACAGCCGGTTCTCCCGCCGTGCACCACCCGAGATGGGAAACGGCAGAGGGAACCGGAACCTGACGCAGCATACTCTGGAAAGAGGGTCGCTGCTCTCCCGACCCATGCGACGCTGACCGAAGCGGGGCCGGTCGACGACCTGTTCACCAGGCTTGTCTCCGCTGGGCTCATCCGAGAGCCGCGGGCGGCGCCGGGAGATGGGACGGTGACGGTGACTGCTGTCAAGGAGGAGACGAAGGCCGAAGTCGACGAGCACGTCGTGCATAAAGTCGACTTGCTGGATCGCGACAGCTTGAGAATGTACGTATTTCATCATGGTAAACTGCTTCGTTAATCTGTTTATGCCTGACATGAGATGAGAGAGCTACTCACTAATTTAACTACGTTTATTTTCTTACAGCAAGCAGCCGGGTCTGGTGGCGCTTCTCCACAACGGTGAACCATGCTCGGGGTGCAGCATCCGTTTCCCACCGAAAGAGACCACGCAATATTCTCGACACCTCGACTGGCACTTCCGCCAGAACCGAAGTCGACGCGAGAATGGGGTCTCGCGGCAATGGTACTGCACCCACTCTGACTGGCTCCAGTCCGAAGAACATGGCGGAGATATAGAAAAGACAGGTCCGTTCACTTATCATGTCAGCTCTTGAAATCGTTTTTGATTAAGTATTATTTTGCCGAATAAGGTATAAATTAATTTTCTTTTTTATTTGTTCACAGACAAAAGCTGGTTCGAGACGAGCGGTATGCTCAAAAAGCCCCTCGCAAAAGCCGAGGAGTTCCCGAGCGTAGTGGCCGGGGCAGTAGCCGACGACTACTGCACCATCTGTGGGGACAAGTTTGCCTTGGTGTACAAAGACGATGATGACGAATGGCACCTGAAGAACTGTGTGCGCCTCAACGACAAGAATTGTCACCCGATGTGCCTCGAGAACTGCAAGGTACTACATAATGTACAACTTTATTTGTGTAACTATATTTGACATTTTTTCTTTCCATTTCTCCACATTGTTCAATTATGGTTTTTTTTACATAATGTTTGTTTGGTCGCAGGTCGAAGGGGCAGGTTAACACAGTGTACCTGGTGCCACAATCGTCAGGCTTTGGCACTTCGGCTGGAAACATTGGGCTCACAGGTACCTAATTACACATCATGCTATATGTGACATTCAGATTTAATTTTAATATTGCAATTTATTTGTTACAGGTGACGAACAGTATGTCAGTTGGGCCTTCGAGGCAGGGCATCACTAGGCTTTTTGGCCTCTAACTATGTGACTGTACATTTTAACTTATCACTTAATTTAATTTGTTTTGTAAACCTACCTACATTGATTAATGCACAACTTTATTTAATTAGGATTAATATAATTTGGTTCTCACACATATTTTTACTATTAAAATAATGAAACTGTACCTATCTACTTTAGGATTTGTAACTTGTCCTGTTTTATTGATAATTTAATAACCTTTAAATTTTATATGAAATCAAAACTGTTTCTTATATTTCTTATTGTTTAATTGTCCATTTTAATTTTGTTAATTAGTAAATAATAGGTAACTATATACTTATGTTTTGCTTTTTTTACTGTAACATTTTTAGTCCAGACATTTTGTGTAGATACGTAATAAATCGATCGAGATATATGCATTACTATAGTTTATATTCATAGTGACTAAGTCTGTTTATTATTGTAAGTCTGAAATTGATTTAGATATGTCACTAAGTTTTGTACTTTGAAATTATTCACTTTGTGATCAGTATTAGTTTATATTGGGCATGTTAGTTGTAGGTAGATTAGTATGGGGTGCCATGTCAGGAAGCCTCCTCGTGAGTTTGCCTCGCCGACTTGCTCCCTGTCCCGACCCATAATTAATCAATGTCCGATGGGAACGGAACGGGAGTCGGTTGGCCCGATGGCGGGCCGGCGCACCCTGGGCATCCAGTACAATGCTTGCATTGCACTGCGATGGCGAATGTCCTGACGTAAGCTAAATAAATATATTTTTATTTTGAAACTATCAACTTTGTTTCATTGGCATAAAGATTTTATCTAGTGTCCATATTTAGTCAAATCTATCTATTTAGATACGATAGTAGTCTCTAAAATAGGCAGATGCACTTAGCTCATGGCTCCTCTGAGTGCACACTGCAATGTATAATTTTCTGCGCACAAGCACACCAACTTTGTCAGTGGCGTATAGTCACCTAACTCATTTTTCTTTTGAGATGTGCCGACAATAAGACAGTGACAAATACTGAGCCACTCTGTCAAGAGACGGAGAACATGATACACTATAATACATAAAATAATCACAAAACCTGTAGTAAGACTTAAACTCACAATAGAAAACCACGAATTCAGTAAAATCACAGGCGTTTTTGTTTTCAAGTGTAGTAGGTAGTGTATCTGACAAACAGTGGCTGACTGAGAACAATGTACCTAAGTATTTATTACTCATTGTACTCATTGAGCAAACAATGATAACAATCTTTTGTAACGAGCTTTGGCCAGCTACGCTACCAAATAACTTAATAATAATGAAGCTTTACAAACGTAGAGCTAGAACAGGCATGAGGGATCCATCTCCACTACGAGGTGTAATTGTGACAACAACAATATTAAGATTAAGAAAGAGCAACTCATCGTACTTAGGGAATTGTGTCAACTTCTATGTATAATAAAACACCCGAAAACATAACTAGTCTGATAATAAATTCAAAAATTATCAGTAACAAGTTCTTCTATAAAAACTTATTAAAAAACATATGAAATCCGTGCCTATGAATTTGCATAAAAACAAGAGCATCATTAAAATCACCCATTAATAAATTGGGCACTTGCAATAGGTGAGCGAAGACACCACCTGCGCCTTACATCAAACGCTAATTGCAATAGGGATTAGGTAGCTTTCATTAGGCGCTAGTTGCAATAGCCATACATAGATCCGCCCCCTTCCCCGAGGTGACGTTAGCGAGAACCCGCGCGAGTGCAGACCAGTATCTTCTCAGACACGATCCGAGCGGTACGTCTCGTCTGTCCAATTTTGTTGGATATAAAGACTTTCCAGTGTTTCTAGTTCGTGTGTTTTGTGTGCACTCCGTGAATATGTACTGGACTCAAAGGACCCCAAACGCCGTGAGTATAGTGCACAGCAGTACTTATTCATTCTCAACTCGCAAAGCAAATTTCCACAGAGGAATAGGTTCCTATTTTTTTTTATTTTTGTTATCAGATTACATCAACCATCATGCCTGGGGCTGTTCCGACACCGCCGCTGACACCCGAGGCCATGGCGTCAGCGTTCACGCCTACGTCTCGCCCTGAACTAGCGAGCCGGGACTGGTACGGCGGCGGCCGCGTCGCGCCGTCCGTAGGCCGCGGCCGCCCTAATAGGCTGCCGTTGTTGCCGACGCCAGTCTCGCAGCCGCCGGTTCAGCCGTCATACGGCTACCACACCGCGTCCACCCGTCCCTACGGCTACTTCACCGCACCACCGGAGCCTTCCGGGTATTTCACTGCGCCACAGCCGGTTCTCCCGCCGTGCACCACCCGAGATGGGAAACGGCAGAGGGAACCGGAACCTGACGCAGCATACTCTGGAAAGAGGGTCGCTGCTCTCCCGACCCATGCGACGCTGACCGAAGCGGGGCCGGTCGACGACCTGTTCACCAGGCTTGTCTCCGCTGGGCTCATCCGAGAGCCGCGGGCGGCGCCGGGAGATGGGACGGTGACGGTGACTGCTGTCAAGGAGGAGACGAAGGCCGAAGTCGACGAGCACGTCGTGCATAAAGTCGACTTGCTGGATCGCGACAGCTTGAGAATGTACGTATTTCATCATGGTAAACTGCTTCGTTAATCTGTTTATGCCTGACATGAGATGAGAGAGCTACTCACTAATTTAACTACGTTTATTTTCTTATAGCAAGCAGCCGGGTCTGGTGGCGCTTCTCCACAACGGTGAACCATGCTCGGGGTGCAGCATCCGTTTCCCACCGAAAGAGACCACGCAATATTCTCGACACCTCGACTGGCACTTCCGCCAGAACCGAAGTCGACGCGAGAATGGGGTCTCGCGGCAATGGTACTGCACCCACTCTGACTGGCTCCAGTCCGAAGAACATGGCGGAGATATAGAAAAGACAGGTCCGTTCACTTATCATGTCAGCTCTTGAAATCGTTTTTGATTAAGTATTATTTTGCCGAATAAGGTATAAATTAATTTTCTTTTTTATTTGTTCACAGACAAAAGCTGGTTCGAGACGAGCGGTATGCTCAAAAAGCCCCTCGCAAAAGCCGAGGAGTTCCCGAGCGTAGTGGCCGGGGCAGTAGCCGACGACTACTGCACCATCTGTGGGGACAAGTTTGCCTTGGTGTACAAAGACGATGATGACGAATGGCACCTGAAGAACTGTGTGCGCCTCAACGACAAGAATTGTCACCCGATGTGCCTCGAGAACTGCAAGGTACTACATAATGTACAACTTTATTTGTGTAACTATATTTGACATTTTTTCTTTCCATTTCTCCACATTGTTCAATTATGGTTTTTTTTACATAATGTTTGTTTGGTCGCAGGTCGAAGGGGCAGGTTAACACAGTGTACCTGGTGCCACAATCGTCAGGCTTTGGCACTTCGGCTGGAAACATTGGGCTCACAGGTACCTAATTACACATCATGCTATATGTGACATTCAGATTTAATTTTAATATTGCAATTTATTTGTTACAGGTGACGAACAGTATGTCAGTTGGGCCTTCGAGGCAGGGCATCACTAGGCTTTTTGGCCTCTAACTATGTGACTGTACATTTTAACTTATCACTTAATTTAATTTGTTTTGTAAACCTACCTACATTGATTAATGCACAACTTTATTTAATTAGGATTAATATAATTTGGTTCTCACACATATTTTTACTATTAAAATAATGAAACTGTACCTATCTACTTTAGGATTTGTAACTTGTCCTGTTTTATTGATAATTTAATAACCTTTAAATTTTATATGAAATCAAAACTGTTTCTTATATTTCTTATTGTTTAATTGTCCATTTTAATTTTGTTAATTAGTAAATAATAGGTAACTATATACTTATGTTTTGCTTTTTTTACTGTAACATTTTTAGTCCAGACATTTTGTGTAGATACGTAATAAATCGATCGAGATATATGCATTACTATAGTTTATATTCATAGTGACTAAGTCTGTTTATTATTGTAAGTCTGAAATTGATTTAGATATGTCACTAAGTTTTGTACTTTGAAATTATTCACTTTGTGATCAGTATTAGTTTATATTGGGCATGTTAGTTGTAGGTAGATTAGTATGGGGTGCCATGTCAGGAAGCCTCCTCGTGAGTTTGCCTCGCCGACTTGCTCCCTGTCCCGACCCATAATTAATCAATGTCCGATGGGAACGGAACGGGAGTCGGTTGGCCCGATGGCGGGCCGGCGCACCCTGGGCATCCAGTACAATGCTTGCATTGCACTGCGATGGCGAATGTCCTGACGTAAGCTAAATAAATATATTTTTATTTTGAAACTATCAACTTTGTTTCATTGGCATAAAGATTTTATCTAGTGTCCATATTTAGTCAAATCTATCTATTTAGATACGATAGTAGTCTCTAAAATAGGCAGATGCACTTAGCTCATGGCTCCTCTGAGTGCACACTGCAATGTATAATTTTCTGCGCACAAGCACACCAACTTTGTCAGTGGCGTATAGTCACCTAACTCATTTTTCTTTTGAGATGTGCCGACAATAAGACAGTGACAAATACTGAGCCACTCTGTCAAGAGACGGAGAACATGATACACTATAATACATAAAATAATCACAAAACCTGTAGTAAGACTTAAACTCACAATAGAAAACCACGAATTCAGTAAAATCACAGGCGTTTTTGTTTTCAAGTGTAGTAGGTAGTGTATCTGACAAACAGTGGCTGACTGAGAACAATGTACCTAAGTATTTATTACTCATTGTACTCATTGAGCAAACAATGATAACAATCTTTTGTAACGAGCTTTGGCCAGCTACGCTACCAAATAACTTAATAATAATGAAGCTTTACAAACGTAGAGCTAGAACAGGCATGAGGGATCCATCTCCACTACGAGGTGTAATTGTGACAACAACAATATTAAGATTAAGAAAGAGCAACTCATCGTACTTAGGGAATTGTGTCAACTTCTATGTATAATAAAACACCCGAAAACATAACTAGTCTGATAATAAATTCAAAAATTATCAGTAACAAGTTCTTCTATAAAAACTTATTAAAAAACATATGAAATCCGTGCCTATGAATTTGCATAAAAACAAGAGCATCATTAAAATCACCCATTAATAAATTGGGCACTTGCAATAGGTGAGCGAAGACACCACCTGCGCCTTACATCAAACGCTAATTGCAATAGGGATTAGGTAGCTTTCATTAGGCGCTAGTTGCAATAGCCATACATAGATCCGCCCCCTTCCCCGAGGTGACGTTAGCGAGAACCCGCGCGAGTGCAGACCAGTATCTTCTCAGACACGATCCGAGCGGTACGTCTCGTCTGTCCAATTTTGTTGGATATAAAGACTTTCCAGTGTTTCTAGTTCGTGTGTTTTGTGTGCACTCCGTGAATATGTACTGGACTCAAAGGACCCCAAACGCCGTGAGTATAGTGCACAGCAGTACTTATTCATTCTCAACTCGCAAAGCAAATTTCCACAGAGGAATAGGTACCTATTTTTTTTTATTTTTGTTATCAGATTACATCAACCATCATGCCTGGGGCTGTTCCGACACCGCCGCTGACACCCGAGGCCATGGCGTCAGCGTTCACGCCTACGTCTCGCCCTGAACTAGCGAGCCGGGACTGGTACGGCGGCGGCCGCGTCGCGCCGTCCGTAGGCCGCGGCCGCCCTAATAGGCTGCCGTTGTTGCCGACGCCAGTCTCGCAGCCGCCGGTTCAGCCGTCATACGGCTACCACACCGCGTCCACCCGTCCCTACGGCTACTTCACCGCACCACCGGAGCCTTCCGGGTATTTCACTGCGCCACAGCCGGTTCTCCCGCCGTGCACCACCCGAGATGGGAAACGGCAGAGGGAACCGGAACCTGACGCAGCATACTCTGGAAAGAGGGTCGCTGCTCTCCCGACCCATGCGACGCTGACCGAAGCGGGGCCGGTCGACGACCTGTTCACCAGGCTTGTCTCCGCTGGGCTCATCCGAGAGCCGCGGGCGGCGCCGGGAGATGGGACGGTGACGGTGACTGCTGTCAAGGAGGAGACGAAGGCCGAAGTCGACGAGCACGTCGTGCATAAAGTCGACTTGCTGGATCGCGACAGCTTGAGAATGTACGTATCAAACATCATGGTAAACTGCTTCGTTAATCTGTTTATGCCTGACATGAGATGAGAGAGCTACTCACTAATTTAACTACGTTTATTTTCTTATAGCAAGCAGCCGGGTCTGGTGGCGCTTCTCCACAACGGTGAACCATGCTCGGGGTGCAGCATCCGTTTCCCACCGAAAGAGACCACGCAATATTCTCGACACCTCGACTGGCACTTCCGCCAGAACCGAAGTCGACGCGAGAATGGGGTCTCGCGGCAATGGTACTGCACCCACTCTGACTGGCTCCAGTCCGAAGAACATGGCGGAGATATAGAAAAGACAGGTCCGTTCACTTATCATGTCAGCTCTTGAAATCGTTTTTGATTAAGTATTATTTTGCCGAATAAGGTATAAATTAATTTTCTTTTTTATTTGTTCACAGACAAAAGCTGGTTCGAGACGAGCGGTATGCTCAAAAAGCCCCTCGCAAAAGCCGAGGAGTTCCCGAGCGTAGTGGCCGGGGCAGTAGCCGACGACTACTGCACCATCTGTGGGGACAAGTTTGCCTTGGTGTACAAAGACGATGATGACGAATGGCACCTGAAGAACTGTGTGCGCCTCAACGACAAGAATTGTCACCCGATGTGCCTCGAGAACTGCAAGGTACTACATAATGTACAACTTTATTTGTGTAACTATATTTGACATTTTTTCTTTCCATTTCTCCACATTGTTCAATTATGGTTTTTTTTACATAATGTTTGTTTGGTCGCAGGTCGAAGGGGCAGGTTAACACAGTGTACCTGGTGCCACAATCGTCAGGCTTTGGCACTTCGGCTGGAAACATTGGGCTCACAGGTACCTAATTACACATCATGCTATATGTGACATTCAGATTTAATTTTAATATTGCAATTTATTTGTTACAGGTGACGAACAGTATGTCAGTTGGGCCTTCGAGGCAGGGCATCACTAGGCTTTTTGGCCTCTAACTATGTGACTGTACATTTTAACTTATCACTTAATTTAATTTGTTTTGTAAACCTACCTACATTGATTAATGCACAACTTTATTTAATTAGGATTAATATAATTTGGTTCTCACACATATTTTTACTATTAAAATAATGAAACTGTACCTATCTACTTTAGGATTTGTAACTTGTCCTGTTTTATTGATAATTTAATAACCTTTAAATTTTATATGAAATCAAAACTGTTTCTTATATTTCTTATTGTTTAATTGTCCATTTTAATTTTGTTAATTAGTAAATAATAGGTAACTATATACTTATGTTTTGCTTTTTTTACTGTAACATTTTTAGTCCAGACATTTTGTGTAGATACGTAATAAATCGATCGAGATATATGCATTACTATAGTTTATATTCATAGTGACTAAGTCTGTTTATTATTGTAAGTCTGAAATTGATTTAGATATGTCACTAAGTTTTGTACTTTGAAATTATTCACTTTGTGATCAGTATTAGTTTATATTGGGCATGTTAGTTGTAGGTAGATTAGTATGGGGTGCCATGTCAGGAAGCCTCCTCGTGAGTTTGCCTCGCCGACTTGCTCCCTGTCCCGACCCATAATTAATCAATGTCCGATGGGAACGGAACGGGAGTCGGTTGGCCCGATGGCGGGCCGGCGCACCCTGGGCATCCAGTACAATGCTTGCATTGCACTGCGATGGCGAATGTCCTGACGTAAGCTAAATAAATATATTTTTATTTTGAAACTATCAACTTTTCATTGGCATAAAGATTTTATCTAGTGTCCATATTTAGTCAAATCTATCTATTTAGATACGATAGTAGTCTCTAAAATAGGCAGATGCACTTAGCTCATGGCTCCTCTGAGTGCACACTGCAATGTATAATTTTCTGCGCACAAGCACACCAACTTTGTCAGTGGCGTATAGTCACCTAACTCATTTTTCTTTTGAGATGTGCCGACAATAAGACAGTGACAAATACTGAGCCACTCTGTCAAGAGACGGAGAACATGATACACTATAATACATAAAATAATCACAAAACCTGTAGTAAGACTTAAACTCACAATAGAAAACCACGAATTCAGTAAAATCACAGGCGTTTTTGTTTTCAAGTGTAGTAGGTAGTGTATCTGACAAACAGTGGCTGACTGAGAACAATGTACCTAAGTATTTATTACTCATTGTACTCATTGAGCAAACAATGATAACAATCTTTTGTAACGAGCTTTGGCCAGCTACGCTACCAAATAACTTAATAATAATGAAGCTTTACAAACGTAGAGCTAGAACAGGCATGAGGGATCCATCTCCACTACGAGGTGTAATTGTGACAACAACAATATTAAGATTAAGAAAGAGCAACTCATCGTACTTAGGGAATTGTGTCAATTTCTATGTATAATAAAACACCCGAAAACATAACTAGTCTGATAATAAATTCAAAAATTATCAGTAACAAGTTCTTCTATAAAAACTTATTAAAAAACATATGAAATCCGTGCCTATGAATTTGCATAAAAACAAGAGCATCATTAAAATCACCCATTAATAAATTGGGCACTTGCAATAGGTGAGCGAAGACACCACCTGCGCCTTACATCAAACGCTAATTGCAATAGGGATTAGGTAGCTTTCATTAGGCGCTAGTTGCAATAGCCATACATAGATCCGCCCCCTTCCCCGAGGTGACGTTAGCGAGAACCCGCGCGAGTGCAGACCAGTATCTTCTCAGACACGATCCGAGCGGTACGTCTCGTCTGTCCAATTTTGTTGGATATAAAGACTTTCCAGTGTTTCTAGTTCGTGTGTTTTGTGTGCACTCCGTGAATATGTACTGGACTCAAAGGACCCCAAACGCCGTGAGTATAGTGCACAGCAGTACTTATTCATTCTCAACTCGCAAAGCAAATTTCCACAGAGGAATAGGTACCTATTTTTTTTTATTTTTGTTATCAGATTACATCAACCATCATGCCTGGGGCTGTTCCGACACCGCCGCTGACACCCGAGGCCATGGCGTCAGCGTTCACGCCTACGTCTCGCCCTGAACTAGCGAGCCGGGACTGGTACGGCGGCGGCCGCGTCGCGCCGTCCGTAGGCCGCGGCCGCCCTAATAGGCTGCCGTTGTTGCCGACGCCAGTCTCGCAGCCGCCGGTTCAGCCGTCATACGGCTACCACACCGCGTCCACCCGTCCCTACGGCTACTTCACCGCACCACCGGAGCCTTCCGGGTATTTCACTGCGCCACAGCCGGTTCTCCCGCCGTGCACCACCCGAGATGGGAAACGGCAGAGGGAACCGGAACCTGACGCAGCATACTCTGGAAAGAGGGTCGCTGCTCTCCCGACCCATGCGACGCTGACCGAAGCGGGGCCGGTCGACGACCTGTTCACCAGGCTTGTCTCCGCTGGGCTCATCCGAGAGCCGCGGGCGGCGCCGGGAGATGGGACGGTGACGGTGACTGCTGTCAAGGAGGAGACGAAGGCCGAAGTCGACGAGCACGTCGTGCATAAAGTCGACTTGCTGGATCGCGACAGCTTGAGAATGTACGTATTTCATCATGGTAAACTGCTTCGTTAATCTGTTTATGCCTGACATGAGATGAGAGAGCTACTCACTAATTTAACTACGTTTATTTTCTTATAGCAAGCAGCCGGGTCTGGTGGCGCTTCTCCACAACGGTGAACCATGCTCGGGGTGCAGCATCCGTTTCCCACCGAAAGAGACCACGCAATATTCTCGACACCTCGACTGGCACTTCCGCCAGAACCGAAGTCGACGCGAGAATGGGGTCTCGCGGCAATGGTACTGCACCCACTCTGACTGGCTCCAGTCCGAAGAACATGGCGGAGATATAGAAAAGACAGGTCCGTTCACTTATCATGTCAGCTCTTGAAATCGTTTTTGATTAAGTATTATTTTGCCGAATAAGGTATAAATTAATTTTCTTTTTTATTTGTTCACAGACAAAAGCTGGTTCGAGACGAGCGGTATGCTCAAAAAGCCCCTCGCAAAAGCCGAGGAGTTCCCGAGCGTAGTGGCCGGGGCAGTAGCCGACGACTACTGCACCATCTGTGGGGACAAGTTTGCCTTGGTGTACAAAGACGATGATGACGAATGGCACCTGAAGAACTGTGTGCGCCTCAACGACAAGAATTGTCACCCGATGTGCCTCGAGAACTGCAAGGTACTACATAATGTACAACTTTATTTGTGTAACTATATTTGACATTTTTTCTTTCCATTTCTCCACATTGTTCAATTATGGTTTTTTTTACATAATGTTTGTTTGGTCGCAGGTCGAAGGGGCAGGTTAACACAGTGTACCTGGTGCCACAATCGTCAGGCTTTGGCACTTCGGCTGGAAACATTGGGCTCACAGGTACCTAATTACACATCATGCTATATGTGACATTCAGATTTAATTTTAATATTGCAATTTATTTGTTACAGGTGACGAACAGTATGTCAGTTGGGCCTTCGAGGCAGGGCATCACTAGGCTTTTTGGCCTCTAACTATGTGACTGTACATTTTAACTTATCACTTAATTTAATTTGTTTTGTAAACCTACCTACATTGATTAATGCACAACTTTATTTAATTAGGATTAATATAATTTGGTTCTCACACATATTTTTACTATTAAAATAATGAAACTGTACCTATCTACTTTAGGATTTGTAACTTGTCCTGTTTTATTGATAATTTAATAACCTTTAAATTTTATATGAAATCAAAACTGTTTCTTATATTTCTTATTGTTTAATTGTCCATTTTAATTTTGTTAATTAGTAAATAATAGGTAACTATATACTTATGTTTTGCTTTTTTTACTGTAACATTTTTAGTCCAGACATTTTGTGTAGATACGTAATAAATCGATCGAGATATATGCATTACTATAGTTTATATTCATAGTGACTAAGTCTGTTTATTATTGTAAGTCTGAAATTGATTTAGATATGTCACTAAGTTTTGTACTTTGAAATTATTCACTTTGTGATCAGTATTAGTTTATATTGGGCATGTTAGTTGTAGGTAGATTAGTATGGGGTGCCATGTAAGGAAGCCTCCTCGTGAGTTTGCCTCGCCGACTTGCTCCCTGTCCCGACCCATAATTAATCAATGTCCGATGGGAACGGAACGGGAGTCGGTTGGCCCGATGGCGGGCCGGCGCACCCTGGGCATCCAGTACAATGCTTGCATTGCACTGCGATGGCGAATGTCCTGACGTAAGCTAAATAAATATATTTTTATTTTGAAACTATCAACTTTGTTTCATTGGCATAAAGATTTTATCTAGTGTCCATATTTAGTCAAATCTATCTATTTAGATACGATAGTAGTCTCTAAAATAGGCAGATGCACTTAGCTCATGGCTCCTCTGAGTGCACACTGCAATGTATAATTTTCTGCGCACAAGCACACCAACTTTGTCAGTGGCGTATAGTCACCTAACTCATTTTTCTTTTGAGATGTGCCGACAATAAGACAGTGACAAATACTGAGCCACTCTGTCAAGAGACGGAGAACATGATACACTATAATACATAAAATAATCACAAAACCTGTAGTAAGACTTAAACTCACAATAGAAAACCACGAATTCAGTAAAATCACAGGCGTTTTTGTTTTCAAGTGTAGTAGGTAGTGTATCTGACAAACAGTGGCTGACTGAGAACAATGTACCTAAGTATTTATTACTCATTGTACTCATTGAGCAAACAATGATAACAATCTTTTGTAACGAGCTTTGGCCAGCTACGCTACCAAATAACTTAATAATAATGAAGCTTTACAAACGTAGAGCTAGAACAGGCATGAGGGATCCATCTCCACTACGAGGTGTAATTGTGACAACAACAATATTAAGATTAAGAAAGAGCAACTCATCGTACTTAGGGAATTGTGTCAACTTCTATGTATAATAAAACACCCGAAAACATAACTAGTCTGATAATAAATTCAAAAATTATCAGTAACAAGTTCTTCTATAAAAACTTATTAAAAAACATATGAAATCCGTGCCTATGAATTTGCATAAAAACAAGAGCATCATTAAAATCACCCATTAATAAATTGGGCACTTGCAATAGGTGAGCGAAGACACCACCTGCGCCTTACATCAAACGCTAATTGCAATAGGGATTAGGTAGCTTTCATTAGGCGCTAGTTGCAATAGCCATACATAGATCCGCCCCCTTCCCCGAGGTGACGTTAGCGAGAACCCGCGCGAGTGCAGACCAGTATCTTCTCAGACACGATCCGAGCGGTACGTCTCGTCTGTCCAATTTTGTTGGATATAAAGACTTTCCAGTGTTTCTAGTTCGTGTGTTTTGTGTGCACTCCGTGAATATGTACTGGACTCAAAGGACCCCAAACGCCGTGAGTATAGTGCACAGCAGTACTTATTCATTCTCAACTCGCAAAGCAAATTTCCACAGAGGAATAGGTTCCTATTTTTTTTTATTTTTGTTATCAGATTACATCAACCATCATGCCTGGGGCTGTTCCGACACCGCCGCTGACACCCGAGGCCATGGCGTCAGCGTTCACGCCTACGTCTCGCCCTGAACTAGCGAGCCGGGACTGGTACGGCGGCGGCCGCGTCGCGCCGTCCGTAGGCCGCGGCCGCCCTAATAGGCTGCCGTTGTTGCCGACGCCAGTCTCGCAGCCGCCGGTTCAGCCGTCATACGGCTACCACACCGCGTCCACCCGTCCCTACGGCTACTTCACCGCACCACCGGAGCCTTCCGGGTATTTCACTGCGCCACAGCCGGTTCTCCCGCCGTGCACCACCCGAGATGGGAAACGGCAGAGGGAACCGGAACCTGACGCAGCATACTCTGGAAAGAGGGTCGCTGCTCTCCCGACCCATGCGACGCTGACCGAAGCGGGGCCGGTCGACGACCTGTTCACCAGGCTTGTCTCCGCTGGGCTCATCCGAGAGCCGCGGGCGGCGCCGGGAGATGGGACGGTGACGGTGACTGCTGTCAAGGAGGAGACGAAGGCCGAAGTCGACGAGCACGTCGTGCATAAAGTCGACTTGCTGGATCGCGACAGCTTGAGAATGTACGTATTTCATCATGGTAAACTGCTTCGTTAATCTGTTTATGCCTGACATGAGATGAGAGAGCTACTCACTAATTTAACTACGTTTATTTTCTTATAGCAAGCAGCCGGGTCTGGTGGCGCTTCTCCACAACGGTGAACCATGCTCGGGGTGCAGCATCCGTTTCCCACCGAAAGAGACCACGCAATATTCTCGACACCTCGACTGGCACTTCCGCCAGAACCGAAGTCGACGCGAGAATGGGGTCTCGCGGCAATGGTACTGCACCCACTCTGACTGGCTCCAGTCCGAAGAACATGGCGGAGATATAGAAAAGACAGGTCTGTTCACTTATCATGTCAGCTCTTGAAATCGTTTTTGATTAAGTATTATTTTGCCGAATAAGGTATAAATTAATTTTCTTTTTTATTTGTTCACAGACAAAAGCTGGTTCGAGACGAGCGGTATGCTCAAAAAGCCCCTCGCAAAAGCCGAGGAGTTCCCGAGCGTAGTGGCCGGGGCAGTAGCCGACGACTACTGCACCATCTGTGGGGACAAGTTTGCCTTGGTGTACAAAGACGATGATGACGAATGGCACCTGAAGAACTGTGTGCGCCTCAACGACAAGAATTGTCACCCGATGTGCCTCGAGAACTGCAAGGTACTACATAATGTACAACTTTATTTGTGTAACTATATTTGACATTTTTTCTTTCCATTTCTCCACATTGTTCAATTATGGTTTTTTTTACATAATGTTTGTTTGGTCGCAGGTCGAAGGGGCAGGTTAACACAGTGTACCTGGTGCCACAATCGTCAGGCTTTGGCACTTCGGCTGGAAACATTGGGCTCACAGGTACCTAATTACACATCATGCTATATGTGACATTCAGATTTAATTTTAATATTGCAATTTATTTGTTACAGGTGACGAACAGTATGTCAGTTGGGCCTTCGAGGCAGGGCATCACTAGGCTTTTTGGCCTCTAACTATGTGACTGTACATTTTAACTTATCACTTAATTTAATTTGTTTTGTAAACCTACCTACATTGATTAATGCACAACTTTATTTAATTAGGATTAATATAATTTGGTTCTCACACATATTTTTACTATTAAAATAATGAAACTGTACCTATCTACTTTAGGATTTGTAACTTGTCCTGTTTTATTGATAATTTAATAACCTTTAAATTTTATATGAAATCAAAACTGTTTCTTATATTTCTTATTGTTTAATTGTCCATTTTAATTTTGTTAATTAGTAAATAATAGGTAACTATATACTTATGTTTTGCTTTTTTTACTGTAACATTTTTAGTCCAGACATTTTGTGTAGATACGTAATAAATCGATCGAGATATATGCATTACTATAGTTTATATTCATAGTGACTAAGTCTGTTTATTATTGTAAGTCTGAAATTGATTTAGATATGTCACTAAGTTTTGTACTTTGAAATTATTCACTTTGTGATCAGTATTAGTTTATATTGGGCATGTTAGTTGTAGGTAGATTAGTATGGGGTGCCATGTCAGGAAGCCTCCTCGTGAGTTTGCCTCGCCGACTTGCTCCCTGTCCCGACCCATAATTAATCAATGTCCGATGGGAACGGAACGGGAGTCGGTTGGCCCGATGGCGGGCCGGCGCACCCTGGGCATCCAGTACAATGCTTGCATTGCACTGCGATGGCGAATGTCCTGACGTAAGCTAAATAAATATATTTTTATTTTGAAACTATCAACTTTGTTTCATTGGCATAAAGATTTTATCTAGTGTCCATATTTAGTCAAATCTATCTATTTAGATACGATAGTAGTCTCTAAAATAGGCAGATGCACTTAGCTCATGGCTCCTCTGAGTGCACACTGCAATGTATAATTTTCTGCGCACAAGCACACCAACTTTGTCAGTGGCGTATAGTCACCTAACTCATTTTTCTTTTGAGATGTGCCGACAATAAGACAGTGACAAATACTGAGCCACTCTGTCAAGAGACGGAGAACATGATACACTATAATACATAAAATAATCACAAAACCTGTAGTAAGACTTAAACTCACAATAGAAAACCACGAATTCAGTAAAATCACAGGCGTTTTTGTTTTCAAGTGTAGTAGGTAGTGTATCTGACAAACAGTGGCTGACTGAGAACAATGTACCTAAGTATTTATTACTCATTGTACTCATTGAGCAAACAATGATAACAATCTTTTGTAACGAGCTTTGGCCAGCTACGCTACTAAATAACTTAATAATAATGAAGCTTTACAAACGTAGAGCTAGAACAGTGTAATTGTGACAACAACAATATTAAGATTAAGAAAGAGCAACTCATCGTACTTAGGGAATTGTGTCAACTTCTATGTATAATAAAACACCCGAAAACATAACTAGTCTGATAATAAATTCAAAAATTATCAGTAACAAGTTCTTCTATAAAAACTTATTAAAAAACATATGAAATCCGTGCCTATGAATTTGCATAAAAACAAGAGCATCATTAAAATCACCCATTAATAAATTGGGCACTTGCAATAGGTGAGCGAAGACACCACCTGCGCCTTACATCAAACGCTAATTGCAATAGGGATTAGGTAGCTTTCATTAGGCGCTAGTTGCAATAGCCATACATAGATCCGCCCCCTTCCCCGAGGTGACGTTAGCGAGAACCCGCGCGAGTGCAGACCAGTATCTTCTCAGACACGATCCGAGCGGTACGTCTCGTCTGTCCAATTTTGTTGGATATAAAGACTTTCCAGTGTTTCTAGTTCGTGTGTTTTGTGTGCACTCCGTGAATATGTACTGGACTCAAAGGACCCCAAACGCCGTGAGTATAGTGCACAGCAGTACTTATTCATTCTCAACTCGCAAAGCAAATTTCCACAGAGGAATAGGTTCCTATTTTTTTTTATTTTTGTTATCAGATTACATCAACCATCATGCCTGGGTCTGTTCCGACACCGCCGCTGACACCCGAGGCCATGGCGTCAGCGTTCACGCCTACGTCTCGCCCTGAACTAGCGAGCCGGGACTGGTACGGCGGCGGCCGCGTCGCGCCGTCCGTAGGCCGCGGCCGCCCTAATAGGCTGCCGTTGTTGCCGACGCCAGTCTCGCAGCCGCCGGTTCAGCCGTCATACGGCTACCACACCGCGTCCACCCGTCCCTACGGCTACTTCACCGCACCACCGGAGCCTTCCGGGTATTTCACTGCGCCACAGCCGGTTCTCCCGCCGTGCACCACCCGAGATGGGAAACGGCAGAGGGAACCGGAACCTGACGCAGCATACTCTGGAAAGAGGGTCGCTGCTCTCCCGACCCATGCGACGCTGACCGAAGCGGGGCCGGTCGACGACCTGTTCACCAGGCTTGTCTCCGCTGGGCTCATCCGAGAGCCGCGGGCGGCGCCGGGAGATGGGACGGTGACGGTGACTGCTGTCAAGGAGGAGACGAAGGCCGAAGTCGACGAGCACGTCGTGCATAAAGTCGACTTGCTGGATCGCGACAGCTTGAGAATGTACGTATTTCATCATGGTAAACTGCTTCGTTAATCTGTTTATGCCTGACATGAGATGAGAGAGCTACTCACTAATTTAACTACGTTTATTTTCTTACAGCAAGCAGCCGGGTCTGGTGGCGCTTCTCCACAACGGTGAACCATGCTCGGGGTGCAGCATCCGTTTCCCACCGAAAGAGACCACGCAATATTCTCGACACCTCGACTGGCACTTCCGCCAGAACCGAAGTCGACGCGAGAATGGGGTCTCGCGGCAATGGTACTGCACCCACTCTGACTGGCTCCAGTCCGAAGAACATGGCGGAGATATAGAAAAGACAGGTCCGTTCACTTATCATGTCAGCTCTTGAAATCGTTTTTGATTAAGTATTATTTTGCCGAATAAGGTATAAATTAATTTTCTTTTTTATTTGTTCACAGACAAAAGCTGGTTCGAGACGAGCGGTATGCTCAAAAAGCCCCTCGCAAAAGCCGAGGAGTTCCCGAGCGTAGTGGCCGGGGCAGTAGCCGACGACTACTGCACCATCTGTGGGGACAAGTTTGCCTTGGTGTACAAAGACGATGATGACGAATGGCACCTGAAGAACTGTGTGCGCCTCAACGACAAGAATTGTCACCCGATGTGCCTCGAGAACTGCAAGGTACTACATAATGTACAACTTTATTTGTGTAACTATATTTGACATTTTTTCTTTCCATTTCTCCACATTGTTCAATTATGGTTTTTTTTACATAATGTTTGTTTGGTCGCAGGTCGAAGGGGCAGGTTAACACAGTGTACCTGGTGCCACAATCGTCAGGCTTTGGCACTTCGGCTGGAAACATTGGGCTCACAGGTACCTAATTACACATCATGCTATATGTGACATTCAGATTTAATTTTAATATTGCAATTTATTTGTTACAGGTGACGAACAGTATGTCAGTTGGGCCTTCGAGGCAGGGCATCACTAGGCTTTTTGGCCTCTAACTATGTGACTGTACATTTTAACTTATCACTTAATTTAATTTGTTTTGTAAACCTACCTACATTGATTAATGCACAACTTTATTTAATTAGGATTAATATAATTTGGTTCTCACACATATTTTTACTATTAAAATAATGAAACTGTACCTATCTACTTTAGGATTTGTAACTTGTCCTGTTTTATTGATAATTTAATAACCTTTAAATTTTATATGAAATCAAAACTGTTTCTTATATTTCTTATTGTTTAATTGTCCATTTTAATTTTGTTAATTAGTAAATAATAGGTAACTATATACTTATGTTTTGCTTTTTTTACTGTAACATTTTTAGTCCAGACATTTTGTGTAGATACGTAATAAATCGATCGAGATATATGCATTACTATAGTTTATATTCATAGTGACTAAGTCTGTTTATTATTGTAAGTCTGAAATTGATTTAGATATGTCACTAAGTTTTGTACTTTGAAATTATTCACTTTGTGATCAGTATTAGTTTATATTGGGCATGTTAGTTGTAGGTAGATTAGTATGGGGTGCCATGTCAGGAAGCCTCCTCGTGAGTTTGCCTCGCCGACTTGCTCCCTGTCCCGACCCATAATTAATCAATGTCCGATGGGAACGGAACGGGAGTCGGTTGGCCCGATGGCGGGCCGGCGCACCCTGGGCATCCAGTACAATGCTTGCATTGCACTGCGATGGCGAATGTCCTGACGTAAGCTAAATAAATATATTTTTATTTTGAAACTATCAACTTTGTTTCATTGGCATAAAGATTTTATCTAGTGTCCATATTTAGTCAAATCTATCTATTTAGATACGATAGTAGTCTCTAAAATAGGCAGATGCACTTAGCTCATGGCTCCTCTGAGTGCACACTGCAATGTATAATTTTCTGCGCACAAGCACACCAACTTTGTCAGTGGCGTATAGTCACCTAACTCATTTTTCTTTTGAGATGTGCCGACAATAAGACAGTGACAAATACTGAGCCACTCTGTCAAGAGACGGAGAACATGATACACTATAATACATAAAATAATCACAAAACCTGTAGTAAGACTTAAACTCACAATAGAAAACCACGAATTCAGTAAAATCACAGGCGTTTTTGTTTTCAAGTGTAGTAGGTAGTGTATCTGACAAACAGTGGCTGACTGAGAACAATGTACCTAAGTATTTATTACTCATTGTACTCATTGAGCAAACAATGATAACAATCTTTTGTAACGAGCTTTGGCCAGCTACGCTACCAAATAACTTAATAATAATGAAGCTTTACAAACGTAGAGCTAGAACAGGCATGAGGGATCCATCTCCACTACGAGGTGTAATTGTGACAACAACAATATTAAGATTAAGAAAGAGCAACTCATCGTACTTAGGGAATTGTGTCAACTTCTATGTATAATAAAACACCCGAAAACATAACTAGTCTGATAATAAATTCAAAAATTATCAGTAACAAGTTCTTCTATAAAAACTTATTAAAAAACATATGAAATCCGTGCCTATGAATTTGCATAAAAACAAGAGCATCATTAAAATCACCCATTAATAAATTGGGCACTTGCAATAGGTGAGCGAAGACACCACCTGCGCCTTACATCAAACGCTAATTGCAATAGGGATTAGGTAGCTTTCATTAGGCGCTAGTTGCAATAGCCATACATAGATCCGCCCCCTTCCCCGAGGTGACGTTAGCGAGAACCCGCGCGAGTGCAGACCAGTATCTTCTCAGACACGATCCGAGCGGTACGTCTCGTCTGTCCAATTTTGTTGGATATAAAGACTTTCCAGTGTTTCTAGTTCGTGTGTTTTGTGTGCACTCCGTGAATATGTACTGGACTCAAAGGACCCCAAACGCCGTGAGTATAGTGCACAGCAGTACTTATTCATTCTCAACTCGCAAAGCAAATTTCCACAGAGGAATAGGTTCCTATTTTTTTTTATTTTTGTTATCAGATTACATCAACCATCATGCCTGGGGCTGTTCCGACACCGCCGCTGACACCCGAGGCCATGGCGTCAGCGTTCACGCCTACGTCTCGCCCTGAACTAGCGAGCCGGGACTGGTACGGCGGCGGCCGCGTCGCGCCGTCCGTAGGCCGCGGCCGCCCTAATAGGCTGCCGTTGTTGCCGACGCCAGTCTCGCAGCCGCCGGTTCAGCCGTCATACGGCTACCACACCGCGTCCACCCGTCCCTACGGCTACTTCACCGCACCACCGGAGCCTTCCGGGTATTTCACTGCGCCACAGCCGGTTCTCCCGCCGTGCACCACCCGAGATGGGAAACGGCAGAGGGAACCGGAACCTGACGCAGCATACTCTGGAAAGAGGGTCGCTGCTCTCCCGACCCATGCGACGCTGACCGAAGCGGGGCCGGTCGACGACCTGTTCACCAGGCTTGTCTCCGCTGGGCTCATCCGAGAGCCGCGGGCGGCGCCGGGAGATGGGACGGTGACGGTGACTGCTGTCAAGGAGGAGACGAAGGCCGAAGTCGACGAGCACGTCGTGCATAAAGTCGACTTGCTGGATCGCGACAGCTTGAGAATGTACGTATTTCATCATGGTAAACTGCTTCGTTAATCTGTTTATGCCTGACATGAGATGAGAGAGCTACTCACTAATTTAACTACGTTTATTTTCTTATAGCAAGCAGCCGGGTCTGGTGGCGCTTCTCCACAACGGTGAACCATGCTCGGGGTGCAGCATCCGTTTCCCACCGAAAGAGACCACGCAATATTCTCGACACCTCGACTGGCACTTCCGCCAGAACCGAAGTCGACGCGAGAATGGGGTCTCGCGGCAATGGTACTGCACCCACTCTGACTGGCTCCAGTCCGAAGAACATGGCGGAGATATAGAAAAGACAGGTCCGTTCACTTATCATGTCAGCTCTTGAAATCGTTTTTGATTAAGTATTATTTTGCCGAATAAGGTATAAATTAATTTTCTTTTTTATTTGTTCACAGACAAAAGCTGGTTCGAGACGAGCGGTATGCTCAAAAAGCCCCTCGCAAAAGCCGAGGAGTTCCCGAGCGTAGTGGCCGGGGCAGTAGCCGACGACTACTGCACCATCTGTGGGGACAAGTTTGCCTTGGTGTACAAAGACGATGATGACGAATGGCACCTGAAGAACTGTGTGCGCCTCAACGACAAGAATTGTCACCCGATGTGCCTCGAGAACTGCAAGGTACTACATAATGTACAACTTTATTTGTGTAACTATATTTGACATTTTTTCTTTCCATTTCTCCACATTGTTCAATTATGGTTTTTTTTACATAATGTTTGTTTGGTCGCAGGTCGAAGGGGCAGGTTAACACAGTGTACCTGGTGCCACAATCGTCAGGCTTTGGCACTTCGGCTGGAAACATTGGGCTCACAGGTACCTAATTACACATCATGCTATATGTGACATTCAGATTTAATTTTAATATTGCAATTTATTTGTTACAGGTGACGAACAGTATGTCAGTTGGGCCTTCGAGGCAGGGCATCACTAGGCTTTTTGGCCTCTAACTATGTGACTGTACATTTTAACTTATCACTTAATTTAATTTGTTTTGTAAACCTACCTACATTGATTAATGCACAACTTTATTTAATTAGGATTAATATAATTTGGTTCTCACACATATTTTTACTATTAAAATAATGAAACTGTACCTATCTACTTTAGGATTTGTAACTTGTCCTGTTTTATTGATAATTTAATAACCTTTAAATTTTATATGAAATCAAAACTGTTTCTTATATTTCTTATTGTTTAATTGTCCATTTTAATTTTGTTAATTAGTAAATAATAGGTAACTATATACTTATGTTTTGCTTTTTTTACTGTAACATTTTTAGTCCAGACATTTTGTGTAGATACGTAATAAATCGATCGAGATATATGCATTACTATAGTTTATATTCATAGTGACTAAGTCTGTTTATTATTGTAAGTCTGAAATTGATTTAGATATGTCACTAAGTTTTGTACTTTGAAATTATTCACTTTGTGATCAGTATTAGTTTATATTGGGCATGTTAGTTGTAGGTAGATTAGTATGGGGTGCCATGTCAGGAAGCCTCCTCGTGAGTTTGCCTCGCCGACTTGCTCCCTGTCCCGACCCATAATTAATCAATGTCCGATGGGAACGGAACGGGAGTCGGTTGGCCCGATGGCGGGCCGGCGCACCCTGGGCATCCAGTACAATGCTTGCATTGCACTGCGATGGCGAATGTCCTGACGTAAGCTAAATAAATATATTTTTATTTTGAAACTATCAACTTTGTTTCATTGGCATAAAGATTTTATCTAGTGTCCATATTTAGTCAAATCTATCTATTTAGATACGATAGTAGTCTCTAAAATAGGCAGATGCACTTAGCTCATGGCTCCTCTGAGTGCACACTGCAATGTATAATTTTCTGCGCACAAGCACACCAACTTTGTCAGTGGCGTATAGTCACCTAACTCATTTTTCTTTTGAGATGTGCCGACAATAAGACAGTGACAAATACTGAGCCACTCTGTCAAGAGACGGAGAACATGATACACTATAATACATAAAATAATCACAAAACCTGTAGTAAGACTTAAACTCACAATAGAAAACCACGAATTCAGTAAAATCACAGGCGTTTTTGTTTTCAAGTGTAGTAGGTAGTGTATCTGACAAACAGTGGCTGACTGAGAACAATGTACCTAAGTATTTATTACTCATTGTACTCATTGAGCAAACAATGATAACAATCTTTTGTAACGAGCTTTGGCCAGCTACGCTACCAAATAACTTAATAATAATGAAGCTTTACAAACGTAGAGCTAGAACAGGCATGAGGGATCCATCTCCACTACGAGGTGTAATTGTGACAACAACAATATTAAGATTAAGAAAGAGCAACTCATCGTACTTAGGGAATTGTGTCAACTTCTATGTATAATAAAACACCCGAAAACATAACTAGTCTGATAATAAATTCAAAAATTATCAGTAACAAGTTCTTCTATAAAAACTTATTAAAAAACATATGAAATCCGTGCCTATGAATTTGCATAAAAACAAGAGCATCATTAAAATCACCCATTAATAAATTGGGCACTTGCAATAGGTGAGCGAAGACACCACCTGCGCCTTACATCAAACGCTAATTGCAATAGGGATTAGGTAGCTTTCATTAGGCGCTAGTTGCAATAGCCATACATAGATCCGCCCCCTTCCCCGAGGTGACGTTAGCGAGAACCCGCGCGAGTGCAGACCAGTATCTTCTCAGACACGATCCGAGCGGTACGTCTCGTCTGTCCAATTTTGTTGGATATAAAGACTTTCCAGTGTTTCTAGTTCGTGTGTTTTGTGTGCACTCCGTGAATATGTACTGGACTCAAAGGACCCCAAACGCCGTGAGTATAGTGCACAGCAGTACTTATTCATTCTCAACTCGCAAAGCAAATTTCCACAGAGGAATAGGTACCTATTTTTTTTTATTTTTGTTATCAGATTACATCAACCATCATGCCTGGGGCTGTTCCGACACCGCCGCTGACACCCGAGGCCATGGCGTCAGCGTTCACGCCTACGTCTCGCCCTGAACTAGCGAGCCGGGACTGGTACGGCGGCGGCCGCGTCGCGCCGTCCGTAGGCCGCGGCCGCCCTAATAGGCTGCCGTTGTTGCCGACGCCAGTCTCGCAGCCGCCGGTTCAGCCGTCATACGGCTACCACACCGCGTCCACCCGTCCCTACGGCTACTTCACCGCACCACCGGAGCCTTCCGGGTATTTCACTGCGCCACAGCCGGTTCTCCCGCCGTGCACCACCCGAGATGGGAAACGGCAGAGGGAACCGGAACCTGACGCAGCATACTCTGGAAAGAGGGTCGCTGCTCTCCCGACCCATGCGACGCTGACCGAAGCGGGGCCGGTCGACGACCTGTTCACCAGGCTTGTCTCCGCTGGGCTCATCCGAGAGCCGCGGGCGGCGCCGGGAGATGGGACGGTGACGGTGACTGCTGTCAAGGAGGAGACGAAGGCCGAAGTCGACGAGCACGTCGTGCATAAAGTCGACTTGCTGGATCGCGACAGCTTGAGAATGTACGTATCAAACATCATGGTAAACTGCTTCGTTAATCTGTTTATGCCTGACATGAGATGAGAGAGCTACTCACTAATTTAACTACGTTTATTTTCTTATAGCAAGCAGCCGGGTCTGGTGGCGCTTCTCCACAACGGTGAACCATGCTCGGGGTGCAGCATCCGTTTCCCACCGAAAGAGACCACGCAATATTCTCGACACCTCGACTGGCACTTCCGCCAGAACCGAAGTCGACGCGAGAATGGGGTCTCGCGGCAATGGTACTGCACCCACTCTGACTGGCTCCAGTCCGAAGAACATGGCGGAGATATAGAAAAGACAGGTCCGTTCACTTATCATGTCAGCTCTTGAAATCGTTTTTGATTAAGTATTATTTTGCCGAATAAGGTATAAATTAATTTTCTTTTTTATTTGTTCACAGACAAAAGCTGGTTCGAGACGAGCGGTATGCTCAAAAAGCCCCTCGCAAAAGCCGAGGAGTTCCCGAGCGTAGTGGCCGGGGCAGTAGCCGACGACTACTGCACCATCTGTGGGGACAAGTTTGCCTTGGTGTACAAAGACGATGATGACGAATGGCACCTGAAGAACTGTGTGCGCCTCAACGACAAGAATTGTCACCCGATGTGCCTCGAGAACTGCAAGGTACTACATAATGTACAACTTTATTTGTGTAACTATATTTGACATTTTTTCTTTCCATTTCTCCACATTGTTCAATTATGGTTTTTTTTACATAATGTTTGTTTGGTCGCAGGTCGAAGGGGCAGGTTAACACAGTGTACCTGGTGCCACAATCGTCAGGCTTTGGCACTTCGGCTGGAAACATTGGGCTCACAGGTACCTAATTACACATCATGCTATATGTGACATTCAGATTTAATTTTAATATTGCAATTTATTTGTTACAGGTGACGAACAGTATGTCAGTTGGGCCTTCGAGGCAGGGCATCACTAGGCTTTTTGGCCTCTAACTATGTGACTGTACATTTTAACTTATCACTTAATTTAATTTGTTTTGTAAACCTACCTACATTGATTAATGCACAACTTTATTTAATTAGGATTAATATAATTTGGTTCTCACACATATTTTTACTATTAAAATAATGAAACTGTACCTATCTACTTTAGGATTTGTAACTTGTCCTGTTTTATTGATAATTTAATAACCTTTAAATTTTATATGAAATCAAAACTGTTTCTTATATTTCTTATTGTTTAATTGTCCATTTTAATTTTGTTAATTAGTAAATAATAGGTAACTATATACTTATGTTTTGCTTTTTTTACTGTAACATTTTTAGTCCAGACATTTTGTGTAGATACGTAATAAATCGATCGAGATATATGCATTACTATAGTTTATATTCATAGTGACTAAGTCTGTTTATTATTGTAAGTCTGAAATTGATTTAGATATGTCACTAAGTTTTGTACTTTGAAATTATTCACTTTGTGATCAGTATTAGTTTATATTGGGCATGTTAGTTGTAGGTAGATTAGTATGGGGTGCCATGTCAGGAAGCCTCCTCGTGAGTTTGCCTCGCCGACTTGCTCCCTGTCCCGACCCATAATTAATCAATGTCCGATGGGAACGGAACGGGAGTCGGTTGGCCCGATGGCGGGCCGGCGCACCCTGGGCATCCAGTACAATGCTTGCATTGCACTGCGATGGCGAATGTCCTGACGTAAGCTAAATAAATATATTTTTATTTTGAAACTATCAACTTTTCATTGGCATAAAGATTTTATCTAGTGTCCATATTTAGTCAAATCTATCTATTTAGATACGATAGTAGTCTCTAAAATAGGCAGATGCACTTAGCTCATGGCTCCTCTGAGTGCACACTGCAATGTATAATTTTCTGCGCACAAGCACACCAACTTTGTCAGTGGCGTATAGTCACCTAACTCATTTTTCTTTTGAGATGTGCCGACAATAAGACAGTGACAAATACTGAGCCACTCTGTCAAGAGACGGAGAACATGATACACTATAATACATAAAATAATCACAAAACCTGTAGTAAGACTTAAACTCACAATAGAAAACCACGAATTCAGTAAAATCACAGGCGTTTTTGTTTTCAAGTGTAGTAGGTAGTGTATCTGACAAACAGTGGCTGACTGAGAACAATGTACCTAAGTATTTATTACTCATTGTACTCATTGAGCAAACAATGATAACAATCTTTTGTAACGAGCTTTGGCCAGCTACGCTACCAAATAACTTAATAATAATGAAGCTTTACAAACGTAGAGCTAGAACAGGCATGAGGGATCCATCTCCACTACGAGGTGTAATTGTGACAACAACAATATTAAGATTAAGAAAGAGCAACTCATCGTACTTAGGGAATTGTGTCAATTTCTATGTATAATAAAACACCCGAAAACATAACTAGTCTGATAATAAATTCAAAAATTATCAGTAACAAGTTCTTCTATAAAAACTTATTAAAAAACATATGAAATCCGTGCCTATGAATTTGCATAAAAACAAGAGCATCATTAAAATCACCCATTAATAAATTGGGCACTTGCAATAGGTGAGCGAAGACACCACCTGCGCCTTACATCAAACGCTAATTGCAATAGGGATTAGGTAGCTTTCATTAGGCGCTAGTTGCAATAGCCATACATAGATCCGCCCCCTTCCCCGAGGTGACGTTAGCGAGAACCCGCGCGAGTGCAGACCAGTATCTTCTCAGACACGATCCGAGCGGTACGTCTCGTCTGTCCAATTTTGTTGGATATAAAGACTTTCCAGTGTTTCTAGTTCGTGTGTTTTGTGTGCACTCCGTGAATATGTACTGGACTCAAAGGACCCCAAACGCCGTGAGTATAGTGCACAGCAGTACTTATTCATTCTCAACTCGCAAAGCAAATTTCCACAGAGGAATAGGTACCTATTTTTTTTTATTTTTGTTATCAGATTACATCAACCATCATGCCTGGGGCTGTTCCGACACCGCCGCTGACACCCGAGGCCATGGCGTCAGCGTTCACGCCTACGTCTCGCCCTGAACTAGCGAGCCGGGACTGGTACGGCGGCGGCCGCGTCGCGCCGTCCGTAGGCCGCGGCCGCCCTAATAGGCTGCCGTTGTTGCCGACGCCAGTCTCGCAGCCGCCGGTTCAGCCGTCATACGGCTACCACACCGCGTCCACCCGTCCCTACGGCTACTTCACCGCACCACCGGAGCCTTCCGGGTATTTCACTGCGCCACAGCCGGTTCTCCCGCCGTGCACCACCCGAGATGGGAAACGGCAGAGGGAACCGGAACCTGACGCAGCATACTCTGGAAAGAGGGTCGCTGCTCTCCCGACCCATGCGACGCTGACCGAAGCGGGGCCGGTCGACGACCTGTTCACCAGGCTTGTCTCCGCTGGGCTCATCCGAGAGCCGCGGGCGGCGCCGGGAGATGGGACGGTGACGGTGACTGCTGTCAAGGAGGAGACGAAGGCCGAAGTCGACGAGCACGTCGTGCATAAAGTCGACTTGCTGGATCGCGACAGCTTGAGAATGTACGTATTTCATCATGGTAAACTGCTTCGTTAATCTGTTTATGCCTGACATGAGATGAGAGAGCTACTCACTAATTTAACTACGTTTATTTTCTTATAGCAAGCAGCCGGGTCTGGTGGCGCTTCTCCACAACGGTGAACCATGCTCGGGGTGCAGCATCCGTTTCCCACCGAAAGAGACCACGCAATATTCTCGACACCTCGACTGGCACTTCCGCCAGAACCGAAGTCGACGCGAGAATGGGGTCTCGCGGCAATGGTACTGCACCCACTCTGACTGGCTCCAGTCCGAAGAACATGGCGGAGATATAGAAAAGACAGGTCCGTTCACTTATCATGTCAGCTCTTGAAATCGTTTTTGATTAAGTATTATTTTGCCGAATAAGGTATAAATTAATTTTCTTTTTTATTTGTTCACAGACAAAAGCTGGTTCGAGACGAGCGGTATGCTCAAAAAGCCCCTCGCAAAAGCCGAGGAGTTCCCGAGCGTAGTGGCCGGGGCAGTAGCCGACGACTACTGCACCATCTGTGGGGACAAGTTTGCCTTGGTGTACAAAGACGATGATGACGAATGGCACCTGAAGAACTGTGTGCGCCTCAACGACAAGAATTGTCACCCGATGTGCCTCGAGAACTGCAAGGTACTACATAATGTACAACTTTATTTGTGTAACTATATTTGACATTTTTTCTTTCCATTTCTCCACATTGTTCAATTATGGTTTTTTTTACATAATGTTTGTTTGGTCGCAGGTCGAAGGGGCAGGTTAACACAGTGTACCTGGTGCCACAATCGTCAGGCTTTGGCACTTCGGCTGGAAACATTGGGCTCACAGGTACCTAATTACACATCATGCTATATGTGACATTCAGATTTAATTTTAATATTGCAATTTATTTGTTACAGGTGACGAACAGTATGTCAGTTGGGCCTTCGAGGCAGGGCATCACTAGGCTTTTTGGCCTCTAACTATGTGACTGTACATTTTAACTTATCACTTAATTTAATTTGTTTTGTAAACCTACCTACATTGATTAATGCACAACTTTATTTAATTAGGATTAATATAATTTGGTTCTCACACATATTTTTACTATTAAAATAATGAAACTGTACCTATCTACTTTAGGATTTGTAACTTGTCCTGTTTTATTGATAATTTAATAACCTTTAAATTTTATATGAAATCAAAACTGTTTCTTATATTTCTTATTGTTTAATTGTCCATTTTAATTTTGTTAATTAGTAAATAATAGGTAACTATATACTTATGTTTTGCTTTTTTTACTGTAACATTTTTAGTCCAGACATTTTGTGTAGATACGTAATAAATCGATCGAGATATATGCATTACTATAGTTTATATTCATAGTGACTAAGTCTGTTTATTATTGTAAGTCTGAAATTGATTTAGATATGTCACTAAGTTTTGTACTTTGAAATTATTCACTTTGTGATCAGTATTAGTTTATATTGGGCATGTTAGTTGTAGGTAGATTAGTATGGGGTGCCATGTCAGGAAGCCTCCTCGTGAGTTTGCCTCGCCGACTTGCTCCCTGTCCCGACCCATAATTAATCAATGTCCGATGGGAACGGAACGGGAGTCGGTTGGCCCGATGGCGGGCCGGCGCACCCTGGGCATCCAGTACAATGCTTGCATTGCACTGCGATGGCGAATGTCCTGACGTAAGCTAAATAAATATATTTTTATTTTGAAACTATCAACTTTGTTTCATTGGCATAAAGATTTTATCTAGTGTCCATATTTAGTCAAATCTATCTATTTAGATACGATAGTAGTCTCTAAAATAGGCAGATGCACTTAGCTCATGGCTCCTCTGAGTGCACACTGCAATGTATAATTTTCTGCGCACAAGCACACCAACTTTGTCAGTGGCGTATAGTCACCTAACTCATTTTTCTTTTGAGATGTGCCGACAATAAGACAGTGACAAATACTGAGCCACTCTGTCAAGAGACGGAGAACATGATACACTATAATACATAAAATAATCACAAAACCTGTAGTAAGACTTAAACTCACAATAGAAAACCACGAATTCAGTAAAATCACAGGCGTTTTTGTTTTCAAGTGTAGTAGGTAGTGTATCTGACAAACAGTGGCTGACTGAGAACAATGTACCTAAGTATTTATTACTCATTGTACTCATTGAGCAAACAATGATAACAATCTTTTGTAACGAGCTTTGGCCAGCTACGCTACCAAATAACTTAATAATAATGAAGCTTTACAAACGTAGAGCTAGAACAGGCATGAGGGATCCATCTCCACTACGAGGTGTAATTGTGACAACAACAATATTAAGATTAAGAAAGAGCAACTCATCGTACTTAGGGAATTGTGTCAACTTCTATGTATAATAAAACACCCGAAAACATAACTAGTCTGATAATAAATTCAAAAATTATCAGTAACAAGTTCTTCTATAAAAACTTATTAAAAAACATATGAAATCCGTGCCTATGAATTTGCATAAAAACAAGAGCATCATTAAAATCACCCATTAATAAATTGGGCACTTGCAATAGGTGAGCGAAGACACCACCTGTGCCTTACATCAAACGCTAATTGCAATAGGGATTAGGTAGCTTTCATTAGGCGCTAGTTGCAATAGCCATACATAGATCCGCCCCCTTCCCCGAGGTGACGTTAGCGAGAACCCGCGCGAGTGCAGACCAGTATCTTCTCAGACACGATCCGAGCGGTACGTCTCGTCTGTCCAATTTTGTTGGATATAAAGACTTTCCAGTGTTTCTAGTTCGTGTGTTTTGTGTGCACTCCGTGAATATGTACTGGACTCAAAGGACCCCAAACGCCGTGAGTATAGTGCACAGCAGTACTTATTCATTCTCAACTCGCAAAGCAAATTTCCACAGAGGAATAGGTTCCTATTTTTTTTTATTTTTGTTATCAGATTACATCAACCATCATGCCTGGGGCTGTTCCGACACCGCCGCTGACACCCGAGGCCATGGCGTCAGCGTTCACGCCTACGTCTCGCCCTGAACTAGCGAGCCGGGACTGGTACGGCGGCGGCCGCGTCGCGCCGTCCGTAGGCCGCGGCCGCCCTAATAGGCTGCCGTTGTTGCCGACGCCAGTCTCGCAGCCGCCGGTTCAGCCGTCATACGGCTACCACACCGCGTCCACCCGTCCCTACGGCTACTTCACCGCACCACCGGAGCCTTCCGGGTATTTCACTGCGCCACAGCCGGTTCTCCCGCCGTGCACCACCCGAGATGGGAAACGGCAGAGGGAACCGGAACCTGACGCAGCATACTCTGGAAAGAGGGTCGCTGCTCTCCCGACCCATGCGACGCTGACCGAAGCGGGGCCGGTCGACGACCTGTTCACCAGGCTTGTCTCCGCTGGGCTCATCCGAGAGCCGCGGGCGGCGCCGGGAGATGGGACGGTGACGGTGACTGCTGTCAAGGAGGAGACGAAGGCCGAAGTCGACGAGCACGTCGTGCATAAAGTCGACTTGCTGGATCGCGACAGCTTGAGAATGTACGTATTTCATCATGGTAAACTGCTTCGTTAATCTGTTTATGCCTGACATGAGATGAGAGAGCTACTCACTAATTTAACTACGTTTATTTTCTTATAGCAAGCAGCCGGGTCTGGTGGCGCTTCTCCACAACGGTGAACCATGCTCGGGGTGCAGCATCCGTTTCCCACCGAAAGAGACCACGCAATATTCTCGACACCTCGACTGGCACTTCCGCCAGAACCGAAGTCGACGCGAGAATGGGGTCTCGCGGCAATGGTACTGCACCCACTCTGACTGGCTCCAGTCCGAAGAACATGGCGGAGATATAGAAAAGACAGGTCCGTTCACTTATCATGTCAGCTCTTGAAATCGTTTTTGATTAAGTATTATTTTGCCGAATAAGGTATAAATTAATTTTCTTTTTTATTTGTTCACAGACAAAAGCTGGTTCGAGACGAGCGGTATGCTCAAAAAGCCCCTCGCAAAAGCCGAGGAGTTCCCGAGCGTAGTGGCCGGGGCAGTAGCCGACGACTACTGCACCATCTGTGGGGACAAGTTTGCCTTGGTGTACAAAGACGATGATGACGAATGGCACCTGAAGAACTGTGTGCGCCTCAACGACAAGAATTGTCACCCGATGTGCCTCGAGAACTGCAAGGTACTACATAATGTACAACTTTATTTGTGTAACTATATTTGACATTTTTTCTTTCCATTTCTCCACATTGTTCAATTATGGTTTTTTTTACATAATGTTTGTTTGGTCGCAGGTCGAAGGGGCAGGTTAACACAGTGTACCTGGTGCCACAATCGTCAGGCTTTGGCACTTCGGCTGGAAACATTGGGCTCACAGGTACCTAATTACACATCATGCTATATGTGACATTCAGATTTAATTTTAATATTGCAATTTATTTGTTACAGGTGACGAACAGTATGTCAGTTGGGCCTTCGAGGCAGGGCATCACTAGGCTTTTTGGCCTCTAACTATGTGACTGTACATTTTAACTTATCACTTAATTTAATTTGTTTTGTAAACCTACCTACATTGATTAATGCACAACTTTATTTAATTAGGATTAATATAATTTGGTTCTCACACATATTTTTACTATTAAAATAATGAAACTGTACCTATCTACTTTAGGATTTGTAACTTGTCCTGTTTTATTGATAATTTAATAACCTTTAAATTTTATATGAAATCAAAACTGTTTCTTATATTTCTTATTGTTTAATTGTCCATTTTAATTTTGTTAATTAGTAAATAATAGGTAACTATATACTTATGTTTTGCTTTTTTTACTGTAACATTTTTAGTCCAGACATTTTGTGTAGATACGTAATAAATCGATCGAGATATATGCATTACTATAGTTTATATTCATAGTGACTAAGTCTGTTTATTATTGTAAGTCTGAAATTGATTTAGATATGTCACTAAGTTTTGTACTTTGAAATTATTCACTTTGTGATCAGTATTAGTTTATATTGGGCATGTTAGTTGTAGGTAGATTAGTATGGGGTGCCATGTCAGGAAGCCTCCTCGTGAGTTTGCCTCGCCGACTTGCTCCCTGTCCCGACCCATAATTAATCAATGTCCGATGGGAACGGAACGGGAGTCGGTTGGCCCGATGGCGGGCCGGCGCACCCTGGGCATCCAGTACAATGCTTGCATTGCACTGCGATGGCGAATGTCCTGACGTAAGCTAAATAAATATATTTTTATTTTGAAACTATCAACTTTGTTTCATTGGCATAAAGATTTTATCTAGTGTCCATATTTAGTCAAATCTATCTATTTAGATACGATAGTAGTCTCTAAAATAGGCAGATGCACTTAGCTCATGGCTCCTCTGAGTGCACACTGCAATGTATAATTTTCTGCGCACAAGCACACCAACTTTGTCAGTGGCGTATAGTCACCTAACTCATTTTTCTTTTGAGATGTGCCGACAATAAGACAGTGACAAATACTGAGCCACTCTGTCAAGAGACGGAGAACATGATACACTATAATACATAAAATAATCACAAAACCTGTAGTAAGACTTAAACTCACAATAGAAAACCACGAATTCAGTAAAATCACAGGCGTTTTTGTTTTCAAGTGTAGTAGGTAGTGTATCTGACAAACAGTGGCTGACTGAGAACAATGTACCTAAGTATTTATTACTCATTGTACTCATTGAGCAAACAATGATAACAATCTTTTGTAACGAGCTTTGGCCAGCTACGCTACCAAATAACTTAATAATAATGAAGCTTTACAAACGTAGAGCTAGAACAGGCATGAGGGATCCATCTCCACTACGAGGTGTAATTGTGACAACAACAATATTAAGATTAAGAAAGAGCAACTCATCGTACTTAGGGAATTGTGTCAACTTCTATGTATAATAAAACACCCGAAAACATAACTAGTCTGATAATAAATTCAAAAATTATCAGTAACAAGTTCTTCTATAAAAACTTATTAAAAAACATATGAAATCCGTGCCTATGAATTTGCATAAAAACAAGAGCATCATTAAAATCACCCATTAATAAATTGGGCACTTGCAATAGGTGAGCGAAGACACCACCTGCGCCTTACATCAAACGCTAATTGCAATAGGGATTAGGTAGCTTTCATTAGGCGCTAGTTGCAATAGCCATACATAGATCCGCCCCCTTCCCCGAGGTGACGTTAGCGAGAACCCGCGCGAGTGCAGACCAGTATCTTCTCAGACACGATCCGAGCGGTACGTCTCGTCTGTCCAATTTTGTTGGATATAAAGACTTTCCAGTGTTTCTAGTTCGTGTGTTTTGTGTGCACTCCGTGAATATGTACTGGACTCAAAGGACCCCAAACGCCGTGAGTATAGTGCACAGCAGTACTTATTCATTCTCAACTCGCAAAGCAAATTTCCACAGAGGAATAGGTTCCTATTTTTTTTTATTTTTGTTATCAGATTACATCAACCATCATGCCTGGGGCTGTTCCGACACCGCCGCTGACACCCGAGGCCATGGCGTCAGCGTTCACGCCTACGTCTCGCCCTGAACTAGCGAGCCGGGACTGGTACGGCGGCGGCCGCGTCGCGCCGTCCGTAGGCCGCGGCCGCCCTAATAGGCTGCCGTTGTTGCCGACGCCAGTCTCGCAGCCGCCGGTTCAGCCGTCATACGGCTACCACACCGCGTCCACCCGTCCCTACGGCTACTTCACCGCACCACTGGAGCCTTCCGGGTATTTCACTGCGCCACAGCCGGTTCTCCCGCCGTGCACCACCCGAGATGGGAAACGGCAGAGGGAACCGGAACCTGACGCAGCATACTCTGGAAAGAGGGTCGCTGCTCTCCCGACCCATGCGACGCTGACCGAAGCGGGGCCGGTCGACGACCTGTTCACCAGGCTTGTCTCCGCTGGGCTCATCCGAGAGCCGCGGGCGGCGCCGGGAGATGGGACGGTGACGGTGACTGCTGTCAAGGAGGAGACGAAGGCCGAAGTCGACGAGCACGTCGTGCATAAAGTCGACTTGCTGGATCGCGACAGCTTGAGAATGTACGTATTTCATCATGGTAAACTGCTTCGTTAATCTGTTTATGCCTGACATGAGATGAGAGAGCTACTCACTAATTTAACTACGTTTATTTTCTTACAGCAAGCAGCCGGGTCTGGTGGCGCTTCTCCACAACGGTGAACCATGCTCGGGGTGCAGCATCCGTTTCCCACCGAAAGAGACCACGCAATATTCTCGACACCTCGACTGGCACTTCCGCCAGAACCGAAGTCGACGCGAGAATGGGGTCTCGCGGCAATGGTACTGCACCCACTCTGACTGGCTCCAGTCCGAAGAACATGGCGGAGATATAGAAAAGACAGGTCCGTTCACTTATCATGTCAGCTCTTGAAATCGTTTTTGATTAAGTATTATTTTGCCGAATAAGGTATAAATTAATTTTCTTTTTTATTTGTTCACAGACAAAAGCTGGTTCGAGACGAGCGGTATGCTCAAAAAGCCCCTCGCAAAAGCCGAGGAGTTCCCGAGCGTAGTGGCCGGGGCAGTAGCCGACGACTACTGCACCATCTGTGGGGACAAGTTTGCCTTGGTGTACAAAGACGATGATGACGAATGGCACCTGAAGAACTGTGTGCGCCTCAACGACAAGAATTGTCACCCGATGTGCCTCGAGAACTGCAAGGTACTACATAATGTACAACTTTATTTGTGTAACTATATTTGACATTTTTTCTTTCCATTTCTCCACATTGTTCAATTATGGTTTTTTTTACATAATGTTTGTTTGGTCGCAGGTCGAAGGGGCAGGTTAACACAGTGTACCTGGTGCCACAATCGTCAGGCTTTGGCACTTCGGCTGGAAACATTGGGCTCACAGGTACCTAATTACACATCATGCTATATGTGACATTCAGATTTAATTTTAATATTGCAATTTATTTGTTACAGGTGACGAACAGTATGTCAGTTGGGCCTTCGAGGCAGGGCATCACTAGGCTTTTTGGCCTCTAACTATGTGACTGTACATTTTAACTTATCACTTAATTTAATTTGTTTTGTAAACCTACCTACATTGATTAATGCACAACTTTATTTAATTAGGATTAATATAATTTGGTTCTCACACATATTTTTACTATTAAAATAATGAAACTGTACCTATCTACTTTAGGATTTGTAACTTGTCCTGTTTTATTGATAATTTAATAACCTTTAAATTTTATATGAAATCAAAACTGTTTCTTATATTTCTTATTGTTTAATTGTCCATTTTAATTTTGTTAATTAGTAAATAATAGGTAACTATATACTTATGTTTTGCTTTTTTTACTGTAACATTTTTAGTCCAGACATTTTGTGTAGATACGTAATAAATCGATCGAGATATATGCATTACTATAGTTTATATTCATAGTGACTAAGTCTGTTTATTATTGTAAGTCTGAAATTGATTTAGATATGTCACTAAGTTTTGTACTTTGAAATTATTCACTTTGTGATCAGTATTAGTTTATATTGGGCATGTTAGTTGTAGGTAGATTAGTATGGGGTGCCATGTCAGGAAGCCTCCTCGTGAGTTTGCCTCGCCGACTTGCTCCCTGTCCCGACCCATAATTAATCAATGTCCGATGGGAACGGAACGGGAGTCGGTTGGCCCGATGGCGGGCCGGCGCACCCTGGGCATCCAGTACAATGCTTGCATTGCACTGCGATGGCGAATGTCCTGACGTAAGCTAAATAAATATATTTTTATTTTGAAACTATCAACTTTTCATTGGCATAAAGATTTTATCTAGTGTCCATATTTAGTCAAATCTATCTATTTAGATACGATAGTAGTCTCTAAAATAGGCAGATGCACTTAGCTCATGGCTCCTCTGAGTGCACACTGCAATGTATAATTTTCTGCGCACAAGCACACCAACTTTGTCAGTGGCGTATAGTCACCTAACTCATTTTTCTTTTGAGATGTGCCGACAATAAGACAGTGACAAATACTGAGCCACTCTGTCAAGAGACGGAGAACATGATACACTATAATACATAAAATAATCACAAAACCTGTAGTAAGACTTAAACTCACAATAGAAAACCACGAATTCAGTAAAATCACAGGCGTTTTTGTTTTCAAGTGTAGTAGGTAGTGTATCTGACAAACAGTGGCTGACTGAGAACAATGTACCTAAGTATTTATTACTCATTGTACTCATTGAGCAAACAATGATAACAATCTTTTGTAACGAGCTTTGGCCAGCTACGCTACCAAATAACTTAATAATAATGAAGCTTTACAAACGTAGAGCTAGAACAGGCATGAGGGATCCATCTCCACTACGAGGTGTAATTGTGACAACAACAATATTAAGATTAAGAAAGAGCAACTCATCGTACTTAGGGAATTGTGTCAATTTCTATGTATAATAAAACACCCGAAAACATAACTAGTCTGATAATAAATTCAAAAATTATCAGTAACAAGTTCTTCTATAAAAACTTATTAAAAAACATATGAAATCCGTGCCTATGAATTTGCATAAAAACAAGAGCATCATTAAAATCACCCATTAATAAATTGGGCACTTGCAATAGGTGAGCGAAGACACCACCTGCGCCTTACATCAAACGCTAATTGCAATAGGGATTAGGTAGCTTTCATTAGGCGCTAGTTGCAATAGCCATACATAGATCCGCCCCCTTCCCCGAGGTGACGTTAGCGAGAACCCGCGCGAGTGCAGACCAGTATCTTCTCAGACACGATCCGAGCGGTACGTCTCGTCTGTCCAATTTTGTTGGATATAAAGACTTTCCAGTGTTTCTAGTTCGTGTGTTTTGTGTGCACTCCGTGAATATGTACTGGACTCAAAGGACCCCAAACGCCGTGAGTATAGTGCACAGCAGTACTTATTCATTCTCAACTCGCAAAGCAAATTTCCACAGAGGAATAGGTACCTATTTTTTTTTATTTTTGTTATCAGATTACATCAACCATCATGCCTGGGGCTGTTCCGACACCGCCGCTGACACCCGAGGCCATGGCGTCAGCGTTCACGCCTACGTCTCGCCCTGAACTAGCGAGCCGGGACTGGTACGGCGGCGGCCGCGTCGCGCCGTCCGTAGGCCGCGGCCGCCCTAATAGGCTGCCGTTGTTGCCGACGCCAGTCTCGCAGCCGCCGGTTCAGCCGTCATACGGCTACCACACCGCGTCCACCCGTCCCTACGGCTACTTCACCGCACCACCGGAGCCTTCCGGGTATTTCACTGCGCCACAGCCGGTTCTCCCGCCGTGCACCACCCGAGATGGGAAACGGCAGAGGGAACCGGAACCTGACGCAGCATACTCTGGAAAGAGGGTCGCTGCTCTCCCGACCCATGCGACGCTGACCGAAGCGGGGCCGGTCGACGACCTGTTCACCAGGCTTGTCTCCGCTGGGCTCATCCGAGAGCCGCGGGCGGCGCCGGGAGATGGGACGGTGACGGTGACTGCTGTCAAGGAGGAGACGAAGGCCGAAGTCGACGAGCACGTCGTGCATAAAGTCGACTTGCTGGATCGCGACAGCTTGAGAATGTACGTATTTCATCATGGTAAACTGCTTCGTTAATCTGTTTATGCCTGACATGAGATGAGAGAGCTACTCACTAATTTAACTACGTTTATTTTCTTATAGCAAGCAGCCGGGTCTGGTGGCGCTTCTCCACAACGGTGAACCATGCTCGGGGTGCAGCATCCGTTTCCCACCGAAAGAGACCACGCAATATTCTCGACACCTCGACTGGCACTTCCGCCAGAACCGAAGTCGACGCGAGAATGGGGTCTCGCGGCAATGGTACTGCACCCACTCTGACTGGCTCCAGTCCGAAGAACATGGCGGAGATATAGAAAAGACAGGTCCGTTCACTTATCATGTCAGCTCTTGAAATCGTTTTTGATTAAGTATTATTTTGCCGAATAAGGTATAAATTAATTTTCTTTTTTATTTGTTCACAGACAAAAGCTGGTTCGAGACGAGCGGTATGCTCAAAAAGCCCCTCGCAAAAGCCGAGGAGTTCCCGAGCGTAGTGGCCGGGGCAGTAGCCGACGACTACTGCACCATCTGTGGGGACAAGTTTGCCTTGGTGTACAAAGACGATGATGACGAATGGCACCTGAAGAACTGTGTGCGCCTCAACGACAAGAATTGTCACCCGATGTGCCTCGAGAACTGCAAGGTACTACATAATGTACAACTTTATTTGTGTAACTATATTTGACATTTTTGCTTTCCATTTCTCCACATTGTTCAATTATGGTTTTTTTTACATAATGTTTGTTTGGTCGCAGGTCGAAGGGGCAGGTTAACACAGTGTACCTGGTGCCACAATCGTCAGGCTTTGGCACTTCGGCTGGAAACATTGGGCTCACAGGTACCTAATTACACATCATGCTATATGTGACATTCAGATTTAATTTTAATATTGCAATTTATTTGTTACAGGTGACGAACAGTATGTCAGTTGGGCCTTCGAGGCAGGGCATCACTAGGCTTTTTGGCCTCTAACTATGTGACTGTACATTTTAACTTATCACTTAATTTAATTTGTTTTGTAAACCTACCTACATTGATTAATGCACAACTTTATTTAATTAGGATTAATATAATTTGGTTCTCACACATATTTTTACTATTAAAATAATGAAACTGTACCTATCTACTTTAGGATTTGTAACTTGTCCTGTTTTATTGATAATTTAATAACCTTTAAATTTTATATGAAATCAAAACTGTTTCTTATATTTCTTATTGTTTAATTGTCCATTTTAATTTTGTTAATTAGTAAATAATAGGTAACTATATACTTATGTTTTGCTTTTTTTACTGTAACATTTTTAGTCCAGACATTTTGTGTAGATACGTAATAAATCGATCGAGATATATGCATTACTATAGTTTATATTCATAGTGACTAAGTCTGTTTATTATTGTAAGTCTGAAATTGATTTAGATATGTCACTAAGTTTTGTACTTTGAAATTATTCACTTTGTGATCAGTATTAGTTTATATTGGGCATGTTAGTTGTAGGTAGATTAGTATGGGGTGCCATGTAAGGAAGCCTCCTCGTGAGTTTGCCTCGCCGACTTGCTCCCTGTCCCGACCCATAATTAATCAATGTCCGATGGGAACGGAACGGGAGTCGGTTGGCCCGATGGCGGGCCGGCGCACCCTGGGCATCCAGTACAATGCTTGCATTGCACTGCGATGGCGAATGTCCTGACGTAAGCTAAATAAATATATTTTTATTTTGAAACTATCAACTTTGTTTCATTGGCATAAAGATTTTATCTAGTGTCCATATTTAGTCAAATCTATCTATTTAGATACGATAGTAGTCTCTAAAATAGGCAGATGCACTTAGCTCATGGCTCCTCTGAGTGCACACTGCAATGTATAATTTTCTGCGCACAAGCACACCAACTTTGTCAGTGGCGTATAGTCACCTAACTCATTTTTCTTTTGAGATGTGCCGACAATAAGACAGTGACAAATACTGAGCCACTCTGTCAAGAGACGGAGAACATGATACACTATAATACATAAAATAATCACAAAACCTGTAGTAAGACTTAAACTCACAATAGAAAACCACGAATTCAGTAAAATCACAGGCGTTTTTGTTTTCAAGTGTAGTAGGTAGTGTATCTGACAAACAGTGGCTGACTCAGAACAATGTACCTAAGTATTTATTACTCATTGTACTCATTGAGCAAACAATGATAACAATCTTTTGTAACGAGCTTTGGCCAGCTACGCTACCAAATAACTTAATAATAATGAAGCTTTACAAACGTAGAGCTAGAACAGGCATGAGGTATCCATCTCCACTACGAGGTGTAATTGTGACAACAACAATATTAAGATTAAGAAAGAGCAACTCATCGTACTTAGGGAATTGTGTCAATTTCTATGTATAATAAAACACCCGAAAACATAACTAGTCTGATAATAAATTCAAAAATTATCAGTAACAAGTTCTTCTATAAAAACTTATTAAAAAACATATGAAATCCGTGCCTATGAATTTGCATAAAAACAAGAGCATCATTAAAATCACCCATTAATAAATTGGGCACTTGCAATAGGTGAGCGAAGACACCACCTGCGCCTTACATCAAACGCTAATTGCAATAGGGATTAGGTAGCTTTCATTAGGCGCTAGTTGCAATAGCCATACATAGATCCGCCCCCTTCCCCGAGGTGACGTTAGCGAGAACCCGCGCGAGTGCAGACCAGTATCTTCTCAGACACGATCCGAGCGGTACGTCTCGTCTGTCCAATTTTGTTGGATATAAAGACTTTCCAGTGTTTCTAGTTCGTGTGTTTTGTGTGCACTCCGTGAATATGTACTGGACTCAAAGGACCCCAAACGCCGTGAGTATAGTGCACAGCAGTACTTATTCATTCTCAACTCGCAAAGCAAATTTCCACAGAGGAATAGGTTCCTATTTTTTTTTATTTTTGTTATCAGATTACATCAACCATCATGCCTGGGGCTGTTCCGACACCGCCGCTGACACCCGAGGCCATGGCGTCAGCGTTCACGCCTACGTCTCGCCCTGAACTAGCGAGCCGGGACTGGTACGGCGGCGGCCGCGTCGCGCCGTCCGTAGGCCGCGGCCGCCCTAATAGGCTGCCGTTGTTGCCGACGCCAGTCTCGCAGCCGCCGGTTCAGCCGTCATACGGCTACCACACCGCGTCCACCCGTCCCTACGGCTACTTCACCGCACCACCGGAGCCTTCCGGGTATTTCACTGCGCCACAGCCGGTTCTCCCGCCGTGCACCACCCGAGATGGGAAACGGCAGAGGGAACCGGAACCTGACGCAGCATACTCTGGAAAGAGGGTCGCTGCTCTCCCGACCCATGCGACGCTGACCGAAGCGGGGCCGGTCGACGACCTGTTCACCAGGCTTGTCTCCGCTGGGCTCATCCGAGAGCCGCGGGCGGCGCCGGGAGATGGGACGGTGACGGTGACTGCTGTCAAGGAGGAGACGAAGGCCGAAGTCGACGAGCACGTCGTGCATAAAGTCGACTTGCTGGATCGCGACAGCTTGAGAATGTACGTATTTCATCATGGTAAACTGCTTCGTTAATCTGTTTATGCCTGACATGAGATGAGAGAGCTACTCACTAATTTAACTACGTTTATTTTCTTATAGCAAGCAGCCGGGTCTGGTGGCGCTTCTCCACAACGGTGAACCATGCTCGGGGTGCAGCATCCGTTTCCCACCGAAAGAGACCACGCAATATTCTCGACACCTCGACTGGCACTTCCGCCAGAACCGAAGTCGACGCGAGAATGGGGTCTCGCGGCAATGGTACTGCACCCACTCTGACTGGCTCCAGTCCGAAGAACATGGCGGAGATATAGAAAAGACAGGTCCGTTCACTTATCATGTCAGCTCTTGAAATCGTTTTTGATTAAGTATTATTTTGCCGAATAAGGTATAAATTAATTTTCTTTTTTATTTGTTCACAGACAAAAGCTGGTTCGAGACGAGCGGTATGCTCAAAAAGCCCCTCGCAAAAGCCGAGGAGTTCCCGAGCGTAGTGGCCGGGGCAGTAGCCGACGACTACTGCACCATCTGTGGGGACAAGTTTGCCTTGGTGTACAAAGACGATGATGACGAATGGCACCTGAAGAACTGTGTGCGCCTCAACGACAAGAATTGTCACCCGATGTGCCTCGAGAACTGCAAGGTACTACATAATGTACAACTTTATTTGTGTAACTATATTTGACATTTTTGCTTTCCATTTCTCCACATTGTTCAATTATGGTTTTTTTTACATAATGTTTGTTTGGTCGCAGGTCGAAGGGGCAGGTTAACACAGTGTACCTGGTGCCACAATCGTCAGGCTTTGGCACTTCGGCTGGAAACATTGGGCTCACAGGTACCTAATTACACATCATGCTATATGTGACATTCAGATTTAATTTTAATATTGCAATTTATTTGTTACAGGTGACGAACAGTATGTCAGTTGGGCCTTCGAGGCAGGGCATCACTAGGCTTTTTGGCCTCTAACTATGTGACTGTACATTTTAACTTATCACTTAATTTAATTTGTTTTGTAAACCTACCTACATTGATTAATGCACAACTTTATTTAATTAGGATTAATATAATTTGGTTCTCACACATATTTTTACTATTAAAATAATGAAATTGTACCTATCTACTTTAGGATTTGTAACTTGTCCTGTTTTATTGATAATTTAATAACCTTTCAATTTTATATGAAATCAAAACTGTTTCTTATATTTCTTATTGTTTAATTGTCCATTTTAATTTTGTTAATTAGTAAATAATAGGTAACTACATACTTATGTTTTGCTTTTTTTATTGTAACATTTTTAGTCCAGACATTTTGTGTAGATACGTAATAAATCGATCGAGATATATGCATTACTATAGTTTATATTCATAGTGACTAAGTCTGTTTATTATTGTAAGTCTGAAATTGATTTAGATATGTCACTAAGTTTTGTACTTTGAAATTATTCACTTTGTGATCAGTATTAGTTTATATTGGGCATGTTAGTTGTAGGTAGATTAGTATGGGGTGCCTCCTCGTGAGTTTGCCTCGCCGACTTGCTCCCTGTCCCGACCCATAATTAATCAATGTCCGATGGGAACGGAACGGGAGTCGGTTGGCCCGATGGCAGGCCGGCGCACCCTGGGCATCCAGTACAATGCTTGCATTGCACTGCGATGGCGAATGTCCTGACGTAAGCTAAATAAATATATTTTTATTTTGAAACTGTCAACTTTGTTTCATTGGCATAAAGATTTTATCTAGTGTCCTTATTTAGTCAAATCTATCTATTTAGATACGATAGTAGTCTCTAAAATAGGCAGATGCACTTAGCTCATGGCTCCTCTGAGTGCACACTGCAATGTATAATTTTCTGCGCACAAGCACACCAACTTTGTCAGTGGCGTATAGTCACCTAACTCATTTTTCTTTTGAGATGTGCCGACAATAAGACAGTGACAAATACTGAGCCACTCTGTCAAGAGACGGAGAACATGATACACTATAATACATAAAATAATCACAAAACCCGTAGTAAGACTTAAACTCACAATAGAAAACCACGAATTCAGTAAAATCACATGCGTTTTTGTTTTCAAGTGTAGTAGGTAGTGTATCTGACAAACAGTGGCTGACTGAGAACAATGTACCTAAGTATTTATTACTCATTGTACTCATTGAGCAAACAATGATAACAATCTTTTGTAACGAGCTTTGGCCAGCTACGCTACCAAATAACTTAATAATAATGAAGCTTTACAAACGTAGAGCTAGAACAGGCATGAGGGATCCATCTCCACTACGAGGTGTAATTGTGACAACAACAATATTAAGATTAAGAAAGAGCAACTCATCGTACTTAGGGAATTGTGTCAATTTCTATGTATAATAAAACACCCGAAAACATAACTAGTCTGATAATAAATTCAAAAATTATCAGTAACAAGTTCTTCTATAAAAACTTATTAAAAAACATATGAAATCCGTGCCTATGAATTTGCATAAAAACAAGAGCATCATTAAAATCACCCATTAATAAATTGGGCACTTGCAATAGGTGAGCGAAGACACCACCTGCGCCTTACATCAAACGCTAATTGCAGTAGGGATTAGGTAGCTTTCATTAGGCGCTAGTTGCAATAGCCATACATAGATCCGCCCCCTTCCCCGAGGTGACGTTAGCGAGAACCCGCGCGAGTGCAGACCAGTATCTTCTCAGACACGATCCGAGCGGTACGTCTCGTCTGTCCAATTTTGTTGGATATAAAGACTTTCCAGTGTTTCTAGTTCGTGTGTTTTGTGTGCACTCCGTGAATATGTACTGGACTCAAAGGACCCCAAACGCCGTGAGTATAGTGCACAGCAGTACTTATTCATTCTCAACTCGCAAAGCAAATTTCCACAGAGGAATAGGTACCTATTTTTTTTTACTTTTGTTATCAGATTACATCAACCATCATGCCTGGGGCTGTTCCGACACCGCCGCTGACACCCGAGGCCATGGCGTCAGCGTTCACGCCTACGTCTCGCCCTGAACTAGCGAGCCGGGACTGGTACGGCGGCGGCCGCGTCGCGCCGTCCGTAGGCCGCGGCCGCCCTAATAGGCTGCCGTTGTTGCCGACGCCAGTCTCGCAGCCGCCGGTTCAGCCGTCGGCCGTCAGCCGCCATTGTAGCATTTGATCTAGTAATGAATAGCGGTTACGTAAATTATTTAAGTCTAACGAGACGTCATAGGCGGCCAATTGTTTTAACGGACTTGACTTAAAAAAATGTGCAGGTGTTAAGGCGCTAGGTTCTGATGGATCATCACTGAGTAATGTAAGCGGTCTAGAATTTATCACACATTCAATCTGTGTGAGTACTGTCAGTAACTCCTCATAAGTGAGAAGCTGCGTACCTATGACTCTATAGAGATGCGTTTTAAATGCTTTAATGTAAATTTCATAGTGACTACCAAAATGTGGACTACGCGGAGGGTTTAGTTTCCATTCAATGCGATTGTTAGCAAGTTCATTAGCGAAACATGATTGGAAGTTTGGGAATCTACAAATTTATACATTTCGGAAAGAAAATTTTTAGCACCTATAAAATTAGTACCTCGATCAGAATACATGCAGGACACTGCCCCACGACGAGACAAAAAACGTTTGAACGCGGAAAGAAACGCATTAGTAGATAGATCTGAGGCAACCTCTACGTGCACAGCTCTTGTAACCAAACACGCAAAGACGCACAGATAACATTTAATAGAGCGAACTCCACGCTTTCTGTAAGGAATAATACTTATAGGACCACAGTAATCAACATGTCCGTGCGTCCAACAACTGTCTGTGCGGTGACGGATTAAGAATACAATTCACCGCCCCATTTCTTCCCGTGGGTGTCGTAACAGGCGACTAAGGGATTACCGAGCTACCAACTGCTCGACTGGTGGTAGGGTCTGAACACCCGTCTGGTTAGTGACCACCATGCGCATGGCGTAAAACCCACCAAGTGACCACTTGTGGTCGCGTTCCGGGATCAGTCAGCGTACAACCAGAGCTTGGGGAGACGTTGCGGCGATGGATGCGGTCAGTGACGGCTTCCGTCTAACCAGAGCCAGGTGGACTGCATTGACCCGCCGACCAGGGAGACCCGAAGAAACGGCTGTTCCGCTGGCCGCCCGTGGTACAGTACAGGGGCCCAAGCGAACCTAACCAGTTCGTGAGGCTGCCCTATCATGCCACGCATAATCTTGGGGTGGTGAGTCAGTAGCAGTTAGCCTTGACATTGCCAAAGCGTTCGATCGGGTCTGGCACAGGGCTCTTCTCTCCAAGCTCCCGGCATACGGTCTGCCCGCTCAGCTATGTAACTGGATTGCCGGCTTCCTGCATGAGCGAAGAATCCGTGTCCTCGCAGATGGATACGCTTCGCGGTTCATGTCAGTGAATGCTGGTGTACCACAAGGCTCTGTTCTATCCCCCACACTCTTTCTTCTTCATATCAATGACATGATTCCGTTAGGAAACATTCATTGCTATGCAGATGACAGTACAGTGCATGGGGGATATTACGGTCGCCCAGGGGCTGGGCGCGCTGAAACCGAGAGGGAGAGAGAGAATCTTACCATTGAGCTCGACAGGGTGTTGAACCTCGTATCTGAATGGGGATCTAACAATCTTGTTGAGTTCAATGCTAAGAAAACACAGGTGTGCGCGTTTACAGCTAAAATGTCGCCGTTCCTTCCCCTTCCGTCTCTTCAGGGCGCGACTCTTTCGGCACAGGGCTCCCTAAACTTGCTAGGCATGGAGATATGTTGCGATTTGAATTCCAGGAACTACATCGAAACCGTGATCAAAACAGCCTCACGGAAGCTCGGTGTCCTGAACAAGGTGCGTCGATTTTTCACGCCTGACCAATTATGCCTGCTCTATAAAACTCAGGTCCGGTCTTGCGTGGAATATTGCTCGCACTTGTGGGATGGCTCCGCCAAGTACCTTCTCGATGCCCTGGACAGATTGCAGCGTCGTGCTGTCCGTATCGTTGGCGATGTAGAGGTCACCAACAACCTTGAGCCTCTGCAATTGCGTCGAGACATTGCGTCGCTTAGCGCCTTCTATCGGCTATATCACGGAGAGTGTTCTGAGGAGCTATTTGACCTTATCCCACCTTCCCCCTTCCTACTCAGGAGCACGCGTGCCGGTCTTCGCAGTCATCAATTCACTGTCTCCACCTCAACATCACGTACAAAGAAATTTAGTAGCTCTTTTCTTTGTCGAACTTCCAGAACTTGGAATTCTTTGCCAGCACATGTGTTCCCTCCTTCGTATAACATGGGTTCCTTCAAAAGAGGCGTGAAAAAGCACCTTTCGGGCCGGCAAGGTGGAGGCGGCTGGAGCAGTGTCTGAACTGTACTAGCTGTCTTCGCATATGGACTCTTCTTACCGCTTCACATCAGGTGGTGTTGAGTCATTTGTCGTGCTTTGTATAAAAATAAAAAAAAAAAACAGCGGTATGAGTAAATGCTTTTGTTTCATTTACTCTGCAAGCGGGCAAGTCAGCCATTATAGGATAAGTAGGCTTAGGATTTGATTTAAAACAATAATTGCACTTATGAATACAGCTTCTTACTATTCTCCTACACGACAGAATCCAATATTTTTGCCTTAGAATTGACATGAGAGCTACGGAACCTGTATGACAATTAGAACGGTTGTAATAATTAATAAGGAGCTCAACTACGTTATCCTTACGCGGAAGCAGTACAGGATGACGTTGTTCGAAAGATAAATCGGCGTGCCGGAGTCGACCACCAACACGTACGAGACCATCGTCATCTAGAAAAGGAGCGAGGCGGTTAATAGCGGGAGAACAGCGTTTATTTGATTGGAGTAATTTTATTTCATTGCGAAAGTAGACTGATTGAATAGCCTTTAAAATGACCGTTTCAGCTACTTGCATTTCAGAAGCTGTAACTATGATGTTGGTAGAGCGTGGAAGTTTTTTAATAAAACGTAGAACATATACAATAGAGCGGAGCAGTGATAGCCACGAAGAAACTCGCTGCGATAATAAAATAAGCGGGTGCGATTGCTGAGAGTCGTCAGAGATCGCAGTCAAAACTATTTTGACTTCAGGTAAATCGATAGGGATATTGTCAGGTTTTATAGCGTTGACAGGCCAGTCGAAATAATCTTTACTCAACCACGACGGTCCAGTAAACCAGAGAGGGTAATTAAGCATCTGTGCAGGAGACAATCCTCTCGACAAGCAGTCGCTGGCATTGTGCTCTCCTGGCACATGATAAAAATAATTAGCGGGAAGTGAATTTAAAATTTTGGTTACACGGGTAGCGACAAAAGTTTTATATTTATGGGGAGAGCCGTGCACCCAATGAAGAGCGACCATTGAGTCTGATAAGCAGTAAATTTTATCAATTTTATGTCGAGCCTGTAATATATTTATAACGTGTAGTACTAATTTCGACATTAAAAGGATAGCGCAAAGTTCAAGCCTTGCAACAGACTGAACAAGCAGCGGGGCGACCTTAGATTTGGCACACACTAGGTTAACAGTAGGAATAGCGTGTGAAGCGGTTTCAGAGCGAAGATACAGCACACAGCCGTAGGCTCGCTCACTAGCGTCGGCGAAGGCGATTAGGGAAATTTTCGAACTTTCGTAAACTTCAAGATGACGAGGTATGCGCAATTGTTCTAAACAAGGTAATTCAGTTACATAATTATTCCAAGTCTTAAAAATATCGGCGGGTGGTTCTTCATCCCAATCAATTTTTAAAATAAACAGCTGTTGTAAGATAAGTTTCGCATACAAGATGACAGGTGCTATAACTCCAAGCACGTCGAATTGGCGAGCAATAACTGAAAGTATGTTTCTTTTGGTACACGGACGATGAGTAAGCGAGACGGAAATTTTAAAATCATCGGTAACTGGGGACCACTTAACACCCAGCACCTTTAAGTCGCCGGCGTCTTCGAATGGAACGTCAGCGGCGTACCTGTGCGAGCATGGCAATGAGGCCAGCAATTCAGGTGAGTTACTGGACCATTTTACTAGGTCAAAACCCCCGGCCTTGAACATATCTAACAACTCATCTCTGAGTTGTAAGGAGTCCCGGACGGTTGGCATGGAGTAGCAAATATCATCCGTGTAACAATTTTTAGTAGCGACTTGAGCTGCAAGCGGGTACAAAGCGCGTTCATCTTCGCATAGCTGCCTTACTACGTGCATGGCTAAGAAAGGACTACAACTGAGCCCAAAACAGACGCGACTAAAACAGTAAGTTAGAAGCGGTTCACTTGAATCAAATCGATATAAGAATTTAAGATACTTGCGAAATTTTTCATGAACTAAAATACGTAAATACATTTGCTTTATGTCGGATGTAAAGGCTACTTTATAAATGTGGAAATCAATTAAAATTGAAAACAAATCATTTTGCAAATTAGTACCCGTGTGTAAAATATCATTTAAGGAGACATTAGAATCAGTTTTAGAGCTGGCGTCCATCACAATACGTACTTTAGTGGTACTTTTATCGTGGCGCACAACAGCATGATGTGGTATGTAATACCCTGAATGATTATTAGTATCACTCAAAGAAGAAATGTAATTTTTATTTATATATTCGCGGACAATAGCGTTATATTCTTGGCGTAACTCAACACAAGCGTTAAGTTTGCGTTCAAATGAAAAGAATCGTTTTTTAGCGGCACAGTATGAGTCCCCCAGCGTAGAGGGATCACCCGCGAAAGGTAACGCGACTGAATAGCGGCCCGAGCTATCACGGGTAATACTTTTAATGAATATATTTTCGCAATCACGGTCAGCAGAACTCAAGACAGGCTGACATGGCGCTACCTCCTCGAGCTGCCAAAAGTTTTGTAATGTTTTGTCTAAAGATGAATCAGTTTGTACCATAGCGGTCAAAGAAATAGAATTATTATGAGCGGTATTAGCGGTATAGGTGTTACCAAGTATCATATAACCAAATACAGTATCAAAAGCGGTAGGCATGCCCGGCGGCCCGGTCACACGGCCTTGTAGTAAAATGTCTGCAAAGAGCGAAGCGCCTATAAGAATCTCAACCTCACCGGGAGAATAGAACTCATCATCAGCGAGACGAATATTTTGTAAATAAGAAAATAAAGATTTATCAATATTAGTAGTCGGTAAATTATCTGTAATGCGGTCAATAACACAAACATCCATCGATATAGATATGTTTTTGTCAAAACGAGAATATAAAACAATTTTTGTGGCTCCCCTAATCGGGTTAGGAGATGAACCTATTCCTTTGACAACAGCGCGCGGTAATTTGTTATAAGAAAGTTTTAAATTAGAGCAACATTTTGTAGTTACAAAGTTAGATTGAGAACCGGGATCGATAATTGCCCGAACGCAATTTAAATTGCCGTGGGAATCATCGGCTAACACTTTGACAGTACCGAGCAAACAGGTAGTGTCGTTTGTACGTAGCGACGGCGATGGGGACATATTACATAATGCAATATTTTGCGAGTTTGAGCTATCCCTTACAGCGGCAGATGTTTGGATGCGGGCAGTGTCAGGTAGACATGTGGCGGCAGAGATGCGCGTGCGCTCCTCAGCGTTATTACGATTCATAATATTAGAGCGGGCAGGCGCCGGCGCCCCACTGAGCGGGGTGCGTCTACGACATAATAAACTGTGATGTTTAAAAGAACAATTCCTACAAAGATTAGTCGAATTACATGACGAAATGGCATGAGTTAAGCTTAAACAATTTGTGCAGCCATTGTTTACTTTTTTAAAATTAAAGCGGTCTTCTATTGATAAGGTTTTAAGAGCCGTACAAAGAAATAGTTTGTTATGAGAAGTTTGTTTACAATAAGCGCAGCGGTCATAATAGTTACTGTTAGCAGTCTGTGTAGCAGATACTAATGAATGAATCGGTTTAGTGTTACGAACTTGATACGAATTTTGTTTAAAATTAGAAGTGGTGGGAAAAAGTGTAGTGCGGTCCAATATCTTACTTTGGTCACGTACAAAGGCAATAAGACCGTCATAAGAAGGAAATGATGAATCACGTTTATTCATTTCAAACTGTCGAGCGGTTTCCGTATCGAGTTTTTTAAATGCAAGATAAAATAAAATAAAGTCAGATAAATTATTTAAATTTAGAGATTTGAGACTGGAGACAGCTCCACAAAATTTTTCCAAAAATAAATCAACGTTTTTTGCATTAGCGGAATTCAAAAATTTAAAGTTAAGCATCTCATCGAGATACGCCGAAGCGAGGCAACGCTTATCTTCATATTTGTCGACAAGTGTTCGCCATATTATGTTGTAGTTAGTAGCGTTCGGTGTAATTCCGGCACAAATAGAAAGTGCCCGGCCCGACAACTTACCAATCAAGTACTGCACACGTTCATGATCAGTTAAATCGGGGTTTTCGTGAATAGTATTTTTAAATGATTCATAAAAAATTGGCCATTTAATAGGGTCACCAGAAAATCCTATTAAATCTAGTTTTGGTAATTATACAGCTGGTTTTTTCTGAGAAGCATTATTAGTATAAAGATTATCCGATTTTATTCTTGTTGTGGATAATGATAACTTAGTTAAGGTGCGTTTACAAAAGCAATAAAGTTCATCGAATGCATTAATACATTGATAGTTAGGTTCTGATTCGGGTTTTAATTGAAGTTCAATATCAATAATAAGGTCAGTAATGACACTAAACTCGGAACGTATATTTTCTAAGGACTCAGTGCTAGCAAGAAAAGTTTCCATAGATGATTCATCAGAGAATGCTAATTTAGCTTCGTTATAAATTTTTTGTAAGCGGGAGAATAAACCATTGCGTTTGGCATTGTATTTTTTCAAATCTGTTTCTAATTTGTCAAGTCCCTTTGAACCACTTGCACTTCCAGGTGGCATTATGACGTTAAATTAGCGATAAAGTCTAGACAAAAATGTAAAAGTCGGATTTGTTAATTTGTGAACTGTCTGCAACACACCTCAACAAGCGTTCGTTGAAAGCAATATGCCCGTTCGCACTCAATAGTGGCGTAAGTGGCGTGATTAATATTTTATTTTTTATGTTACTTAGGTAACTTAGAAATATATTGGAAAGAAATGTAAAAATATAATATTGAAGTAAGTAGCTTCATGAAGTTATTTATATTATACGTTTAAGCGTAATTGCGTGATATACGCGAAAGAAATAATTGTTAGCGGAACCGAAGGTTTACTGATAAAGAGAATAGTTTTAAAAACTAGAAAAATAGGTACAAATGATCCGGCTCGAAGGCCAAAAAGAATGTGTGGGCGATAACCTAGTAATAAGGTTTGTAGTTTCTACCCACATAAAAATAGTTGATGTAGTCACCATAGGTCAGGAGTTTTAGTAATTGTTGAAGAGGAGACAGAAAGGCCTATGAGAATCGCTGCATTCTACTGCTACGAAAGTAAAACAGCAACTCACCTTCAGCAGTCGCACTGTCCCTGTGGTATCGGATTGGTGTTCTGCAGCTTTCTTCCTCGTCCTCAACTTTCTTCGATATGGTGGTTGCGTTAATTCGAAGAAAGAAAAGAAAAAAAGAAAGAAATTAAAGAAATTTTTCTAGTTTTATTCTATTTTAATTACTAAACAATATTAAGATTAAGAAAGAGCAACTCATCGTACTTAGGGAATTGTGTCAACTTCTATGTATAATAAAACACCCGAAAACATAACTAGTCTGATAATAAATTCAAAAATTATCAGTAACAAGTTCTTCTATAAAAACTTATTAAAAAACATATGAAATCCGTGCCTATGAATTTGCATAAAAACAAGAGCATCATTAAAATCACCCATTAATAAATTGGGCACTTGCAATAGGTGAGCGAAGACACCACCTGCGCCTTACATCAAACGCTAATTGCAATAGGTATTAGGTAGCTTTCATTAGGCGCTAGTTGCAATAGCCACACATAGATCCGCCCCCTTCCCCGAGGTGACGTTAGCGAGAACCCGCGCGAGTGCAGACCAGTATCTTCTCAGACACGATCCGAGCGGTACGTCTCGTCTGTCCAATTTTTTTGGATATAAAGACTTTCCAGTGTTTCTAGTTCGTGTGTTTTGTGTGCACTCCGTGAATATGTACTGGACTCAAAGGACCCCAAACGCCGTGAGTATAGTGCACAGCAGTACTTATTCATTCTCAACTCGCAAAGCAAATTTCCACAGAGGAATAGGTACCTATTTTTTATTTATTTTTGTTATCAGATTACATCAACCATCATGCCTGGGGCTGTTCCGACACCGCCGCTGACACCCGAGGCCATGGCGTTAGCGTTCACGCCTACGTCTCGCCCTGAACTAGCGAGCCGGGACTGGTACGGCGGCGGCCGCATCGCGCCGTCCGTAGGCCGCGGCCGCCCTAATAGGCTGCCGTTGTTGCCGACGCCAGTCTCGCAGCCGCCGGTTCAGCCGTCATACGGCTACCACACCGCGTCCACCCGTCCCTACGGCTACTTCACCGCACCACCGGAGCCTTCCGGGTATTTCACTGCGCCACAGCCGGTTCTCCCGCCGTGCACCACCCGAGATGGGAAACGGCAGAGGGAACCGGAACCTGACGCAGCATACTCTGGAAAGAGGGTCGCTGCTCTCCCGACCCATGCGACGCTGACCGAAGCGGGGCCGGTCGACGACCTGTTCACCAGGCTTGTCTCCGCTGGGCTCATCCGAGAGCCGCGGGCGGCGCCGGGAGATGGGACGGTGACGGTGACTGCTGTCAAGGAGGAGACGAAGGCCGAAGTCGACGAGCACGTCGTGCATAAAGTCGACTTGCTGGATCGCGACAGCTTGAGAATGTACGTATTTCATCATGGTAAACTGCTTCGTTAATCTGTTTATGCCTGACATGAGATGAGAGAGCTACTCACTAATTTAACTACGTTTATTTTCTTATAGCAAGCAGCCGGGTCTGGTGGCGCTTCTCCACAACGGTGAACCATGCTCGGGGTGCAGCATCCGTTTCCCACCGAAAGAGACCACGCAATATTCTCGACAACTCGACTGGCACTTCCGCCAGAACCGAAGTCGACGCGAGAATGGGGTCTCGCGGCACTGGTACTGCACCCACTCTGACTGGCTCCAGTCCGAAGAACATGGCGGAGATATAGAAAAGACAGGTCCGTTCACTTATCATGTCAGCTCTTGAAATCGTTTTTGATTAAGTATTATTTTTGCCGAATAAGGTATAAATTAATTTTCTTTTTTCACAGATTTGTTCACAGACAAAAGCTGGTTCGAGACGAGCGGTATGCTCAAAAAGCCCCTCGCAAAAGCCGAGGAGTTCCCGAGCGTAGTGACCGGGGCAGTGGCCGACGACTACTGCACCATCTGTGGGGACAAGTTTGCCTTGGTGTACAAAGACGATGATGACGAATGGCACCTGAAGAACTGTGTGCGCCTCAACGACAAGAATTGTCACCCGATGTGCCTCGAGAACTGCAAGGTACTACATAATGTACAACTTTATTTGTGTAACTATATTTGACATTTTTTCTTTCCATTTCTCCACATTGTTCAATTATGGATTTTTTTACATAATGTTTGTTTGGTCGCAGGTCGAAGGGGCAGGTTAACACAGTGTACCTGGTGCCACAATCGTCAGGCTTTGGCACTTCGGCTGGAAACATTGGGCTCACAGGTACCTAATTACACATCATGCTATATGTGACATTCAGATTTAATTTTAATATTGCAATTTATTTGTTACAGGTGACGAACAGTATGTCAGTTGGGCCTTCGAGGCAGGGCATCACTAGGCTTTTTGGCCTCTAACTATGTGACTGTACATTTTAACTTATCACTTAATTTAATTTGTTTTGTAAACCTACCTACATTGATTAATGCACAACTTTATTTAATTAGGATTAATATAATTTGGTTCTCACACATATTTTTACTATTAAAATAATGAAACTGTACCTATCTACTTTAGGATTTGTAACTTGTCCTGTTTTATTGATAATTTAATAACCTTTTAATTTTATATGAAATCAAGACTGTTTCTTATATTTCTTATTGTTTAATTGTCCATTTTAATTTTGTTAATTAGTAAATAATAGGTAACTACTGTGTATACTGTGCTGTATGTTTTGCTTTTTTTACTGTAACATTTTTAGTCCAGACATTTTGTGTAGATACGTAATAAATCGATCGAGATATATGCATTACTATAGTTTATATTCATAGTGACTAAGTCTGTTTATTATTGTAAGTCTGAAATTGATTTAGATATGTCACTAAGTTTTGTACTTTGAAATTATTCACTTTGTGATCAGTATTAGTTTATATTGGGCATGTTAGTTGTAGGTAGATTAGTATGGGGTGCCATGTCAGGAAGCCTCCTCGTGAGTTTGCCTCGCCGACTTGCTCCCTGTCCCGACCCATAATTAATCAATGTCCGATGGGAACGGAACGGGAGTCGGTTGGCCCGATGGCGGGCCGGCGCACCCTGGGCATCCAGTACAATGCTTGCATTGCACTGTGATGGCGAATGTCCTGACGTAAGCTTAATAAATATATTTTTATTTTGCAACTATCAACTTTGTTTCATTGGCATAAAGATTTTATCTAGTGTCCATATTTAGTCAAATCTATCTATTTAGATACGATAGTAGTCTCTAAAATAGGCAGATGCACTTAGCTCATGGCTCCTCTGGTCCACAATAATAAACTATTATGTTCGAATATGCAATTGGATCGCAATAAAATAATTTCATGCTAGTTTGCAGGGAGAACATGAATGAGTGAACGTGAACATGATTAATTGATCAATTGTATCAAGTAAATTACACGAAATACAACAACCGTGTTGCGTAAAAAAACAAATGCAAAAAACAGACCACTCATTCATATAGAGACTGAAATAGACTTGTAAGCATGCCAGCCAGACAACCCAATCTGACATCCATCGTTTCCTATAGGAACTAACAGACTTCAGCATGCGTTACTAGTCCATGGCACGACGACGGCCTAGCTCCTATCTCCCCGATACTTCGTCGACCTAGCTAAACGTTTTTCTTTCTTGTGGACATATATCATGTTATCTCCGAGAGTGTGTTTGGTAGGTCCGGTCATCGCACCGCAACATCGTGACAGCTCACGGACATGAACTCAGGAACCATGAAACAATTTACAAAGCATCAATAGACCCTTCAAAGTCCTAATATTATGTTATCCTAAGCTCTTACAATTACCAAAAACGAATATATTTACAAGAAATCCTAGCAACTAACCGAAAACATCTTTTTTGACAAGAAAGGTATGTAAAAAATTAAACCAAAAATATAACGAACTACAAGAACATTCAATAACACTTCCACTACTACAACCTAAGCCTGAACTGCTTTAACCTATTTGCATGTACTAGTACTCTTCTTGAGTTGCTAACACTTTCTATCAAATAATTATTATCACAGCGCCTAATAATTCGATATGGACCTTTAAAAGGACGAGCTAATTTTTTACTCACTCCCGTTATTCTTTTAGGACAATGTAATAAAACTAATTGCCCAGGGGTATAAACTATAGGTGATGCCTTCCTATCGTACAATCTTTTTTGATCTATTCGAGATTTGCGCAAATTACGTCTTACCTTCCTCACACAGTAACTATGTAATCGTAGTCTCTCTATGTTATCAAATGATTGAATATTGCGATTCAATCCTAAATCAGACAGAATCTCTGGTTCCTTAGTAAACACAATAAAATATGGAGAAAACTTCGTTGAAGCTTGCTTCGAGCAATTATAAGCAAACGTGACCAGTGGCAGATGCGCACACCAATCGCACTGCGTAAGCCGTACATACTTTGACAACATCCGTAATAACGTCTGATTAAAGCGTTCTATTAATCCTACAGTTTGAGGATGCATAGTGGTCGCAAAACTTTGACTGCTACCAAAACGCCTTACTGTATCTTTTACTAAAGTAGAAGTAAAAACGGAACCTTTGTCGGAAATTACCTTACGGACCACTCCGAATCTACAAAACACCTCCTCTATCAAAAAAATACTCACAGTCTCCGCCGTAACTCTAGGGACAGCCTTACAAACAGCATACTTTGAAAAACAATCTATACAAGTGATAATATATCTGTTCCCCGCCGTTGATCGATTCAGCGGGCCAACAATGTCAATCTCTACAGCTTCGAATAAACTATCGACTACCATCGGCTGTAATGGAACGATCCTATTTCCTTCCTTTTTCTCCTGACACTGCACACAACTCTTAATATGACGCTCGATCTCAACGTCAGCATTTGGCATAAAATACCGCGATCTGAACTTCGCTAAAGTTTTCATTAAACCCAAATGACCACCTGTAAACGGATCATCGTGTATTTCGGACATCACTTCACTAAATAAAGGTCTCGGTAACACCACTAAATCTTTATTTACACCACGTATATTCACGTTTTTATACAACACATCACTCGACACAAAATATCCTTTATATCTGCTACGAGGGTTCGCTGCTACGGCACGTCGCTGCCGCCGGCAAAATTGGTCACTACCCTGTACCGCCGTGACTTGTGAAGCTTCGATTCTATAGAGATGCAGACCGTCTTGAACCTCCTTTTCCCTATCGTAATCTTCATTAAATGGATTTCTACTTTAGTAATCCGCCACATCGTTCTGTCTTCCCGAGCAGTGCACTATGTCGAATTGTCTGTCGCTTGTATCACCAAGGCCCACCTCGCTAGTCTTCCTGATATATCTCTTCGGTCATTCAGCCAACAAAGTGCTTTATGGTCCGTAACCACTTGAAATTTTAGGCCCCAAAGATAATGCCGAAAATAATTTAAGGCCCACACTAAGCCCAAGCACTCTTTCTCCGTAATAGAATACCTCTTCTCACAATCCGACAATTTCCTCGAAGCGAAACACACAGGAAACATTTCGTCCTTGCCCTGCATGAGACACGCCCCGAGCGCATATTCACTCGCGTCAATAAATAATCTTGTATTTACATTATCGCTATTATCAAAATGTTTTAATAGCGGTGGCGATTGAATTTTTGACAACAACTCGTCAAACACTCTTTGTTGAAACAGAGACCACTCAAACTTGACATTCTTCCGTAGCAATTTATTTAAAGGTACGGTCAACTCCGCAAATCTATCAATAAATTTTCTATAATAGGAAAATAAACCTAACACCGATTTTAATTCTTTTGTATTTTTCGGGATTTTAACCGATTTTAATTTTCCCAATTTATTTTCATCCGGCAACACTCCTTTTCCTGAAATCTTATGCCCCAAAACTGTGATTTCATCATATCCAAAACTACACTTCGACGGCTTTAAGGTCAAATTTGCCTCCTTTAATCGCAATAAAACCTGATCCAAAGCATCATGGAACTCCTGATAGGTTCTTCCGAACACAATTATGTTGTCTACGTACACAATCACATTCTTATATTTCAAGCCGGATAGAACTTTATCCATCGTTCGTTGGAATATAGCTCCGCTTGTTTTCAACCCAAATGGTAAAACATTAAATTCATACAGCCCGGAAGGCGTTACGAATGCTGTTTTGTGTTTATCAGCTTCGGTAATTTTCAATTGCCAATAGCCCGAATTTAAATCAAGATCAGCAAAATATTTCGCACCATTTAAAAATGAAATTAAATCATCTATTATCGGTAAAGGATAAGAATCTGTAACAACCTTTTTATTTAACTTACGGAAATCAACACAAAATCGCCACGTCTCATCTGGCTTCCTAACCGATACCACCGGTGATGCATACGGACTCCTAGACTCCCGGATCACGCCATTCTTCAACATTTCCGCGACCTGTTCCAAAATAATGTTGTGCTGTTCGCGAGACACTCTATATGGAGCTCTATGAACTGGGATTTCATCTACCGTATCTATCTTTACCTCCATGAGCCCACATTTTCCTAGTTCGCCATTATTGAACGCAAATCGCGACCGATGACTTAATAACAACCGATTTAAATCGTCGAATTTGTTCCGTTGCAAACCTTTAAACAAATTAAACGTTTCGTCTATATTTGCGACCGCTATGCATGACCCATACAAATATTTATCATTTTCTGTTACTTGCCTACAAAAATATAAATAATCACCGTTCGATAAAATTTCTTTGTCTGACCGTACAAAATCTATAGTGTTATTTACATTCGAAACGTCCGACTTTAAAACAAATTTACAACACACATTTTTCACACGTAACTGATCATTCGCAAAATCTACACTAGCTCCGTTGCAAAACAAAAATCCTGACCTAAAATCATATCTTGACCAATATTATCTATTATATAAAACATCTGGACAAATACAACACTCTCGATTAAAATATTCAGCTTCATCGTCCCTATGACTGTTAACCTCGCACCGTTGATAGCTTTCACGTGGACGTCGCAGGAATCGAACTGCTTTTTAAACTTATTGGCCAATGATCTCGAAATCACCGAAACCGATGCACCCGTATCAACGAGAGTCAAAATTTTTTTATCACCGCACGAAACACTAATAAAAGGAACGGACTCACATTTTCGAGAATTTTCTTCTTGAAACGGCAGCTTGACGGTCCGTCCAATTACATCAAGCGCCGCTGTCCGTTTGGGTGTTGCGGTCCTGGAGTTGGTCGGCTTGCTCTGCTTCTAAAATTGTAAGGACCTTGAGAGAGAGTGCGGGAAGGAGGATTCGGTTGGAAGGGTCTAGTAGAATTTGAAGTGGCAGGGACGGTATGCGCCTGAGGCGGTGACCCGAATCGTTGGTCACCAGTTCCCGTTTCGACCCGCCTTCCTGGAAGCGACGTGGACATGGGCACAGCGCTCCTCATATCCATCGGAAGGTTTATTGATTCTGCATTTTTACTATAATAAAACAATTCTTTCACTTGCTTGACAACTTCCTTCAGTTGTTTTTTACTGTCAAAAATCTGCGAAGCTAATTTATTTTTCAAACTGAGTTCACATTTTTTTAAATATTGCGTGATGAAACATTTCTCATCAACGACTGGCCCCGCTTTGGTAGCCAAGCCTTCTAATTCATAAAAGAAAGTCAAGGGGTCCTCCTAGAAGTTTTGCTTCCTCTCAAAGAAAGCCGCAATTGGGTCCGTAGTGGGCGCAAATTCCTCCTCGATCTTTTGTTGCAAGTCGGCAAACGTCGCCGTATCTCTGAAAATGCATTTGTAGTATGCTAGGGCCGGACCCTCCAAGTACGCCCCCAACACAAATTTTCTTGCTATCTCGTAGTATCTATTGACAGCCGCTATAATGTCGAATTGCCGAAAAAAATCGAATACATCACCAGATAATCCGGAGTAGCGCTCCATTGTTTTTTATTGAGCACTTTCCGTAAACTTTCTTGAAAACTCGCTCAGTGTGCGCCTTCACTATGTGAGTTAGGCGCCTCCACCATGTGACGACCGCCGGGATCGTCTTAGGCCGCAGCTCCTACAACTTCTGAATAAAACGCAGACAGACTTTGTTATTTCCTCTATTATGGTAACAACACTCACTATACAGTTGGCGCGGCGGTCGTGGAAGAAGTGTGTCAAACATCGTTGCTTGACGTCCGCTCGCGAATCGCGTTCCTAACTTGAAATGACGACAAAATCTATGTGCCAGTGGCGAAAGAGTATCGAGTCCACCACAGTACCTATTTTTTATTTATTTTTGTTATCAGATTACATCAACCATCATGCCTGGGGCTGTTCCGACACCGCCGCTGACACCCGAGGCCATGGCGTCAGCGTTCACGCCTACGTCTCGCCCTGAACTAGCGAGCCGGGACTGGTACGGCGGCGGCCGCGTCGCGCCGTCCGTAGGCCGCGGCCACCCTAATAGGCTGCCGTTGTTGCCGACGCCAGTCTCGCAGCCGCCGGTTCAGCCGTCATACGGCTACCACACCGCGTCCACCCGTCCCTACGGCTACTTCACCGCACCACCGGAGCCTTCCGGGTATTTCACTGCGCCACAGCCGGTTCTCCCGCCGTGCACCACCCGAGATGGGAAACGGCAGAGGGAACCGGAACCTGACGCAGCATACTCTGGAAAGAGGGTGGCTGCTCTCCCGACCCATGCGACGTTGACCGAAGCGGGGCCGGTCGACGACCTGTTCACCAGGCTTGTCTCCGCTGGGCTCATCCGAGAGCCGCGGGCGGCGCCGGGAGATGGGACGGTGACGGTGACTGCTGTCAAGGAGGAGACGAAGGCCGAAGTCGACGAGCACGTCGTGCATAAAGTCGACTTGCTGGATCGCGACAGCTTGAGAATGTACGTATTTCATCATGGTAAACTGCTTCGTTAATCTGTTTATGCCTGACATGAGATGAGAGAGCTACTCACTAATTTAACTACGTTTATTTTCTTATAGCAAGCAGCCGGGTCTGGTGGCGCTTCTCCACAACGGTGAACCATGCTCGGGGTGCAGCATCCGTTTCCCACCGAAAGAGACCACGCAATATTCTCGACACCTCGACTGGCACTTCCGCCAGAACCGAAGTCGACGCGAGAATGGGGTCTCGCGGCAATGGTACTGCACCCACTCTGACTGGCTCCAGTCCGAAGAACATGGCGGAGATATAGAAAAGACAGGTCTGTTCACTTATCATGTCAGCTCTTGAAATCGTTTTTGATTAAGTATTATTTTGCCGAATAAGGTATAAATTAATTTTCTTTTTTATTTGTTCACAGACAAAAGCTGGTTCGAGACGAGCGGTATGCTCAAAAAGCCCCTCGCAAAAGCCGAGGAGTTCCCGAGCGTAGTGGCCGGGGCAGTAGCCGACGACTACTGCACCATCTGTGGGGACAAGTTTGCCTTGGTGTACAAAGACGATGATGACGAATGGCACCTGAAGAACTGTGTGCGCCTCAACGACAAGAATTGTCACCCGATGTGCCTCGAGAACTGCAAGGTACTACATAATGTACAACTTTATTTGTGTAACTATATTTGACATTTTTTCTTTCCATTTCTCCACATTGTTCAATTATGGTTTTTTTTACATAATGTTTGTTTGGTCGCAGGTCGAAGGGGCAGGTTAACACAGTGTACCTGGTGCCACAATCGTCAGGCTTTGGCACTTCGGCTGGAAACATTGGGCTCACAGGTACCTAATTACACATCATGCTATATGTGACATTCAGATTTAATTTTAATATTGCAATTTATTTGTTACAGGTGACGAACAGTATGTCAGTTGGGCCTTCGAGGCAGGGCATCACTAGGCTTTTTGGCCTCTAACTATGTGACTGTACATTTTAACTTATCACTTAATTTAATTTGTTTTGTACACCTACCTACATTGATTAATGCACAACTTTATTTAGTTAGGATTAATATAATTTGGTTCTCACACATATTTTTACTATTAAAATAATGAAACTGTACCTATCTACTTTAGGATTTGTAACTTGTCCTGTTTTATTGATAATTTAATAACCTTTTAATTTTATATGAAATCAAAACTGTTTCTTATATTTCTTATTGTTTAATTGTTCATTTTAATTTTGTTAATTAGTAAATAATAGGCAACTACTTATGTTTTGCTTTTTTTACTGTAACATTTTTAGTCCAGACATTTTGTGTAGATACGTAATAAATCGATCGAGATATATGCATTACTATAGTTTATATTCATAGTGACTAAGTCTGTTTATTATTGTAAGTCTGAAATTGATTTAGATATGTCACTAAGTTTTGTACTTTGAAATTATTCACTTTGTGATCAGTATTAGTTTATATTGGGCATGTTAGTTGTAGGTAGATTAGTATGGGGTGCCATGTCAGGAAGCCTCCTCGTGAGTTTGCCTCGCCGACTTGCTCCCTGTCCCGACCCATAATTAATCAATGTCCGATGGGAACGGAACGGGAGTCGGTTGGCCCGATGGCGGGCCGGCGCACCCTGGGCATCCAGTACAATGCTTGCATTGCACTGCGATGGCGAATGTCCTGACGTAAGCTAAATAAATATATTTTTATTTTGAAACTATCAACTTTGTTTCATTGGCATAAAGATTTTATCTAGTGTCCATATTTAGTCAAATCTATCTATTTAGATACGATAGTAGTCTCTAAAATAGGCAGATGCACTTAGCTCATGGCTCCTCTGAGTGCACACTGCAATGTATAATTTTCTGCGCACAAGCACACCAACTTTGTCAGTGGCGTATAGTCACCTAACTCATTTTTCTTTTGAGATGTGCCGACAATAAGACAGTGACAAATACTGAGCCATTCTGTCAAGAGACGGAGAACATGATACACTATAATACATAAAATAATCACAAAACCTGTAGTAAGACTTAAACTCACAATAGAAAACCACGAATTCAGTAAAATCACAGGCGTTTTTGTTTTCAAGTGTAGTAGGTAGTCTATCTGACAAACAGTGGCTGACTGAGAACAATGTACCTAAGTATTTATTACTCATTGTACTCATTGAGCAAACAATGATAATAATCTTTTGTAACGAGCTTTGGCCAGCTACGCTACCAAATAACTTAATAATAATGAAGCTTTACAAACGTAGAGCTAGAACAGGCATGAGGGATCCATCTCCACTACGAGGTGTTATTGTAACAACAACAATATTAAGATTAAGAAAGAGCAACTCATCGTACTTAGGGAATTGTGTCAACTTCTATGTATAATAAAACACCCGAAAACATAACTAGTCTGATAATAAATTCAAAAATTATCAGACAAGTTCTTCTATAAAAACTTATTAAAAAACATATGAAATCCGTGCCTATGAATTTGCATAAAAACAAGAGCATCATTAAAATCACCCATTAATAAATTGGGCACTTGCAATAGGTGAGCGAAGACACCACCTGCGCCTTACATCAAACGCTAATTGCAATAGGTATTAGGTAGCTTTTATTAGGCGCTAGTTGCAATAGCCATACATAGATCCGCCCCCTTCCCCGAGGTGACGTTAGCGAGAACCCGCGCGAGTGCAGACCAGTATCTTCTCAGACACGATCCGAGCGGTACGTCTCGTCTGTCCAATTTTGTTGGATATAAAGACTTTCCAGTGTTTCTAGTTCGTGTGTTTTGTGTGCACTCCGTGAATATGTACTGGACTCAAAGGACCCCAAACGCCGTGAGTATAGTGCACAGCAGTACTTATTCATTCTCAACTCGCAAAGCAAATTTCCACAGAGGAATAGGTACCTATTTTTTTTTATTTTTGTTATCAGATTACATCAACCATCATGCCTGGGGCTGTTCCGACACCGCCGCTGACACCCGAGGCCATGGCGTCAGCGTTCACGCCTACGTCTCGCCCTGAACTAGCGAGCCGGGACTGGTACGGCGGCGGCCGCGTCGCGCCGTCCGTAGGCCGCGGCCGCCCTAATAGGCTGCCGTTGTTGCCGACGCCAGTCTCGCAGCCGCCGGTTCAGCCGTCATACGGCTACCACACCGCGTCCACCCGTCCCTACGGCTACTTCACCGCACCACCGGAGCCTTCCGGGTATTTCACTGCGCCACAGCCGGTTCTCCCGCCGTGCACCACCCGAGATGGGAAACGGCAGAGGGAACCGGAACCTGACGCAGCATACTCTGGAAAGAGGGTGGCTGCTCTCCCGACCCATGCGACGCTGACCGAAGCGGGGCCGGTCGACGACCTGTTCACCAGGCTTGTCTCCGCTGGGCTCATCCGAGAGCCGCGGGCGGCGTCGGGAGATGGGACGGTGACGGTGACTGCTGTCAAGGAGGAGACGAAGGCCGAAGTCGACGAGCACAGCTTGAGAATGTACGTATTTCATCATGGTAAACTGCTTCGTTAATCTGTTTATGCCTGACATGAGATGAGAGAGCTACTCACTAATTTAACTACGTTTATTTTCTTATAGCAAGCAGACGGGTCTGGTGGCGCTTCTGCACAACGGTGAACCATGCTCGGGGTGCAGCATCCGTTTCCCACCAAAAGAGACCACGCAATATTCTCGACACCTCGACTGGCACTTCCGCCAGAACCGAAGTCGACGCGAGAATGGGGTCTCGCGGCACTGGTACTGCACCCACTCTGACTGGCTCCAGTCCGAAGAACATGGCGGAGATATAGAAAAGACAGGTCCGTTCACTTATCATGTCAGCTTTTGAAATCGTTTTTGATTAAGTATTATTTTGCCGAATAAGGTATAAATTAATTTTCTTTTTTATTTGTTCACAGACAAAAGCTGGTTCGAGACGAGCGGTATGCTCAAAAAGCCCCTCGCAAAAGCCGAGGAGTTCCCGAGCGTAGTGGCCGGGGCAGTGGCCGACGACTACTGCACCATCTGTAGGGACAAGTTTGCCTTGGTGTACAAAGACGATGATGACGAATGGCACCTGAAGAACTGTGTGCGCCTCAACGACAAGAATTGTCACCCGATGTGCCTCGAGAACTGCAAGGTACTACATAATATACAACTTTATTTGTGTAACTATATTTGACATTTTTTCTTTCCATTTCTCCACATTGTTCAATTATGGTTTTTTTTTACATAATGTTTGTTTGGTCGCAGGTCGAAGGGGCAGGTTAACACAGTGTACCTGGTGCCACAATCGTCAGGCTTTGGCACTTCGGCTGGAAACATTGGGCTCACAGGTACCTAATTACACATCATGCTATATGTGACATTCAGATTTAATTTTAATATTGCAATTTATTTGTTACAGGTGACGAACAGTATGTCAGTTGGGCCTTCGAGGCAGGGCATCACTAGGCTTTTTGGCCTCTAACTATGTGACTGTACATTTTAACTTATCACTTAATTTAATTTGTTTTGTAAACCTACCTACATTGATTAATGCACAACTTTATTTAATTAGGATTAATATAATTTGGTTCTCACACATATTTTTACTATTAAAATAATGAAACTGTGCCTATCTACTTTAGGATTTGTAACTTGTCCTGTTTTATTGATAATTTAATAACCTTTCAATATTATATGAAATCAAAACTGTTTCTTATATTTCTTATTGTTTAATTGTTCATTTTAATTTTGTTAATTAGTAAATAATAGGTAACTACTTATGTTTTGCTTTTTTTACTGTAACATTTTTAGTCCAGACATTTTGTGTAGATACGTAATAAATCGATCGAGATATATGCATTACTATAGTTTATATTCATAGTGACTAAGTCTGTTTATTATTGTAAGTCTGAAATTGATTTAGATATGTCACTAAGTTTTGTACTTTGAAATTATTCACTTTGTGATTAGTATTAGTTTATATTGGGCATGTTAGTTGTAGGTAGATTAGTATGGGGTGCCATGTCAGGAAGCCTCCTCGTGAGTTTGCCTCGCCGACTTGCTCCCTGTCCCGACCCATAATTAATCAATGTCCGATGGGAACGGAACGGGAGTCGGTTGGCCCGATGGCGGGCCGGCGCACCCTGGGCATCCAGTACAATGCTTGCATTGCACTGTGATGGCGAATGTCCTGACGTAAGCTAAATAAATATATGTTTATTTTGAAACTATCAACTTTGTTTCATTGGCATTCAGATTTTATCTAGTTTCCATATTTAGTCAAATCTATCTATTTAGATACGATAGTAGTCTCTAAAATAGGCAGATGCTTATGGCGCCTCTGAGTGCACACTGCAATGTATAATTTTCTGCGCACAAGCACACCAACTTTGTCAGTGGCGTATAGTCACCTAACTCATTTTTCTTTTGAGATGTGCCGACAATAAGAAAGACAATAAGACAGTGACAAATACTGAGCCACTCTGTCAAGAGACGGAGAACATGATACACTATAATACATAAAATAATCACAAAACCTGTAGTAAGACTTAAACTCACAATAAAAAACCACGAATTCAATAACATCACAGGCGTTTTTGTTTTCAAGTGTAGTAGGTAGTGTATCTGACAAGCAGTGGCTGACTGAGAACAATGTACCTAAGTATTTATTACTCATTGTACTCATTGAGCAAACAATGATAACGATCTTTTGTAACGAGCTTTGGCCAGCTAGGCTACCAAAGAACTTAATAATATATAATGAAGCTTTACAAACGTAAAGCTAGAACAGGCCTATAGGGATCCATCTCCACTACGAGGTGTTATTGTAACAACAACAATATTTAGATTAAGAAAGAGAAACTCATCGTACTTAGGGAATTGTGTCAACTTCTATGTATAATAAAACACCCGAAAACATAACTAGTCTGATAATAAATTCAAAAATTATCAGTAACAAGTTCTTCTATAAAAACTTATAAAAGAACATATGAAATCCGTGCCAATGAATTTGCATAAAAACAAGGGCGTCATTAAAATCACCCATTAATAAATTGGGCACTTGCAATAGGTGAGCGAAGACACCACCTGCGCCTTATATCAAACGCTAATTGCAATAGGGATTAGGAAGATTTCATTAGGCGCTAGTTGCAATAGCTATACAGTGAACCGCCCCCTTCCCCGAGGTGACGTTAGCGAGAGCCCGCGCGAGTGCAGACCAGTATCTTCTCAGACACAATCCGAGCGGTACGTCTTGTCTGTCCAATTTTGTTGGATACAAATATTTTCCAGCGTTTCTAGTTCGTGTGTTTTGTGTGCACTCCGTGAATATGTACTGGACTCAAAGGACCCCAAACGCCGTGAGTATAATAGCACACAGCGGTACTTGTTCATTCTCAACTCGCAAAGCAAATTTCCACAGAGGAATCATCATTTCAGCCGAGAGACGCCCACTGCTGGGCATAGGCCTCCCCCAAAGATCTCCATACCGATCGGTTCCGCGCTGTCCGCATCCATCGGCTTCCCGCGACCCTCACCAGATCGTCGGTCCACCTTGTGGGAGGCCTACCAACGCTGCGTCTTCCGGTACGCGGCCGCCACTTGAGGACCTTTCCGCCCCAACGGCCGTCAGTCCTTCTTGCAATGTGGCCTGCCCACTGCCACTTGAGGCTCGCAATTCTTCGGGCTATGTCGGTAACCTTAGTTCTCCTGCGGATCTCACCATTTCTGATTCGATCACGCAGAGAAACCCCGAGCATAGCCCTCTCCATTGCCCTTTGGGTGACATTGAGCCTTCTTACTAGGCCCATTGTAAGCGGCCACGTCTCAGTTCCGTAAGTCATCACTGGCAACACACACGAATTGAAGACTTTCGTCTTGAGACACTGCGGTAGTTGGGCCGAGAATATGCTGCGAAGCTTCCCGAACGCTGCCCAGCCGAGTTGGATCCGTAGATTGACCTCTTTCTGGAAGTTGAACTTACCAAGTTGGACTATTTGTCCCAGGTAAACATATTCGTCAACAACTTCCAGTGTAGAGCTTCCAACCTTTACAGGAGTGGGTACGACATGGGAATTCGACATTATTTTCGTCTTATCCATGTTCATTTTAAGACCCACTTGTTGGGAGACTCTACAGAGGTCATCGAGCATTGTGCCCAAGTCTTCCAGGTTTTTAGCCATGACTACGATATCATCCGCAAAACGAAGGTGAGTCATGTACTCGCCGTTTATGTTGATGCCAAATCCTCTCCAGTCCAAAAGCTTAAACACATCCTCCAACGCGGCAGTGAACAGTTTCGGACTTTCGGCGATATAACATCGCCCTGTCTCACACCTCGCTGAAGACGTATTGGTTCCGAGTTTTGGTCCTGAAGGCGGACTGACATAGTGGCGTTTTCGTACAGTGACTGCAGCACTTGGATGTACCGATAGTCTATTTGGCATCTCTGGAGCGACTGAAGCACGCCCCAGGTCTCGACAGTATCAAAGGCTTTCTTATAGTCCACAAACGCTAAGCATAATGGCAGGTTGTACTCTTCGGTCTTCTGTATAACCTGCCGCAGCGTATGTATGTGGTCTATGGTACTAAAGCCTTTTCGGAATCCGGCTTGTTCGGGAGGCTGGAAGTCGTCGAACCTGCGTGCGAGACGATTCGTTATAACTCTCGAAAACAACTTGTAAACATGACTCAGGAGCGTGATGGGTCAATAATTCTTCAATTGGGTCCTGTCACCCTTTTTGAAGAAAAGTGTCACCACGCCCCCATGCCATGCCTTTGGCGTTTCACCCTCGAGGATGATGGAGTTAAATAGCCTCTGAAGCGCTCTCAGGACTGGTCGTCCACCTGCTTTCAAAAGCTCCGCTGTAACTCCATCGTCGCCCGGCGCCTTGTTGTTCTTAAGCTGTTTGAGAGCTACACTAATCTCGTACAGGCTGACGTCCGGGATATCTTCGGTGTAATGTCGGGTTAATTTGGCTCTCGGCTCGGTGGCCTGAAAGACAGGTGTCGCGTAGAGCTGTCCATAGAAGTTTTGAATCTCGGCCAATAGCTCAGGTCGGGATGTAACCAATCTGCCGTCCTCTGTCTTCAGCTTCGTCAGCAAACTCTGTCCAAGCGTCAGATCCCTGGTGAACACTTTTGACCCCCTGTTCCGCTCGATTGCCTCTTTAATACGTTCAGTATTAAATCGGCGCACGTCTCGGGTTAGGGACTTGGAGATCTGTTTGTTGAGCTGCCGACTAGCGTCTTCAGAAGACTGCAGTCCACGTCTTTTCTCCATGAGCTTTAATGTTGGCTCAGAGATTTTCTTACTTCTTTTGTTACGGCTGGGTTTAAAAAACCTTGAACATGCCGTAAGGACAGCTTCCACGAACCTGTCGTTGTATGTGTCCACATCTGTGCAGTCCTCCAGGCAATCAAAGCGATTTTGCAGTTCGAGTTGAAAGCGTTCGGGGTTTTGGATCTGGATAGCATTAGGGCGGAGGGTTGACTTCATCAGTCGATATCGTTCGGATTTTACATTCAGATTCAATGTGCCTCTTACCAGTCGGTGATCGCTCCCCGTGTTAAACGAATTAATCACTGAGACATCATTGAATATCCCAGTCTTAGTCGACATGATGAAGTCGATCTCATTTTTTGTTATGCCATCCGGACTTTTCCAGGTCCATTTTCGATGCAGCCGTTTCCTGAAAAAGGAGTTCATCATAAAGAGTCCCTCCCTCTCCATATAATCGGCTAGCATTTGACCACGGTAGTTCCGGATTCCAGCTTCAAATTGCCCCACTTTCAACTCATCATCGCCACGTTTGCCCAGCCTTGCGTTGAAGTCTCCCATGACAACAGTGTAGTGAGTATTGGAAGTATGTATTGCCCGAGAGATATCCTCATACATTACTTCCACTTCCTCGTCGGGGTGAGTCGAGGTCGGAGCGTAAACCTGTATGACCTTCAACGAATACCGTTTGGTGATTCTGAGTATAAGGTACGCCACCCTATTCGACACACTCCCGATTTGTACAACGTTATTCACGAGAGACTTGTGGACTAGAAACCCGACACCACCTTGGGACAGATCTTCGACCTCCCGGAAATAGAGCAGGTTGCCGGATTTAAGGACCATCGTGTCCTCGCCCTCTCGTCGGACTTCAGATAGTCCCACTATACTCCAGCGAATCCTACTTAATTCTTCCTCCAGTTCTAGCAGCTTCTCCTCGGTTCGCAGTGTGCGTGTGTTATACGTCGCCAGGGCCAAGGTCGTATGACGGAATGCCGTCGCCACCCGGGGATTCTTAGCACCCCTGGTCCCGGCGCCTCGCCAACGCCCGTCAACGCCGGCACGGCTTCCGGTACCGCCGGGCACTTGAGGCCTTGGGGATTGAGGCATCTCCCACCACGCTGGCCCAATGCTGGTTGGTGGGGAGCGCCAGAGCCTCGTCTGTCGGTCGGCAGGGTGCACCACGTGCAGGTGAGGTTGGCTTGGATCCCGTGAGGTGTTGTTCGGGACCCCTTACACACAGAGGAATAGGTACCTATATATTTTTATTTTTGTTGTTAGATTACATCAACCATCATGCCTGGGGCTGTTCCGACACCGCCGCTGACACCCGAGGCCATAGCGTCAGCGTTCACGCCTACGTCTCGCCCTGAACTTGTGAGCCGGGACTGGTACGGCGGCAGTCGCGTCGCCCCGTCCGTAGGCCGCGGCCGCCGTAATAGACTGCCAGTCTCGCAGCCGCCGGTTCAGCCGTCATACGGCTACCACACCGCGTCCACCCGTCCCTACGGCTACTTCACCGCACCACCGGAACCTTCCGGGTATTTCACTGCGCCACAGCCGGTTCTCCCGCCGTGCACCACCCGAGATGGGAAACGGCAGAGGGAGCCGGAACCTGACGCAGCATACTCTGGAAAGAGGGTGGCTGCTCTCCCGACCCATCCGACGTTGACCGAAGCGGGGCCGGTCACGACCTGTTCACCAGGCTTGTCTCCGCTGGGCTCATCCGAGAGCCGCGGGCGGCGCCGGGAGATGGGACGGTGACGGTGACTGCTGTCAAGGAGGAGACGAAGGCCGAAGTCGACGAGCACGTCGTGCATAAAGTCGACTTGCTGGATCGAGACAGCTTGAGAATGTACGTATTTCATCACAGTAAACTGCTTCGTTAATATGTTTATGCCTCACATGAGATGTGAGAGCTGCTCACTAATTTAACTACGTTTATTTTCTTTTAGCAAGCAGCCCGGTCTGGTGGCCCTTCTGCACAGCGGTGTACCATGCTCGGGGTGCAGCATTCGTTTCCCACCGAAAGAGACCATTCAGTATTCTCGACACCTCGACTGGCACTTCCGCCAGAACCGAAGTCGACGCGAGAATGGGGTCTCACAGCACTGGTACTGCACCCACTCTGACTGGCTCCAGTCCGAAGAACACGGCGGAGATATAGAAAAGACAGGTCCGTCCACTTATCATTTCGGCTCTTGGAATAATTTTTATTCAGTATTATTTTGTTGAATAAGGCATAAATTAATTTTGTTTGTTTTTTTGGTTCCAGACAAAAGCTGGTTCGAGACGAGCGGTATGCTCAAAAAACCCTTCGCAAAAGCTGAGGAGTTGCCGAGCGTAGTAGCCGAGGCAGTGGCGGACGACTACTGCACCATCTGTGGGGACAAGTTTGCCTTGGTGTACATAGACGATGATGACGAATGGCACCTGAAGAACTGTGTGCGCCTCAACGACAAGAATTGTCACCCGATGTGCCTCGAGAACTGCAAGGTACTACATAATATACAACTTTATTTGTGTAACTATATTTGACATTTTTTCTTTCCATTTCTCCACATTGTTCAATTATGGTTTTTTTACATAATGTTTGTTTGGTCGCAGGTCGAAGGGGCTGGTTAACACAGTGTACCTGGTGCCATAATCGTCAGGCTTTGGCACTTCGGCTGGAAACATTGGGCTCACAGGTACCTAATTACACATCATGCTATATGTGACATTCAGATTTCATTTTAATATTGCAATTTATTTGTTACAGGTGACGAACAGTATGTCAGTTGGGCCTTCGAGGCGGGGCATGACTAGGCTTTTTGGCCTCTAACTATGTGACTGTACATTTTATCTTATCACTTAATTTAATTTGTTTTGTAAACTTACATTGATTAATGCACATCTTTATTTAATTAGGATTAATATAATTTGGTTCTTACACATATTTTTACTATTAAAAAAATGAAACTGTACCTATCTACTTTAGGATTTTTTACTTGTCATGTTTTATTGATAATTTAATACCTTTCAATTTGATATGAAATCAAAACTGTTTCTTATATTTCTTATTGTTTAATTGTTCATTTTAATTTTGTTAATTAGTAAATAATAGGTAACTGCTTATGTTTTGCATTTTTACTGTAACATTTTTAGTCCAGACATTTTGTGTAGATATGTAATAAATCGAGTGACTAAGTCTGTTTATTAAATCAGCATATAAAATATGTCTAATACTTCGTCGCGGAGCAGTTAAGAAAGAGCGCACAAAGGTGTTTACGGAGCCCCAACAACAAGCGCAACCTGAAGCCCTTGATAGAGAATTAGAAAGTGACATCGCACACAATTCGGCGCAACCTCGGATGAGCGCTAGCACCTTAAAGTCGACGACGACGGTTTGTACTAAGGAATCCAAATCTTCTTCGGTGGAAGCTGCAAAGAGAAAGCTCGTCCTAGAAGCTGAAAAAGAGAAAGCGAAGATAAGGCTACAAATGATAGAAAAGAAGTTGGAAGCTGACCTCGCAGCTCTAGATGATAGGTCATCGCAACATAGTGGAAAGTCTTTTCGCTCCTTAGATGGTCCAGAACAACAAAAAGAAATAGAAAGCTGGATTGATAATATTTGTCAAGTGAATCGAGAATTACCATCGGCGCACGATGTTACTGCAGCCCATGACGCCAATATTTCCCACGCCATGTCGCCGCAACCACCACATCACGTAAGTGCCGGTACCGATATCGACAAACTCGCTGCCGCTTTGACAGCTGCCATACAGACTTCCTCTTCGATGATGCATAACGAGCAAAACCAACAACTTCTATCTAGGATTGCCGCTTCTAAAGATTTACCGCTTTATTTTGGAGACCCTATCGAATTGTTACATTTTAAAGAATCTTACTTTGAGACTACTACGCTATGCAAATTTAGTGATGCCAAAAATATACATCGCTTACGCAAGTGCCTTCGAGGAGAAGCAAAAGATGCTGTAGCATGGCTACTTATAGGTAAAACAAGCCCGAGTAATATTATGGAAACTCTTGAGCTGCGATTCGGCCAGCCTGAAGCTGTGATTAGTAAAATCGTAACGCAGATCAAGAAGTTGCCACCATTACCACTTGCATACCACAGAGATGTTGTCAACTTTGCTACAAAAATAAGAAACTTCGTAGCGACTGCACAATCTATTAAGCAGTCAGATTATTTACGAAGTCCTGAACTGGTAAATACAGTTGTGTCGAAGTTACCGAGCAGTCTTATAAATCTTTGGTCTGATTATGTTTTTTAACAACTGCCAAGCGATAAATCCAAGTTCGAAAAATTGACAAATTTACTTATGACTGAAGCTGTCAAGACAGTGTCATCCGGCGTGTCCCATATTCACTGCTATTCAGAAGTCCATAGGAGAAAGCCAGAAGAGCGACGGGTACAACCACACGCAGTGCTTATAAATTCTGCAGATAACAATTGCAAGTTCTGTAAGAAGGGTGCACACTCGCTGCCAGATTGTAAATATTTCAAGCGTGCTATGCGTCGTAATCGATGGAGATTTGTTCGTTTGAACAAACTATGCCCGCAATGTCTGGTTTTAACTCATGAGGCAGCTAATTGCCCTGGTGACGTTTGTGACGTCGATGGCTGCAGCCTGAAACACCATAATTTATTACACTGGTATATTAAGAAGACAGGTAACACTAAACCCGAACACACCGTGACGACGGCAACAAATGAGAATATAAACCTAAATGACAGCATAGGCATTTCTGAAACAATTGAATGTGAAGAAACGGTAACGAATACTTCTATGACACAAAAGCGTACAATTTTATTAAAAGTTGTACCAGTAACCGTAAGTGGACCAAACGGACGAATAAAAACCTTTGCCTTGCTTGATGACGGTGCAACGGTCTCTCTGATTTCAAATAAGATCGCCAATGCTGTCGGTTTACATGCTAATAGTGAGACCTTACACGTTCGTAGCGCCTGGTGCTCAGGAAAATTGGTCTGCAAAAGTGAAACTGTTGACTTTGCTATATCTAGTACGAGCAATGAGAAGTTTAACATTCGTGCACGCAAGATCGACGCTTTGGATTTACCTGTACAAAAGCTTTCAAATGTTCATGTTGAACGTTATAAGCATTTGAGAAATTTTAGGAATTATTTGCTGTCGGAAAATGTCAAGCCTGAGTTGTTGATAGGCCAAGACTACTACTATTTGCTTGCGCCTATAGACACAGTTTCAGAAGGGAAGAATATGCCTTATTTGACACGTACACTGTTAGGATGGTGTGTACACGGCATAGTGTATAATGCACCCAATAATTACATACGCAATGCAAGTGACGAGTCGATAAATAATATATCGTTGGCTACACTACATGATGTTGGCGAGTCGGAGAAGAATGTACTTACGGATCTAGCTGAACTTATTCGTCATTCATTCACGTTTGAGTCGATTGGTGTATCTACGAAGCCTAGAGAAAACAAAGAAGCGAGTCTTGCTGTTCAAATACTTGATGACACATCTCAATTAGTCGACGGCCATTGGGAAGTTGGTTTACCATGGAGAAGTGATATTGGGTTGCCAGACTCTTTTCCGAATGCCTTGAAAAGGTTGAAGATCGTCGAAAGCAAAATAAGGTCCAGCGTGGACTATGCGTTTCGTTATCGCGATAGAATCGACCATCTACTTCTCAATGATTACGCACACGAGCTAGAGCATACTTTAACAGCACCTCGACGCATCTGGTATTTGCCACACTTCGGCGTAGATAATCCATATAAGAAAAAACTACGTGTTGTCTTTAACGCTGCTGCGAAGTCCGGAGGCTGCTCTCTCAATGATTTTCTTCTTCAAGGCCCAGATCTCTTGCAGTCTTTACTTGGCATAATGTTCCGATTTAGAGAGGGACGGGTGGCCATAGGCGGAGATATCAAAGACATGTTCTTACGAGTCAAGATTCGAGAAGCTGATCGCGATGCCTTTCGTTTCCTATGGCGAAGAGAACTAGACCAACCACTAAAGAAGTACGTAATGACGTCATTATTATTCGGAGCTAACTGATCTCCATATACCGCTCAATATGTGAAAAATAAGAATGCTGATCGTTTTGAGTCAGAGATGCCTGACGCAGTGAATGCCATCAGAAGGTCACATTATATGGATGACTGTATCCACAGTATGAACGATGTGGATATGTGTGCTGAGTTAATAAGAGAAATATCGCATATTCATAAGCAGGGTGGTTTTCAAATAGTTAACTGGATGAGTAATAGGCCTGAGATTTTAGAAAATATGCCGATTGAAACCCTTAGTGACAACGCAGTAAAGTTGAAAATGGGATGCAACAATTTAAGCGAACGTACTCTAGGATTGCTATGGTATCCGTCAGCAGACTTTTTGGGATTCGATTTGTCACTAAAGAGGATTCCTATAGAATTGCAAAGCTTTCAGACTAGGCCTACTAAAAGAGAACTTTTCAAAATAGTTATGTCAATCTTTGACGTTTATGGCTTGTTGTCACCGTTTACAATTAAAGCAAGAATTTTGATTCAAAATACTTGGAAGACTGATATAAAGTGGGATCATAAAATATTAGATGAACAATTCGATGAATTAAAAAAATGGATGTTAGATTTGAATGAAATTAAAACATTGAGAATACCGAGATGCTACTTCCCACTTAAAAATTGTATACAGGACTCCAAGATTGAGTTACATTTATTTTGTGATGCATCTCCGAGTGCGTATGCCGCTGTTGCTTACTGGCGCATCATAAGTAGCCGTGAAGATCAATCGACTGACGCCCATGTCTCATTCATTGCTAGTAAAAGCAGAGTAACGCCGGTGCGGTCGGTCTCAGTTCCAAGGCTTGAGCTCCAGGGAGCCTTATTGGCAAGTCGACTAGCTACTGTTATTCAAGATGAGCATAATATAAAGCCAGTTAAACGGTTTTTCTGGACAGACTCTACTACTGTGCTACACTGGTTGAGAAGTGAGAATAGAAATTATAAAGTATTTATTGCGAACAGACTCGGTGAAATTAGGTAGCACCTAACTCATTTTTCTTTTGAGATTTGCCGACAATAAGAAAGACAATAAGACAGTGACAAATACTGAGCCACTCTGTCAAGAGACGGAGAACATGATACACTATAATACATAAAATAATCACAAAACCTGTTGCGAGACTTAACCTCACAATAGAAAACCACGAATTCAATAACATCACAGGCGTTTTTATTTTCAAGTGTAGTAAGGTAGTGTATCTGACAAACAGTGGCTGACTGAGAACAATGTACCTAAGTATTTATTACTCATTGTACTCATTGAGCAAACAATGATAGCAATCTTTTGTAACGAGCTTTGGCCAGCTACGCTACCAAATAACTTAATAATAATGAAGCTTTACAAACGTAGAGCTAGAACAGGCATGAGGGATCCATCTCCACTACGAGGTGTAATTGTAACAACAACAATATTAAGATTAAGAAAGAGCAACTCATCGTACTTAGGGAATTGTGTCAACTTCTATGTATAATAAAACACCCGAAAACATAACTAGTCTGATAATAAATTCAAAAATTATCAGTAACAAGTTCTTCTATAAAAACTTATTAAAAAACATATGAAATCCGTGCCTATGAATTTGCATAAAAACAAGAGTGTCATTAAAATCACCCATTAATAAATTGGGCACTTGCAATAGGTGAGCGAAGACACCACCTGCGCCTTACATCAAACGCTAATTGCAATAGGGATTAGGTAGCTTTCATTAGGCGCTAGTTGCAATAGCCATACATAGATCCGCCCCCTTCCCCGAGGTGACGTTAGCGAGAACCCGCGCGAGTGCAGACCAGTATCTTCTCAGACACGATCCGAGCGGTACGTCTCGACTGTCCAATTTTGTTGGATATAAATACTTTCCAGTGTTTCTAGTTCGTGTGTTTTGTGTGCACTCCGTGAATATGTACTGGACTCAAAGGACCCTAAACGCCGTGAGTATAGCGCACAGCAGTACTTGTTCATTCTCAGCTCGCAAAGCAAATTTCCACAGAGGAATAGGTACCTATTTTTTTTTATTTTTGTTATCAGATTACATCAACCATCATGCCTGGAGCTGTTCCGACACCGCCGCTGACACCCGAGGCCATAGCGTCAGCGTTCACGCCTACGTCTCGCGCTGAACTAGCGAGCCGGGACTGGTACGGCGGCGGCCGCGTCGCGCCGTCCGTAGGCCGCGGCCGCCCTAATAGGCTGCCGTTGTTACCGACGCGAGTCTCGCAGCCGCCGGTTCAGCCGTCATACGGCTACCACACCGCGTCCACCCGTCCCTACGGCTACTTCACCGCACCACCGGAGCCTTCCGGGTATTTCACTGCGCCACAGCCGGTTCTCCCGCCGTGCACCACCCGAGATGGGAAACGGCAGAGGGAACCGGAACCTGACGCAGCATACTCTGGAAAGAGGGTGGCTGCTCTCCCGACCCATCCGACGTTGACCGAAGCGGGGCCGGTCGACGACCTGTTCACCAGGCTTGTCTCCGCTGGGCTTATCCGAGAGCCGTGGGCGGCGCCGGGAGATGGGACGGTGACGGTGACTGCTGTGAAGGAGGAGACGAAGGCCAAAGTCGACGAGCACGTCGTGCATAAAGTCGACTTGCTGGATCGCGACAGTTTGAGAATGTACGTATTTCATCATAGTAAACTGCTTCGTTAATCTGTTTATGCCTGACATGAGTTGAGAGAGCTGCTAACTAATTTAACTACGTTTATTTTCTTATAGCAAGCAGCCGGGTCTGGTGGCCCTTCTGCACAACGGTGTACCATGCTCGGGGTGCAGCATCCGTTTCCCACCGAAAGAGACCACGCAATATTCTCGTAATAAATATATTTTTATTATGAAACTATCAACTTCGTTTTAAAGATTTTATCTAGTGTCCATATTTAGTCAAATCTATCTATTCAGATACGATAGTAGTCTCTAAAATAGGCAGATGCACTTAGCTCATGGCTCCTCTGAGTGCACACTGCAATGTATAATTTTTCTGCGCACAAGCACACCAACTTTGTCAGTGGCGTATAGTCACCTAACTCATTTTTCTTTTGAGATGTGCCGACAATAAGACAGTGACAAATACTGAGCCACTCTGTCAAGAGACGGAGAACAAGATACACTATAATACATAATCACAAAACCTGTTGTGAGACTTAACCTCACAATAGAAAACCACGAATTCAATAACATCACAGTCGTTTTTATTTTCAAGTGTAGTAAGTAGTGTATCTGACAAACAGTGGCTGACTGAGAACAATGTACCTAAGTATTTATTACTCATTGAGCAAACAATGATAACAATCTTTTGCAACGAGCTTTGGCCAGCTACGCTACCAAATAACTTAATAATAATGAAGCTTTACAAACGTAGAGCTAGAACAGGCATGAGGGATCCATCTCCACTACGAGGTGTAATTGTAACAACAACAATATTTAGATTAAGAAAGAGCAACTCATCGTACTTAGGGAATTGTGTCAACTTCTATGTAGACACATAGAAGTTGACACAATTCCCTAAGTACCACGCAATATTCTTGATACCTCGTCTGGCACTTCCGCCAGAACAGAAGTCGACGCAAGAATGGGGTCTCGCGGCACTGGTACTGCACCCACTCTGACTGGCTCCAGTCCGAAGAACATGGCGGAGATATAGAAAAGACTGGTCCGTTTCCGTTCACTTATCCTGTCAGCTCTTGAAATCGTTTTTAATTAAGTATTATTGTGCTGAATAAGGTATAAATTAATTTTCTTTTTTTTTGTTCACAGACAAAAGCTGGTTCGAGACGAGCGGTATGCTCAAAAAGCCCCTCGCAAAAGCCGAGGAGTTCCCGAGCGTAGTGGCCGGGGCAGTGGCCGACGACTACTGCACCATCTGTGGGGACAAGTTTGCCTTGGTGTACAAAGACGATGATGACGAATGGCACCTGAAGAACTGTGTGCGCCTCAACGACAAGAATTGTCACCCGATGTGCCTCGAGAACTGCAAGGTACTACATAATGTACAACTTTATTTGTGAAACTATATTTTTTTTCAAAACATACGTGTTACGTGAGCGTTACGTCTCATCTGTCCAATTTTGTTGGATATAATAATATAATAATAATAATAATATTTATACACTCACACCTATTATCTAGCCCAAAGTAAGCATCATCAAGAGCTTGTGTTATGGATACTAGATAACGGAGAAATAATGATAATAATATGTATATAAATATTAGAAATATACTAAATAAACATATAAACTTCCATGACTCGTGAACAAATGTTCGTACTCATCATACAAACATTTGTTCCTACCGGGATTCGAACCCGGGACCTCTTGACCGAGTGGCCTGGGGTACCACTCGGCCAGGCGGTCGTCAATATAAATACTTTCCAGTGTTTCTAGTTCGTGTGTTTTGTGTGCACTCCGTGAATATGTACTGCCTCAAAGGACCCCAAACGCCGTGAGTATAGCGCACAGCAGTACTTGTTCATTCTCAACTCGCAAAGCAAATTTCAACAGAGAAATAGGTACCTATTTTTTTATTTTTGTTATCAGATTACATCAACCATCATGCCTGGTCTGGTGGCCCTTCTGGACAGTGTACTATGCTCGGGGTGCAGCATTCGTTTCCCACCGAAAGAGACCAAGTAGAATTCTCGACACCTCCAGCTCCAGTCCGAAGAAGATGGCGGAGATATAGAAAAAATAGGTCCGTTCACTTATCATTTCGGCTCTTGGAATAATTTTTATTCAGTATTATTTTGCTGAATAAGGCATAAATAAATATTTTTTTTGTTACCTGACAAAAGCTGGTTCTAGACGAGTGGTGTTAACGCCATTCATTTGTCACTCATTTGTTTATATTTATAATATTTAAAAGTATCTATTTTGATTACACACGCATACTCAAAACGCATCTACACGATCCTTTCCCGCGCTTCCTTGCGCCCCTCTCTCCGCACCTCCGCACCGACGCCGTATCAGTGAAATAAACCGCTCCCGCTTAAAATATTCGCTAAAACTATATTAAAGCTAATTGATCGCCGCGAGTGTATTAAAACATCTCAAAAACCAACTGATCTTGTGTGTGAATAAACAAAACCCAGTTATACAGTCCACTATCGAAGAAATTGGAGTTTTCAAGTGTAAGCCGGCTAACCGCCATTGCATGGAAGAAAAGGTACTGTGCAGCTTATATTCTCCTTTCCTCTTATCCTCAAACGCCCACACAAGTTTTTGGTCCTTACGATCCTGATTATCCCGCATAATACACTAAACACGCATATTATATATATATATTACATCAAGCAACCCGCCATTACGTGCCCAAAAGACGCTTACTTTATTTCATCCTACCAACATATAAAATTATTACGATAATTCTTTCGCATAGATATTTCCCGCTACGCATATTATTAAATATTTGTGTTTATTAATTTAGTCATACACTGCTCACTCAAATTAACTCGTATCAAAATAAAATTTATCTCAATTCAATTCTCTGGTCACGCAATAATAACCTCTATTTTCTTAAGTTTAAAGTCTAGTATCGCATACAGTTATTTTCTATTATAAAATGGCGGAACAATTATTAAACCGAAAAATAAATTTATTAGAATCTAAAAAAGAAACATTATTTCAAAGAGTACAAGAACTTTTCGATCTTAGTCTAAAGGTTTCCGATCCTAAAGTAGAATGTAAATTCTTAGCTCGAATTCTATCGCTAGAAAAAACTAGAACGGATTTTCTTGAAGTGGTTGACAATTTAAATTTAGCATACATGGAATTAGACGAGGAAATGAAACCTACCTACTCGGTGATTTCTGCTTTTGACGATTTGTACTGCAACATCAAATCAGTCGAAAAATCCCTTACGCAACTAAAGGTCAACACAGAGAATAATCCTAACATTCATAGAAAATTACCACCATTAGAATTAGCCTCTTTCGACGGTACCCCTAGTAAGTGGACCGTATTTTATCAGAACTTCAAAAATCTCATTCATGATAACAGCCACATCACCGCAGCCGAAAAGGCGCAGTATTTAATTGGCAAATTATCAGGAAAAGCCCTAACCGTTTGTTCTGGCATTCCGCCTACTGGCGAAAATTACAAAATTGTTTGGTCTTCACTCATTGAAAAGTATCAGGACATTCGAGTGCAAGGTTCCGCATACTTAGAACAAATGTTACATTTTAAATCTCAGTCAACAGACACATTTTTAGATCAATTTTGTTCAGCAGAAGCTGCTTTACGACGCTTAGAGTTCGATGACCTTTCCGATTTTATTATTACGCATATTGCACTTAGCAAGCTAGATAAAGACACTCTCACTATTTTCGAACAAACTTACAGACATATTAAAATTCCGACCTTCTGTCATCTCAAACAATTTATAAATGAACAAAATAAAATTCACACTTTACGTTCCCTTAGCAACACTAATAAACAAACTTATAACCATCCTAATAAAAACGTAAACTCGTATAAAAGTTCGAAACCCACTCACTCTTTTGTTTTAAATGACAATAATTCTCATTCTCAAAATAATTACGCATCTACTAGTACTAATCAATCTCATAATACCTACATGCATTCGTCACGTAATTGTTTAATTTGTAAAACTCAACCCCCGCACGGTTTATATAAATGTTCCAAGTTCTTATCTGTTAACGCACAAACTCGCAATGAATTAGTTTTGAAAAATAGTTTCTGTTTGAATTGCTTAGGTTTCCATCACGTTAAATATTGTAAATCTCAGAATCGTTGTTCGATTTGCAAACGCAAACATCACACTCTTTTACATATAGATAATTATCAATCGCAAAATACATTCAACAATAATAATCAATCTATGCATGTTCAGTCGTTCGTGCCTTCTGTCGCCACACGCCGTATAACAATAATAATGAGGGTGTAACTTATTCTATGACAGCATGTGAGACATAGATATATAATATAATGTTCCCTGGACAGAACAACTATGATAAACTACTCTTGGAGAGCTGCACGTATGTGGACAACACTTAGGAACATTGTTCCCAGTTACTCTCCGTCGCTCCCAGGTGAAGACTACGAACTTGCCTTCGTAGTCCTCTAGAAAGCCACACGCATGTGATACATTCTAATGGACATTGGCTCGGGACCGCAGTCCCTGTGTTGGACCTCCACCTCCCCTACAGTCCTACCCTGGCCTTCCGTTACTACTACAATGTCCATCCCTGGGGGAGCGACCTCAACTAATAACTCATGTAGCTATCTCATAAGATGCTATGTCCACAGAACACTACACTGACTTTATGCATGCGTGATAATAGAACACAACTCACCAGGTTTGCGTTAGCTATATTACCACTAAACGTCGTCCTCTCGTTTCTCGCCATCGTTCCTCAGTAGAACTGATGGCACCGCTTCGCACCTCGGCTCGTTGGCATCTGAAAACCCGCCTTTTCTCTCCCGCGGTACACAACCAAAAAATGTCCGTCACGCAATCCCGCCAACGGTCCACCACAGACACACAAAGACACAAAGTTACTTATCGATTGCTAAACTCGTATCGATAACAATATCAAGTTATTTACATTACGAATTTTAATACTTACGATTGGCACTTAATGAACTGAACTCGCGAACTTCGCGACACTCCCGAAGCCGAGAAAAAGTGACACCATACCACCTTATGGTGGCGCAAGCGATTCTTCTACTGTAATAAACTGGTATGTGTACAGTAGTGATTATTTTACCAACTGTAGTGGTTCCACTTCTCAAGTCGTGGTGGTCATCCAAGATCTTGGAGGGTTTCATCAATCCCAAGTGTTGGGTTTCAATGAAAAGACTCATTAGGGAATTGTAAACTTTAATCAACTTTACTTGGATTACTTGGATCAACTTTAATATACATGACAAGAGAGTTACACTCAGTAGTTCTACATTGTTACTATAGATGTATCTAAAAGACAAAAATCAGACGCATAGGTACAGGCAAGTCTAATATACAACACCAAGTGGTGACAAACTTTGTTTATTTGCTTCATTGAGGTCACGCAGAAGGCTCTCTGTTGTTATGTCAGCTTCCGAAGAGTACAAGTAAGCTATAGATACCAACAACAACTTCCCTAGTGCTGCACGCTGAAGTTGACTTCCAGCTGGAGTATAAACACCAATCTGACCATGCCTCTAACGCAAGTCAGTGAGACACTAGCTTTCAACATATGTAACTGTTGACAGACGACTCAACTCCAGACGACAGCTGTTAAAAACATTTCCATTATTTTTAATTTTCCAAACAGTAGAACCACAACATATAGAATATTCCATATGTTTCAAGTGCGAACCGCTTCCATGGGCAACAACAGCGCACACCTTCCGAACCTGTGACAAACAGCGCCACATCCAAACCCAGGGCAACCTCCCAATCTGGGCGACATTTAACACTGTCGTCCTAAGCCGCTATCATGACACCTGGATGTGTCCAGACCTCCCAACCGAGAAAAAGAAAAAAAATATAAGTGTAGAATGTCGGACTGACTGTCAAAATGCCCAATTATTCTGTCCTTTACTAGAAATACATCATGGAAGGTTAAAGGCGTCCGCTATTTAAATAATTAAATGCACATTTAATTCTACATAAATTCATAAAATTTATTACTAACCATCTGAAATGTAACACAGTATTAAGCAAATAGGTAAATTTCATTTCATTTCATACATTATAAACAACACATAATGTAATACACACATAATAACCCGTTTGGTTTACATGTAAACATATACCTTACACAACGCTCCTGGTCTTGGTATTCTCGAAGCTACCGCTTCCCATCAAAGCCCGACAAACCAGTCACAATCAAATCTCAATTGTCACGTCATACATTGATGGCGTCTGAGCTTTATAGTGTCTTTTACTAACACTATAACTAAGAGCATTGTTTGTTACTAACACTTTATGGATGAATAATCTGTAGATCAAGCCAATTAACATTTTGACATTTTGTAGGCACCCTAATTCGCTAAAATAGTGTAGTAGTATTAGTAATAGTGAAGACTACAGTGGGTACAATCACTTTGCTTGTTTCACTTTCACCTTATCAACGTAAAAAACTTAATTGCTATATAATCTTGCACTACCCTTATTTACTGTATAGGGTAAAATTATAGAATTGCTTAACAAATTAACCATTACATTCTCCATCAGCTATAAGAAATATATTTGTCATTACATTTAAATATTCATGTCAAGAATACTTTAGATAAAGAGCAAATTAGGTGAGAACTGTAATAAACAGGCAAGTTTGTTTGCCTATCACTTTGGTTACTTCCACTTGATAAACAAAACAAAACACTTTCTTTATCAAATAAGTATCACATCATTGAAATAAAATGATTACTTAGATATCTCGACTCAAAGGCGCACAGTATACCCACAGATTAAGTACCTATATGTAGGTATATCTGAGACACAAATTATACCAAACTATGAATATGTAATAAATAGCAATTAATACCGTCAATACCACTATGATATGTACATCTTGCTTGCTCAAGTTAACGGTTAATAGAACCAGAGTTTATATGATAGTCACAGTACACAACTATACCAATGTTTGCGAAGATAATTCAGACCAGTACCTATACCTTCCAGTGTCTCGAACAGAAGTTTATACAGAAGATTCAATTCAATTCAATCTCTTATTACTAAGTTCTTAAATAACTTATATACCAACTAAATGAGTATGGAATTTGTATAGAAATTGTATTAGGTATAACTTTATTAGTACTCACTAAATATTATTTAAGGTATCTAGAGGATATTTACCGTATTCAGTGGGTACCAACAAATTCTAGGCATTATATTGATACTGTATGTATCTACAAACAAACAATAAATATCATAACGCCGTGGACATAATATAAATTATAAAGTAAGTACCTACCTTCTTTAGAAATATAAACTAGACATCACCTTTCCATGTGCATAACCATCACCCCACTGAATTGCATGGAATGGAGTGCTATTCAGCACAACTCGGTATGACACTGGCTGAAGTGTTATTGAATTGTATCAAAAAGGTATTTAATTATACCAAATTATACTACTCTGCACCAACTATTGCATGTTGAGCCTGGTAATACGCACTGAAATACACACAATCAAAATAAATATACTTAGGTACTTATTATTAAAGTTTGCACTCTTTGGCCAAAGAATGAACTCATCCCTACAAGAGCTACATCCAATTAAGCCATTAATGCGCACGAGACATCTTTGGTGATAAAGGCAGCATAAGAATATTTCAATAAGTCTTTTAACCTGTCAAGATACGTCGTATACCGTAATAACCCAGTTTATTACAGTTACAGTACAGTTTATTTTATAGCAATAATTATGATCGAAATAAAAGGTTCAAAGTTGTATGGAAATGTGTCAGCACCGTTTCTTCAAATGGCTCATCTCTTGCTTTTTATTCGTGTAACTGTTCATATACTTTAATTGTTAAATAAATTAAATTACAATAGTTTAGTATCACTACTGGCGTATTTTTCATTCATTTCATAAACAAATACCTACATTGTGTTTCTAAACGTAAGTAGTACTAACTATAACTCAATAATAGTTATGAACTAAATTCAAAACAAATGCTCAATTTCTCAACACTAGGTATACAGCCGATAGGTACCATCATCAACAGTGGACACGCGAACGTGTGCCACACCTAAAAACAGACTTTCGTACTAACAGACATAGGTAGTGAAGTGACAAGATATTGCTACACTTCGGGCACATGTTATTTGCACCGCCCGCCGCGCCGTAAAACTTAACATTTTCGAAGTACGGAACAGCTTTGCTATTATAAACGCACTAAAATAAAATCACTTATTATATTCACCTGAAAAACGCATACATTGTAGAAAATTAAATCTAAGCGAAAGTCGTTTAGATATCATCTCCAATCTCACCACTGTAATCATCCTCGTGATTACCAAAATACAATACAATCTGGAACTAGTGTGTAGCCCTCAACTTAACCGCCTACCATCGGTTTAGCGGGTAGATACTCCAAAACTTAATACACAATTGTTATCGTATTAAAAAATATAATTAATTACCCTCCTTCGAACTATCGTATGTTAACAGATGGGTACTCGACTTTCAAGTGTTTAACTAATAAAAGTCTAGACCACCTTAACCTATTAAAACAAAACATAAAAACTAGAAAGTAAATTTCGGTTATACGTATCACTCAATCTAATGAAGTCTTGTTAAGAGGCAAGGTATAAGATGCAATACTTCAAATCAATTTCATCAAATTATCTTTGTCAGCCATTAACTGAAAATATCTCCACTCCATATTCCACGAAACGACCACACAGCATATGATAACACTTTACCAATCTGCCTTACTTGGTTAAAAGGTAAGCAAGTCAGTTATAACCGTAAAGGTGTTATATATTAGAAAATAAGTCAAATCATAAAACACTTACCAACAATATATAAAAACTGCATAACGACAATTGGTAGTCTCTCCCCCTTTTGTTTTTACCAATATCAAAAATAAAGAAAAATAAGAAGGGTAATAAACTACAGACAAATCATTTATTTGAATGCGACATGATTATTCATGTTCATCATACCTTCGATGGCTCGACGACAAATTGCTAGAGTATCACATAGTAAAGTAAGAATATGCGGGCAGTCATCAATTTTCAAACACATAAAGCTTAAAATGAAATATGTCCGGAAGTAAAACTAGCACGATAAAACAAAGAGGCTTTAACGCACCTCCCCCCTTTTTTTTGTTGCTAAAAATGGCACCCGTTAAGCATGAGATTCCAGACACAATTGATTCTTCCATTGTCATCGCCCCCCGGTGGTATATTACCGGGTAGGTATCAAAATATAACGAAAGTTGCACGTTATAACCACAAGGCATGGTAACTCCAATAAACGTTATAACGAATAGTAAATTAAAACGAAAAAACACGTTATTATAAAACATCACGGTAGTACAGATGACACGTGATAACGAGTAGTAAATTGTAACGAAAACTGCAAGATGAAATAAATATCACATAAATACAAATAGCACATCATAACGTTTAGTAAATTGTAACGAAAATTGCCCGCAGAAATAAAAATAAAAATCAATACACATAACACACATCATAACAAGTAGCAAATCTCACGTTAAAAAGTAATAAATATTAAAATAAATAAAAACACGTTATAACGAGCGGTAAGCCGCACGCTACACTATAAATAAGTAAATGACTATTTATTTAGCGTAATGCAATTCTCAATATCATCCAAGATTAATTAATAGTCATACGAGTAGTTACATATTGATATGATATATTGTTACTCAATTCAAGAGGTAATGGGAAGCCACCGTCAAAATCGACTAATTTTGCCATGAAATGCAGCAATCTACTTTTTTTATTTTGGGGTTAGGACTCAAGTGTAATTGTTCGGCCTTGCCACTTTTCGTTATACCGCGAGGTGCCGCGACACACTCGCGGCAGCGTATGAGGAATTCCAAACGTCCCATACGCCATCACAGAGCAGATAAAATATTAGGTTTTTAGCCGAGAGGCGACGCATCGTCTGCACGGCAGCATATGTGGGAATTTAAGGCGGACATCCAGCATATGCCTCCCCAGAGCACATAAAATATTGGGTTTTTAGCCGTGAGGCGACACATCGTCTGCATGGCAGCATATCTGGGAATTCAGGGCGGACATCCAGCATATGCCTCCCCAGAGCACATAAAATTTTGAGTTTTTAGCCGAGAGGCGACGCATCGTCTGCACGGCAGCATATCTGGGAATTCAGGGCGGACATCCAGCATATGCCTCCCCAGAGCACATAAATTATTGGGTTTTTAGCCGAGAGGCGACGCATCGTCTGCACGGCAGCATATCTGGGAATTCAGGGCGGACATCCAGCATATGCCTCCCCAGAGCACATAAAATATTGGGTTTTTAGCCGGGAGGCGACGCATCGTCTGCACGGCAGCATATGTGGGAATTCAGGGCAGACATCCAGCATATGCCTCCCCAGGCCGAACCATTCATCGAATTTTAGCCGAGAGGCAACGCATTACCTCCTCGGCAGCATATTTCTATCATATGCCTTCCCATGCCTACTCTTACATCTCAATACTTCTGGCGAACGGCTCTTCGCCGGCGGCATCCCAGCACCTCCACCAATATGTCGCCACACGCCGTATAACATTAATAATGAGGGTGTAACTTATTCTATGACAGCATGTGAGACATAGATATATAATATAATGTTCCCTGGACAGAACAACTATGATAAACTACTCTTGGAGAGCTGCACGTATGTGGACAACACTTAGGAACATTGTTCCCAGTTACTCTCCGTCGCTCCCAGGTGAAGACTACGAACTTGCCTTCGTAGTCCTCTAGAAAGCCACACGCATGTGATACATTCTAATGGGCATTGGCTCGGGACCGCGGTCCCTGTGTTGGACCTCCACCTCCCCTACAGTCCTACCCTGGCCTTCCGTTACTACTACAATGTCCATCCCTGGGGGAGCGACCTCAACTAATAACTCATGTAGCTATCTCATAAGATGCTATGTCCACAGAACACTACACTGACTTTATGCATGCGTGATAATAGAACACAACTCACCAGGTTTGTGTTAGCTATATTACCACTAAACGTCGTCCTCTCGTTTCTCGCCATCGTTCCTCAGTAGAACTGATGGCACCGCTTCGCACCTCGGCTCGTTGGCATCTGAAAACCCGCCTTTTCTCTCCCGCGGTACACAACCAAAAAATGTCCGTCACGCAATCCCGCCAACGGTCCACCACAGACGCAACCATAGATACAAGGCATAGACACAAAGTTACTTATCGATTGCCAAACTCGTATCGATAACAATATCTAGTTATTTACATTACGAATTTTAATACTTACGATTGGCACTTAATGAACTGAACTCGCGAACTTCGCGACACCTTCTCATACACTGAATAGTACACCACCATCGCATAGTAATAATAATAATAGGCGATGCGCTCCTGTCTCGCACGTTGACCCGTCACTTGATTCGTCTCGCGCTCCAAACCATATTCAACCTAATCGCTCATGTACTCAAGGTTCAGATTCGCATGTTGATAATTCTAGAAATCTTTCTTTATCAGTTACAACTCAATTACCTAATAATAAAAATACTACCGTCCTTTTACCTACCGCATCTGTCTATGGATATAATAAATTAGGACATAAACGTTCGCTACGCGTATTTTTGGATACTGGCTCAATGAGTCACTTTATTACTAAAAATTGTTGTGATCGATTAAATTTAATAATTACGCCCGCTTCTTCTACGATTAAAGGTATAGATTGTGCGGAAAGTACTTCACTTGGTTGTGTAACATTTACGATTCAATCTCGCTTTGACGAACGCTGTCAGTATACAATTAAAGCCCGCGTGATAGACACTATCACGGACTATTTACCTAACGCAGCCATTGATGTTTCTCAACTGACGCATTTACGTGGTTTGCCTATGGCCGACGATGGTTTTTGTTCACCGTCAGGCGTTGACTGTCTCATAGGCAATGAGTTATTCCCCTTCTTACTCGGTAGTAATAAAATATGTTCGCCGCACTCGTCGGTCGTCGCTTTAGAGTCTACGCTCGGCTACATTGTTATGGGAAGAGCCGAATGTGAAACGTCGCATTGCAGTTCTATTATTAATAATAATAAAACATTTTTTTGTGCTATGCAAACGCATCATTTAGATTTAGAAAATTTAACGCAACGCTTTTGGGAACTTGAAAATGTTCCTAATAAAAAACACATTAGCCCGGAGGATGAAAGTTGTGAACGCATCTTTCAATCATCATATTCGCGTGATAACACCGGTAGATATACCGTGTGTCTCCCGTTCAAGTCTCAACCGTCGGAACTCGGAGATTCTTATAATATCGGTAAGAGACGCTTCTTTAACTTGGAAAATAAATTAAACGCTTCGCCTAACTTACGTAAAGATTATAACGCCGCGCTTCAAGATTATATTAATCAAGGTTATTTGTCGAAATTAGATGCCGCTTCTCCTCACGATAGGTCTTATTATATACCGCATAGGGCTGTTATTCGTCTCGATAAAATTACGTCAAAAACTCGCGTAGTTCTAGACGCTAGCTGTAAGACAAGCTCAGGTAAATCGCTTAACGATTTGCTATATGTAGGGCCTAACCTTCAACAAAATATATTTTCTCTTTTAATTAATTTACGCATGTTTTCAACCGCATTATCAGCTGACATCGAAAAGATGTTTTTCCAGGTAAAACTTACTAGTGATCATCAACCATTTCAATGTATATTATACAGGTTCGATTCCCATTCAGATATCGACACTTTTCAGTTCAATAGAGTTTCTTTTGGAATATCCAGTTCGCCATATCTCGCAATGCGTGTCGTGCGACAGCTCGCCGCGGACGAGCGCGAACGCTATCCACTCGCTGCCTATGAAGCCGAAAACCACATGTACACGGATGACTACGTTTCCTCTATTGATGGCGTAGCTAAAGCCGAAGAGGTATACCAACAAATGGTCGACATGTTCTTGGCCGGGGGCTTTAAATTAGTTAAGTGGATATCCAATGAACCGCGTCTGACGAATAAAATTCTCAATTCGCATAAAGATTCACAACTTGTTAATTTTGACGACACTAATTCACATACTAAAATTATAGGAATGCATTGGCGTCCTAGCGATGACGTATTTCTGTATAAAATAAACTTAAACGATAAAGTACAGTCGTGTACAAAACGCATAATCTTATCAGAAACCGCTCGCTTGTTTGACCCGCTTGGTATAATAGGTCCAGTAACCGCTTATATGAAGCTGTTAGTACAGCAGTGCTGGCAGTTGAACCTTGGCTGGGATGACCCTGTCCCTGACAGTATTTATCAAAAATGGAATCAATTTCGCTTGGAAATGCCGTATCTCCAAAATTTAAAAATATCTAGACACGTAGGTATCACGGCAGGTGTTCATATATCTCTAATAGGTTTCGCAGACGCCAGTGAGCTATGTTATGGAGCCGCTGTTTACATCAGAGTGAGCGATGATAATAACCATAATAAAAGTATCGTGCATCTTCTCGCCTCTAAGTCCAGATTAGCGCCTCTGAAAAAGATTTCACTAGCCCGTCTCGAGCTCTGCGCTGCTCTTCTTTTAAGTAATTTAATTACCGCTGTTCATGAAACATTAAGTTTACGTTTTGAAATAAATTCAATTTACGCTCTTTCGGACTCCACCGTCGCGCTGACATGGATCCATTCGCCCGCTTTTAAGTTTCATACTTTCATCGCAAATAGAATAACCGAAATTAACGCTAAACTTCCCGCTAATCACTGGTATCACATTAGCGGTAATGAGAACCCCGCAGACATTATATCTCGCCCTTTGACACCTTGTTGTTTATTAAATAATACTATGTGGTTTCACGCACCGCATTGGCTAACTGAGCCTATTTCAAATTGGCCTTTAGCCCCTTTTCAACCGTCTCTAAGAGTAAGTGATTTCTAAGAAACAAAAATTGTTACGCTATTAACAGATGTTCTTCCGCATGATGATAACCCGCTTCAAAAATTGATTGATAAATTCTCAAAATACAAAAAGTTATTACGCGCAACAATTTATGTTTTACGCTTTGTCAAGATTTTACCCATCTCTTGTTCTATTCAGACTTCAGACTACGATTTCGCCGAGTTTTATCTAGTTCGGTTTATTCAAAATAAATATTTCGCTAATGATATTTCTGCACTTAAAAACAATAAACGCGTCAGTAAAACTCTATTAAAACTTCACCTATTTATTGATGAAAATAATGTGTTACGCGTGGGTGGTCGTTTAACTCATTCTCAACTTAATTACGGACAAAAGCATCCGATGATTCTTCCCGCTAAAGATCACTTCACTCAGCTCATTGTTGATGATTATCATTTCACTAACCTTCATACAGGTGCCGCTCTTTTACACTCACTACTTCGACAAAAGTTCTGGATTCTTGGTGCAAGAAACCTAGTGCGCCAAAGAGTACATCAGTGTAACATCTGTTTTAAGCTTAACCCTAAGTCTCCGACGCCTCTTATGGGCGACTTACCCGCGTTTCGCGTTTCTGAAGCCAAGGCTTTCGTTTACACCGCAGTCGACTACGCTGGTCCTTGTTATATTACTCATATTAGACGCCGAGGTATAAAAAGTCATAAATCGTATATTTGTCTCTTCGTTTGTTTAACAACAAAAGCTCTTCATCTCGAGCTAGTCTCCGATTTAAGCTCTGATCTTTTTCTCAACGCTTTCAAACGCTTCATTAGTCGTAGAGGCCCCGTGTCAATGATTTACAGTGACGGAGGCACCAATTTTATAGGAGCTAAACGAAAATTAGATGAGATTTATACATTGCTAGAGTCAGAGTCGCATAAAAATTTTATAGGTCAACAATTAGCTGAGCAACGCATTAATTTTAAGCATAGTCCGCCGTATGGTCCGAATTTTAATGGGTTGAGCGAAATTAATGTCCGCTGTGTGAAAACTCACCTTTATAAGACCATCGGTAAACAAATTCTGACATATGAAGAGTTGAACACAATATTAGTTCAGATTAAAGACTACTGAACAGCCGCCCTTTGTGTGTACTTAGCTCAGATCCTACTGATATAAACGCATTAACCCCCAATCATTTTTTGAACGTAACTCCGCTTAAATTTCTTCCCGCTGAGGATTTTACCAATTTACCTGATAACCGCTTAACTCGCTTTCAGCTTTTAACTAAGCTCACGCATAGCTTCTGGCGCCGTTGGAGCCAGGAATACCTTACTTCTCTCCAGCAAAGACAAAAATGGAATTCTCCGTCCAATCCTGTCAATATAGGAACTGTTGTCATAGTGAAGGACAACCATACGCACCCTCATTGCTGGCCTTTAGGTGTAGTCGAGGAAGTATACCGTATAAGCGGAAAAGATAACGTTATACGAACGCTAAAAGTGCGAACTTCAAATGGCAGTTTTATCCGCCCAGTGGTTAGAATTTGTCCTCTTCCTCTCCAATAACAGTTTAATAATTTAAATACCACATTTATTAGATTATACCATATTAAACTAATTTACGCAATTTTATTTTTTTAATTTAATTTATCTTAGGTAGAGGAAACCTCTAGGCCGGGGGAGTTGTTAACGCCATTCATTCGTCACTCATTTGTTTATATTTATAATATTTAAAAGTATCTATTTTGATTACACACGCATACTCAAAACGCATCTACACGACCCTTTCCCGCGCTTCCTTGCGCCCCTATCTCCGCACCTCCGCACCGACGCCGTATCAGTGAAATAAACCGCTCCCGCTTAAAATATTCGCTAAAACTATATTAAAGCTAATTGATCGCCGCGAGTGTATTAAAACATCTCAAAAACCAACTGATCTTGTGTGTGAATAAACAAAACCCAGTTATACAGTCCACTATCGAAGAAATTGGAGTTTTCAAGTGTAAGCCGGCTAACCGCCATTGCATGGAAGAAAAGGTACTGTGCAGCTTATATTCTCCTTTCCTCTTATCCTCAAACGCCCACACAAGTGGTATGCTCAGAAAACCCTTAGCAAAAGCTGAGGAGTTGCCGAGCGTAGTGGCCGGGGCAGTGGCGGGCGACTACTGCACCATCTGTGGGGACAAGTTTGCCTTGGTGTACAAAGACGATGATGACGAATGGCACCTGAAGAACTATGTGCCTCAACGACAAGAATTGTCACCCGATGTACCTCGAGAAATAACGAAACTGTACCTATCTACTTCAGGATTTGTAACTTGTCCTGTTTAATTGATAATTTCAAACTCAGACTCAAACTTTTATTGCACCATAATGTTACAATTAGGTCATAAGGCTTAAAGCTAAACATGGTTCATCATGGACCCTGTCGGGCACAGCAAATGCAGCAAAAAGAGAGGAGAGGATATACAATACTATTCCTACTATACAATAATTTAAAAGGTGTTAATAGTATTTTTTTAAAAAAACAAGTATAAAAATAATTGCAAATAATAATAATAATGATAAAAAAAATACAAGTACAAATTTCAAAATGTCAAATAATACAATAATAATGTCAGGTTTTGTAAATATTAATATTATTATGTCAATAAGTTAAATAATAATTATAATGTCACAAACTAAATCTAGGCTTAAAGCTACGGATAACATCCGTATGTTTGATTCATTTTGTAGTAAATAATAAATTAGTCAAATTTAATATGGTTTGAAAATGTCAAGTTGATTATTAAGACGTCAAAAGTAATGAAATAAAATAATTTCTGGTTTTACTTATTATTATGTCAAGTTTTAGTCTGTTTTTATTTTAATGTCATAATTTTAATAAGTCAGTGAGTATTTTTGCGTTGATAAGTGTTAGTTGTGTGTCAAAATTTTAGTTAAGTATTTAAGTAGTATTTTTATTTTATTTTTAAAAAATTGTCGTTTAAATATTCATCTAAATTATAATAAGCTTTCTCAGTCAAAACGGTTTTCAATTTTTTAGTGAATTTTAGAAAATCTGTGACATTTTTCAAACTATTTGGAAGTTTGTTGTAAATTTTGATGGCCATAACATATGAACCCGTGCTATGTAATTTTAATTTTGATTGCGGCAGCATTAATTTATTTAAGTGTCTGGAGGGGTATCTTCTTGGTACGTCACTTTTTTTTGTGAAGAAGTTTTGATATTTTTTGACAAATTTACATAATTCTAATATATACAGCGAGGTCAAAGTTAAAATTTTGTACATAATGAAATATGGCTTACAGCTACATGTTACGTCTATATTTGCTAGGATTCATATCTATTTTCTGTTTTATGAAAATGGTCTGTATATCTGTGCTGCTTCCCCAAAGTATAATGCCATACGATAGCCACGAGTGCGCGTAAGCATAGTATGCAGCAATAGCACAATTAAGGTTTGTACCTTTCTTTAGTTCTCTTAAAGCATATGTAAAAGAAGATAATTTTGTACTTAACTTTTGTATATGACTTTTCCAATTTATATTGCTATCTATGTTTAACTCAAGCAGTGAGAAGGTTGTCGCGCATTCCATTGGAGTATTTTTATACCAAAAGTTTACATTCAGCGGTAATATTTGATGAGGTCTAAACTGTATTTATCTATGTTTTTGAAAAATTTATTTTTAAGTTACTTTATCCAATTCGTAACATTATTAAATATTGCTGTGAGCTGTTGGTTCAGATTTTTTTCGTCCGTACACGAAGTTAAAATAGACACATCATCGGCAAACAAGACACAAGACTCAGTACTAAAAATTTTTGGAAGGTCATTAATGTAAATAAGGAACAATATGCACCCCAAAACACTGCCCTGCGGTATGGAATGGCTTACACTCTGTACCTTCGAGCGTACATTTCGTATTTCTCCACTTTTCCTATCGTAATGTTCAATTTCAACATACTGTTGTTGGTTCTCTAAGTATGACGCAAACCATTTATGGGTTATACCCCTAATACCGATGTCATAAAGCTTATCGAGCAGAATCCCAAACAAAACCTGATCGTATGCCTTGGTCATATCTAATAACACCCCTATAGCATATTTTTTTGAGTCTAATATATCCAATGTGTCCTGTATGTATTTGTATACAGCTAAAGTAGTGGATCGATTTTTCCTGAATCCGATTTTGACAATTATCAAAGATGTTATATTTTTCGCAGAAGGAATACAAGCGATCATACATCACACATTGCCTTTTCAAATACCTTTGCAGACGTTTTTCTTAACTAAAAGCTGTAATAAAAGATTTAATTGAATATAAAAGGTATCAACCATTCTCCCATTCTAATAAATAACTATTAACAATATGTTATATTTGATTATCTCTATACTACACATTTCAACAACGTATTCCACGGACAGGTCCACAATATCTTGACGTTCAATAAATTCTAAGCGCAGTCACACACCTACCGGTTCTTGCATTCTACCTAGAAAGGATCATAAAACCGGAATGCAAGAATGCAATACAAAATGTACTACCCGTCACACACCTACCGGCGAGAAACGGAAAGAACGCCCGGTAAGCAAGCCACCGGCCGACGTCACCAGTTTGGGGCGGGGCCCGGTAAGAAAGAGGCGGGCGTTACGTACTAACTCCGTATATCGTCACACACAGCCCGTTTTCAACGCGGTGCCGGCCGCCGGCGACTTTTAACCGCCATTGTAAAAAGGAGGAAGTTATATTGTATTATTAATAATAATATCCACTGTACGTATTTTTTTTGTTCATCGTTTTCTCTGTCAATTGTGAACCGATTTTCAAAATTCTTTTTTTATTCGATATTTTGATTTTATTTCGAAAAATGCTTCCAGTATATGTGTTTTGTTATTCCAGCTTTGCATATTCTGGAATAGGATATTCAAGTATTTTTTATTATTTACGAAAGGAATCGTGTGCTATCACACGTCGTGTGCACACGATTCAGATTTTTGTTATCAGATTACATCAACCATCATGCCTGGTCTGGTGGCCCTTCTGGACAGTGTACCATGCTCGGGGTGCAGCATTCGTTTCCCACCGAAAGAGACCAAGTAGAATTCTAGACACCTCGACTGGCACTTCCGCCAGAACCGAAGTCGACGCGAGAATGGGGTCTCACAGCACTGGTACTGCACCCACTCTGAAAGGCTCCAGTCCAAGGAAGATGGCGGAGATATAGAAAAGACAGGTCCGTTCACTTATCATTTCGGCTCTTGGAATATTTTTATTCAGTATTATTTTGCTAAATAAGGCATAATTTTTTTTTTGTTTACAGACAAAATCTGGTTCGAGACGAGCGGTATGCTCAAAAAGCCCCTCGCAAAAGCCGAGGAGTTCCCGAGCGTAGTGGCCGGGGCAGTGGCCGACGACTACTGCACCATCTGTGGGGACAAGTTTGCCTTGGTGTACAAAGACGATGATGACGAATGGCACCAGCAGAACCGTGTGCGCCTCAACGACAAGAATTGTCACCCGATGTGCCTAGAGAACTGCAAGGTACTACATAATATACAACTTTATTTGTGTAACTACAGTGACGCAAATAAAGTTGTATACAGGGTTACAGGGAAAGTCGTACAGAATATTAAAGGACGTTATTATTCAGGTCATTTCTGATGGAATTGATCCTGTAATATGGTATCCGAAACTTAACCGTTATAAACATGGATTAGAGATAATATATATGGTTATGAAGATATTGAATTTCAAAGATATTTTTTAAAAAACCTTTTTATTTTGGATTTTTATCGATTTTTTTGCGGTTGGAGCTACTAGGGTCCGGTTTTTTATGTGCCCAGTTACAAGACATGTCAATTCATAAAAATGATCAACAAAAACTGAACCTACTACTAACAGCTTACTAAAACTGCTCGACAACGGTTGGAATTAAAGAATTTTCACTAAGTGTTTTTATAACTTTGAATACCTTTTTTTTAAAAAACATGTATGGAACTTATTCAGCAAGTAATTTTCAAAACTTCTACGTCTTTTTAGCTATTCAAAAAAGTATAACATCTAACAGGTATGGTCATAAAATCTTAAAATAATGTTATTTGAATAAGCCCAAGTGGCAGTACATCATAACGGAACTTCGATACAAAAGAATCCGGTTTACTACCTGGCACCTTTAAACAATGAAAAACATACAGACGAATTGATAACCTCCTCCTTTTTTGAAGTCGGTTAAAAAGGATCAGGTAGGTATTTTTGTGCTCGGGAGACTTGCGGTCTCAGACACTTTGAATTTTTGAATCGTCAAATCGTGGCGGTTAGTCTGCTTATGTGATTCGTCCGTGGTAGATGTGTTTTTCGTGCTCTCCGATATTTTTCTGTAAAAACGCGACTTGGCTTGGATTTTTGGACTGTTTCATCTTCTGTGTGATGGGGCTTGCAACTGGACTTTGATTTGTACTGTGAACATGGCGACATTTACCAACGAGGAATACGCTGACATGCTAATGTGTTATGGATTTTGCGAACGAGTGTCGTTGCGTGCACGCAATGAATACATGCTACGGTAACCTACTCGCCGAGTACCTGATATTGACGTATTCGACAGAGTTTATCGAAGACTACGAGAAACTGGTTCTGTTCAAGTACGATGGACTGACATGGGATGACCTCGAATTCTCTATGACGACCAAGAAAATGAAATACGACGTCTCTTTGAAGCCGACCCAACCACGTCAACAAATATTGTCGCTTTGCGGCTTGGTATTTCCCAGTGGAAAGTGTGGTTCGTGATGCACAGTTCTGGGCAATACCCTTACCATTACACGCCAGTGCAAGTAATTGAACGACGATTGACGAGGAGCCCTGATTTAACGCCGATGGATTTTTATTTGTGGGGTCATATGAAAAACATTGTATATATGGGCGCCAAACCTTTGGTGTTTATTATAAATCGGAAATAATTATTGTGATAGTGTTATTATATTAGTTTTAAGCAAAAATATGTTAAATTCATATTTCTCGTTAGTGCTGACGACTACCGGTAACCGTTTTTATATTAATTGAGAAAATGTAAATTCTGCAATTTTTGTTACAAATAGTAAACTTGTACGTGGTGTACAGGGATCTCTAATTGTCCGACCGTTGACTTAATAAAGGGTTTTCCAATAAGAGGTGTTCTTTTGATATTCAAAGAAAAAAATGCCTTTTTTTAATATAAATGATCGGATGTTTATTTCATTATAAAGAGGAAGGTATGCGGTTAATAGTGGACAAAATAACATCAGAAAAATGACCACCACGCTTACAGGACCATATCCTTTTCATGAAATTTTCCATAACCAAATCACATAGTGGCCTCGATAGCCTCACGAATTCCATCTTTGAGGTCTTGAATTGACGCTGGGCTGTTGGCGTAGAACTTCTCTTCCACTTGTCCCCAAAGGAAGAAGTCGCAAGGTGTTAAATCACAAGATCTCGGTAGCCAATTGTGATCACCTCTTCGAGAGATAACACAGTTACGGTGAATGGATTGCGCTATCGAGAGATGATTAATGTTTTTTTAGGGCCGGAATTGGATGGTATTGATCTGGACAACGTTTGCTTTCAACAAGACTGCGCTACGTGCTACACAAGCAACGAAACCATCTTTTACGGGAAAAGTTTCCGGACCGTGTTATCTCTCGAAGAGGTAATCACAATTGGCCACCGAGATCTGGTGATTTAACACCTTGCGGCTTCTTCCTTTGGGGCCACGTGAAAGAGAAGGTCTACGCCAACCGCCCAGCGTCGATTCAAGACCTCAAATATGGAATTGGTGAGGCTATCGAGGACACAGGGCAGCCACTATACGATTTGGTTATGGAAAATTTCATGAAAAGGATATGGTCCTGTAAGCGTGGTCATGGTGGTCATTTTCCTGATGTTATTTTCCACTATTAACCGCATACCTTCTTCTTTATAATGAAATAAACATCCGATCATTTATATTAAAAAATTGCATTTTTCTTTGAATTTCAATTTCAAAATAACACCTCTTATTGGAAAACCCTTTATAGAGATATACACAATTATTGTAAAGCACATGTAGATAGTCAATGGCATAGAGAACCAAGTTCAGTTGCCAATTTTTCTGGCAACGTAAAAACAAATGTACAGGTTGCTTTGTAAACAGGCTACGCAAAACTTATCGAAGAGAACAGAAATACGTTACAACCTATTGTTAATACAATGATTTTTTGCGGTACTCACGATTTGCCATTGAGAGAAAAAGAAAACGATGAAGGCGTTTTTCGCGATTTGTTGAAAATAAAAATTGATTCTGGTGATGAAATTTTGCGATAACACTTAGAAAAACGCCATAAAAATGCTCAATATACGTCCCCAAAAATACAAAATGAGATTTTAAATATATGTGTAGTTCTAATTCGAGAAAAATTGGTCGATGATGTTAAGGTTGCAAGTGCGTACAGCATTTTGGCTGATGAAACAGCTGATATTGCAGGAAAGGCACAACTATCAATAGGTCTCAGATATTACGATCAAAAGGAAAAAAATGTTAAGGAACAATTTATCGGTTTAGCCGAATTACAAAAATAGATGCTCAAACAATAGCTACTGAAATTAATGGATTCATCGATGCCTTAAATATTGATGTTAACAAATGTGTAGGACACGGCTTCGACGGCGGGAAAAGATGGCGGAGTTCAAAAAATATTGAGAGAAACGTTTAAGGGATAGGATATTTAGGATATTTAGGGATAGGAGATTAGGGATATTTTTTTCAATGCGCCTGCCACAAGCTAGTAGTAAACGACTTAAATAATGTTCCTGAGATCCGAAACTGCATCGGAACTGTAAAAGATACGATATTTTTTTTTAGGGAATCAGTTTTGCGTCGAAAATATGTACCGAAAATACATTGCGACCATCTTGTTTCACACAGTAGTGTGAAACAAGATAGTCGCATAAATACGAAATGTTTAAAAACCATTTTGTGGAAATTGTGGAAGGTTTGGAAAAGCTTTCACAGGAAGTTAATTCTGGGATAAGAAAACTAGCTTTTCAATTGTTATCCGCATATTGGACAAACCACATTCATATTGTCTTTATGTATTATAGACAAATACAATCGCTGCTGCAACCCGTCGCAAACACATTGCAGTCTAAAACCTAACCAACCTAACCTAAACCTAATTTATTACATAAATCAGTTAAAATTATATTCTACTAATAATCATATATTCAAATATGGAGATAAGGCAAGAATTTTTTAAACTGATTACAATAATTGTTTTGACAACGATATAAGTAATGACTAAATTGCTTTAATTTAATGTTATAATAATTACCTATATATTTTTTCTAATCCAATTTATTTAATTTATTTCTTTTGACATAATTTTCATTACATTTTTACCAATTATATCCGCTACACGTTCATTATTTTGTAATTTTGTAAAGGCTATGCCCAAAAGGGTATCATGATGTACTGGATAATTTATGTAGTACTATCGCGTTTCACATTCATGAATGCAATAAACAATTTGACTTTGACTTTGACTTAAGACGTAATTAAGTGCGTAGAGCACATTCAAACCATAAAAACAGCAATTACGGAACTATAGGCTTTCTGCCGAAGAAGCACTGAAGAATTATTGAAATCCGGTAATGAAATTGCTAAGGTTTTAAATATTGAGCTGCGTCTTCCAAGGACTGGAAGCCGCCAACAATATAGGGGAAATCATCCAGCTGGTTCGCTAAGCGAATATTTTCGCCGATCGTTGTACGTTTTAGATTCATTAGTTTTGGATTCATTATCATGCTCATTAGAGGCGAGATTCGGTAAAGAACATTCACCAGCGTTTTCTCTTTCATTGTTACACGCTACTCAAATTATAAAAATTACAGCTCCTAAATTAAGGTAATGTGTGTGGGCGAAGTATCTAAATTTTATGAATTAGAAGGGATCACATCTGAAGCTGAATTATGGCGTACTTTTTGGGTTAACAAGCAGGACTTCGAAGATTTGGAGATAACGGAATTAATTCAACAAGCAGAATGTTTTAATCCGAAAGTGAACAGCCCTAGGAATTTTACTATAATGCCTTACTCCACGGCTTTTAACAATGAAAGATCATTCAGTACACTCAGACGCGTGAAAACGTGGCTGAGATCAACCAATGTCTGAACACAGGTTAAATGGACTTTGATTGCTCAGTGTAGGTAAGTACCTACATAAAAAAATTGTAAACAGTGTGGGCGATTCTTTCACGGAAGACGTTGAAAACCGTTTTTCAGAAGATCCTCGAAAATTACTTTTTAAGTAGAAGCGATTTAAATTAAATAAAAATGCATGCATAGTCAAATTTACTTTTATTTATTTAAATACCTATAGGTAAAGCAGATTTATTTGCGGCGGTTTGCCCTACACACTACATTACAAAAATACCTAATGTTTCATGTAGGTGTGTAGTGTGTATGACAAAGCAGCCGCGGACCTAAAAAATCTGACTTGCCCAACCCTAGGCCAGCCCCCTTATTCTCAACTGTCGGAAAGAATTCGAATTTCGGAAACTCTATACCTGTTACTTTTTATCGCGCTGTGTCAAAGCGAGACGGCATGTGACTTTTCGAATCGAATCCGTGATCCGACAGTTGAGAATAAGGGGGCAGAAGCTGGGTACGCCCATGCGCGGACGCATGCTGCAGCACGCTGTAGCACTGGCGGAACAAATGCGATTCCGTGCGGCCAGATGTAGCTCAACCCTAACACTGCACTGGTAACACTAAGCTTCTATAAATGGTATCTAGACGACACCCACTTTCACCATTTTACCAACTGATAAAGTCACTGTGCCTAAAACACAATGTGACGGTAGTTAACTTATAAACTTATCAAAGACACCTTTAGTCTTCCTGTGACCGCGGTTACTGTAAAGTAATCGAAACGTCGGGCGTCTAATTAATAATAATGTAACATCTAATTAAACGCGAGTTAAATCCGGGTATGTGTTTTCATTTCAAAAAAGTAATTACTGACGAGTTGTGGTTAGTATGAAAAGTAATAAATTGTTCTTAATCAAATATAATATACCAACTGTTTTACGAAAAATCCTCTGACAACTTTTAAGACTAGCCTGTTTTCTTTTGCATGGAAAGTCTTATTATTAGTATCAGTTTGTTTGTTTCCAAAAGTTTCAACTTGAGAATTTGTATGGAAAACTGTGCGACTAACATTGTTACGATTGAAAATAAGGATAAAAATTGACTAAGTATTTTTTTAATAAATAATAACATTGTGGTTTTTTTATCAATTGATATCTGAAATGCTTATGATAATAAATATTGTTTACTAAATAGATCTTGTCCCCTACATATCACAATTATGCGGCCATCGCGGGAACGGCAATGTATCTTTAATATTGTTAATCCTACAAAGCACTTGTAAAAGTCTCTCCAAGCCAAGTCCAAACCCAGCAGTCGGTATGTTACCATACTTTCTTAGTTCTAAATACCAATTAAGTCTGTCTGATGGTAGCTTTGCTTTTAGTCTTTCATAATTGTCCTCTCTCAGACTACCACCGACTACTTCTCCTGTGATGGGCGTGAGAAGATCTAGAGCATCCACCTGAGGAAAAAAGCAACAATCACATATTATGTAATTACTAAAATTAATTTGTGCTTTGTCACATTTGGTCCAGTGAATAAGAACAGATCTATTTTGCAATTGCAATATAACAAATAAGTTTGAATTGGTTAGCAATAAAAAATAATTAATATAACAAATAATTATTGAGTAGAGCCAAAGGCAAATTCACTAGTACCCTAGAAGCGGCAAAAGAAGGAGGGTTTGACCTCTAAAAAAGTGGGAAGATGCTGTCAAACTTTCTGCAGGTCCATATTGTCTATAGCTGCAAGAGATATTGGAAGAAGTTGAAGGAGGCCTATGCCCACTGAAGTTAGAAATTCAATTTAGTAAAAAATAATAAAGAACTTTTTTCAGAAGAAATGGCTGTTTCATTTTATTTTATTTATTTAATATTTTATTCGATTATAAATGAATAGGTTGAATGTACCAGCAAAGAAATAAGCCACCCTACCACACTAAAGATAATTGCTGCCTACTTGGGGTATCTTTCACCAATAAAATTTAAGGGTGTCTCTGAAACATTTTTATTAATTGAAAATAATGGAAAAATAAAAAACAAAAGCTAATACCTACTTAATTTATGTCAAAATGATTTTTTTTTTGAAAACAATGAAAAGCAATAACCTTTTACAAAATAATAAGGGTTTCCGATTGGTCAATAATTTAAGGTGAGGGGTCTGCTAAAGTAGTCAGTTTCAACTTTCAAGTGAAAATGTTTTGAAATTGGCAGGGCTGCTCTTTCTGTGATAGCAAATGCAAATAATTTCTTAAGCCGTGTAATATGCTCATTTCAATTCAAATCAAAGTCACTACATATTTAAGACAAATTCATGTCTGTATGTGAACAACCTCACATTTTGTGGTACAGGAACACCTACCTTGGTGTTGTCATCTTCACACTCCTTCATATAGAATGATTTCATATCTTTCGGCCATCTGACAATAAATACAGGGACTCCATTACAATATTCCACAAGGGCTAGCTCAAATTCTTTATTTATACCTTCCTCTGTTAATTTCAATCCCTTTTTTTGTATAATACTTCTAGCTTCGTCATAAGTCAAAGTAACAAATGATCTATCAATCCAAGACGGAAGTTTACTATTTTCTTTATCTATCATATACAAGTCAGCTTCATTGGAATCTCTAGTTTTTACAAATACATACTTCAATAATTCCTCTATAACTGTCTGCAATTCTTGTAAATTATTACAAAATGCCAATTCTGCTTCCAACATATAAAATTCTGACAAATGCAATCTTGATCTTGAGTTTTCAGCTCTAAATGTTGGACCGAGCGTATATACATTCCCCATTCCTCTACAAATGGCTTCCAAGTGCAACTGTCCTGATACTGTTAAGAATGTTTTTGATCCAAAGTACACAGAATCTTTATCTTTACCCTCCTGCATCATAGCTTTAATTGTATTTTCATTATCTGGCTGTACCTTGAACACTTCTCCAGCACCTTCACAGTCATTTGATGTTAATATTGGAGTGTGAATATTTATGTAATTTTTTGAATAAAAAAAGTCACTTATATGTCTAATGACAGCATCTCTTATTCGTAAAATAGCAGATATATAATTTGTTCTTGACCTTAAGTGTAAATATTGGCGAATATACTCCGGCGGGTGTATCGTCCTCGGAATGAATGGGTAGCCATCTAATACGACACAAGAACCTAAAACTTTAACACTGTCAGCAACAAGTTCTACTTGTCCTCTTGGACTTTTGGATAGTTTACCGGTGATGTGAACTGAACTGCCATACGTTAAGTCGTCTGTTTGAAGATTCTTATGTATGACTACCTGCAACTTCTTAGCACACGAACCGTCACTGATATCTGCAAAGATTATCTCTTTTTGACTTCGTAAGCTCTTTATCCAGCCCTGGAAAGATAAAAAATATTCGTTGATATTTCTTCAAAAAGGGGCCTAATGATTTTGAATGGTTAATAATGTGATTTTTAACTTATTTACCTTAACCTCAGCGACTTTACCGATACTTGGTTTTTCTAATACTGAGGTGATAGCGCTATAACATCTATGGATGTCACGAAATTTTTTGTATACTTTAGTATTGTGTAATGTATGAAAAAATATCATTTTCAAAATATTTACAGTGAAGGCGAAGATTAATAATTTACACGGGATAACTTCAGGTGTATTTGTAAACTTTTTTGACATTGACAATAATTGACATGACATCACACAGCTGACAGTAAATTTTTATATATATTTAGTTCTCTGGTTTCAAGATCTTTTAAGCTAGTCATAAATGTATTTTCTTTTTTACTTCATCTATTGCATTAAACTGAAAGTGGCCCTAATTCTGATGAACACATGCTTAGTATAAATTTAAGTTCAGTGTATTTCTTTTTATCAAAAGGAATACGACAAGGATGGTTGTCATATAATTTGACATTTAGATACGTGCGTTCAATTTTCGACCTTATTGAACGTGATAAAATGCAGTGTTTAGAACGCACCTCCGTATGTACTACTACATGCATACATGCCGTCTAAAATTGTCTATGGTTTCTTTGATATCTATCTTTAAACAAATTTTTGCTATCCTTTTCCTATTACTTATTGCGAGAAAGAGATATACTGTACTTAAATTTAGAATTAAAGTGTGTTACCAGAATTAGGCCCACTGTACTGAGTTTGGTGCCAAATAAATGCTGACAGTCTCCTTGGTGCTACTTTGACGAGGAAAACCTTCGAGGTTCATGTTTGGAATTAATTAATTTTAAGTACCACCTTTTTTACACAACATGAATGCAATAAATGTTTGAATTGAATTGAGAATTAGAGAATTCTTATTGATTTCTCTTTTGTTCGAATGATCAAATTCACTTTTGTTCGAATGTTCTTACTTGCACGTCAACATAAAACTTGCTACACAAAAATACCCTAAATTAATTACATATCCTTCGCTGAGACACAATTTTGTAATTATTGTAATAAAAATCCGTTTATTGCCTGTAGTTTATTTTACTTTACTTTATTTTACTCGTGGTACACCAGAATGTCCACATATTTACATACATCAAGCCATCATGAAAGAATATTATGAGTATTAAAAAGATTCGTTGATTCATTTGATCATTAAACATGTGAATTTCCCGCCTAAAGTACCAGGCTGCGATAACTATGTTTAGTTTATACTAAAAAAAAATATGGATATAAATAATCTTTTAGATCAAATATCCTCTAATATACATATGGAAACCTGGTAGTTTTGACGACAGGCCGGTCGAGCGGTCTGTACCCCTTGCTATACAGGCTACTCGGTCGAGAGGTCCTGGGTTCGAATCCTTGTAGGAACGAGTGATAGATGCTTATATGTTTATTTAGTATATTTCTAGTATTTATATACACATTATTATCATTATTTTCTCCGTTATCTAGTATCCATAACACAAGCTCTTAGTGATGCTTACTTTGGGCTAGATATAAGGTGTATGAATATTATTATTATTATTTTGGTTCATTAGGCCTGATTCTAAAGACACACTCTAATTCTAAAATTAAGTACAGTATATCTCTCTCGCAATATATAATAGGAAAAAGATAGCAGGAATTCGTTTAGACCTGTCAATTAAAAAACCATAGACAATTTTAGACGGCATGTTACATATCAACTAAAAGATTATTAGAATAAAAGAGATTATGGTGTGAAAGGCAATGATAAATTTTTTGTAGTTCTTTCATGGTATATTTCGTGTCAAATACTCCCAAGAAGCATTGAAATGTGTAACGCCAGCATTTTAATGAAATAAAAGAAGAAATAAAAAAATACTGAAAACATGGCTGCATGGTCAGTAGTTCCCTTTGCCTTCCCTTTATATGGAGAATTAACCAATGAAAAGTTTTTTTGTGGTTATCCACCTCATCAAGTAGGATCATTATGGAGATCGTCACTATTTATTTCGCGTCAAATACTCCTAAGATACATTGAAATGTGTAACACCAGCATTTCAATGCATTAAAAGATGAAATAGTGAAGACATGGCTGTATAGGCATTAGTTCCCTTTGCCTCCCTGTTACAGGAGAATGAACAAAAAAAGGGGTGCTTGGCGGGTTTTCATGGCGTCAGTGAAATTTTTTATTACAATAATTAAACATTGAGTTATTAAAGCGGCGTAGTTTTATTATTCAAGTGTTTGTGTTGACGTGCAACTAAAATAATATTAGTATATAAGTGATTATGGTGTGAAATACGATGAGAACTTTTTTGTGGTTATTCACCTCATCAAGTAGCACATAAAGTGACTGTTGTTGGATGAATACTGCTCAACTAATATAAGTAAATAATTTATTAGATAAATAAGTAAAAGCTTAATACATTTTCTTTTTGCTACGCACACAAGATATACATAAAATCCGACAAGTCAATATAATTTTCTATCTGTCATAGAGTTCTATCAGAACCACGCAGGTTTTAACAGTGTATTAGTTCCCTTTGCCTTCCCTTTATAGGGAGAATTAACAAAAAAAATAGGAACACTAAAGAAATCTGACTCTGATTATTATCTATCTGTGATCTGACGTTTGGCATTGGCAAATCATGTTCCTTTTGCTCACTCATTTGATTGCGTTCTCAGTTTAATTTATCGAATTAATTTTAGTAATTTCTAGTTAAAAGTGTCTATTTATTAACTTTTAATGTGAGTGCAACTGTTTTTATTTATTAACTTCACTAACATCATTTAACTTTAATACACTTGTCAAGGTAAGAATTGTAATCTTTGCACTGCCGAAGTATTAATATAATTGCTAGAACTAGAAACTAGTTTTCCTAGACCTTGATTGTCATGTTATGCTAATGATTTTTCTATTTGATGTCACAGCGAAGTATTTTATTATTACGTAGCGACAGAAGACGCTGCTTCTTTTTTGACCTAATAATCCACTTTTGAAAGAAATTGCCCACTTTCTACTTCTGATTTTTGGTTGTTTCGGCGTAACAAATTTTCTTTTAAAATTTTAATGTCGATCAATAATCAATTTTGAAATCTTATCGTTAACTCTCTATTTTCAATCATAACTGATTGAGAGTTCGATTTTTATCTAGATAAAATAGATTTTAGGTGTAGATTTTACAAGTTAAGTCATTATTTAACACTAGACTAGACTGCTTACACCTTAATAAGTTCCTAGAATACTCCCGCGAGGCACATTTGTCACCCATTATAATATAGGTTTTCTCTTACCACTCGTATTTAGTACAAGTAAAATAAGTTATATTTCAAACAAACTTTGTTTCTCAGTAAATATGTAGCCAAAAGTAAAAAATTGCTTAATTTATTTATATTATAGACAAAAGATTAGCTTCTGTAAAAATCATCAGATTTTAGACTTATGGAGACCAGTATTTATTATTTGGCACACATCAAATTTGGTAAAGTTATGATTTTAGTATTAACTATTTTACAGCATAGTCCATTTATTTCATCACAGTTGGCACATACTATCATTTGCTGCTCCAGACAACCATGTCTATCTCACTTGCTACTTTGTATGCAGGTGCTTTAATCCCTTGCTCAACTAGTCGTCATTACATCCTTTTCCAGTATAAATTAGCAAGTTTCGTCCTTTCCGATAATTATAATGTAATGTAACACCCCTGAAGAATCCTAGGTTTTATTTGTTTTTTCATGCTCCTCTAAAATTACTATCATTCTGATGTTGACATATTAACAATAAGTAGTTCCATCACTATTTAGGTATAAATCAATTTGGTTGTAAAGAATACATAATACATTGTTTATAATCAATAATACACCTGAAACTTAAAAATATTAAGTGTTTCACATGAAGATATACTTGATTATCTATCGCAATGATAAAGTTTCTAAATTTCTTTGACTGCTTGCACGGGGGACTGGTGTAATGCAGGTATTTTATAAATGCACTATGCACTCATTGACATGCCTAGCAGGATGGCATACTTCTGACAGATAGGATGATCCATACCCGAGGAACACCTGAGAGGGTGACACTCTAGTACGAAAAGTTCAAAAGCTATTCAACAATCTTACACCCTGGGTGACAATAGTCAACCGTGCGAGCCCTCTAGTGTTATGTAATTAATATATTCTTTAAATATCACTCTAATTAAATTGAGCCATGTAATATTGTAAATATGAGTGAATCATTGAATTACAAAGTTTTCTTTTACTATGTTTTCTTATTCTACATTATACTTTTAAATAATTTGCACAGAAAATGGCTGACCAAAATGCACAAGCTGGTGACACTGGCCCACCAAAGGGGATTCCCGCACTGAAGGCTCATATTATTGCAAATAAAGTGGATGTTGCCCTTTGGGGCATCAGAATACTAACTGTATTATGCACTATAGGATATGTCATACCTATATTTAATAAGTAAGTATTGTTTTATTACTAATTAAAATAATATTTTCTGCAACCTAAGATTATGTATCTATTACGACTTTTATATTCATTGTGTAGAATAAAATAGAATATTTTTTAATTAAGGTCGAGGCTTCAAAGACTGGCATACTTTTTTGAAACTTAAATCTGATAGAACCAAACTGATACAAATATCTATTTTAGGTTGATATATAAAGTCCTAGTTCATAAAGAATATTTTCCTTGCCAATCTAGTAATACAAATTGAGGTGTGCAAAATCGTCAAAATAAACATGGTTTTTTTAAACATGGCATGTAGACAATCTTTCTTTCATTTTTGAGGTAATCTAGTGACAATACCACCAAAATATTAAAGATACCATATGTATACAAAAAAACAATGAATAAAAAATGTGAAAAAATGTATACACATGTAAAATTGAATACAATTATCCATTGTATTAAAAGAATGGTTTACAATTTTTCATGTGTAAATGTTGTAATAAAGATTGAAAAGGAATATGTTCTTTCCATTTATTCATAGAAGGTTGAAATAAGGAAATTTTCCAATTTTTTTATTTTACAGGGTAAGACTGGTATATACTATTAAGAAATGGGGTTGTAAACCTTTTTCAAACGCTTTTATATGTAATGCCATACACACAATAGCACAATAAATTTTGACGGCAAATTTTCACTCCCTAAACTATTCTAATCGACATTTATCTTACAGAGATCGAATTAAAGGCATTATTGTTTTACCTATCTAGAGCTCGAATTCGTAGTTATTCGAGTGTGTTAAGGTGATTTTCCACCAGAGGGGCAAGACGAGGCGAGAAGAGAATTGAAATCGCACTGACCCTTTTCCTACTATCATGACGGTATTCTCAGGTAATAACACGGTAATAAGTAGCAACGATCAACAATAAACCTATCGCGAGAAGCGTGTTTCTGTTGCAGAGTTAATTTATACTCTATGTCGCAAGCAATACAGTTCATTTTTACACAAACAAATATTTGTGAATTGAAATATTTGTTCAAAGCAATACAGTTCATTTTTACACAAACAAATATTTGTGAATTGAAATATTTGTTTGTGTAAAAATGAACTGTATTGCTTGCGACATAGAGTATAAATTAACTCTGCAACAGAAACACGCTTCTCGCGATAGGTTTATTGTTGATCGTTGCTACTTATTACCTCGCATATTCTCGTCAATCCACACTGTTTCCACCAAAGATGTAGATGGAGAAGATTAAAAATTTACCATACAAATTTCAATTCTCGTCTCGTCACTGGTGGAAAATCACCTTAACTTAGCGCACATAGACGGTCTTACCTCGTAGACATTATTCCCAGCCTCGACCCTACTGATATTACAACTTATCTTAGATTAGTATATTTTTAATAAATATGTAGTGACATAATCATGTTATAGCAGCAGGATACAGTACTTAGTAGTGTTAACTAAAAAATTTTGTCCACAGTCCCGTATCAGCTTTCTACAAAGCGTTGCTAGGTAACGCGGCCACATCAGCCCTGAGGCTGCACCAACGGATCCCCGCCAGAGAGATCTCCCTCTCCAGAGAGTTTATGGCCCGTTTCTTTCTGGAGGACAGTGCACACTACCTGTTCTACTCGCTCATGTTTATGAACGTGGCACCTAATTTATGTATCCTTTATAAAAGTGGAAAATCTCACATACCATTGAATGGAATGGAAGAATATAGAAAGCTAAATAACCTTTTTGTCAAATACAATTAAAAACTCAGTTTTTGTGCGGAATTGCAACCCCTTATCTTAATAAAACAAAAAAGTAATACTTACATTGAGCCGCAGCGTGCCATAGTTTCAGTAAGACATTATTGCGATAAACTTTGTGAACTTTGTTTCAGCTAAGACTGATTTAAGATCGCCAGGAAAAAAGACAACAATGACACACGCTTACGTATGCGATAAATAGAAAATGATGTACAATAATTATTGTAAAACTAACTAATAATAATTAAATAAGTTAGTGATTAGCTAACTTGAAACATAATGGAAAGTAGTAAGAAAAATAGGATTAAATTGTCATTAAAATAATGATAATATTCATACACTCACACCTATCATCTACTTAGTTTGTGTGTAATACTACACAACGATAATTTTGAGATATATAGAAAAATATGCATATTCCCTTTATGCTGGTAATATAAAACCTAGTTCAGCAGTCCACGGTGTTTTATTTGTTTGTACGTCAAACAGGTTAATTGTTACTAACAATTTGAGCTAACTCAAGGCAAACTTGTATAGAGGTCAACTTGGCTTATGCGTTTAAATACCTAAGGTAATTTCCATTTTAAATTACATTTTTAAACAAATACATAAATTGTCAAAACATGACTTTCCTGTTGTTGTTAAGGCTATACCTCGCGCATATTCACCATTGGTGACGACCGGCTGGCCGAGTGGTCTGTACCCCTTGCTATACAGGCTACTCGGTCAGGGGTCCCGTGTTCGAATCCCGGTGGGAGCAAATGTTTGTATGATGAGAACGAGTATTTGTTCACGAGTCATAATTGTTTATATGTATATTTCTCCCTTAACTAGTATTCATACTTTTACTTCCTTAACTCAGACTGCAGTAATCCTGACGCCTATATTTTTATTCGCGCTACTCCACGCCGCCTCATACTCCCTGTCCATTCTTGACGTAAGTACCACACGATTAGCTTATAATAATTTAGCACGGGCCTTCCTACATGCAAGAAACACTTGATACTACCACGCTGGCCCAATGTGGGTTGGTTGCAATTACAACAAGGATATAAAAATGGATTGGTTTTAAATTGGTTTAGTTGAGAATTCAATAATATCAAATTATTATAAACATCATATTACTATATTAGATTAATTACATACTCAAATCATAAATAACATACATTCCTTCACTCTAAATGCATAACTATTTGTAATTATGTATTAATTTGTATTATTAATTATTTTTAATGTAAAATAATGTTTAATTAGGTAATTGTACTACGTGGTAGGCCCGTATGTAGGGTCGTCTGGGTAGGTACCACCGCCTTTCGTATTTCAGCCGTGAAACAGTTCGCTGTGTTTCGGATTGAAGGGAAAGGTAGCCAGTGTAATTACCGGGCCCTTGCCCGGTACCCATGGACGGCATTTCATCTTAGGCCTCAGGAGGACAACGCACCTGCATATCAAGTGATTTTCCCTTGGAATTGCAAGTGTCTATAAGCGGCGGTAACCGCTTACCATCAGGTGGGCCGTCAGCTTGTTTGTCATCTATTAGTAAAAAAAATTTTGTAAATTCCTGAACTGAATAAAAAGCATTTTCCATTTTACATTTTTGTTTAAATTCTTTACCGAGTTCATAAATTATGAATGAGTGTCAGTAAGTTATACGTCAATTATTAATCACCATTTTAGATCGATCGTTGTACTAGTAGGTACGTGTCACCTTATCAGCTTGTCTTATCATAGATAATAATATACTTACATGGCACAGTCACGAACAATAACATATATCCACTTCTCGCTGTTCTTAACTCTTATTCCATTTACAATAAGAGTCACAAAGAGCGAGATGTGGGTACATGTTATTGCTCGTCTCTGTACTTACATTCATCCAAAATATAGTTTACGAAGTGTTCATGTCTAAAACAGGGGTTAATATTAGGTATATTAATATAATAGGATGTGTATGACTCGATATTAGCGACAATAAAAAAAATAGTGAACAACATTAACGTGCAATAAGATGTAGGTATGCATTTTGACATGTCAGGTGCCTTATTCTATTTGCAGTAAGAGTTACTGTCTAAAGTATATAGGTACACTCGTCAGCACATCAAACGTAACAGTTTGACCTTGAGACCGCCCTTACTGCGTTCGTAATAAGGCGGCTTAATTAATTGATATTAAAAAGATTCGTTACTTCCATGTGAATTTCCAACCCGAAGTACCAGGCTACCACAACTATGTAAGAGATGTTTAGTATATACATTTTTAATGATTAGCCATAGTATGTTTTACGTGTTTTTCTCCATTTAAAGGCTGGTGCTTCGTGTGGTCGTTCACGGCTTGGTAGCCGTGACCACACGTTAGCTTAGAGAAAGTAATTTACGTAAGACAGTTCAATGAACTACACTTAGGTATAATACAATAATATTTCCTTATGCTGAGATAATTAACCGATATTTATTAAAATTTAAACTACAGCGAATATGTATCTTACGGCCGAATACTCGACGCCCGTCAGTTAAATTTTAAGATTCATTTAATTTTTTTTTCACGTTAAATTCACTTACAGCGTGGTGCCGTCAATAAGAAAATAAAGTAAATTATCGTATTCATTTGATAATTTCATGACATTTCTATGAAATAATGCACCCAATGTTTTATTATGTCATAAAATTGTCAAATGAATGCGACGTTTTTAAAAGTGGCAAACCTTTTCTATGAACTAATATAGCCCCTGTTTTAGTTTATGTCGTATTGACGGTACCACCCTGTCTATTAGAATGACCTTTCCACTGCAGATCAACACACACATTTGCCTCGCAAAACTACACCAATTTTATAACACAACGTTCGCTCAGACACAATTTTGTAATTATTGTAATAAAAAATCTTGACTGACACCATCAAAGCCCGCCAAAAACACGTTTTTAATTTTTTATGCTCATTGTAACTTTTGATGGTGCATTACTGCATTGTCGGACAGTAATTAATCTTGTTGTTTAAATAAAGTAATTAATCTTGTCATTAGGTACTTCTTTGTTAATATGCCTATTTTTTATACTCTGTGCAACACTGCACTGCTAAATACAACTACTATGTATCTAAACATTGTAACTGAATTATTGTAAAGAGTGACTACACGAGTTTGCTGCCGGAATCTTCTCGGTAGTTCAACTTTTGGAACCGGTGTAAATTCAGACAGACTGACAGACAGACTGAAGACACAGACTATCTCACTGACAGATGAACCAAAAGACATATCAACAGACAGACCGATAGACAGACTGAAATTATAACATTGTTAGCTTACGTAGACCCAGACAAGACAGAGAGACCAACATTATGTCATTGTTAGTTGATATTATTTCATGCGATAGACATAAGGGTTTTTTGACGATTCGAAAGTGCTTCTTGGGGGGCCTAATTGAATAAAGATATTTTCATTTCATTTCAACTGGTTGACCATGTCCGTTACAGACGCTGGGCCAGAACTCCTTATGGGTGGCGCGGCTTCTGATCTCCTTGGTGGAGTTCCAGTCCAGAAACATCTTGCGGGCCGCCGCGCTAGCGGAGATCATGCTGTTCCCCATCGTGGTCTTCATGGCGCTCTTGTGAGTATCACGCCTTTGATTAACGGTCTATCTAGGTGTAGTCTGCACGAAGTTGTCTTCCAGGGTCATAGCTTGGTGATGACCTCCGAGATGGTCTTTGAACTACCACTATAGGTGGTAGGCCCGTATGTAGGGTCGCCTGGGTAGGTATCACCGCCTTTCTTATTTCAGTCGTGAAACAGTTCGCTGTGTTTCGTATTGAAGGGAAAGGTAGCCAGTGTAATTACTGGGCATTGACGGTATTTCATCTTAGACCTCAGGATGACAACGCACCTGCAATATCAAGTGATTTTACTTTGTTATTGCAGGTGTCTATAGGCGGCGGTAACCGCTTACCATCAGGTGGGCCGTCAGCTTGTTTGTCGTCTAATTGTATAACTAAAAAATACTATGTGACGAGTTTTGTTTAACACCACCAAGGCAGGATGCTTCATCATCATCATCATCACCTGCCTATATACGTCCCACTGCTGGGCACAGGCCTTCCTACATAGAAGAAACATATGAGAAGCCTAGGATGCTTGCTCAAACATATTTTAGAAGCTGACAGTCACTAATTGTATATCTCGTGTATTCCCATTAGGCTCTGTGGAGAAGTCTCATGATGGAACTACTGGTATTTTTTATTCAGAGATTCGTAAACAATTTTAGACGGCATATACGGAGGTGCTTCTTTAAGACTGCACACAAAGACACAGGTTTCTTAATGTCAAAGTATATGACGGTCATCCATTTTGTATTCATATTGAGAGAAAGAGATGCACTGCACTTAAATTGAAACTTGGCATGTATTCTTCAGAATTAGGGCTACTATTTATACAGGGTGGTGCCGTCAATGCGACAATAAATGAATACAAGAACTATTGTATAGTTCATAGAAATGGTTTGGCACTTTCAAAAACATCTTATTCATTTCTTATTCATCTTATTCGTTTGGACGACCGGCTGGCCGAGTGGTCTGTACCCCAGGCTACTCGGTCAAGAGGTCCCGGGTTCGAATCCCGGTAGGAACAAATGTTTGTATGATGAGTACGAGCATTTGTTTACGATTCATGGATGCTTATATGTTTATTTAGTATATTTCTAATATTTATATACATATTATTATCATTATTTATCCGTTATCTAGTATCCATAATACAAGCTCTTAATGATGCTTACTTTGGGCTAGATAATAGGTGTGAGTGTATAAATATTATTATTATTATTATTATTATTTGATAATTTCATGGCATTTCTATTAAAATAATGCAGCCAATGTTGTATTATTTCATACAAGTGTCATGAAATTATCAAACGAATAAGATATTTTTAAAAGTGGCAAACCATTTCTATGAACTAATGTAGCCCATGATATAATTTACTGTCGTCGGCACCAACCTGTATATAATAATAATATTTATACACTCACACCTATTATCTAGCCCAAAGTAGGTAAGCATCATTAAGAGCTTGTGTTATGGATACTAGATAGCAGAGAAATAATGATAATATGTATATAAATATTAGAAATATACTAAATAAATATATAAATATCCATTACTCTTAAACAAATGCTCGTACTCATACAAACATTTGCTGGATTCGAACCCGGGAGCTCTTGACCGAGTAGCCTGTATAGCAAGGGGTACAGACCGCTCGACCAGCCGGTCGTCTATGTAATGTAATGTCATCTACGTTAATTTAATGTATCGTGTATCTATGTCGGTGGTCGTATATGTAAGAAAAATGTCCACTGCCCTATTAAAACTCCGGACCTGTACATCAGTCCCCTTATCCAGAAACTGTCGGATCACGGATTCGGTTCGAAAATTTACATGCCGTCTCGCTTTGACGCACCGTGCTAAAAAGTGACAAGTATAGAGTTTGCGAAATTCGATTCTTTTCCAACGGTTGTGAATAAGGGGGCAGGTCGGAAGTCGGACGCTTGTTTGTCACACGACCAGCACCCGTACCACCATCTTTTATCGCGATCCAGTTTAGGACTAAACTGAGTAGAATCGTTAATTCGTACTACGACGCTATCTACGACTATGACAGCGATGCAGTTTAGGAACCAATACTGAACCGAGCGGAATATGAATCGCTTTTTTAGAGATGGCGGTAAGGCCCCCGTAAACTGACGGTTGTATACTCCGCAGCGGCTACTGCAGCCTGCTGACCCCGTTCGTGTACTACTACTTCGTGACGTGGCGGTACGCGTCGCGGCGCAACCCCTACACCCGTAACACGTTCCGCGAGCTGCGCGTGCTCGCCGAGCGCTCCGCCGAGCGGCCCGCGCTGCCCGCGCCGCTCAAGGCCGCGCTCCTGCAAGCCGTGCAGCTAGTCTGCCGCATGGCCCCGCCTATGGAGCACGTGCAACAACAGTGAGTGGCTTCACTTGTTTCTATGCCTTTTGGTTTGTTGTTTTCAGGATATCGAAAGCTAAGCCACGGCTTACACGGGTGGTGAACTTTTTATTTGCAGTCTCCATATCTGTATGATAAATATTCGAGTGTTTTGTCAAAATGTATTTCTGGACTTCACTGAGCTTTATAATCGAACAAGAAAAACATTATCTATAAGAATCATTGTATTTCACAAAATTCATATGAATAATTCATATATAAATTATAAGAGACGCAATATATTTTACGAATTAAACCTATGTTACATAAAGGTCGACTGGAATAACAAATCAACATCAGCTTAACCGCAACAATAATCACTGATTCTTTTCGAACTTATATATTAGTTAATTTAGTTATGTCATCTTCGCAATGAATTTAAAGAACATATATAGTTTGATCTGATGTAGAACTAATTGACGAGATAAATTTTGTATATCTATATGGCGTAATATAAAAGCACATCGCTGGCTAACGGCTACAAATGATGCATTTTTAAAAAAAAAACAAAAGCAAAAAATTACATACTGCTTCTATTTCGATAAAACAAAACTAGAACTAATTATCTATCGTATTCGTTAACCCACACGACATGGTCAATCGCTAGGTATAGACACATCATAGTCGACAGCACATCAAGCGTTACAGTTTGACCTTGAGACCGCCCTTACTGCGCTCGTAATAGAGGCGGCTTTTGTGGTGCAACTGTTACACTTGATGTGATGTCGTGTATTACATTTATACATTTCGGCGATTAATTTTATTATTTACATAGATTTTTTTTATTTAAATTTGTTTATTTCATTTAAAAGAGCAAATGATGAAAATTGTTTATGGTCCCGAGATTAAGAAATCTTATATGCTGTATACAAAAATCAAAATGAAAGTATTTTATCAAAAAAAAATTGTTTGGTACCTGTAATAATAATAATAATAATATTCATACATTTACACCTAAAGAGTTCAAAATTAATTTTTATTATAAATAGAATAGGGCACAAATGCCGGTGCTTCGCGCGCTTATATTATTAAAAGTTAGACTATTACTTCTTTTCATTGTCTCGTGTTTTCTATTTACAGATAACGCACAAAATAAATAAATACATGGTGTATCAACTGTTACTACGCGCCTCTCGAGCTCGTCGTCGAGTGGAGTCCCGCCATCGACCAGATGAACGAGATCCTTATTGGACCTGTTTCTAGTTTACACTCACTAAACATAAATGTTCGTACTATTTGTCTCTTTCTTGCAATATTTGCGGGAAAAGGACGGATTTGATATTAGTTGTCTTGATTATTGAATCATAATGAACGTAATAAAAATCATATTTAAAAATTCAACGCGTTTTTACAATGGTCTATTGTTTCTAATGCAGAATAATAGTTAGAGAACTGTGTAATTTAATCAATTTTAAATAGTGACAGAGAGGGTTTTGTGTTAAAAAAATTGGTGTATTTATGTAAAAAAGGGTTTATATTGACGAACAATATGGGGAATCATAGAAATGAACATTTATGTAGTGTGAAAGACTGAGAATATTGTGGTTATCCACCTCTTTTAATTAGCGTCATGGCGATTGTTATATTTGGCGCCAAACTCTGTTTATTCTGAAATTCGTTATCGATATGGCTGCTGGGCCTGATCCCTACTGTTTTTAAAAAGCGATGAGATGCAAAATTTTACATGTGGTGGGTGTAACTGGAAACGGATTCATTGTACAGACGACAGCACATCAAATTTAACAGTTGCGCTACGAAAGCCGCCTCTATTACCGAGACGGTAAGGGCGGTCTCAGGGTCGGAATGTTACGCTTGGTGTGCTGTCACTTGTACTTTGTTGTTCATAATAATTGTTTCATTATTTATTTAGACTACTCGAAATGGTATCTGTGCATTACAGTATTATTCTGGAGATATTACCTTTGTCTCAAAGTTATTTGACGTTTTGATATAATGTTTTAGAGAAGTATTGACGATGAAGTCCCACTTTTATTACCAATTACAATCAAATGACGATTTCGTGTTAGTTTTCTTGCAATTCACAAACGTGTCCAATCTTCGTACAGTAAAAATAAAGTCTAATTTCGTATAACGCGCGTTTGTGATTTGCATGAAATGTAATGAAATTATATTTAAAAGTACACTAGCGATAGACTTACAGTTTGAACTGGGCCACTTAACATTCTTGACTTCATTGTACTTCAAAATTTTGTTCAATTAAAAACCGACCTAATTATTATCTTTACAAGGAAGGTTTTTCGATGAACCAACGTTTTAAGTAATATGATTTTGAAAATGCTTTAGGCGCTAGCTCGCGGTTGAGGGCTGCACTATATTTGCACTAAGCCTACATTAAAATGTACATCTTGCATTTCTTAATTTTATCTTTATACGGGATAAACTACGGTATTAAGTTTAATTTTAGGATGAATTTTGGTCCAATTTAAGTTAAGGTTGCATGAGGGTCTTACCACATCTGTCGACAAAGTCGATTTAACCGTATCACCTCACTACCCGTTAAGCGACGCGGCTTTACCTGTCGAACCGTACATTCCAGAAACAATACGCTTTGAACTGTCATAGGCATAGGAATATCACGCCGCTTCAAAAATTATTACTTGTTCGGCAGTAAGAAAGAAAGATTCAAGAGAGAATCAATTTAGTGTGGTTTCTATGATTTTCTTTGTCTTTTTCGTATCACTTACGAAAAATCTTTCTATTATCTCGTTTTACTAGGTAGTAGGGCCTGTAGGGTCGTCTGGGTAGGTACCACCGTCTTTCTTATTTCAGCCGTGCAACAGTTCGCTGTTTCAGATTGAGGGGAAAGGTAGCCCATGTAATTACCTTAAGCCTCAGGATGACAAGGAACCTGCAATATCAAGTGATTTTTCCTTGTTATTGCAGGTGTCTATAGACGGCGGTGACCGCTTACCACCAGGTGGGCAGTCGGCTTGTTTGTCATCTAGATGTATTAAAAAAAAACTTGCCGAAAGTTTGTTTCCGCGTTGAACTCTCGGGAGCACGCTAGCTAGCAGGCATATAACGCGCAACCTTTAGCGAATAGTCCTCATAGGACGCCATTTTGTTGTAGCAAGTTTATTCTAACCAATTTGGCAGTTTCCGCGTCGATAAATGTGGCCAGACCCTTATATTACATAAGACAACTTCTAGTTTAGATAAGGGGAGATTTTTACACGGTCAGCAAAAAAAACTTGAGCATTTTTTTTTATACAGACGTTAATTTGTGTCACAATTTTTCTGTTCGAAACAATCATTCCATTTGTATAAAAAGTTCGTCTTTTTAGTTCAATCACGAAGTTATGTATTATTTACATTTATATGATGAAAACACTATGTATTTATATGGGAATGATAATGCACTTGGTTTGGGGTGATTGTATGTAGTCATGTTTTATAAATAAAATCTTTATAAAAAAAAATGAGTTTTCTTTCCATGCACCTACCCACAAAACATGTAAAATCTAACAATTTAAATCCTGACCTACTGTAGAACCTTGTCATACCTAATCAAATTGACTTAAAATAACAATAGAATAAAATAACAATAATAGCAAAAATGTCCTTTATTTTTAAGTTTCTATTAAAGGTCTATTCTTTGTTCGATAGTACTAACATACATAAGACTTGACACAAGGAATGAGTCAAAAGTTCTGCTCCAATAATACCGACATGGCCACATACTCGTTCAACAGCAGTAAGGCTTCGCGCCAACTTCAGTCTGTGTTAGATTTAAATAACGTTTTTTCGCGCGAGCCTCTAGCAAGTAGGTATTACCTAGTACCTATACGTGGCGTATTGTCTGTGAGTAAGCAACATTTGAATGACGTAGCTAGCATTCGGAAGTCGATCGAGTCGAGGGCCATGTCAAATCCTATACATTCTGTTTAGCGATAGCGATCATCGAAGGGCATCAACAAAGTATCCATATGTTTTGAAACTACGGCACAATATCCTGATATTTGGAGACCTTATTTTGACATATTATTTACACAAAGTCTTAATTCAAATCGGCAGTATCAAGGATTTGTCTATGCTCGTTTATACTACTTCAAATTAGTTCTGATTTAATTGACTATCAGGTATCGTTCATAGGTTCATACCGACCGGTTCAATATAGGTAATGCTCAGACAGAAGCTTACTAAAGTTTTGTTAGCCGACGATTTTTATTATTTTATTTATTTAAACTTTACTTGTATTATATGAGGTACAATTTGGAAGACTTAATGACATTAGGCATTGTCTACCAGTCAACTGGAACAAAGGGGAAAGTTGAGTTCAGAATGATTAAATAGTTGGTGCACTAATATGGAATCAAAAAGCACATAAACATAACACTGCAGATAAATATTGTAAGGATGGGTTCCAGAGTTCATTGCAAGACATGAATGCAAGAATGCAAGAAGGAATAGTGAGTTTGCTGCTTGAACGAAGCACCCAGATACTAATATTTACTAACAATAATATCATATATTAGATTATTTCGCTTTGTCTTCAGAGACCCACCAATGGGTCTTTGAATACAAGTATGTCTTCAGAGACCCACTAGTGGGTCTCTGAATTGACTATTCTTGAAATTGAAAATATTAATTATTCTTGAAATTTCATAAATGGCTGGATTTATGTAATAATTAGGAACCTAGGAAAGAAAATACAGTCACAGTTGAGTCACACCATTTTGTGCCACACTGTTACTCAACGGGAAAAATATTCCTGATGAGTAACACCGTAACTCAATGCCACTATTTTTTCCCCGTTGAGTAACAGTGTAACTAAACAAAACGCTGTATTCCCGTAAAGTAACACCTTCATGGGTAAAATCATTGTTCAAATTCGTATGTATGTAGCTGGATCATCCCCTGAATTACCAGGCTACCATAAGTATATGAGAGGTTATTTATTGTACCCATACGATTATTATATAAATAAAATAAGAGTAGGTATGCTAGACATCTCCTACATATATATGGTAGCCTGGTACTTCAGGGGATGATCCAGCTACATACATACGGGGGAAAAATAGTGGCATTACTCATCGGGAACATTTTTCCCGTTGAGTAACTGTTGTGACTCAACGGGAACAAAGGATTTTAACTATAGGTACTCATTTGTATATCAATTGTTTTGTAACTCAGATCATAGAAAGAAGTTTCGTAACATTCAACTTTTTTTACTATATCATTTGTTTTCTGATTTGCGGTGGTTCCCTCGAGGTATAAAATTGGATAGTCTTGTGGGTCCCACAAGTGAGTGGATCTCTGAAGACATACTTGTATTCAAAGACCCACTGGTGGGTCTCATTGGTGGGTCTCTGAAAACAAAGCGGATTATTTTATGACTGAACTGTATTCAATAGAATAAGAAGGTAGGCGTATATAGCAACCGGCCGTTAGTGGCGCTATCTACATTTTCACAGAATGTTCAAAAAAAATACCTTACTCCAATTCTTTTTGTGTAACTTGGAAGACTTTCGTTAATGGTTGAAGAAAGTACACTTGTCATTTTATTTATTAACTGGAAAATTTTCTAATTTAATATTTAAAAACTTTTAACTATCAGCATATCCTGCAGTCTGACCTCAAATGTCATGACTTCTCTTCTACCTAAAGTTACCTTCACGACCACTTGACATGTTCACCTGGGTGGACTTGTCAGGTGGACCATGGGTCACAACATTTTTCAAAGTAGCAATAGACCACCACTCGAGTGTACTGTGGGTAACAAGACTTAAGGCGGTACACCTCAAGAGGTGTAACAAGGGCCCATAGTCCCACCAAGGTAAGGTTACAGATAGTATCTGCCCTTTTCCATGTTTTGTCCTCCCTTAACTACTGTAAGTCTTTTTGCTAAACATCGGACGGGACTTACTCAGTGGAGAAAAGAGAGGAATAGACTCAGTGTGCAGTCAGTTAAATCTCCAATTCTCAATCAATACAACTTCAACAACAACAAATCAATACAACAGATTTTCATAATTATTTGTTAGAAACCAAGGACTTCTTTGCAAAATTAGCATCTCAGCTAATTAAGATTAAAATAATATAAAAAAATCATTTAGTTTCTGAATGTCCTCCTTTTTTACAGAAAATCCTCCTTTTTAGACCTCCTTTATCAAATTATCATCTGGCAACCCTACACCCAGGTGAACTTGACAGGTGGACCCCGGGTAAGGAAGGAAAAAAAAGATTCAAAAAATTTCTCAATTTTTTTTATTTTTGTAGTCTTATTTCCTAAGCCACTGCTGGAACGGGCGTGGGCAGCGGCGCGGGCGCCAGCGAGCGCACCTCGTTGGTGGGCTCCAGGGGCACTGGCTCGTCCTTGGGCTCCGTCACCATGATGTAGTCGGGCTGCAGCTTCTTGGGGCCGTTCTTGCCTTGCTGGTCCCACGGAAGCATGATCTTTACCTGCCAACAAAACAAAACATAGATTTTAGATTAGATTAATCATCATCATCATCAGCAGCAGCGTATACTGGGTGTTACAGAATTCCAAAACAAAAGTTGGAATTTTGGGGTTGCGGGGGTCTTCGTAACAAAGAAAGAAAGAAAAGACGTTTATTTGGTCACAATTTTAGGAAATTACAAAAGAGATGAATAATATGAGACCAGATGTAACCAAAAGGGTGACCAGCTCAGCATGATGTCATGGCTACACAGAGCCACAACACTTGATTTTCTGCTGGGCCCATGTGATTGGTTGATGGCTAATAGATACAAAAAAAAATGCATTGCCAAAAGATATATGTAATAACTTGTACACACACAAAATAGGTAAATATTATATTATACTCTAGGAGTAGTATTTTAAGCTGCTGATAAAAAATAACTATGATACAACACATTTCATCAAGGACATGTAACAACTTTAAAAAAATGTAGTAAAAAATGTCATAAGGGCTATGTGTGTATGTGGTTGGTGTAACTATAGTGTTTCGTACAATACGCGACAGTACGAATTTTTTAGGTTTATCATGAGCAAATTTGACAATGTTTTTATTAATTTACTTAAAATATAGAGATGGCTTGAAAGGTATCAAACTTTCATCGAACCGAAATTCGTAACTTTTGACATGGAACACAACCAACAACTCTGTAAATTAGATTTTTTAATTTCGGACTTTTGTAACACTATACATCCCACAGCTGGGCAAATGCCTTTCAAAATGGTAGTTTCGGTCATAACACTACTACTCTGGCCAAAAGAGGGTTAAACCAGAGTGTTCAGTTCAGACCACTAGCACTGAGCTCCTCATAGGTGAGGAGCTCAGGAGACCTGTAAAATTGTGAATTATTTTTTCAAAGTAGTAAAAGTTATTTAAGCAAATTGGTGTACCTATAAACCACACAGATTGTGCTGTCTTACATAAAATTAAATTTTATTTCAGCCTCTACTTAAATCCCTAATAATTTCCATACACAAACTTTTAAAAAATTATTTTAACTGACCAACAAACTAACCAAATAATAGAAGAACAGTTTTTAATCAGCCGATTAAAAACTACTTCATAAAATTTACATATGCCCATATTGACTACTAAAATACTTTGTTTATGTCTCCTACCTCTTTAGTTTCACAGGCCAATCTTTTTAGCGTAGTCAGGGAGGTTTATCTAACGGGATTCTTTCTAATTGTACAATCCGCTGCAATATAAATAAACAAATCACTATCAATGGTCATATCAATTAGACTGGATTTAATTTAAATTATTAATTATGAGATTGTCTTATCTATTAATAACACCTATGATGTATGATGTACCTATGATGTAGACCATAATTTATGTAATTAAATTTTTTATAATATTGGAAGGAATCTAAAATAGCACCCCGTGTGAATTTATTTAAAAAATTACAGCATAATCAATTTTTTCTATCTACTGTCTAGCAGGCACCGTACAAGAGCCCATATGGAATGAACCCTCCAATAAACTTGCTATTTTTCTATACCACAATTAATTAGACCACAAGCCAATGAGAGGCATGCAATCCCTGATTTGTGGATTTAAGTCATACACTGACAAGGAAAGAAACTGTTGTCATTATAAAACATCATCTATCAGGTTTTTTATTAAATTTACAATTAGAGTCAAACAGGACACAATCATCAACCAACCATCTTTAGCATTTGGTAAATGCAAAAAATACTTCTAGTGTGTAGCTGATTGAATGAAACCTTTAAAAGCCAGGCATAATATTTGAGATTGTCTTACGACAGATAGGTTGTAAAGTAATGTATTATTTTTAGTAGATACACTAAAATTTTATGCACCAAAACAAAGAATATTAAACCACAGGGCTTGTAAGTTTATGTCAGAAAATAATAACAATAGGAATGTAAACTATTGATGAATATGTCCTGACACTCATGATCGTTATATATTTTAAAATGTATAGAACCAACCTTAATACCAAGCACACCTTGCCTTAGCAGTACATGTCTCGTGGCTGTGTTGACATAGTCATTGCATGGATCTCCGGAATGGATCATGAGTCCGTCAACAAACTTCATTGACTTAGCACGCTGGCCACGGAGCTTGCCAGACACCACTACTTCACAGCCTCTTGCACCTGATTCCATGATGAATCTAAGCACACCATAACATGCACGACGGACGGCAAGTCCTGGAATAAAGAAACAATTTATTCTGGCGTGACATTCAATAAACAATTAGCTTTAAAGAAAAAAAAAATTGAAATGGGTATTTTTTTTTCATGTTCCAAATAAAAAAAAATAAAAAAAACGTTTTTAAAATTTGTACACAAATACAATCATTATTTACAAACTATTCTTTGCCTATAAAGCATTCCTGATAGAATGGGTTTTTAATTATTAACTATGCTCCCAGGAGTTTTACATAGCATAACAAATTAAATATAAAATGAAAAATATACATATTATTACTACAAATGATCTATCAACATCTATAATCTTAATATCTATACATGGTACAGGGTTTCCCGTAAAACTGACTAAGTCTGTAAATTATTTGTCTTAACACTAGGGTCGAGAAAGTTGCTTGACAAATTGGGTAAAAAATTTGGCTAGCATGCAGTATGTTTTGTACTGTACTTTTACAGATACACTAATTACTGATATGATAAAATAAGTATTTCATTTGTAAATCATTCCTCATTCACATTATAAAACTGATTGTGTCTGATAGGATATTTCACAGAATAAAAGGGAAAGACTATCCCAACTGTGCTACTGCTACAAAGTACAACACAGTAATTGCTGAAAAACTTCTAAATCTGAATCTTGAATCTTTTTCTAGCATTGTATTCAAGTTCTCATATAAATTAGGGTTTTATTAAAAATAGCCAATGATACTGCAAAGCACACGAGAATCAAGATTATATTAGAAACTAACCTCCAATGAGCTTGTATCTGAGAGATTCAGCCTGGGCGATGGCGCAGAGACCGCGGGTAGCGACCTTCTCAGCATAAAGCTCCACAGACTGTTCTGGTATGTTGAATCGTTTCTGCACTACGGAGGTCAGTTCACGAATTCTGCGGCCTTTTTCTCCCAAAACACTCTGTGTTCTGGTAGCCATGATGATGATTTCCGAACGTGTTGGTGTGACGCGCACCTCCACGCCGGAGTAACCATCCTCGGCCAGCTCCCGAGTGAGGAACTCATTGAGTTCGGCTTTGAAAACTCCGTCTCCGACGAACTGAAATGTTAACGAAGAGGTTATGTTTTCACTGTCACAAGTTTGCTTACAGTCACTAGTATTCGCCGATCAGAAAATTTAATATTACATCAGGCAAACTTAAATATCGCGCACATTCAGAAATTTAAAAGCCTAATACAAAATAGATACATCTAGTCACAGAAAAATCCATGAACATCGTAACTTTCACTGACAAAATCTGACAACTTTTGCTATCAACATATTTTATATATATCATGGGACGGTTTATGAATAGTATTTTATAATTGTAATCGTACTAAAGCAACATACTTTTCGCTTTTTAGAAATGTTGTTAACCGCCATGATTGCAACGGGGGCTGAGAAAAACAGAAAAGACCGGAAACAGATGAATGAATCGTACGTAATGTCAATGTCAGCTACAATACGTTCAAAAACTTTGAAATATTTTACTATGTCCGAAATTGATTTTGTCTAACAAATAAGTTTTTTTTACAGACTACGATGTCAGTAAAAACGAGCATTAAAGTAATCAATAAATAAATTATATAATAAATGAATACGTAGTCTATTTATTTAGGTGAGAATTCTAAAAATTATGGCGGCCGCCAGACTGTAGCAAACAAGCCCCCTCCAAGGTGACGTTGAAGGAGGTTGGTTTGATACCGACTTTGGTTGTTTGAAGGAAAAATTTCTCTGCAAACAACTAACTATACTGTTGTAAGACCCTGTTCCCGACCGCGGTTTGCCAGTTTGCAACAGGCGCCTGCAAAGTACGGTTGTATAAAGGTCAACCTAATTTTTGTTGCAAACAACTGGCCAGACTGTTGTAAACCGCTGTTTCCAACCGCGGTTTGCCTGCCACAGTCTGGTACCCGCGTAAATAAAAGTTTGTTTTTTTAAATTGACTTATTGACGTAGATTTAAAAGAGAAAAGTATGAAAACTTTTTTTGTCCAGAAATGGAACTACCTACTCTTTTGTTTGTGGAACTATGAAGAGCAATGCAGATAGAATCGAATTGTTTATTTGCCTCATATTATTTAGCGAATTCAGATGTTTTCTGTGCTTACACCCGCATTACAGTGAATGAATCTGTAGCGAAGAATTGGAAGAAAATGTTTTTTAAACACAGACGTCTCCATGATGCTACTTCTGCGAGGTGGATAACCACGATAAAGTTCTCATAGTAAAATGGAGATCTCCTTATTTTGTGTGTTTTTAACTTCTACTTTATTGTAAGAAATACTAATAAAGAAAATGATCAAAAAATGGTATGCTCCAGGCGGGAATCAAACCCGCGTCTTCAAGGGTCCGGCCGCAGCACTAGGTGTAACGTACCAATTTCTGTACCGTTATCTACTTTTACCGTCGATCAGCTTGTTTGACATCTAGTTGTATTAAAAATACTTGAGACATGGCTGTATTGGTTGATACCCATACAGCCATGTCTTATGTATTTTATCCCCTTGCCTTCTCTGTAATAAAGAGAATTGAGAGGTTTTTTTGGCGGTATTTGATGTGTCAGTCAAGATATTTATTACAATTATCACAAAATTGTGCCTGAGCAAGCGTTGTGTTATAAAATTGGTGAAGTTTTGTTGTGCAAGTGTATGTGTTGATATGCAATTGTAAAATCATAGAATTAAAAGTGATTTTGATGTGAGACGTTGAGAATTTTATTGTGGTTAGCCACCTCATTAAAGTAGCATCATGGAGAATGTCATCAATCATATATGTCGCGTCAAACTCTTTCAAGATGCATTGAAATGTGTAACATCAGCATTTCAATGCAATAAATGAAGAAATAAATAACGTAATTAAGACATGACTGTAAGGGCATTAGTTTCCTTTGCCTTCCCATTACAGGGAGAATGAACAACAACAACAACAACAATCTGCGGTCTATGGCGGGATCTTAAAACTTTTTAAATTGTGTATCCTCTTTGATTATAAGTTTGAAGAAATCGATTATAAGCCTCGCATGGCTCACAGGTAAATAGTATTCATGGAATTTAAATACTCTTTCTAGGGATGTGACATTGTATAAATAATCGATTTTTAATTAATCGGTTTTTATTGCAGCATGTAAAATCGAATAATTAAAAATCGATTTTTTTGAAGAAAATAATCGATTTTTTATATTAATCGTTTTTTTTCTAATTTGTCCATTAATTTCAAATTAAACACCATAAATATATTTATTAATCAAATGTATATCAATAGATATATTAATTCAAAATAAACAGGAGAAATAGTAAATTTTATACAAATAATAAACACAAATTAAAGTTGTAGAACAATCAAATTATAAAAGGTTCAGATAAGTTCAGTATAATGTTTTTTTTATATATATTGCATGGCAACAGCTTTTTACTTTCTGTCAATGTCAGTGTTGAAGGTAGGGAAACTATATTTATAGGGAATGAATGACGGAATGACTAGAACAGTACAGGAGAGTTCCAGGTTTGGAATAATAGATATTTGCTAAGGACTACATATAATGTTTATAACGGAATATAATATGTTACATAAAATATTAAATTTTAATATTATTTAGACATATAAAGGAATACAAAATATTAAACATTATGGAGATAGTATTCTTTGACAGTCAGTTCGCGTTCCGGGCTTCGGGCCAAAAGACCAAACTTTGTCGGGGGGTTGCAGATGAAACATCGGTAATAGTATTGATTGAATGATTATAAAAAAAATCGATTATTAATCGATTATTTATTAAAATAAAATCATGTATAACACATTTTTAATTTTTAAAAATCGATTATCAATAGATTATTAATCGATTTTTTCCATAATCGATGATTTTTTCACATCCCTAACTCTTTCTATGTAATCTAGTATTCAAAGAACTACTACATTTAATTTGTGCCCATTTTTAAAATCGATTTTTAAAAGTGCGATGATCCATTTTTAAATAAATTGTAATAATAAAACTATTATTTAAGATAGGTAGTTTTAGTTTTGTTTTCTATCTTTAGTAGCCTGTTATTTGTGTTTAAGGAATACAAAAATAAATATAGTTTTCAACTGTGACGCAAGAGCAGTAAGCACTCGCTTACCAGTCACAAGCACAACAAATAAATTTGATTTTTATTGAATGCAGACTATTCAATTTTTTTACCTCGACTTTACTTTTTTCATTAAATGAAAGAAAGAAAGAAAGCATTTATTGGCCAATAAATAAATTATGGGTACAAACAAAATAAATAAATAAATAGGGCCCAACTAGGTCACTGCCTCAGCATAATGTCACAGCGACAAATGTCACTCTGGCGCTGGTCTTCTGGCAGGGCCTACGGTTAATAATGCACTTTATAAAATTATTTGACCTTAATAACAAAAAAAAAAAACAAAAACAGTACAGTACAAACAAAAACAAACCAAAAAAATAATGCATCTATATAATTAACACAAAAACATTTACAATACACTTTAAGATAAGATAAGATACAAGACACTTTAGACTAGATAATTAAAAATTGTGTCGGAGCGAATATTGAGTGAAAAAAAAATGAAATGATGATTCTGATGAATGATGATGATTTTGTTGAAATGAAAGGAGGCTCGTGGGTTTGCCTCCTAGGCTCTTAGCTCAGGACACATGGCATAGCTACCTTAGCGTTGCAAACGCACAAAATCAAATAGGTAAAAAAAATGACTTTCTCATCTTTGCTGAAAGTTTAAAAAATGCTTGTGCTAAATGTATTCTTTCATATCACTAGTGGTTGTAAAACTTCAACGAGTGGTGAGATAAACGTTGCTTTAAAAACGTTAAAAAGTAGAAATCGGTAAAGAAATTGGTAGGTTACACCGGTGGCGTGGCGGCTTATTCGCCTGGCTGGACCCCAGGAGACACGGGTTCGGTTCTCGCCTGGCACATAAAATTTTTTCGTCGTTTTCTTTCTTTATTTGTATTTCTCGCGTAAATATTGTCGATGAGTGCCGTCCTTGGCGTATAACACTTTTATTTACAACTGACGGAAAACAGTCAATTATCGGAAATTCGTAAACTTTATTCCAGATACTATTTATTTGTCACTAGCGTCAAACCGAGATGAGACGAGAGTTTTCTTACCAACTCCGTGTTCGGAAAGTTGTGATAAAGGTTTAGATCACGGTATAAAGCCTGCAAACCAAAAGTTGTATTTCACTTGTCGGCGAGTTATGAAGAGTAATAAGGTTCGCGTTCAGCTCTTGCTTGTTGAATTGAAATAGCACTATTTATAAAAAAATACTGAAAAAAAAACATAAGGAAACTACCAGAAAACCAACTAAAATTATATGTTTTCACCTAACAGCTCCTTTACTTCTGGTGATTAGGTACTACTTATGGATTGGGCATTAATTAAAATTTACAAATGTGAAATTTCGGTGTGGGAAAAGGTTTATTTTATCTATATGAAGTGCGGCTCACGCCGATCGGCGTTCCGTCTGTAAAATGGTCCGCACCCAGCTAATACAAGAAATTGTTCTCGCCGCAATGAATGGGTTAAATGAAATAGGAGTTTGATATTTTTAGAAAAGATATTTATGTAATAGCTTCTCCTGTAGGACCAGCGGCATAGTTAGGCTGTGCGTTCATATATCGGTTAATCAGTAAATCGAATTTTAAAATAGGTACAGACAGTGGCCAGTAGCAGTTAAAAGAATATTAGTACCGCGTAAAAAGTCTAGATGGCTGTAGTGTTTTGATCTTGATGAAATTATGTAGGCACTAAGCACATTTTCAAAGTCTTGTTAAGGATTTGATCAGGGGAACCCGGAGGCATTTGGGGCCCCCTCAAGACCAGAGGCCCGGGGCGGGCCGCCCCTTCCGCCCCCCTGTTAGTCCGCCACTGGGTACAGATTGTGTAAAATGAAGTTCTATTTAGGTTTTCTCTGTCTTTGATCCAGTTCAAACTAAATTACCTTATTAGCTTATGGAAAAACTGAGGTGTTAGCAATGGCGTTTGGCATAAAAAAAAGACTGTTTTTAATCAATGCAATTTATTTATACTCAAGATCTTTTCATTACATACAAACGCACCATATACTTAGCATAACAATAATTTATTATTAGGGTCTCTGCCCTATCAAATATTGAAGGTAGGCTCCGCGCAACACAAAATAATATTACTTATCACTTCCTTCAGCAGCGATAAATTAAATAATGTAAATAGAATAAATTTAATAGAAATGGAATTCACTGGGTGAAAGCATGTGCAGGAAATATTTATAATATTTATGAAGTGGATACATAACGATTCTATAAGATATAACAACTTTCGAACACACAAGAACGAATCTAATGACGAAAATATAAGACAACTTAAATAGCTATACTTACCTACATTTTTTTAAAATAATTAATCTACTATGTATATTATTATTATTATATACCTACTAAATAAGTAAAACATCAACAAATTAAGACAATATAAAAACTGCAACAATCGTTTTGTAAAAAAATAAAAAAAATGTCTAATATTAAGTAATAGACAATATTTGCAGTTACTTCTATAGCGTCTACGTGGTGCCTGTTGTTGTACCAAATCAACAGAACGATACTTCTTTCACGATTGCCTCTTATGGCAAACGCTGTTAAAATAAATTGTCTAAGTGCTAAGCTCACAAAACCGTGATTGAACGCAGCAAGGCCACGCCTCTGAACAATAAAAAGGCTAACGAATGTCTAATTTCGAGTACTTAACTATACTACTGGCGCTACCTTTATAATATATACCTACAATATACTATACTATGTTATTTATATAAATGTACGCTTAACAAACATTTTAATGTTGTAAGTGTCCATTCTGAGACTTTCCATCGATAAAACCAATTTTCAAAGTAAAGTAGGTCTATCTATCTTTATTTTACACACACGACATACGACTTTTTTTAACTTTAGTGAACCATCTCAAAATGAACACCGCTAAGTAAACTAGGTATTAAAATCTTATCCTCCTTGGCAATCGAGGAAAATTCTATCTCGCTCGCTCATAATAATCTCAGTTAAAGACATAGCAAAAGCGATTTGTAGAACAGAGAAAATGAAGCTACTATCGTATAGTTAACTTATATTTGTATATCTGGCGATGAATGCTTTATATAAATGTGTTAAGCTAACAACTTATGTGGTGACTAATCATCCTACATTCTTCTTCTACATTCATATCTTATGCTAATTTAAATTTCAAATTCTTATATTTTCAGTTAATAATGCTTATAACTTGAATTCCGCTTACACTTAAATGGACAGTGATTATTACAATTATACACAAGGTGTAACTTACGCTAGAAATAATAAAAAACTTTATTAATTTAAATTTAATCTAATTCAACATTTATGACTTAAGTACTTCTAACTTATTGCTAATGGACAGATTGCGTGTAGCGTGTTTGATTAAAAAGTGTTCAGCGCTTCGCAGATGTAAGTGAAGGTAGTTCTGTGTTTTCAAAGATATGAAAAGCGTAAGCTTGAGTGACGGGATCACTAAATTAACTACAGATCAAACGTCACAGGAATTCTGTACAGACTGTATAAATCGTAAAAAAAAAATAGGAAAGGAAAGTATACAGGACGGTGTCGGCAAATACGAACTTAAATTAGAACGATGATTGTATTATTTCATAGCAATTATATGAATTATTCTAATATAGCCCTTGTTTTAATTTAATGTTTTTATTGTAGATTCGAAACTACCGGCGATGTAGGTGAAACTCTTTACTAACTATGAAAGCAAATGATTTTAATAAAATATTTTATTTCGAATAAAAGTAATTTAAAAGACAACCAAAAAATCACGTATCTGTCAAAAAATATATGACCACATCTTACGCAAAATCCAAAGAGTTGTAACAGTCGTGTTATCGTATATTTAATGATATACATCATTCAATAAATTTTGTCAACAAAACGGATTTTAAACCAACGCATAACAACAATACTCAGATATTACAGCTGTAATGTACAGTTTTGTATGGAGTTTCGGAATGACAATTTGTTTTGTCAGATTATGCTAAATAAATCATTTGAAATTGAACGTATATAGGGTTGAGTTTCTGGAAGAAGTACCTAATAAGATTACATAAAACTTGAAAGAGGACGGGGACAATGTTTGCGATTTCAATCATAGCTTATTATTTAAGTTGCTAATAAATCAAGCAGTGTCATTATCTAAACAGGAATTTAGTGCAGTCACTGATAATTTGTCCAGACCTTATCGTAATAGTAATAAAGTTCCGAATCGATGATAACTTACCAGCGACGGTACAAGCTAACTATCGTAGGGTTCTACATAGACTACGTTGGGACGTGAGAATAAGGGTTCAAGTGTTTTGTACAATTCACTAGAAGTACTAAAAACGAAATTTCACCTATAGAATTATCTAGAAAAACAAATCTTTAGATAGACTTTCTAACTAATCTAGAGCTGAACAGTGTACAATGAAGCTTTTATACGAAGAACTGTTACAAGTATAATTTTAAGTAGGTATAACTGATTTTGTCTCTCATAATCCTGTTTTTATACAATAGTTTTGGCACAGATATAGGAAAGAGATTAGATTGTCTATGACTAGGTGCGAACATTAAGCCTAGATCACAGAACGGAAGGAGCGGTGCGGGCGTGATGCAAAAATATACAGCGCAGTCCATAAAAAGTGCACACGAACCTCTTTACGTGGTTTTGTCCTGCTCACACATGCTAACTCCACATTTGCGTAAGAGTATGTATGTAGCTGGATCATCCCCTGAAGTACCAGGCGACCATAAGTATATGAGAGGTTATTTATTGTACCCCTACGATTATCATATAAATAAAATAAGAGTATGCTAAACATCTCCTACATAGATATGGTAGCCTGGTACTTCAGGGGATGATCCAGCTACATACCATACGGGAAGAAAATAATGGCATTGAGTTACGGTGCTACTCATCGGGAATGTTATACCCGTTGAGTAACACAGTGTGACACAAAATGGTGTGACTCAAAGGGAACAAAGGGAAATACCTAAGCAAAGAAGTTGCACTAAAACTTTTCATGGACGTAGCGGTTAGTTTATAAACTTGTACAGACTACAGCACATCAAGAGTAACAGTTGCTACGAAAGCCGCCTCTATTACGAACGGAGTAACGGCGGTATCAAGGTCAAACTGTTGATGTGTTGTCAAGTGTACATTAAATACATTATACACGATAGTTGCGTAAAAGACTATTATTCCGTACGTAGCAGTAACACAACATCTCAGCTTCGTTACAAATCTAGTTATACGTTCATTGACTTCGATTAATTAGCGGAAATGACAATTGTTAGCACTTCCGCGACGCTCAACGATGGATATAATCGGGGGAATCCCTGGCCCAGACTATACCTAAGCATTTTGCCTTTAGTGATAATTTCTCTGCTAAACGGTATTCTGCTAAGAAATATAATAGAAATAATAAAACACATAAAAAGGGTACAAACAAAAAAAAAACAATAATATTAATTGTAACCATTTAATATAACCAAAATTACAACAACGTCAATTGATTTAATAAAATTAAGTACAACTACCCAACACCACAGATGAAAAAGGAATGTAAGATTTAAATTTTAAGTACGAAATCGAATAGGGAAGTATTAAAATCAAAGTAAAGAAATATGAAAAACACAAAAGGCACGCACATATAAATAAAATCGAATATTGCACATAAATAATTGTCGATACTGATTAAGTAAATTTATTTAATAAATAAATGAATATAATCACAAAATGGACGTTTTTATTAGAGATCTAACTAATACCTACTACCTATACGTTATCTGAAAATTAAAATAATAATGTGTCAATCAACTTAACTCTGGCTGTGATTGGCTGCATAAATAATTCATTAAACAGCCAATCAGAAGTGATTTGATAAAATAATAATACGCGTCAGGGTAAACTTATGAAATTAAACATGGGAATACTATGAAATCAAATTAACAGACAAAGTGAATTAAGTTACGGATTGCAGTCATTATTTCCCTTATGGCACTAACGTATAAAATAATAATAAATTTATATAATAGATAATCATCATAAATAAAAAAAAACTCTCAAAATATACAATCAATTATTAAAATATCGGAATGTCAACTTTAAAATCCTTAAAACTAATAAGTACTAGCCGATGCCAAAGGAATTATCAAAATGGCATTTTATTAACGGTTAGAACGTTTACATTGCAACCGATGACTATCGTTCTGAAACTTATTTAAAAACCAATTCACCGGCCATTTATACTGATAAAGACACATGTTTGCCACTAGATGGCGCTTTTTACATTACTTTAAATTACTGTTTACAATTTTCGAATTGGTTTCGTAAATAAGCTTGTATGTCGGTGTTAGCGACGCCGCCGCTTGTCTTGCGGCGGACGATGGGTCAGGTATCAGAGGCGACACCGCGGGCAGGCCGACACTCAGTACCGTTGTTGGTACTCGTGGTGCCATCTGTTGAAGTCTATGTGGAACACCACCAGAGATCCGTTCTCGAGGCCGGCGAGGAGGAACCTGCGGAGACGCAGTCAGGGATTACTAAGTGATTATCCGATAATTGGAAATGTTACATTATGGAACTAGGGCAAACAAGCATAGGGGTCCTGGTGCCAACGAGAGAAACAGATGAGGTGTTTGGCCCATGACACTACCAACCCACCAACCCGGTTGGTTTAAAGCGGTTGCAGCCACAACCGGGACCAACTGCTTAACGTGCCTTCCGAAGCACGGAGGAGCTCGAGATTATAAATTTTGATTGACCCATCTAGAATTTTAACCACGGCAAAAGTTGCTCCACTGTAGCTTATAGATGCTTGTGACACCAGTGATATATTACTCACTGATTGTCTACAATATACAAAGCGTTTTCTCGATACCGTACCGCAGGAATCGAAAACAATAAAATGGAAAGAATGCGGGGTAAACGCCTCTGCGCCCTAGAACTCTCGAGTGTTTTTGGGTAAATGCTTCTACCTCGTAGCTAATAGACAGTTCACCAATTTCGTCTTTAATATATTGTAATTTTTAATGGATAATTAAACATATACCTATATTGTGTAAAAAGATCTGTACTGCGTCGAGGGGGCTGCGGGACGTCGTTACTTACTTCTGGTCGTGGGAGAGCGCCAGCGAGCAGAGCCACACCGGCACTTCGTCGTGGAGTCATGAATTACTTCTGGTTGTCATTTCCAGTTGTCACTTACTTTCAGCTGTCACTTCCGGTCGACACTTACTTCCAGCGAGCAGAGCCACGCCGACACCTCGTCATGGAGTCATGAATTACTTGGACGTAGTTCCTGAAAAATGTTCCAATCCACAATCACATCGAAATGAATTAAATATTACCAAACATATCGCGTGTCGAAAATTTACAACTGTACTGATACTATATTAACACAGTTGTCAATTTTAAGTTTAGTAATATTAACTTCATTTCAACGTGATTGTGGATTGGAATGTTTTCCAAGAACAACGTCCACTTCTGGTTGTCACTTCCAGTCGTCACTTACTTTCAGCGAGCAGAGCCACACCGGCACATCGTCGTGGAGTCATGAATTACTTCTGGTTCTCACTTCTAGTCGTCATTTACTTTTGGCCGTCACTTACTTCCGGCCGTCACTTGCTGCCGGGCGTGACTTACTTCTGGTCGTGTGATAGTGTGAGCGCGCAGACGGGCGCGCCGGCGGGCGGGAAGGCGTAGAGCGGCGCGAGCGTGAAGGCGCGCCACACCTCCACCACGCCCGCGTCGCCGCCGCACACCAGGTACTCGCCGCAGCGAGACAGCGCCAGGCACTGCCCGATTACAACGACAAATAACAATAACTGCCGAGTTACACCAACAAATAACATTAACAGTCTTTCCAAGTCAGCGCTTATTGCGAAGTAAAACACGTATATAAAAATAACTCTGCATTAGGGGTTGATTTTGATTACCGCCCTAATAGGACTGTTTACGTTCTCCCTAGTCTAAAAGAAGTAAATAAAAGGTTCTGAACAAATACACGAGTACAAGGTGCTTGATACATTGTATTACAAGCGGGCACCAACCCATGCTAACTTACCAATACATTTTGTTTTTTTCGTGTCAGTTGGGTTCACAAAGGTTAAATAACCGAACTATTTGGCATGGAGAAAGTTTGAAATTGGGGCGATGTCTGTTGAGCGTGTAGGCGGCTGTGTGTGTGTGTGTCAGACCTGGAAGTGGTCGTTTGGTCTCGCAGGCGGCGTCCGTTGAGCGTGTAGGCGGCTGTGTGTGTGTGTGTGTGTGTCAGACCTGGAAGTGGTCGTTGTGCGTGTGGTCTCGCAGGCGGCGTCCGTTGAGCGTGTAGGCGGCTGTGTGTGTGTGTGTGTGTGTCAGACCTGGAAGTGGTCGTTGTGCGTGTGGTCTCGCAGGCGGCGTCCGTTGAGCGTGTAGGCGGCTGTGTGTGTGTGTCAGACCTGGAAGTGGTCGTTGTGCGTGTGGTCTCGCAGGCGGCGTCCGTTGAGCGTGTAGGCGGCTGTGTGTGTGTGTGTGTGTGTCAGACCTGGAAGTGGTCGTTGTGCGTGTGGTCTCGCAGGCGGCGTCCGTTGAGCGTGTAGGCGGCTGTGTGTGTGTGTGTGTGTGTCAGACCTGGAAGTGGTCGTTGTGCGTGTGGTCTCGCAGGCGGCGTCCGTTGAGCGTGTAGGCGGCTGTGTGTGTGTGTGTGTGTGTCAGACCTGGAAGTGGTCGTTGTGCGTGTGGTCTCGCAGGCGGCGTCCGTTGAGCGTGTAGGCGGCTGTGTGTGTGTGTGTGTGTGTGTGTGTGTGTGTCAGACCTGGAAGTGGTCGTTGTGCGTGTGGTCTCGCAGGCGGCGTCCGTTGAGCGTGTAGGCGGCTGTGTGTGTGTGTGTGTGTGTGTGTGTGTGTCAGACCTGGAAGTGGTCGTTGTGCGTGTGGTCTCGCAGGCGGCGTCCGTTGAGCGTGTAGGCGGCTGTGTGTGTGTGTGTGTGTGTCAGACCTGGAAGTGGTCGTTGTGCGTGTGGTCTCGCAGGCGGCGTCCGTTGAGCGTGTAGGCGGCTGTGTGTGTGTGTGTGTGTGTCAGACCTGGAAGTGGTCGTTGTGCGTGTGGTCTCGCAGGCGGCGTCCGTTGAGCGTGTAGGCGGCTGTGTGTGTGTGTGTGTGTGTGTGTGTGTGTGTCAGACCTGGAAGTGGTCGTTGTGCGTGTGGTCTCGCAGGCGGCGTCCGTTGAGCGTGTAGGCGGCTGTGTGTGTGTGTGTGTGTGTCAGACCTGGAAGTGGTCGTTGTGCGTGTGGTCTCGCAGGCGGCGTCCGTTGAGCGTGTAGGCGGCTGTGTGTGTGTGTGTGTGTGTCAGACCTGGAAGTGGTCGTTGTGCGTGTGGTCTCGCAGGCGGCGTCCGTTGAGCGTGTAGGCGGCTGTGTGTGTGTGTGTGTGTGTCAGACCTGGAAGTGGTCGTTGTGCGTGTGGTCTCGCAGGCGGCGTCCGTTGAGCGTGTAGGCGGCTGTGTGTGTGTGTGTGTGTGTCAGACCTGGAAGTGGTCGTTGTGCGTGTGGTCTCGCAGGCGGCGTCCGTTGAGCGTGTAGGCGGCTGTGTGTGTGTGTGTGTGTGTGTCAGACCTGGAAGTGGTCGTTGTGCGTGTGGTCTCGCAGGCGGCGTCCGTTGAGCGTGTAGGCGGCTGTGTGTGTGTGTGTGTGTGTCAGACCTGGAAGTGGTCGTTGTGCGTGTGGTCTCGCAGGCGGCGTCTGTTGAGCGTGTAGGCGGCTGTGTGTGTGTGTGTGTGTGTGTGTGTGTGTGTCAGACCTGGAAGTGGTCGTTGTGCGTGTGGTCTCGCAGGCGGCGTCCGTTGAGCGTGTAGGCGGCTGTGTGTGTGTGTGTGTGTGTCAGACCTGGAAGTGGTCGTTGTGCGTGTGGTCTCGCAGGCGGCGTCCGTTGAGCGTGTAGGCGGCTGTGTGTGTGTGTCAGACCTGGAAGTGGTCGTTGTGCGTGTGGTCTCGCAGGCGGCGTCCGTTGAGCGTGTAGGCGGCTGTGTGTGTGTGTGTGTGTGTCAGACCTGGAAGTGGTCGTTGTGCGTGTGGTCTCGCAGGCGGCGTCCGTTGAGCGTGTAGGCGGCTGTGTGTGTGTGTGTGTGTGTCAGACCTGGAAGTGGTCGTTGTGCGTGTGGTCTCGCAGGCGGCGTCCGTTGAGCGTGTAGGCGGCTGTGTGTGTGTGTGTGTGTGTCAGACCTGGAAGTGGTCGTTGTGCGTGTGGTCTCGCAGGCGGCGTCCGTTGAGCGTGTAGGCGGCTGTGTGTGTGTGTCAGACCTGGAAGTGGTCGTTGTGCGTGTGGTCTCGCAGGCGGCGTCCGTTGAGCGTGTAGGCGGCTGTGTGTGTGTGTGTGTGTGTCAGACCTGGAAGTGGTCGTTGTGCGTGTGGTCTCGCAGGCGGCGTCCGTTGAGCGTGTAGGCGGCTGTGTGTGTGTGTGTGTGTGTCAGACCTGGAAGTGGTCGTTGTGCGTGTGGTCTCGCAGGCGGCGTCCGTTGAGCGTGTAGGCGGCTGTGTGTGTGTGTGTGTGTGTCAGACCTGGAAGTGGTCGTTGTGCGTGTGGTCTCGCAGGCGGCGTCCGTTGAGCGTGTAGGCGGCTGTGTGTGTGTGTGTGTGTGTCAGACCTGGAAGTGGTCGTTGTGCGTGTGGTCTCGCAGGCGGCGTCCGTTGAGCGTGTAGGCGGCTGTGTGTGTGTGTGTGTGTGTGTGTGTGTGTGTCAGACCTGGAAGTGGTCGTTGTGCGTGTGGTCTCGCAGGCGGCGTCCGTTGAGCGTGTAGGCGGCTGTGTGTGTGTGTGTGTGTGTGTGTGTCAGACCTGGAAGTGGTCGTTGTGCGTGTGGTCTCGCAGGCGGCGTCCGTTGAGCGTGTAGGCGGCTGTGTGTGTGTGTGTGTGTGTCAGACCTGGAAGTGGTCGTTGTGCGTGTGGTCTCGCAGGCGGCGTCCGTTGAGCGTGTAGGCGGCTGTGTGTGTGTGTGTGTGTGTGTGTGTGTGTGTCAGACCTGGAAGTGGTCGTTGTGCGTGTGGTCTCGCAGGCGGCGTCCGTTGAGCGTGTAGGCGGCTGTGTGTGTGTGTGTGTGTGTGTGTGTGTGTGTCAGACCTGGAAGTGGTCGTTGTGCGTGTGGTCTCGCAGGCGGCGTCCGTTGAGCGTGTAGGCGGCTGTGTGTGTGTGTGTGTGTGTCAGACCTGGAAGTGGTCGTTGTGCGTGTGGTCTCGCAGGCGGCGTCCGTTGAGCGTGTAGGCGGCTGTGTGTGTGTGTCAGACCTGGAAGTGGTCGTTGTGCGTGTGGTCTCGCAGGCGGCGTCCGTTGAGCGTGTAGGCGGCTGTGTGTGTGTGTGTGTGTGTCAGACCTGGAAGTGGTCGTTGTGCGTGTGGTCTCGCAGGCGGCGTCCGTTGAGCGTGTAGGCGGCTGTGTGTGTGTGTGTGTGTGTCAGACCTGGAAGTGGTCGTTGTGCGTGTGGTCTCGCAGGCGGCGTCCGTTGAGCGTGTAGGCGGCTGTGTGTGTGTGTGTGTGTGTCAGACCTGGAAGTGGTCGTTGTGCGTGTGGTCTCGCAGGCGGCGTCCGTTGAGCGTGTAGGCGGCTGTGTGTGTGTGTGTGTGTGTCAGACCTGGAAGTGGTCGTTGTGCGTGTGGTCTCGCAGGCGGCGTCCGTTGAGCGTGTAGGCGGCTGTGTGTGTGTGTGTGTGTGTGTGTGTGTGTGTGTCAGACCTGGAAGTGGTCGTTGTGCGTGTGGTCTCGCAGGCGGCGTCCGTTGAGCGTGTAGGCGGCTGTGTGTGTGTGTGTGTGTGTGTGTGTGTGTGTCAGACCTGGAAGTGGTCGTTGTGCGTGTGGTCTCGCAGGCGGCGTCCGTTGAGCGTGTAGGCGGCTGTGTGTGTGTGTGTGTGTGTGTGTGTGTGTGTCAGACCTGGAAGTGGTCGTTGTGCGTGTGGTCTCGCAGGCGGCGTCCGTTGAGCGTGTAGGCGGCGAGGCGGCCGCGCGCGCCGGCTACGACCACGAGCCCCTCGCGGGACAGCGCTAGTTGCTGCGGTCCGCCCGCCTCGAGCGCGCGTAGCACCTCGCCGAACGTAGTGTGGATCAGTACTGGCCCGTCTGCGGAACAAACACGTCGTGATATTAGTATGTCTTTGAATTGATGCCGTGTCGAAACCCGAGGTCGGAATCAGGTACCCGATTCCTGATGAGATCAGTATCTTATACAGCGAAAGATGAAAGTTCATTTTTCGCTATACGAAATCAGTTAGTACAAAAATAACTCTACCTAATACCACCTCTGATAATGATATGTTATTTAGAGATAGGTAGTTTTTTCTAAGTATAGCTACAGTTTGCTTAATTTGTGTGCGTGTGTACTTACTGAGGGAGCTAGAGATGACGAGCCCGAGCTCTGCAGACACGAGCACAGCGTTGACGGGCGCCAAGTGACCCGTGAGTGTGACGCGCGGCGCGGGAGTGTCGCCCTCGCCAACGATGCCACCGGCGCGCGCAGACCTGAACAAACACGTAATGATACTTAGCCGGAGCTCGACTGTGCAACTACTTTAACATTACCACCTCTTTTGAATTTGAATTACTTTTGAATATTACCAGTTTTGGAAAGGGCAAATTACGTGCCAAGTTACAGACAAAAAAATAAACGAAAAAAGATGACCTGACCGAATTTTTGGTAGCGAGAAATACATAGTTAAAAATAAAATAAATAACGTCTCAGGTTTGACTGAAAAATGAAAATTAAATTAACATTTTTATTTGTTAAAAGCATACTTTTTGTGCTTTAATTAGGCCACTTGGACATCTGCAACCAGCTTCAATATAGCATATGCGCAATTGGGCAGTTTAATTATTTATTTTCTGTGTATTTTTTGTTTTTTCAACTTAAAATTACTGATGTCATTTTTTCCAAAAAATCAGTTTCTTTTATCTTTCAAACATATTTAATAATATACCATAATAGCTTTAGTTAGCGATGCGTTCATTCTAGCACGTTTTAAGTTAAGCATAATCAGAAAATGTATGCAAAATAATTTTAATATTACTCTCAAAAGTCGACTGAAATTTATTGAAATATAATAACACTGATCTATGCTCACCAGTGCCACAGTAGAACGGTGCAGTCCTCGGAGCCGGACGCGATGTAGCAGTCGGACGTGATGTTGCACTCCGAGCGAGACACGCACGTCACCACGCCGTAGTGGCCGAAGATTATCTGCACTATCTTAGCTAAAATAACGCGAACACAACTTAATAATAATTTCAATTGGTTCCATTATATGAAAAGAAATGAGTTTGATTTGATGCAAACGATGAAATACATCAATTTCATATATTTGTACGTAATTGTTCCACGGTATTGCTGCTCATTTCTAAATTAAATGTCTGTAGGCAGTTCTACCACAGATGAACATTAAACATTTATTTAAACTTGAAAAATATAGAAAATAAAAAATAATATTTTGATTTTCTGTTTTTCTCTCTTTGAATAAATACATACTTGTATATTTATACAGGATGGTGCCGACAATACGACAATAAATTAATAAATTAATCATATAACATTGGCTGCATTATTTCATAGAAATGTCATGAAATTATCAAATGAATAAGATGTATTTGAAAGTTACAAACCATTTCTCTGAACGAATATAGCCCATGTTTTAATTTATTGTTGTGGGTCGTTGTGCCCACCATTCTGCATATCATAATATGCGGAACAGAACAAAATACAGATTTTAATAAGGTGTCTGATTTTTGTGAGAATAAACACTTGTTGAACTACAAAAACCGAGCAACAACAAATAAAAAGTTTACCTAATACAGTTTGGAGACGTGCAATTTTACATTCAAGTATACCTAGGTATACTTGTATACCTAGGTATTTTTCTAAAAAATTGTAGAAAACAAATACATTAAATACTATTTGCTCGCTTTCTGTTACACTATTTTTGAAATTGATATTGGTTTATTTTACTTTTTCGGACGGAAAACAAATTTACCACATCAATAATAATATAATAATATTTATACACTCACACCTATTATCTAGCCCAAAGTAAGCATCATTAAGAGCTTGTGTTATGGATACTAGATAAGGGAGAAATAATGATAATAATATGTATATAAATATTAGAAATATACTAAATAAACATATAAACATCCATGACTCGTAAACAAATGCTCGTACTCATCATACAAACATTTGTTCCTACCGGGATTCGAACCCGGGACCTCTTGACCGAATAGCCTGGGGTACAGACCACTCGGCCAGGCGGTCGTCGCGATCAATGAAAAGCTCCTAGATAAAAACAATGATTGGTACCAGTGTCAGTGGAGAAGACCCTAAAGCTGTTGTCCCAGAAGCCGGCCGCGATGAGGAACCGCGAGTCGACGGTCGTGACGAAGCAGTTGCTGCGCGCGCGCACGCGCTGCGAGAAGTTGTCGCCCAGCTGACGCCGCGACAACGCTTGTGCCCCGCCCGCCGCTGGGGAACAACATTCAAATTCAAATCATTTGCCCGAAGGGCCATTAATCCGCGAAACATTTCTATCACTGAGTTGGAAAAAGATAAGAAAAGTGGAGAGTCGAAAAGAAATGCCAGAGGGGTTGTTTCAGTATCCCGGCTTGTCGGGGCCAAGTAGCGGAGAGAGGTTGTTCTTGACTAGTTCGAGCGTACTGACTTGTCTGCTTTCTATATTCCTCTATATTTGAATCTTCTATTCTTCTATATTCGAAGCTTCTATTCTTCTATATTCGAATCTACTATTCTTCTATATTCGAATATAAAAGGAGAGGACAAAAATGTAAGCACGAGCTAAAAATATTTTTAATTTTGAACAGCAATCCTACGTAAATAGGGTGAAAAGGTATACTATACATAATTATTTAGAATTTTTCATGTTTTTAAAAATATTCTTTAAGACCCCACCGTTTATTTTAAAGCAGGTGCCCCAACCATAGAGTATAGTGTAACGTGGTACTATAACATTGCTATGTTATAGCACCTCGTTTCCCCTTCTAAATTTACTGGCAGTATTTAAATCAACATAAATTCAAAATTCAAATTCATATTTTGGCGTTTGATTCGGTTTTATGTCTCAATTCATTATTTTGCTGACAGGGAGAGGAGACGTTCCTCCATTGTTACCAGTGTCTCGCTCTCGACGCCTAAAGCTTGGGCGTTATTGTAATTATTACTCTTACTTATTGTTAATTTCTGGATTGCACATCATATTAAAATTTATATTTGTAATCAAGGCACTTTTAGTGCCTTATTCTTCTACCTTTGTTTTCCACGCGCATTTCCATCAGCGGATGCCTCTACTGCAGTGTACGGTAGGTGTGCCTCACCCCAGACAGGATCCATCACGAGCGGGTGCCCTTACTACAGTGTACGGTGGGTGTGCCTCACCCCAGACAGGATCTATCATCAGCGGATGCACCTACTACAGAGTACGGTGTGTGTCTCACCCCAGACGGGATCCATGACGAGCGGGTGCCCCTACTACAGTGTACCTACAGTATAAGCGTGCCTTAAACCAGCCAGACAGGATCCAGCATCAGCGGATGCCCCTACTATAGTGTACGGTGTGTTTGTGTCTCACCCCAGACAGGATCCATCACTAGCGGGTGCGGCGGCGGCGCGGCGTCGGCGTGTCGCGCGGCGGCGGCGTGCGCGCAGCCTCCCGCCACCCAGCGGTGCGCCGCGAATGCGCGCGCTGCGCTCACCTGAGGCCCGACATACTTCCATCAAAAGCTAAATCAAATATCTATACTAGCTACTTTTTTACTTTTATCGCAAGTATATCGCCTCATTGAGAAACCGAGTCTCGTGATAGACTAAAGTCTACTTTTGTATTAAATAATATTACAATCATAGATAGATAATATTACCGCAGGTAACAGTATGTAAAGCAGTGCATGTAACAAGTTGCTACACCAGCAAAGATCTACAAACAACCATAGAGACAATTTTACGCACCTAAACGAGTTGAATGTTGTATTGAAAAACATGGTGGTAATTTCGAACACTTACTAAAATAATTTTATTCATTTTGAACTTCATGTTTCATAGTAAAGTTTACTGCTTAAGACCTACACAATCGATACCTAAATAGAAATAGTTCCCGAGCAGAGTACACGTTTTTTTTTTTTAATGTATGAATGCAGTTTTTCTTATTATTCCTAAGAAGAGATTTTCGCATGTCTTATAGTCCCAGACTTTCTCATACTGACCGATCTAAATGTGCCACTCTGTATTGGCTGAAGATGAAAAATGTAAATATGGCTATGGAAGCATGAGCACTGACCGTGACGGCGGCTGGCATGGCGAGCTGCGGGTAAGTGTTAGCTGAGACGTGCACCACCGCGGCGTTGGACGGCAGCTTGAGCCGCAGGCACACGTCGTCGGGCGCCGCGGCGAACATGAGCGGCGCCAGGTGCATGGACGAGGCTCGCGGCGGGTGCGGCTCGCTCAGCAGCTGCGCCGGCGTCTGGCCGAAGCTTCGGATCTGGTCCTCGACGGCCGCGCGCGTCACGCCCTCCGAGATCTGCTCCAGCCGCACGCCGCCCTCGTACGTCAGGTAGTAGAATACGTTCGTCGCGCGCACCGCCTCCGGACCTGCGTTGGTGCGTGCTTAGTGACGTCTACGGCTAGTTAAAGAGCTAGGTGGACCTATTGATCATGTTTGGGGCTACGGGAGGTAAATAAGTACAAATAATAATAAATACTGGCGAGTAAAGGGCGAAAATGCAGGGGGATTGGGGGCTAACATGGTTCACGTTGCTTCTGCGTGCTGGATGTTATACAGGGTGGTGCTGTCAAGACGACAATAAATTAAAACATGGGCTATATTAGTTCATTGAAATGGTTTGCCACTTTCAAAAACATCATATTCCTTTGATAATTTCATGACATTTCTATGAAACGTTGCAGCCAAAGATAAATTATTTCATACAAATGTCATGAAATTATCAAATGAATACGATGATTTTGAAAGTGGCAAACCATTTTTATGAACTAATATAGCCCATATTTTAATTTATTGTCGCATTGACGGCACCACCCTGTAGACGCGATTCACCTTCACTTCACTTCGCACTTGTCACCACAATGGTTTTATGGGTGCACGATACACGTATAAGTGGATAACGTGTAGATAATCGTGAAAATCAGCCAACGATTGTCTTCGACGATAGTTAATTTTGTCAGGAGCGGGCGTCGTGCTCGATCGACCAAGCGACGTATCGGAAGAGAGTGTTTTCTAAGTGGTTCCCCTAAGTGGGAAAGAAAATGTGCGGGTAGGATGTGGGTAGGCCGCATAACATTTATCGAAGCGTTCAAATAATGTAAATTATTGTATAAAAGCTACGTTGTATAATAAGCTCCGTGCTCCGGAAGACACAATAAGCCGTTGGTCCAGTTTGTTACCGCATTGGGCAAGCGTGACGGTATTATGGCCCAAATTCCTTATGAATTTCTTCCATGTAGGAACGCCTGTGCCCAGCAGTGGGACGTATATAGGTTGGTGATGATGACAATAGTAAATATCAGAGATATACAATAAGGACATGATAAGACTACAATCTGATTTTTGCTGACATTGGTCATTACAATTTAGGCGGAGACTACAGCAACTAAAAGCAACAAAAAATTGTATGGAAAGAAGAGAAGACTAGTTTAGAAAATATGTAGGTACTTTGCCCAATTAGCATCAAGCAAAAGTTCTCTCCTAATGGTAAAAAATCCACCCGTCTACAAATTCAAGCCCTTAAATAGTTGGGAACATCACATTACAATATTGTTAATTAATAAATAAGTTTGAATAGTTATTTTTATGATACTAGTGCGGTAAGTTGGGTTTTTACAAACGAGTAGACGAGAAACTCGTAACAGTCTTTGACGTTCCTAATATGAAATTGGCGCACATTTTAAAATGGCGCCACGTGCGAGTGTTGAAAATTAGAACTACATCTTTTATATCATTTTCTCTTTACTATTAAAATGAGGAGGAGGAGGAGCTCGGTGGCGTAGTGGTTTGAGCGCTCTGATTTCGATTACGAAAACAAAGCGACTTTCGCCATGGTTGGTCCCGGGATGGGTCAATCAAATTTATAATCTCGAGCTCCTCCGTGCTTCGGAAGGCACGTTAAGCCGTTGGTCCCGGTTGTTCCTGCAACCGCTTTAACCCACCAACCCGCATTGGGCCAGCGTGGTGGTGTTATGGCCCAAACTCCTCATGTGTTTCTCCCATGTAGGAAGGCCTGTGCCCAGCAGTGGGAAGTATATAGGCTGGTGATGATGATGATGATGATTAAAATGAGACAATTAGATATGTTGTTGTATACACTGCAGGCTTCGTAAATTCGTGCATTTTTTGAGCAAATGTGGTGAAAAATATACAACCAACTGTCTACTAGACAGAGATGTTTGAACTAAAATAAAACATCCAAATATAAAACTCCAAAAGACAAGTTATCACCAACCTCTTTGCTTATATCCAAATATTAGATCTATCCACTGATGCAGCTGACAGCTGACGAACTCCGACTCGAGCGCCATCCGGTTGATCCGCACGAACTCCTCGGGCGAGGAGGCCCACGGCGGCAGGATCACGTCCCCGGACGGCGACTCCGGGATGTTGAGCCGGTAGCCGGAGCTGTTCACCAGCATCTCCGGCAGGAAGAACAGCTCAGGGATCAGTTCCTGGTGGGAGCGAAACATAATAATATACAATCTAGCTGAAGTGGTTAAAGTCCTGTTAGTTACTATATTGTTTGGTACTTGGCAGTAGTGCAAAATCGCTTATCAAGCTGACCTAAGCTGACCCCAGGATCGTAGATACGCGTTTGCTGCTAGGATACGTTGTGTTTTTTAGCCCCCGACGAAAAAAGAGAAGTATTAAAGTTTGACGTGTCTGTCTGTGTATCTGTGTTTGTTTGTGTAGCGTCTCTAAACGAATGGACCGATTTTGATTCGTTTTTTTTGTTTGAAAGCTGACGTGACTAGGATGGTTCTTAGCTATAATTTAAAATGCCTTCCACGCCCAGTCATTGCACTGGCTTCCTTTCCCTTCAATCTGAAACACAGCAAACGCTTTATTCTACACTCGTATGGTTGGTAAAATAAAGTAAGATATAATATACTTATTCAATATCAAAAACATATTGTAAGCTATTTAGATAAGAAAACATAGGACTCAGTATAATTGATTTAATATCACAATGTAAAACAATAACGCGAAAGTAGCTCCATCTGTCTGCTACGTTCCCACCCCTAAAGCACTGAACCGATTTAGATGAAATTTGGCATCAAGATAGATTACATCCTGAGAAAGGACATCCCTTTGGCCCGATAGCCGATGTTGTGAACCAACCGCTTTCTTTGGAATTCCCTATATGTTTTTTATTTTGGTTTAAAAATTATTGTCAAAATTTGAAGCCGTCACTATATAAAAAGGCGAATGGGAAAAAAGATGTAAATGTGAGAAATATATAGTGAACCTGCAAAAGTAGTTTAATTCTTTCTCTTACATTTATCTGGCGACCGTGATAATTAATACAATGGAAAACCTCAAGAAAATGCGTTCGATCTCGCGCAGATTTTATTCTTTTGCGGAACGAGACTTAGAGGATGCTTTTGGGGAGAGCTCTGATAAAGATGTCCATGCCATGTATAAGATCGCTAAGCAGAAGGCTGACGAATTATTCAGTATAGAGGATCAGGTTAAGGATTTGTGGTTTGTGGATACAGAAGCAACCGAAGAAGTTATTTTTACTGACCTACAAACTGCTGAGTCGTACAGATCTCGCTGGGCAATTGTGAGTACTAAATACTGTCGTAATCATGCTGTCAATACCGAAACCGTAGCCTGTGATGTTGCGTCAATAGGGTCACCCTCGCATATGAGTACCGCTTGCTCCAAAAATCAAAAGCGCTTTGTGTTGCCAAAAATAGAGTTACGCAAGTTTGATGGTGAAGTCGGTAACTGGATTGCTTTCTGGGGACAATTTTCAAAAATACACGACGATGAGGATATTGACGACGGCGACAAATTTCAATATCTAGTACAAGCTACAGAACCAGGGTCTAAGGCGAGAGAACTTGTCGAAAGTTTTCCACCATACGGCAAAAATTATAAAAAGGCTATCGAAGATTTAAAAGAGAGGTTTGCAAGAGAGGATTTATTGATAGAAAATTATATGAGAGGACTTTCGCAATTGATTTTGAATCGCGATAAACACATGTCGCTAAGCCACCTTTATGATAAGCTGTCAACAAATATTCAAGCTCTTGACTCATTAAATGTGACTTCGGACAAATATGCTTCAATGTTATTTCCGTTAGTAGAATCTGCTATACCAATAGAAACACTCCGAGCGTGGGAAAGGGCTAGAGACAGGAAACAAAAGAACCAGCTTTTAGCTCTGATGGAGTTCTTAAAGAGGGAAGTAGAGGCAGAGGAGCGAATTGCTTTGTCACGTACATTTACGGAGGGTAATTCAAACACCTCACGAAGAGAGCCTACGGCTTCATGTTTAGTGGCTAGTGAAAATAGAAAAACGGACAGAGAACAGAAAGACAGAGTTTGCATCTGGTGTGACAAAGCTACCCACAACTCTTTAGAATGTTTTAAGATTTCGAAGTTGTCTTTGGAAGAAAAAAAGGAGCATTTGAAGAGAAAAAACGCATGCATTATTTGCTTGAGGGTCGGTCATCACGCAAAGAAATGCAAAAGTTTTCCCAAATGTCTAGTTGGTTTAAAGAGACATACTGTACCAATGTGTCCTGACATTCACAATAAGCGTGAAAATATAAGAGAAGAACCTAGTTGTAGTAGTAGCGTCCCGCAAGTTTCCTTGTGTCAAAAAAATAGAACCACTCTGTTACAAACAATATTAATATATATTAGTTATAACGGTAGGAAAGTTTTAGCAAGGGCTTTATTTGACAGCGGCGCACAAAGGTCTTACGTTAAACTCGATTTAGCAGAGTCTCTGGGTATTAAATATAGTTACGAAGAAGAGGTTGGACATTGCTTATTTGGTGGGACACAAATTAAAAAGGGTACGTATTATACATATAATTTTGATATTACTAGTATTTCCAATAATTTTACCTTCTCGATGTCAGCTTTAGGGATAAAAACACTTACCGGACCCTTGCCTAAGCTCAATTGTTCATATACGATACAGAAGCTTCGTGATTTAAATGTTTTCGTTCCAGACATCGAAAATGATGTAACTGACATAGGTCTATTGATCGGAGCCGACGTGTATGGTCATTTACTTTCTGGCAAGATAGTTCAAATATCCAAGGAACTGTTTGCAATTGAAACCAAGCTGGGCTGGTGCCTTCAAGGGTGTACATCATCAAACCCTTTATTGTCTAACATCTCTAATTATACATCTGTGAATTTCAATGTTGCAGATTATTGGGAACTAGAGACATTGGGTATTAAAGCACCTTGTGACAACGGGTTTGAAAAGGATGATATTAATACCTTGCAGTTTTTCAGAGAAACAATCACCATGAATGAGGACGGTCGTTACGAAATTGCCTTGCCATGGAAGGAAGGATTTCCAAAGGAGTTTGGAGATAATAATAAAGCGATATCACTAAAAAGGTTATATTCTACTACTAAAAGGTTAGCGAGTTTAAATTATTTAAAGAAATACGATCAAGTCTTCAAGGAGTGGCAGGCGGAAGGAATAATAGAAGAGGTTGGCGGGAATAAAGAAGGATTGTACTTAACGCATCACGCAGTAATTAAGGAATCGAGTGCGACGACTCCAGTGCGCCCGGTTTTCGATGCTTCTGCAAGAGACCGTTTCGGAAATTCCCTAAACTCCAGTCTAGAAAAAGGTACGAATCTTTTAGAATTAATACCTAAACTTTTGATAGACTTTAGACTTCAACAAATAGGTATCACATCTGACATCCGCAAAGCTTTCCTACAGATTTCTATTAAACCAGATGATAGAAATTACGTACAATTCTTGTGGTGGAAGAACATACAGGAACGTAGAGACTTGGTAACCTATCGACACAAGCGCGTAGTTTTTGGTGTCACGTGTTCACCCTTTTTGTTAGCTGCTACCATAAATCTTCACCTTGATAAAATAGAGGACCACCGAAAGCCAGTTGCACAAAAACTTAAAGCTTCTTTTTACGTCGACAATTGTGTGACTAGTGTGGGGTCAGTTCAAGAATGCGACAATTTTATCGATACATCCAAGGAGCTAATGAACTAAGTTCGATTCGATCTTCGCGGCTGGGTTACGGGACCTTCAGAACAAGAAAACTTACTCTCTGTGCTAGGATTGATGTGGCAAACTAAAGGAGATACTTTAAGTACCAATATGAAAGTAAGTAATTTCAGTTCGGAAGACTTAACTAAGAGGGTATTGCTTTCATATGCTAATAGTTTATTCGATCCTATCGGTTACACGAGTCCTACTTCATTAGTACCTAAACTGTTACTACAAAAGTGTTGGACACTTAATTTAGGTTGGGATGATAAGTTGCCCAAAAATATAATAAAAGAATTTCTAAAATGGCACGAGGGAATATCATATATGAATAAAATATCATTACCTCGTCGCTTAACTATTCACAATATTAAACTTTGTAAAAATTCGTTACATACCTTTTGTGATGCCAGTAAGCACGCCTTTGCTACTTGTATATATCTGAGGAGCGAATATGAAGGCAATGTACATGTACAATTGGTTGTAGCAAAGGCACGGGTAGCGCCGGTCAAAGAGTTGTCACTGCCGAGACTCGAGTTGATGGCTACTGTTATCGGTGTACGACTGTACCAACACATCATTAAAATATTTTTAAGTCATGATCCAAACATAGAGAGCTATTTTTGGTCAGATTCATCTGTAGTATTGACTTGGATCAAGACTGAAGGTTCTTGGCCAGTGTTTGTCAAAAATCGAGTAAGAGAGATAAGGCAAGTAAGCACACCAAGCTTATGGCACCATGTTCCCGGTACATTGAACCCTGCGGACTTACCTTCGCGAGGCTGTGACGCTCTACAGCTGCTAGATTCTCGTTGGTGGGAGGGACCTCAATGGCTTACGGAAGACATGTCCAACTGGCCCATGACGTCTTTTGACACCCCGAATGTAATGTCATTATTAATTACCGTTCCAAGTAATATTAGTGTCAGTGAAAGGTTTTCTGATACTTTTATTTATTTTTCTAGATATACAAAGATCGTACGTTTGATAGCATGGATTTTGAGATTTATACACAATTGTAAATACAGTCGTAGTATTAAAATATCAGGAGATATATGCCACAACGAATATACCAAGGCACAAACCATTATTTTTAGGATACTACAGGAAGAGTACTTCTCGGCTGATTCGGTAAGATGTAAGTACAATCTAGAGCTGTTCAAGGATCAAGAAGGATTACTTAGAGTTCAAACCAGATTGGTATTACGTGTCACTGAGTCTGAACATTTTAAGTATCCGATATTGTTGCCTGGGGAATCAACGGTCATCCAAAGATTAATACATGAGAGGCATTGTAGTTTACAGCACGCTGGCACCGCCACACTATTGTGCAATTTAAGAGAGCAATATTGGATATTGAGTGCCAGAAAATGGGTCAAAAAAAATTGTTCGCGAGTGTACACTATGTCGTAAATTTGCGGTTAAAGCGGCGGCTGCACCGGTGGCTCCACTTCCAGAAAACCGGATAAAAAATGCTAAAGTGTTCGAAGTGACGGGGATTGACCTTTGTGGACCGCTTATACTCAGAGGTGGAAGGAAGGTATGGATCGCCCTGTTTACTTGTGCTGTGTATAGGGGAGTACACTTAGAGCTTGTTGATTCATTATCTACAGAAACATTTTTAATGGCACTTCGTCGATTTATAGCTAGGAGAGGCAGAGTAAGTGTAATCTATTCCGATAATGGCACAAACTTCGTGGGAGCCTATAATTTACTAAAAGACCTTGATTGGGACGAGATAAACAAATTTTCTACGGCAAAAGGATTTGAATGGAAATTCAATGCACCTAGCAGTCCTTGGTGGGGAGGTTTCTGGGAGAGACTCATGCGTACCTTAAAGGATTTGCTACGTAGAATGCTAGGAAAGTCAACGTTGAATTTTGTAGAACTTCAAACCTTAATATGTGACTGTGAGGCTACAATGAACTCCAGGCCCATCACGTACATTGCAGATGACTCAGAACGACTGTGTCCTTTATCGCCCAATTGTTTCATGCAAGATGTCTCGGAGTCCACGGTGCCTGATTTGGATGAAATAGACGCTGCCAGCATTAATGTCAGGCATCGATATTTGCAACAGTTGAGAGCAGATTTCCGGACTCGGTTTCGCAGTGAGTATTTGGGTTTACTTGTACAGAAGCAGCAAACCCATTTACATTCTATTGTAAAGTCTGGTGACATTGTTCTTTTAGAAACGGACAATAAACGTCATCTTTGGCCGATGGCAAAAATTGTAGAATGTTTTGAAGGTAGGGATGGACATGTGCGAGCTGACAAATTGTTGACTGAGCGCGGTTCTGTTTTAATAAGGCCCATTCAGAAACTATATCCATTAGAGATACAGGGTGGTTCTAAAAAATAATTGTTATTTAATATAGAAGATTTATTTTTTGAATTATATCCTGTCGCCCGTATTTTTGGTGTGGGAGGATGTTGTGAACCAACCGCTTTCTTTGGAATTCCCTATATGTTTTTTATTTTGGTTTAAAAATTATTGTCAAAATTTGAAGCCGTCACTATATAAAAAGGCGAATGGGAAAAAAGATGTAAATGTGAGAAATATATAGTGAACCTGCAAAAGTAGTTTAATTCTTTCTCTTACAGCCGACATCCAATCCACGCGGAAATAGCCGCGAGCGCACTAGTAAGTTTATAAATTCTCCATAATGTAACGCTCTCACTGTTGCTTTTAATTCATAATACACAACTTACAGTCGCCAGCACATCAAGCGTAACAGTTTGATCTTGAGACCGCCCTTACTGCGTTCGTAATAGAGACGGCTTTCGTAGTGCAACTGTTACAATTGATGTGCTGTCGTGTGTATCTAAGTGTATTAATATTATAAAAAGCTTAAGTTTGACAACTACATTGAAAATAAGCATGCAATCGATAGCGAAAAGTAGGGTACAGTTCGAAGCGAAGCGGATCGGCCCCGATACGAATCATTAGTTAGTTGCGAAAATGTTTAACTAAACTATGAGGACAAAGGGCGACTGTCACTCTCGGATCAATTAAAATGGATGACGTTAGTCATACCTTTATCTTCAATTAAGGCTTGCATTGTCATTTTAGACTAAGACAAAGCCATTGAGTTTGTTTATTTATAAAGAAATGTATTGACATTGAAAATGAATGCAATAACCATACGACTGGTGTAGATGTTAATATTGCTGTGGCTGGAAACTTTGAGTTACACCAACGGGCTTGTGTGTCAGGCGGGGAACCTGACAAACAATCTTCTTCAGTCCGGAGGATTCAGTCATTTGGTAGCTCCGGCTGGCGTCGCGGAGTGGCGTAACGTGGTGGGATGGTTCCAATACAGACATTAGCAAGACAGAACCTTATGGATAAGGGTAACTGTTGCCATGGTTTCTGTCACATGCAGGAGTAAGAAGCGACGAGGTCGTTTAAGTGGGTACTCTTGGTCTTTACCATCTTCGACCTTATCTTTAATTTTAATATTTATAGATTTTAATTTAATAATAGTTCAGCCGTGAAACAGTTCGCTGTGTTTCGGATTGAAAATAGCCTGTGTAATTACTGGGCATGGACGGCATTTCATCTTAGGCCTCAGGATGACAACGCGCCTGCAATATCAAGTGATTTTTCCTTGTTATTGCAGGTGTCTATAGGCGGCGGTAACCGCTTACCACCAGGTGGGTCGTCAGCTTGTTTGCCAACTAGTTGTATATGAAAAAAATTACAATACCACCACCTCACATACCCTTGCATTTGTTTTCTCCCCACGATACAGAGCAGGCGTAAAACCCTTTTTTCCCCGACCAAAAAAGGTACATAGATATAAAAATATAGACAGACGAAGACGTTCTTCAAAGCTAATTCTATTGAAAACCTTACAGTTTTTTTTTGTAAGCGCTGAAAAGGGTGGCCAAATCACGACATGCTTCACTAAAACTTATTGAGTCAGTCCCTTTACCCAAAGCGTGACGACACATAAACTTAAATCTTCATGAAGCAGCCGCCTGCCTCAGTAAAAACAACATCAAAATCCATTCAGTGGTTCTCAAGTAGTAAGCGTACAGACAAACAGATATTGCGTTTTATAGAGACTCAACGGATGGTGCAATCTGACGGCAATTGAGTGTTATTTATTTTTGTATTTTGTCATATTTGCACTAAATAAACATTTTTTCTTTCTTTCTTTCGTTCTTCGCTGCCGCTAGCCCTTTAGTTAGGTTATAATGCTGCGGATTTTAGTGGGTGCAAGTCCCACATCCTACCACCCCGCACCATAGAAGAGCAAAACCTAGCGACAATGACAATGCAAATATCGCTTTTATCCAGACTGGATAGGGTTTATCAATTACCTTGACGTCCGAGGTGTCTCGCTGGCAGTTCTTCCACGAGAGCGCTATGGACGAAAACAGCCTGTTGGGGTGGTCGAACTTGCCGCCCTGCAGCGCCAGGAACATCGTCGTCATGGGCTCCTGAAAGATATAAAGAGTATTTTTTAAAATAGTAGCAAATTCAATAGAGATGTTCACAAATTTTGGAAAAGTATATCATTTCAGGCTATTTTAGGTACTTATAGTACCTAAAATAGCCTCATACTTATCATTATTTTTTTCATACGTCTAATGCTTTAAAAATCATATTGTGTCTTAAATTCCGTTTAGAATTTCGCTCCAAAACGCCAATCGCGTGACCAATGTGTCGTTACCTCTTCCCAAACAGGGTAATTTTTATAGTTTTTTGACAGCGTCTGAAACTTAGCAACAAGTGACGTCATACACTGAGTTTGGTTACGTGTCGTGACCTGTGCGTGAATAATTGAGCATTGTGTTTATTAAATATTATTTAAATTTCTCAAGAATACAGAAATCTTCTTTTTGGATTTCTATTATAACAACTACGCGTCAAAATTATATTTTTTTTTGAGTACAGTCAAAGTCCCTATTTGGTTTTGATTTCAATCTAGGCTAATGGAAAAATAAAGATAAAGTTTTTTCATTTGCAGAACAGGTTAAGAACTTAGACTTAGATCATAATCTGAAACTGTAGACCCACATCAAAGTAGTCTAAAAGACGCAACAACCGCTTACTAAGCCAAAAACAAAACTACACATTCAATTAACATCGCATCGTTTCACAGAAGTCGTTTCCTGTAAAACAAAATGTCATTAGCGCACTCGACTTGCATTCCCAAGTGTGTTTTAAGTTTAAAAGGCTATTTCCGTTAAAAGTGGTCGCGGAGCTTTTAATTTTTTTACCTTTTCCGCGCGGTGTCTCGTCGGATTGTCGCGGCGCACACATCTGTCGTCGGCCGTCGCCTGCGCAACTTCGATTGTTTTGACGTGGTAAAAGCACGGGCACGTGTGTGTCGCTATTAGGTACTATGTCATTTTGCATATTTGCTTTTTTAAAATAGGTATTAGTTTTTTTTCTCAATGCAATCTTTTTTAGAAAAAACTCATTATTATGCCGGTCTAGACTTAATTTGCCGTATTAAAACTAAGAGCTTCTAAGCGGTGAATTGAACTGTATGTCTTATTGTTAGTTTGTGGTGCTCCCTGGCTTTGGGAATGAAATAAAAACTGCGAGCTTTGTACTGAGACACTTTACTGGCTTGTATATCGGCAGAGAGAGAGACACAGTGTTGTCCTATTCTAAATAATTATTACTAAATGTTGCCCTTCAACGGTAGCAAGCTTGCTTCTTAGTTTAAGCGCTCGAAGGATTTTGCCACTAATCACAAGCTACACAAAATGCAACTCTCTCTAACACAACTTTGCCGAGAGCGTGTGATGACTTGGTGAGGTGAGAGTCAGGAATCATTAGAACATCTTTTATGCAAGTGTGATGCCTGGTCACTCTGGCGTCATAGGCAACGAAAAGGCCGATGAATTAGCTAGAGCTGGGGCTCAGGGACGACAGATTGGACCGGAACCTTTCTGCGGAATCTTAAAGAACCAGGCCATGCACTATCTCAAAAGCAAGCTCATACAGGAGTCCTCCGAACAATGGCTAAGCACACCTGGTATGATACATTCAAAGTCTCTGATACATGGCTACCATGCTAAACGAACTGAAGAGCTGATAAAGCTCAGCAGGAGTAACGCGAGTGCCATGATTAGAGCTTTGACAGGCCACTGCAAACTGAACAGACACTTATTCAACCTAAAATTAAGTGATTCGGATTTTTGCAGATTCTGTACACAGGAGCGCGAAACCCCAATTCACCTCCTTTGCAACTGTGGACCTTTTATCCACAAACGAAGCCTTCATCTGGGGAGACACACTATTGACCCAAATGAAGTTGAGACCCCGGAGGTTGGGAAAATCCTAAAATTTATGGAAAGTGCCCAAATCAAGGCTTTATTATAAATTATTGGTGGCAAGTCACAATAGATCTTTTAGGTCATTGTGACAAATCAGTCTTAACAAGACCGAAAAGCCCCAAATACAAGATAATAATAATAAGTGTGATGCCATGGCTAGAACTATAGTGAATGTTTTGGAACTGGCATTATATCTAAAGCCAGACAACTACAGACTTTTTCTGCTTAGAAATATAAGCAGCTATATTCTAGACACAAAGCCTTCGAGATCTTCCTTCTTTTGTGTCAAAGTCTATAAGATAAGTTAAAAAAGTTTACAGGAACTTTGTTAAACTCTTGAATTTTATTTTTTAAAAACATGAATAAAGCTTTGTGCTTTTGTTAAAAGGAGGTCTTGCTCAATTATAAACAGCGTGAACGCAGTCTTAAAGCTCGTCAATGTTCCCTCTTATTTACAATGATTGCTTCAACCAAGCAAGCGCTTTGATAGAGTTAGAAATAGGAGTCACTCAAGGTGCACATTAAGCATCGTGCCCTCAGTTAATAAAACTTAAAATAGATACTGCGTCTCTTGTAAACATTGCGGATGAAGATAAATAGAGTAGTCACGGCCGTTCGCGTCTTTGTTTGGATACTGGCCAAAATATTGGGCTGATTGTACTGACGATTTGATTCAAATAGACTCTCTGGATAGATAAACGATTCGATGACTAACATTTAACATGTCGGGGATAGTTGATTTTGTTAATTGTAATTGAATTACATTTTAAATATGTCATGTACACTCATGTAGCGCATGTGATGCATTTAGCTTGTTTCTAAGGAGTATTTCATTGATGTCATTAGATCTTTTTAAACCTATGCGAAGAAAGAGTTGTCAGAATGGTAATCTGTGAAGCACCTGTAAATATTTAACCGCTTCTGTGGTCTAGTGGTTGAGAGTTTGAGACTACCTACTCCTTCAAATCTAGAGGTCCGGAGTTGAATTCTCGTGGGGGCAGAAATTTTCTAATCTGTTTGGTTGATGTCAGGGCTTATTCTAAATTCGCCTGGCTAATTACTACCACTTTGTCAGTCTGTTATTTTTCTCTTTTTTCTTATTCCCATTTTTCTCTTTAAACCATTAACAGAATCGCATTACATGTAATTTGTGAAGTACCTACGCCACAAATTTGAAGTAATAAGGACATACAAAAATTATTTCAGTTTGAACCAGAATACATCAAAATTAACGTTCAATTTAGTCTCGTAATGGCCTTTGCAAATTAAAACAACTGTAAATACGCACATTGGACACATTTCTAATTAGGTTGGCAAACGCGCCGTTGAATTAAGAGGTTGGGGCTTTGCTTAGGGTTGTCATGAATCGCGGTGTAGGTGGGTACCGTTCAAAATGAAGAGTAGTACTTTTAATTACTCGAATTTTCAGCGCCCGACGGTAGTACCTCCGCGATCTTATGTAAATATGATCGCAGCTGAATAACACTACTATGTACTGTTGTGATCCTGGTAAGAGCTTATTAAAAAGCGTTATTTTGAGAGACTTTCTTTCTTTTAGATCACAATGCTTCTCTTGATTATAATGAAAGCAGCGCATGAGTTGTGCCCAAGGTGCTGCTAGGAGCGTGTATAGGCTACGGTAACCGCTTACCATCAGGCGGAACGTACGCTTATTTGGCAAATTGCCACCCTGTCGTATGAAAAATCTATAGGCTTAAGCAAACGCAGACGGTAATGTCCCTGTTAGCTCTTTTCCCTGTTATTAATAATTTTGTATCTCCAAAATAGTCATGATATAATGGTATAAAATAATTCTAAGTGTACCTATTTGGAAATCAATGATTTGTTTTTTCTAAAACTTTTTCCGACTATATCTATTCAAAATGATTTAATATGTAGAAGTTTCGAAGTTTGGTGACACCGCAGACAAGACTGTGCGACTGATTTCAGTGTAATAAATTAAATAGACGCGGCGGCAGCGCGTGCGCAGTTTAATGCTTTTAGTTTACAGAGCGACAGTTACTTTCGTGAAATAAATGGAAATTTAACAACAAAGGTACATTAAAGGTCCCTTAATGCACAATAAATTGTATTTTCTAAAATCAGTTCTCCTAATGTACCGTTAATTTACGGTTGATGACTCATTGGCTTTGAGGACTAGGACTACATACGACGTGCGTTACTACGCGTTGTGTTTGTGTATTTCTACACTGGAACAAACAAAAGTAAGACCTATTAGTTATGCCAAAATGATCCAACCCACCATACCGTCAATTTTAAAATACAATGCAAAATTATATCAAACCTATTTTCATGGGACAAATACTCGTTATTGTATCTATTTCCTATGATGAGTTACACTAAAACTAAACCAACCCACAGTGATGACATTAAAAAAACTGCAAGAAGAATACAAGCTACATGAAACAGAATCCTGTCTGGGGCATGGAACATTTTGGCATAACCAGTTCATGTTCTAGTCAAGAAAGTTACTCACAATCCTGACGAGCCAGTTGAGCACGAAAGCGGCCGTGGAGTAGTGCGTGCCGTAGTGGAACGGCGGCGTCGATTCATGCTCCCAGGTGTTATATCTCTCCTCGAAGTACGCGCGTCGACTGGGGTTGAGCGCTCCAATTGGCTGGGAACAATTCATACACAAATACTATGCAATGCAATGCAATACCGACTGTAATTTTACCCTGGGAATACCCGCTAAACCTCCTGGATAACTCTCGTCCCTTTCGCGGCGGTGGTCTGGGGTTTGTGAGGCAAATTCACCAGACCACCCCCAAGCGACCCGGCCTTACGACCTGGTTCTGCGCCGATGGAGATTGCCCAGAGTTACTTTGGCCTTTGGTTATTTTGGCTTTTAGTGGTGGTATGGCCCTAACTCTTTATGTGTTACCTCCCATGTAACAAGGCCGGTGCCTAGTAATGGGACGTGTATATAGGCTGTATGTATCACTAGCGATATTACACAATTGTAATAAACGTGGTAGTGGCCATTGTAGAAAAGCCCGGAAAAGTTCATGTCCATTCAGTGATAATTGCAGCATACATATTCTCCAGCTAGAACTGCTTTCAATCACCATCTGGCATTGGGCCAATGTGGTCCCTGTGTAGGAAGGCCTGTGCCCAGCAGTGGGACGTGTGTAGACTTTGATAATGATGATGTTCGGGTTGTTTACCTTGGAGAGGTCCCTGTAATTGGACGGCTGGCTGAGGTCGAGCTCCTCGCTCTCGTAGTTAGTGAGCACCCACGGGAACACCGGGTACTGGTTCAAGTCGTTGTACGTCCGACCTGGGGACATAATAACAAATGCTCAGTATTTGTGAATACTTAATACTTACAATTAATCAATAATAATTACAGAAGAGCGGAAACTTTCTCGATAAAGGTTTTAAAAAACTTATCGAGAGGATTTTTAGGAAAGAAAGAAGGAAAAATTTGGTTCAGTCACTAAATATTTTATATTTGCAGTGCGTTCCGTTACCTTTTGAATATCGTTAAAAATTTGACCCCTCTAGATCAAGGGAAACGGATTTTGTTCACGATTATTCACAGAACAGGTGAAATACTAGGAACGGCTGGCATCACACGCTGTGATTTATAATACACTTATGACTGACTGAAATAAAAAAATACAATGTTCAGGTCTTGTTATTTTTGACCAAGTAGATCGTGGTTAGTAAGTTGAAGTGGCAGTGGGTAGTGCACATAGCACGCAGAGCAGACGGCCGGTGGGGCATTGAAGTTCTAGAATGGCGACCACGTACTGGAAAGCGAAAGATAGGGCGGCCTCCCACTAGATGGACAGACGACCTAGTCAGGGTCGCGGGGAGCCGTTGGATGCAGGCTGTGCAGAACCGTTCCATTTGGAAATTGATGGGGGAGGCCTTTGTTCAGCAGTGAACATCATAGGTTGATATGATGAGATCGTCGTTTAAGTTGGAAGCATTTGAAGTTTTCTCTATATCGGAAGCCCGAGGCTAATCATCCATCTCAATATATATTGATTAGACTTTACAAATTATATCAGAGTTGTTGCTTAAATAGCTAATAAATCAAATTTAATTAAGTCAGCGACATTCGCTACATTAGATAACAGCTGTAATAGTTATTTGTGACACAAGAGTGCAAAGTTGCTTTTTAACCGCGTGCTCAATTTTGATGACCGAGCAAGCGAAGGATTCTAAAATTAGAATCAAATTAGAACAAATTAGAACCCTGAGCGTTAGCTTGGAAATCAAAAGAGCACGTGGTGAAAAATCTTTGCACTCGAGTGCAACACGTAACTTTTCATCCCACCACAACGAGGAAATGACTAAATGCAAAAAAAACATTTGCGCATTATTAACAGTTTCAGTCAATTCTGTTGGCGTCAAATAAACTTCTTCGTCGCTAGAATCACTCATTTTAGGTTTTTTACTTCTTTTCAAGTTTTTTGTTTTAAACCTATGGTTAACAAATATGTCGTGAAAATAAAAATTTTAATAAGTTAAAGAAAGTTTTCTGATAAATTCGGCACCATGGAGGTAGAAGTAAAGAGGTTTAATGATGTTTGGAATTCACAAACTTATTGTAGTGCACACACGATGTTCTAAATTCAATTTTACTTTATCCTCTAGCGGATAAATACGGCTTTTGCACTCAGATATCGAATAGCAAAAATATCCTTTCCGAGATGGGGGGATGAAAAGATCATTTGATTCCTTCGCTAACGCTCAGGATTCTAATTTTTGAATCCTTCGCTTGCTCGGTCTTCAAATTTGAGCACGCGGTTAAAAAGAAACTTTGCACTCTTGTATAACAAATAACTATTAAATAACTGATAATCAAAATATTATTAAATTAGAATAGTCTTATATTTTCGCGAGCGCTTTTCGCCTTACAGCCATCGCTGTGAAGTAATCGAAACGTCTCGGGTGTATAGGTAATGTAACATCTAATTAAACGAGAGTTAAATCCGGTAAATTAGTTTTATTTCAAATTATTATCCACTTATGGATTTATATACAATGTACAGTCGACAGCACATCAAGCGTAAGTTTGCTCTTGAGGCCGCCCTTATTCCGTTCGTAATAGAGGCGACTTTCAGAGTGCAACTGTCACGCTTGATGTGCTGTCGTCTGTACATTAGTTAACCTGCAGTTAGGTATTTGTAATGTATCTTACAATAAAAGTTCACAAATGTGTTTAGTCCAGTTGGAGTATTAGTTTTACTTGGTGACAACGCAAGCAATGGCGCGATGACTCCCCGGTGTGAATGATTGAGAAACTAAATCGGTTATAGGCGAGTTGCCTATAACCGATTTACATGATTGACATTAATTTCTGTGGGTCTAAGTAGCATAAAATGTTTTTATAATAGGTACTTCTTTGCATACAGACATAGCGAATTCTTACACAGATTTACATTACAGGCGTGCTTTCTACCAGAATAATTTCAATTTGATTCAATTAAAAAAAATATTGGTTTTTAATGTATCTACATTACCTTTATAAGGTATCCATAAAGGTTAAGATGTAGGTACTTTATATCCTTCTAGTGGCCGCCTGCAGTTCTGCCCTTCCCATCGCAGGGTCTAAAACTATCTCCATACAAATAAAATGATAAATGATTATGATTATCTAAATACCAAATTAAATCTAAATCATTTCAGTGGTTCTTGCTTCCCCTAACAAAATTCCACACTGTTTTCAACACCCTTTTTCAATTCTTATGCTTTTTTTATTTAGTATAATATTGACGGCTTTCTGGTCGAGTAGTTAGTACCACTGTTTAGGGAACCAGAGGTCTCGGTTTCGAATCCGTTAGGGACAGATGCTTGTATGATGAGTACAAACATTTGTTTACGAGTCATGGATGATTCTTTGTTTAGTTACTTAGTATGTTTCTAATATTGATATTTAGTAGGTATACGTTTAGTATTTATATTTTCCCGTTATCTAATACCAATAATTAATGCAAGCCGCTCTTAATGATGCTTTTTGATATAAGTCTACTAGATAATAAGTGTGAGTGTGAAAAAAATGTTATTCAAATTTTTTAAGCTGACAATTATATTTATGTGGTTTATGGTCAATATTTGCCAAGTGACGCCTGAGTGCGACACAGCTGTAGTATGTTTGTCGATTTGGTCTGGTTTAACAATAGTATGTAAATTGTTTTGCTATTTTCTTTGTATAAATACTCAGAATATATGTTGCTGATATTTTTAAGAATTTACAAGCACTCTTATAAGTTCCTACGCAGAAAAATGAACAGGACATAACATGCAATAAAAAAAATTGTACAGACAGAAATGGATTTTCCTGTGTAGTTACAAATTATTAGTGTGTGTGATATCATTTTATGGTTAACCATAGATTAGCATACTGCTCGATAAATCACAATTATAAACACGTTGCTATTTAATTAGAAAAGGGAAAATTGTAATTTGTGGGGAAAACTATTAGATAAAAAAGATCATTTTATGAAGAAGAAATATGTAGAATTGATCCCAATTGATTTTTATCCAATTTCTTGTTATTCACCAGGCGTAGAGTAAATTTTATCGTAGCTAAAGTCAGAAACAATTTGATTGCAGATCACCGGAAAATTTGGCGACGATTCTAATCCATATTTATTTTTATTTAAATACATACTCCAAACATCATATGACGTACCTAATGATCTACCTATGACAATATAAACAATTCTGTTATGGTGGTTGATAACATGTATGTTGACAATAATTAAATATTAATTAACTTGATACTAACATTATTGTATGTTTGACACACATTTAAAACTGTACATAATGGTAAATCACTAATAATTGTATTAATACACTGCTTAGTGTTTAATTAACTTGTGCTTATTTTAATTGAAACGTAAAACTATTTAAATCTCATTAGAAAGTGATTGAAGTACTAGGACTGTAGCAAATTGCAAGAAGTCACTTTGACACACATTTAAAACTGAACTAATGGTAAATTACTAATAATAGGATTAATTCACAGCGTGTGTCTAATTAACGTGTGCATCATTATTTTAATTGAAACGTAAACTATTTAAACCTCATTAGAAAGTGATTGAAGTACTAGGGCTGTAGCAAATTGTAAGAAGTCTAATGTTGATACGCTACACTTTGACCTTTGCCGATTATTTTAATGTTGTGTTTGTGTGGAGTGTGATAAACTTCATTATCTGCGTCCGATGCTGCATCACAGTTCTATTGTTGTTGTCACGTGACCGCGTCTACTTTTCCCGCCAACCGTTCAGGCGAGCCATTCGTCAAACGCTTGCCAACTTTCGCAGTCGTAACATTGGGCCTGAAGAATATAAATCTGTGAAATTCGGTAACACAAAATGCAGAGGAGAAAGCGTGTATCTGTATAAACGCTTCATCGTGAAAGACGTCCCGTCTTTTGTTTCGAGTGTTATACAAAAGGCATTGGAATTCGTTCACGCTGCCAAGTGTTCGTGGAAAGTGTTTTGACGTTTTCACGGTAAATTGGAGGTTAACAAATGACAGTAACGTGTGGTTTCTATGACAACGGTGTGCAGAATAACGGGTGACATGCTGAGGCGGAAGGCGATGGAGCTATTCAAGAGGTATGAATAATAATAACCGGATATTATTGTGGAGTGTAGAAGAGAACAATCTATAATATGTAATAATCATTTTATTTGAGACTAATTAATTGATTCAAAACTATATTACAACACTAAAACTTTATGTCAATGGTTTTTTTTTAGATTATTGTAATCAATAAAAATTGACAATGTCATTGTATTATTTATAATGAATGATGAATAAGTTTGAAGGAAGCTTAGGTAGAGCTAAGAAGGGGTGTATCTCTCATAAACTTAAACATTTTTTACAAGGGTCATGAATTTCCAAGATTGATGTTACAACCGTCTAATAGGCTTAATACGATAAACGTTTAACCAAACTGTTAGTAGGAAATTGTATTCTGGTTTCACATAAATAATACATAAAAGCGTTAATTGTTCTGTGGAATAAACGTCGTTCAAGTTGTTTAGTTGGTCAGCGCCAATGTTTTTGAGGGATTTTCTATGACGTCAGTTTAGTTGCGTACTATAAGAGAAATTGATTTGGAGCGAGTTGAGATTTACAGATGAAAGATTGAGAAAGAAAGAAAAGTTGTTGCGGCGTTATAAAAATGTATGCAGAAAATCTTGACTTTAATACGAACTTTTTTAATGGATTTGACATACACTGTGAAATAATAATACCACTTACGTCTTAATTGCTACGTGTAATGCCTTCGAATAAAAAAAAAACCAAATGAGAGATAAATAACCAGAAATTGTGCGTTGAAGACTGTAATCTTATATTTTCCCCCCAACTGTACCAAGAAACATTAAAATTAGTTTTTTTTATATTATAAAGATAGCAATCAAGCGCACGGCTCGCTTGATGACAGGCGGTTACCGTAGATAGATCGTCGTAGCACTACCTTTTTCCCCCGATGGGAGAAACGTCTACCGCTCTATCCCGCCCTCCGGAGAAGAGGACAGGGGAGTAAGGGGGCTCTCACCCACTATAACTCCCATCAATGCACCCTCTGGTCCACTCCACAGTTCGACGGCGATACGGGTAGCCTAACTAATGGCATGGCGTCCATTACGCCATCGGAGCGTTTGACCGTTTCACGGCCTCGTAGCACTACCTACCCCAAGTTGCTACGAGCATCTGTATGCATCAATATTACGGTAATATATTGAAAAAAGTGTGTGGTTCTGTGGTGAGGCGGAAGTATCATTAGACCCCTTAAGTTCCTTAAGTTCAGTTAATCGAATCGTTCAGTTAATTTAAGCCGAGACGCGAGTCCAATAATGTTCATTTAGTTATTTTAGTTTCGTTTACGCTACTAATTACAAAGGACCACAATAAACATAAAAATAGGTGTTATATCGGCATCATATTGGCATAGTTGATTATAACGTTTTATTTCTTTTATTTAGTTATTATAAAATCATTAGAAAATTCGTAATTGAAATCGATATCCACTAATCAAATTTGAAAGTTCCTGATTACTCTATCACGTAATAAGAAAACAAGATGAAAACACTATAATTATGGTCTCGTCATAAAAACTGGTCAATTCATTGTCTTAACGAGTCGCCATTACGAGTTGATTGTTTGATGCGCTAATTGTGGCATATTTGCATTCTTAGGCGCGCCACACACAGGTTGCTCGACGAACTGTCTCTGCGAAGGAGAATATAAATAAGGAGGTCACCAAAAATTCTAATATATTATTATAGATTTAGTGAGCATTTAATCATTTTGGTGCTCAATCCGATTCTTTGGTTAGATAAGTAAGTTCAGTTAGTGTGGTGAATTGTTTAGTACAAGATGTTGCGAAGTACCTAAGCTCTATTTTCATTGCAGCAAGACATCTTCAATTCAATTCAATTCAATTTATCATTTATTTCATTCATGTGTATACATAGGTCTTGAATCTAGATGCTGGTTACAACATGAACCCTGTCAGGGCACAGCAATTATCGCAGTAAATATAAATATTTTCATAAATAACTTAATATGTCAAATATCAAATAATGTATGTCAAACAAACTAACAATCTTTCGACAGGCAGTAAATCGCAGTAACAATATGTTTGATTTGATATAAGCATTCAATTAACTTAGGGGTTATTATTAGGCACATTGTCGATGTACTGAAAGCGTGGTAGACACCACTATCCGCTTCCACGGTCACTTTAAATAACAACTATACCGCTCCTACAGCAAAAAGTAGAGCATGACTGATCAATCAATCAATCAATCAATTAATTTTTATTGTGGACACGTGAATTCGACTAACTAATATAGGAAGTTACTAAACTAAATGTATGACCATACAGTAAGACTTTTGTAGCCACCAAGGGTATAGAAATAGTACTGTGTGTTATTTCAAATAATGAAAATATTAGTTTTTAAAATATATGAAGTACGGGAAGTCCGAAGTGCCTGAGATTGACATTTTATTATAGAAAGATACCAATAGATGGCGTTGTTTTTGTAGTGGTTTGACTTGTAGTGCTTGGCGCGACTGCCCGTGTGTGGCCGGCCTTACTCGTGGACGAAATGATGAATACCTCGTTGATGAGTGGGTACTCAACGAACTGCCCTTTGACGATTGTATGCAAATCGAGAAATTATTTTGCCGTTTTTAAGTGAAAATGCATGAACTACAAACACGTAAAACATTGTTTTTGCAATCGTGTTATGTGTTGACAAGTTAGTAATTAATATTTGGTTCTTTTTCTTTCAAATTTTTATAATAATATCTCAGTGTATGCGTCCCTAATTTTAACTGAGTAATGTATGGGGTAACTACCTACGGACACCAGATCAATATCTACCTAACTTAAAAGTTTTCCGATATAATTTATAATTAATGCACTATTGGTGTGTCTTATCTTCTCGACCCTTTCCACACAGGCACACACAATGTGGGTTCTTAATATATCAAAGAAATAAATATAGATAGCAATGACCGGCTTAGTGAACTGGTCAGTCATGTCTACAATACTGCCCTGTCTTATATAAAACCTTAGCATTGATAATTCATGTTGCATCACGTTTTCTTCATCGAAACATCGCCAATTTGAAGCCAGCAGTGTTTTTAAATTAATCAAACATCAACGAGCTCGCGGCTTTTCGATGAACCATGAAGAATATGAACTTAAGAATTCGATATAACTAAGTTTTTAGTGAGGTCCCGGTTCGTGGTGAGATGATAAAAAGGCTTAAATAATAAAAGACGACCATTAAAAACTGACTCCAAAAACAGAAAAGGATAAAAAAATATATTTGTAGGTACTCATCCCCTGGAAACATATTATATTTTTGGAGTGGGTGCTGCACTATCTATTGTTTCTGGAAACAACTTAGCACCAACTCCAAAAATATGTTTCTAGGGGATGAGTACCTACTAAAATTTAATTATTTTATCCTTTTCAGTTTTTTGGAGTCGGATTTAATTTTTGTTTAAAATTTATTTTTCACAATTTTTTGTGATAACTTTTTAAGGTCAAAGCTAGATGGGTGACCGTGAGTTTATATTGTTTTTTACTATCGTATCATTTCACTAAAAATTCATCGGAAAGCAAAAATCCGCAATTTCGCATACGTAGATGACTTACTCATTCCAGTTATTTTGATTTAAAAACCAACCTATCCAATGGATTTTCAAAAAAATTATTTGACTAAATGGGAAATATTCCGAACGAAAAAAGAATCATCAATATCGGTTCACCCAGTCGAAAGTTCTGAGGTAACATAAAACAAGTCGGTTTAATAGGGGCAAAGGTAAGGTAGCCGCATACCACCAGGCGGGTCGCACGCTAGCGTAAGTATGACGGTTCTGACTAGAGAATTGCTTCACGACGTCCACATAAACGCACCAGTCACTACACGACTATTCCCCCTTGTTGTACTAGAAATTATCAATTACATCCGGCTCTTAGGACCAACGGATGTAACGTTGAACAGAGTAAGACATCCCTTTTGACACGCAACAATCAATTGTCGCTGTTGCGAGGTTGCAGTCTATTAGCGAGGTGACTGAGGAATAAACCTTAACAGTACTGTTACACAATAGATCCGTTTATTGGAAAATAAGCATATCATTTGGGCGCAGACAAATAAGTCAATTTAGCGCTCACATGCATATGATCACGTTCGTTTCTTACTGTCGGTACAAGCATAGGGCCGCTTGGATGATTACCAGTTACCGTGCCTTTCTCACTTTGTTTACAACAACATGAGACGTTTCTTAGAGAGGTAAGTAGGGTATAAGTTATTAAGGTATAAATCTGTGTGTAAGTATGAATCAAAATGAAACGAAAACGTTCGGCGTCGTGACAACTGTGAAATTGTATGAAAACGTCAGCAGCGAAGTGAACCTATAGTGAATTTCGGTAACTACTTTTTTTTATATATTTCTTTTCTTTTTTTACTAGCTGAGCCAGCGAACTTTGTATCGCTTCAGAAGCAATAAAATACAATTTTAATATCGCTATTATAAAATGGGGTTTGATGGTAGACGGGTAAAAATTTAGCGTTTTCAATCTTTTTTTGATGTCAAATCATAAAAGAAACCATAAAAAGTTTCAAACGTTTCAAATGTCATGCTATCCCTTTCTATTCAATTGGATAAAGAGGAAGGAGGATAAACGATAAATTATTACAACACAATCGATATTAATACAAAGATTGTTTTGTCTCTCTTTTATATCAATACCGTGTTATGTATCTTTGCGTTTATATAGAATTTGCATGTAGCGAGAACGTAATACCCAGTATATGTTATGGAGTGATAATTACAGATAATACAGACGAGACAGTTAGGTACTCCAAGCTTATTGAAGTGGTAGTGTCATAGAACATGACATAATATTTTCGCTATGTGTACTAACCTATTGCAAATTATCGGATATGTTAAAGTGGTATTACATCTTCGATATTACATAGGTATTCGCTGCAAAGTGGTTTTTGAATGACGCTTGTTATATAAGATAGAGGGAATCTTCTTTTTGTATGCAGCTTGGGAACTATCTCAAGAGTGTTGTATCTTATTGATACAAATCTGCCCCGGAGATCAACTCTGACAAGGAGCATTTATTTAGGTGTTACACCAACATTTAGGTCAAGAGGTCCCGGGTTCGAATCCCGGTAGGAGCAAATGTTTGTATGATGAGTACGAGCATTTGTTTACGAGTCATGGCTTTATATGTTTATTTAGTATATTTCTAATATTTATATACATATTATTATAAATATTTATCCGTTATCTAGTATCTATAACACAAGCTCTTAATGATGCTTACTTTGGGCTAGATAATAGGTGTGAGTGTATGAATATTATATTATATTATATACATATTATATTTGAATGAAAATATTTATTCAATTCATTTTATTTCCACAATGAGTTATTACGTAAAAGACCTTAAATATATTATTTTATACATCATGAACCCTGTCGGGGACAGCCAATTAGAGGAAAGGGGATTATATCATTTACAAGTATTAATTGTATTTCGTCTTTCTTTGTTTTCTCTGTCAAGCGGCGTTATACCTCTGGAGGTCTATGAAAATTTAATTGTGTCTGGAATCTGATGCTTGACGGGTTACGATTAGGTTTTATTTTATATCCTAACATAATATTTATATCTATTTTATTAGAAATGATATTAATTTTATAGTATTTTTATTTCATCAATATTATATTATATTTAAGAGTAACAATTGCATTACTTTTGTTTTAAATATATTTTATTTTATACTTTGATACCTATATGGCTGCATAGATACGTTAGCCTTTCCATATTGTAATAAAGAGAACAACCACATTTATTTTTGCAATCATTATCCAAATGAAAAAACCTGAAGTTGTTAAAAAAAATTGTACTTTGTGTTTACTTAACGTAAAATGAAATTTATTTTCAGTGATTCAATTTAAGTATTATTCGATTATTGGAATTATGAAAATAATAGATTTTACCTGCAATAGTATTGAGGAACATCAGGTATTCGAAGTTGGAGATCTCCCTCCGCTGCCACTTCTGCGTCATGTTCGAGTTGCGCATGAGTTGCCGCGGCGACATCATCGACGCCCGCCTGTAACAAGCACGCGTTAAATTTATTAATTAATATTTATATATTGTGGTTGGTTTCTTACTGCAACCGCTTTATCCACTAACCCGCATTGGGCCAGCGTAGAGGTGTAATGGCGAAAAACTCCTGTGTATCTCACATGTAGGAAGGCCGGTGCCGAGCAGTGGGACGTATGATGATGAGCAGTGGTTGGTGATGATGATTGTGGTGCGACATGCGCATTGGGCCAACGTAATACTCAAACTCTTTATATGTGTTTCTCCCATCTACTTATGTGCCTAGCAGTAGGATTTACACAGTGAATTTCACATAAACAGAAACTTTTAAAAGATGATTTAGTTAGATCATCAAAATGCGCAACATTCTCTATGGGTGAAACTTTGTAATCATGAACATAACAGCTGTTTCATACTAATCTGCAATACTTAGACAATCGACCAAAATAAAATAAATTGAGAGCTCTCTAATCAGTATCTCCGATTGGGGACGACTAAACTTAGTCCAATTCAAACCCCACTAATACACAAGTCTGCGCGTTTACCGCTAAAAAACCCCATTCGCTGTGGCATCACAATTCCTTGAGACACCGCTTTCCATCTCTAAGAGTATCGGGATCCTTGGATCTATATCTCTAGTAACATGCAGTACCGCAGTTATTTGGATGATAAAGTCAAGCTGGCATCCAAGAAGCTTGGTGTGCTCAATAGAGCGCGGCGGTATTTCACTTCGGGGCAAAGACTGTTACTGTATAAGTCTCAAATCAGGCCCCATATGGAGTACTGCTGCCATTTATGGGCGGGAGCACCTAGATATCGTCTTGGACCATTTGACAAAAGTGGAAAGGTTTTATGCTTAATTGCCACCTTGTTGATGTAAAAATATGTATGAAACAGCAGATTTTTCGCGTTTTCAATATTGCTCCCATTAGGAGAGAAGTACTTTTTGATGGTTTGAATCAGCTCATAAAAGATTTCTGTTAATGTAAAATTCACGGTATATACAGGGCACCGCTCTCGAAAACGAACGCAGATGGCAGAGCTGGTCATCCTCAGCACGAATTGTTAGAACATAAATTTGAGATCGCAAAAATCAGCTGTTCCATACAAACAAGTTATGTAGGTATCATAATTAATAACAGATTATTTTTCCGAGATTTCATTTCTTTTCAACAATACGAATTTATGGTCACCAGCACCGCCACCTGTCTTCGTTTAGAGCCTTACACCCGATATCTATAGGCTATTAAAGATGGTGATCCGTATTTTCGTACACAATCCCCGAAGTCTTTTAATACAAGTCGTAAACTTAATTTCACTAAGAGAGTTCTAGACTCTGACTCTATAAAGAGCGTGTTTACATCCAATTAGAATAAATATGAGAAGATTGTTTCCCATCCACGCGAGCCATTGTGAAGGCTGACACGTTCCTCAACACGAAATATGACACGTGTTTTGATTGCTACCAATTTCTTAAGTGAAACAGATAAGTAAGTCTACAGGCGACTGTAATTGGCTTTCTTTCCTTGTTCTTTTCTTTCTTTTTGGAGTTACATTATAAGATACATATTGCAACTACTTTTAATAAGTAATGTAAGCTGTAGTCAACATAAATGAATAATAATAAAAAAATAAGATGCTTGATTTTAAATTTTGATCTAAGAGAATTTAATTATAAAACATAGTTCAAAGCTAGAAGCTTTTCAAATTTAAATTTAGTTTAAAGACACTGTACTGTACCATTGTATAATATTAGCATCAATAAGTATAGTTAAGTATACTTAATTTAAACGATAATTTTCAAATTGGATTCAAGGTTTAATTACGCCTTATCTAACGCAGCATACTAAGTATGAAATTGACGGACCGTGTCCTAAGCGACTCTGGTGTGTTGAAAAACGCAACAGCTGATATCGCATAAGAAGGTATAAGTAATTAGCCCTTATTACCTACGGTGGATAGAAATATTTTCACAGATGCTAAAAAGAACGCGGTCCAAACAACAGGTACACTAACCCTTGAAGCAGGACGAGGTAGGCAGAGGAAGAATTAAGTGTTTTTTAAGAAAGAAGCGTGGAAATTAGAATACTGTGAGACATTTCTACCTCAAGATTTAATTAAGGCCTTTTTACATGATGCAGGTTTCTTGCCTGTAGCATATCATAAAATTGAAGCAAGAAATGAATTGCATAGTAAACAACGCGTTAACGCTACAGGCGAGAAAATGGAATCTTGTAAATGGGTCTTTAGGCTATAAAAGGGTCTGCTGTCGCAAAATGGAATTCAATCGTACTTAAGCCAATATTTCGGCCGAGACAAAGAGGAATAGGGATACTTCTTCTCCGCACGCGAAACTAAAAACTACAATAGTGCAGCGCCGAAATTGGAAATAATTTTATTACTAAAAAACTTTATTGATTTGAGAAAAAAAACTTTTTTGAGAATAATTCCAACAGTCGGTTGCCTTTGTAATAAATTTAGATTGGGATTTGTTCGCTCTTTTGAATAAATCGTCAAAATGCGCATGAAAAGGATCATATTTTGTTTTTTCTCTATCGGGAATATTGTTACTATTCTTGTGGCTTTTTTATGATACAAACTTATTGATTAACAACTTTATCATATTTGAAAAGAAGAATAACATCAGAACAAATAATAGAATAAAATCTTTGTTAAATTGCTAAATACTCGCGCCTTAGCTGTTTCTCCAAAAGCACAGTTTAGGTTGCTGTAGGAGTTGCCTAAATTGTGCAACCTTCATGTTTCAGCAAAGTATGGTAGACACTGAATCGGTGTCAGTGCTCAACCTAATTTCTATTGGCAAGGTTATCTTGCATCGATGGTGGTTAGGTAACCTAATGACCTACTGATTACTGAATAAGGTGTCGATGGACAATCCATAGCTTTATTCGTCCATGTAAAATATGCATGTGTTTTGGAAATGCAAAAGATTGGATGGATGCTTGTTATTCAATCACTTCAGCACGGCGGAACAGATCTGGATGAAATTTGGGAGTGAGATGGAATATAGTCTGTAATAGCATATAGGCTACTTTTATAACGGGAATGTATTCTCATGGGAAAACGCAGAAGTCACGGGCGGAAGTCAGTTTTTCAATAATTCTAAAATCTGCTAGTTTTTCAAAATTAAATTTAAGGACTATGAAGAATGTAATATCTGCGACAGTCAAATAGTTTTTAGAAAGCTAATGAAATTGATTCTTTTATCACATTACACAGTAGCGGTTATGATGGGATGCTGGATGAATGGCAGCGTTAGTCACCCAATCACGAACATTGTTACGTAATCTAGTAACAAAATCAATTTGATTAGCGTTTGACAAACACGGGTTCAATGTGCTGTTATGAGAAAATTGTTTGTTGCATCAAGAAATCAAATACTCAGTGAATATCATATTATATTAGCCTTTATTGCCAACTCAGATACAATGTTTAATTTAAACTATTTATATACATATTACACATCGGTCCTCGGATTGTCGGCGTGTCCTTTCAACACAAAGACCACCTCCAGCTTTTTCCAGTCTTCTCTTATCAATGCAGTTCTATGCCATAAAGGGCTTGATATTTTCTTAATATCGTCCGACCATCGCTTTCTTTGTCTCCCTCTTTTCCTTTTTGGTTGGAATCTAGGGGTCCACAAGGTTATGTAATCTGTCCATTTATGTATCCTTTCTCTACACATGTGCCACCCATCCCCAGTTAAGTTTTTTAGTTTTGGTCACTACATCTTCTATTTTTGTTATTCGCCTTATATCAATGGCTCTCTTCCTGTCTCTTTTAGTATAGCCGAGTATGCTCCTTTCCATGGCTCTTTGGCATGTGGTCAATTTTTGATCTTGTTTTTGGGTGTTTGCCCAGGTCTGGCTCCCGTAGGTTAGTATTGGTAATATGCATGTGTTGAATATTTTTCTTTACATTGCAATGTTATATTGCTTATTTTTCATAATTTCTTTAAAGGTTTCATGAATAAGGTTAAGGTTACATAAATCATGTTTCCTTGAATGATTTCTTACAAATCCCATCATATTTGAATCAATCTCTAAACTAAAAAGTCTGATCAAAATTATGTCATTCAATATATTCTATCTTTTATGCCAAGGCTATAGGGATCAAAATCGTTTGTATTTTTTTAATGCTAACTATGCTGAATCGTGGTTGTGGGTTTTTAATGTAGAAAATTAGCGACAGATTATCTTCTAGATAAAACTTTTTCTTATTTGTTAATTTTCCTATACCCTTTTAATGTTGTCTGCAAGTTAATAGATCTTTCTTTTTTTTATGAAACTTCTAGAATGCAAATGGTTAAAACATCAGAACTGCTTCATCACCACAGCAATTCTCAAAACCAATCATCTCTATTAGGGTCGTACTGTCATCACCATCCTGTATACGTCGCCTTTTTGATTTGAAATCTAGAGTTTTCGAAACATCTAATTCAATTGACCTTTCAGAAATACTTGCAATGACAAATTGTAAGTTAGTTGGTCTTGCACATAATCAGAATTCTTACAAAACGGTCTGAAGTGCTGGTTAAATCATGGTTTTCGTATCTTTGCCATTAATAACAAAATTGAGGCGCTCCGTGGCGTATGGTATGACCTCTGGTTTTGATTAAGAAAAGAAAACAAGGACCCTAGCTGTGTCAATCAATTTGTAACCTCGGGCTCCTCCGACAGGATACCTGCATTGGGCCAGCGTGGTGGTGTCATGGCCCAAGTTCCTCATGTGTTTCTTCCATGTAGGAAGGCCTGTGCCAGCAGTGGGACGTATATAGGCTGGTGATGATTAACAAAAATGAGACGGTCTAAGAAACCAGCCCTCTAATCACGTAGCTCCAATGGTAATCATATCTTACATCTGAAGTTTATTGGCTTGTTTAAAGCAGTCGCCGTAGCCAGAGTCGGATAGGAATAGCATGATTGCCTTTCGATTGCTGCCTTACAAGGTGAAATATGACAATAATGTTGTAACAATTACAAATAAAGAAAACGATGAAAATAATCGAACCCACGTCTTCTGGGGTCCGGCCAAACGCCATCATTCTCACCACTCACTGAAGTTATAATAACTCAGCAGTGGATTCGCAATAAACTTTAGATAAAACCTCAGATTATTATCATCATTGGTGTTCTTTGTTCAGAGGGCGGGTCTTACTTTAAACCACGATTTTTGCACTAAAAAAAATCATGACTAAAAAAGATTTTAGTACAAAGAAGGAGAGATTACTCCACAATACCTACATGATAATAGGCGACATGCTGCTCTAACTGCCCCCATATTGTTAAAGAAGGAAATTTGATACTAACGACGCTATCACACGATAGTAGAGACCCATACGATAAAGACCCATTTACAAGATGCCATTTTCTTGCATGTAGCATACTATTAAATTGAAGCAAGACATAAATTCCATAGTTAACGCGTTGTTTACTATGCAATTCTTTTCTTGCTTCAATTTTATGATATGCTACAGGCAAGAAACCTGCAACATGTAAATAGGCCTTAATTAAATTTTGAGGTAGAAATGTCTCACGGTAAGTATTCTAATTTCCACGCTTCTTTCTTAAAAAACACTAAGTTCTTCCTCTGCCTACCTCGTCCTGCTTCAAGGGTTAGTGTACCTGTTGTTTGGACCGCGTTCTTTTTAGCATCTGTGAAAAATATTTCTATCCACCGTAGGTAATTAGGGCTAATTACTACACATACATATGGTCACATTTGATCGGTCACCCGTCACATCACATCAGAGATAACATTGCGTTTGCGATCGTTTCGTAAACGCAGTTACTACGCCACTAGGCTCCTCATAATAAGATATATTTCGGATTGAAGGGAAAGGTAGCCAGTGTCTTTACTTGGCATGCATGGCGTTTCATTTTAGACCTCAGGATGACAACGCATCTGCAATACACTGAAAAGAATATTTAGTCAAACTAGTTCCGTTACATTAGTTATAACTACAGTTTATTTGATTTACCCTAACGGTGCGTCTCTATGCAACTTTATTTTTGGCTATAGGTGTTACTTACTTTATGTTACGTAGTCACTTTTTTGAGTTACAGGTAGCAGAAAGTTCAGTTGCAATTTTTTTCGCCACACCGGGTGGGTCATTAGCTTGCTAGTCATCTAATTGTACTTTTATACAAAAATCTTTATTTTAAATTAAAAAATATAGAAATGTCAAGAGTTGACACAGTTCCGCGTGTGGGACCTTGCGCCTGCGCCGATCTGTGTCAAGGGCGCGCGGGCGACGACCGCGCACACGCCGCACTGTCTGCGCCCGCGCACCGGTGGCTCTGCACTCTTATGTAACCCTTCATTTTGTCAAGTTAAAGGTTTTGACGGGTCAGTGATATGGAAACAATGTAATTTGGTAGCATCTGTAATAACTGAGCATGTAAGGCATCTTAGGCCTAAGAATGACAACGCACTTGTTCTCATTTGTTCCCATGAGTTTGCAGGTGTGTATAGGCGACGGTAGGTATGAGTGGTGAGCAACGTTTATTGCTATAAAAACGTTAAAAATGGGGTAGAAAGCGGCGAAGAAATTGGCAGGTTACACCCTGTACTCCGGTGGCGTAGCGGTTATCGCGTCTGACCGGATCCCAGGAGACGCGGGTTCGATTCCCGCCTGAAGCATACAATTTTTTCACAGTTTTCTCTCTTTATTTGCATTTCTTACAACTTAGTTTGGGTTTTACATACTCGTCCGTTTGCTTATATGAACAGAAGCAAAAAAATAATAGAATCATTGGATTTTTTTCTACCGAGAATATTGTATTTTATATATATTTTTTGGCTTTGTAAAATACTTATAATTGAAAACTAGAAAAACATTAGTAGGAAAAACAGGATTAAGTTATAATTCTGAATATTCGCGAAGTGTCATGAAACATTTACGTTTGCTTTGTTAAAGGTACGGTCGACCACAGAAGTAGCTGAACACTTTAGTACCATGTCACAACGACCCTAGCGTCAATATAGTAGGGTAGCAACTATAAAGTACGTGCACAAGGTCGGTGTGACATGGTACTAAAGTGTTCAGCTACTTCTGTGGTCGACTGTACAGCCGCAGTCTAAAAATATTTATCAGTTTTCAAATTAGATTCTCCGTGTCACTGTGTTCAGTAAAGACTAAAATGATAAGTCTAGTTACTAATTACTTTTTAACATTTGTGAAGCATAATTTGTGACTATCAAACTAATTACATTAAAAAATTGACACATTATAAATATTTTGTAATTTTATTACAAATATATAAGGTTTTCTACATCCTTTTTTTTGGTACGCTGAGGGGAAGCTCTTCCAGCCTATCCTCCTCTCCCTTGGGGGGAAGAGGGGGGGTGTGTCTAACCTGTCTCACCCACTAAACCCCTCAGCGATGCACCTCGTTATCTGCTTCCTACCGATGTAACGAAAACATTCACCGTCGTCGGCAGGGCAGTTGACCCATGTCGGTCCCGTCTTATGGGGAGGCTGTAAAGCCCCCCCCCCCCCCCCCCCAATCCGACTTTCTTCTTTAAAGTCGGCATGCCGGTGTATTGGCACGCCGACTGGGCTGTTCTAGCCAGGCAACGGCCCCCAACCGTGCCCTGAGCCCAAAGATGATGATTTTACGGCGTTTGTAGGCGCCCAGGACGTCGGCGACGGCTGGCGGAAGTGGCGGTTCTTCCCGCACGAGGTTTTCTACATCCTATAGTAACCTCATGCGACCGATTTTCGTGTGTAAAAATCTATGACCTGTCTGTCTGTTTGTCTGTGACACATATTTGTCTAGGCAATTGTAAACCCTAGGATGTAATTCCCCAACCCGGATATGTTGTGAGCAGTATCACATTAAAGCATGTTAGAATATGATCTATTCGATAAAATCGATTTTGTGAGATTTTCTTCCATATTTGTTTAAACATATCTCAGCAAAACTAATTAATCATTCTTACCACCAGTTTATTTATTTACATCACGTTTTCGAATAATTAACTGAATCAGAGGAAATGATCGAGTTAAAACGAGATGTAGACCTAACCGGAAGACCATTGCATGAGGTCGCAGGACCAACACCCATTAATAAGTAATGGAAATATCGACTAGGAACTATTTTTAAATTCGTTAATTTGTGTTTAGGGTTAGTCTTGAATAGTCTTGGCAGAAAACTATCTGAGTACACGGAGGATACATTTACTGACATATAAACTGTTTATTGACTATTGTTTTAGTGCTATTAGTGGATAAGATCGTCTACGATAATGTAACCTTTATGTATAAACAGAAATCTGAAAATAGTGTCCACACGAACAGTAAGTTCAAAGCGAGTAGGTTGGTGCAAAAATTATGACATAATTAAACACACAACTATACTATTTAGATACTTATTTACTTAGAAAATGTCTACACTAGACCAAGTGTTCACAAGGGAAAAAACATGTCCCGGGGGTTGACGGCCTCATTAATCATCTATATATCTAACACCATCTCATTGAGACTATTCTTATAAGCCCAAACACGCTATATCTGCTGCTTCTGAAGAATTAAGCATGCCGCGGACTTTTTGGGGTGGTATAGGACCAGCTCAAGGTTTAATATGTCATGGGAATGTCACCGAGGTGACAGTACTCACATTAAATTTCAAAGCAATAGGATCTGTGAAAGATAATAATAACCTTTTATCATATAGAAAAAGAGCTGATAGTCTTCAAACGTCTGAACTGATCTTCATAAATTATAGCTATAAACCATCCTATTCATGTCAGCTTTCAAACAAAAAAAAAACAAATCAAAATCGGTCCTTTCGTTTAGCAGCTACGATGCTACACACATACACACAGATACACAGACAGACACGTCAAACTTATAACACCCCTCTTTTTTCGTCGGGGGTTAAAAATATGCCGCCATTGCCATGATTTACGTAAAAGTGGTACGGAACACTCTGCTCCAATCCAACTCACTCTCGTCGTCTGCATTTTACAAGTAACATAAATTATTTAACACCTCACCAGAACTATATTGCTGCATTAAATTGGCAACAATGTCCATTTTTTAAAGCGCCAAGGAAAAGGAAGTGATCCTACAGCCCACGCGGTACAGCTTGAGGTTGGTATATTACTCGTAAAATCTCCGTTGGGTATTTGATAAATTTATTTAAAATGTTTTATTTTTTGTTTAAAAGCGGTATTTTTTTTTATATGATTGACTTAGAGAAATTTAATATTAATAACAAATAATGATATTAGCAATTTATTTGTCATTTAATGGACTCGAACCCAGGAGGTCCGATTTAATAGAAATGTGTCATAAACACAAAATCATCTGTGGGTGAGGCAACATTATTATTTATTATGTTCTATTTCATTTCTCTCTTATCTTTCAGTCTATTAAAATAAATAACAATAGAGTAATATTACAATATGACAACGCACCTGCAATACCCAGTGATTTTTTCCTTGTTATTGCAGGTGTCTATATGCGACGGTAACCACTTACCACCAGGTCAGCCATCAGCTTGTTTGTCATCTAGTAGTATAACAAAATAAGATATACACCTAGACAAAGAGATATAATATAACTGATAAATTTAAAACGAAAACTGAGCTATGATAGGTAAAATTGAGAAACATTTTTTTTTCTTCCGACATCATCATTATTACAAACCAGTAGACAATAGTTAAGGCTGTGCCTTGAAAATTTCAACAAGTGCAATCAAATGGAAAATTGTATTGCCAATATTGCGGACAGCATAGTTTATTAGCTTTAGCTATAGGTATAAATATTGTAAGCATCGATAAATTATAATAGTGCACAACAAACATTAATGTTAGCTTGCACTTCTTTTGTTTGGTCTTTGGTCAACAGACTAAGGCTTTACTGTCTACCTTTAACAAGCCTATATTAGGTCAAATGTCCATTAATCAGTTAACTTTTTTTGTCAAAAACCTGGTGACTCAATAAGGGGAATGAAAGCAAACCAGTGAACATCAGTTTAGATTATGTACAAGGTACGGTCGACCACAAAAGTAGCTGAACACTTTAGTACCATGTCACAACGGCTCTAGAGTTAATATAGTATGGTAGCAACTATAAAGTAGCTAGATAGATAGATAGATAAAATGTTTATTTTAATTCTTCAACACACACAGTCATACAAAATACTAAAACATTTAATTTAACCTAAACACAAACTAAAAAATAATTAAAAAATAAAATAAAAACATATTAAGTAGGTAGGTAATATGTGTGTGTGTGTTATATAAAAAGGGTCGCGGCTCTAAAAAGTACGTGCACAAGATCGGTGTGACACGGTACTAAAGTGGTTAGCTACTTCTGTGGTCGACTGTACCTTGTACAGAAATAGCTAAGTTAATACATTTCTAATTAAATACTTAATTTATAACGATAAATAGATTTTCATACTACATGTACAGTCGACAGCATATTAAGCGTAACAGTTTGACCTTGACCTCGCCCTTACTGCGTTCGTAATAGTGGCGGCATTCTTTTTTTATTTTTCCAAAATTTATCAAAAATGTTAATGATATTAGATTACTTACATCAATTTAAACAACCATTATTATTAGTTTACATAGCGTTTTTCGGATTTGGATTATGTAACATTACGCGTCTAAATTATATTTTAATACTATTGTAATAGGTACTAGTTAAGAATTGTAGGTTACTAGGTGGTAGGCCCATATGTAGGGTCGTCTGGGTAGGTACCACCGCCTTTCTTATTTCAGCCGTGAAACAGTTCGCTGTGTTTCGGATTGAAGGGAAAGGTAGCCAGTGTAATTACTGGGCATGGACGACATTTCATCTTAGGCCTCAGGATGACAACGCACCTGCAATATCAAGTGATTTTTCCTTGTTATTACAGGTGTCTATAGGCGGCGGTAACCGCTTACCATCAGGTGGGCCGTCAGCTTGTTTGTCATCTAGTTGTATAAAAAAAAGGTACTGTACACCGCAGATCAAACGTTACATTAAAACATTATCGTAGCCCTCATCATATAATATCTTCCGGAACTTCAAACATTTTACAATAATGACGCTAAATATCATTCCATGTCTCTAATGCTAGTTCCTCTTCCTAAATAGTTTTGGAATGATAATAATAATAATTATAAATATTATAATCCTTTATTCAGCCTCCATGGTACAGATTGCTCCCATATCTGTGCATTATGGTCGTAAAACAAACGGACAAACAAGGAAACGGCATCCACTTCCTATCGAAATCGTTATTTATATATAGAGCGGAAGACGCAGAATTTAGGGCCGGCAAAGACTCTACGTAACTTACGATTTTATTTAGTATTTTATATGATACTTCTTTTTTCCGTCAGTTTAGAGATTGACATATATATATATTGAATTTTCCACGTCAATATATGTAGAATGATAATAATAATAATATAAGTCACTCCTTCGCTAATACGTTTTAATCAATTGGATTCATAAAAGGACTTGAAATTTAAAAGGGAACAGGATCGAAGGAAAACGCTGTCTTAAACGAGATTATTTTAAAAACACGTAAATCGATCAATGAAGAATTTTTTTTGAAGTAGGTTAATAATTTATTTTTGGAGTTCTTTAGTTATAAAATTCTAAAATATAAAATTCTCGTGTCACAAATTTAGTTACCATACTCCTCCGAAACGGCTTGACCGATTTTCATAAAATTTTATATGTATATACAGTAGGTCTGAGAATCGGCTACTATCAATTTTTTTTGACATTTTTTTATGGCAAAACAACGTTTGGGGTGAGCTAGTAAAATTTATTGAATTTGTTTTAATTTTAAAACTTCACTTAATTATGAATAATCATTTAAGTACCTTCTCGATGCCCTGGACAGATTGCAGCGTCGTGCTGTCCGTATCGTTGGCGATGTAGAGGTCACCAACAACCTTGAGCCTCTGCAATTGCGTCGAGACATTGCGTCGCTTAGCGCCTTCTATCGGCTATATCACGGAGAGTGTTCTGAAGAGCTATTTGACCTTATCCCACCTTCCCCCTTCCTACTCAGGAGCACGCGTGCCGGTCTTCGGAGTCATCAATTCACTGTCTCCACCTCAACATCACGCACAAAGAAATTTAGTAGCTCTTTTCTTTGTCGAACTTCCAGAACTTGGAATTCTTTGCCAGCACATGTGTTCCCTCCTTCCTATAACATGGGTTCCTTCAAAAGAGGCGTGAAAAAGCACCTTTCGGGCCGGCAAGGTGGAGGCAGCTAGGGTAGTGTCTGAACTGCACTAGCTGTCTTCGCATATGGACTCTTCTTACTGCTTCACATCAGGTGGTGTTGAGTCATTTGTCGTGCGTTGTATAAAAAAAAAAAAATGAATAAAAGCTTTAAGTTACTTGATTTTTTAGACTATAATGAACGTGAACGTCGCTTGTGCTCGGTCAGCCTAAAGTACGATGCAAGGCACAAATTGTCCACGAGCAATATGTCACCCGAGTCCGGCAAACATTGACATTAATCAATATACTGGTGCGCACACAATTGTTAGCGGTTACTGTTGATCACTCTGTCAGTATTGAATGAATGAATGAATGAATGAATGAGTGAATGAATATGGATTATGTAAACAACGAGATGATAAGCAAGCTGGACGACTTGCTATGAAATAACGAATTTACTTAATGATACTAAAAAGGGGTAAAGAATTGCTCAAAATTAATAAGGTCAAAATAATAGTTGTGATATTTAAAGTAAGTGATGGCATAAGAAAATTAATTTACAATGCAAACATTTGAAAAGGGGGATTAAGGTCCAGTATCAACTACAGCCAGGCATAGGCCTCCCAACACGTGCGCAAAATAAGCCCATGAGGCAAAAGGCCAAAGGCCATATGAGGACTAAAACTCGATGTATCGTGTGTATTGCGAAGCACAGAGAAGTTTGTGATTGCAAATTATTATTGACTATCTAACTGAGGGATTGGGATCTAACATGAGGTACCTCATATTAGATCCCGGATCCCGTCGCTTTGTTTAAAAGCTAAAAGACTAAGCCAAAAAAAAATATTTCACCATAACACTTTTGTGACTAACTCTACCTATAGCAATTTTACTTATTTATATTCTTATCTAGGTGTAAGATCAATGCTCTGAGCGCTACAATAAGTCAATAGGCTGCCATTATGTCGTCACGACGGTGCAGTGCCGCTCAATGTCGGTCGGGAAGATCGACGCAATCAATGGCTCTAATTAATGTGTCACTAGTATCTATTTAAAGTACAACTATGTGATGGATACGGAAAAAACAATAAAGGTAAAGCATAATGGTAAATCTCTTGGATCACATTAGTATTCGCTGAACGCAGTACATCAAACAGCGGATTCTCAATTCGATGACGTAAGAATATTGTGGCAACCGGCAACCGATAGTGCCATCACACAGGCGCCTCAAAAAAGTCAACGTCGTTAAAATTACAAAATTGCGATTACAGACATACCATCAAAACCCAAAATCATCATCATCATCACCAGCCTATATACGTCCCACTGCTGGGCACAGGCCTTCCTACATGGGAGAAAGACATGAGGAGTTTGGGCCATATCACCACCACGCTGGCCCAATGCGGGTTGGTGGGTTAAAGCGGTTGCTAGAACAACCGGGACCAACGGCTTAACGTGCCTTCCTAAGCACGGAGGAGCTCGAGAAAACAAGCTTTGATTGACCCATCCCAAGATCGACCATGGCGAAAGTTACTTTGTTTTTCGTATCGTAACCAGATCGCTCAAACCAATACGTCACCGAGCTCCTAAACCCAAAATTCTTGAGTTTAATAATAAAAAGAAACCTAAAAGGAGGTAAACTAACTTTAACCAGATAATCTTTGAAGGGCTTCATTCGTAAACTGAAGATAATTACTTGTGTATGATAGGCTTTATTGTAAAAGAAATCATATTTTTACGATTATTTCTAACGTTTGTTTGTCGTACCTATGTACTAACTGATGAATATGACATAATATGTTTTTGTAACAGGAAATGATAAATTTCTTAGGTTTTCTGAAGGAAGGCATGACGCATCCGTATGTCAGAACTTTTCAAGATGAATGGTTACGAAAATAGATTGACTATGATACATACTTACCTAACGCTCGTACTATTTAGGCTATTATATTATGCTATTGCATATTCAATGTCAACGAACTGCCAACGTATTATGTGTCTAAGCAGAAGCCATTGAAGTCGGCGTATTGTGTTGCCCGTTGTTGAAACTAAACAAACATTTAAATCAAATACAGTGCTGCACAAAAAGTCTGAAAACTTTAAAATGACAAAAGCAACACACAAAAAATTGGTTATGATTGTAGTCTATATTTAGCATTTTTTTGTCTTAATTTTAAATCGCCGTTTTTTTCATATGTATGCTGTAATATAAGGCAACTACTTATTGTAGCTATATTATTAGTCATTAAAGTCCAGTAATCAATTTGTTACTAAAAATATATTTGAGTGGGTTTCCGTTCAAAGAGGACTCCGCGGGAAAACATGACGTTTACACAAGTTTTCTTAAAATTATTTGTATTTCACATGTCATGTGCATGAGATCAAATTCTCATGGATGTGTGTACTTTTCATTCCCATGAAGAAAACCAAAACATTTTTCGCACCTATCCATTGTTAAATTTGGATGGATCCAATAAAAATTTGAATTTGAACTCCTTCGTATTTCGGAAGGCACGTAAAGCCATTGATCCCGTTTTCTTTAATTCCTTGAAACTTTTTGGTTTTACCAAAACAAGAACCCATTTTAAAAAAAAATAAGTTAAAGCATTACAACTATGAATGCCATTTCATATCTACACATAATCTGAAAAAAAAACCCTGGAAGCAAAAATCTGGGAAGTCATAAAAATACTACAATATTAGCATAATAAACCTCAGCTTCCAAAGCTTATTCAGATATCAATTAAAACCATTTCTTCCGATTCAATGTTTATTCACGGTAATAAAGTTTAATTGTACAAACCCTAATTGGCGGGTTGGACAAACGTAGCTATATCACAAGGTGAACTATTGACCCGAAACAAACCTTCCTTCCTACTTTTACTTTAATAACTTTATTTATATATTTGTTTATCGTATCGAAGGTGAAATAAGCTGAAATAGAAGTCGGCTTTATAAATATAGTAGTCTGTAAATAAAAATGTATCTAATGCCAAAAACAAACACACTGCTAATCGGTAAATCAACGCACGCGTCGGGAATGAATGAAGAGAATCTTTTTAAAATTTTTATTGAAAACTAACATTTTTCCTTAAAATATAGTAATGCTGTACCTATATGCTCAAATTCAGCTAGGCCATTATTTGCTATCATCATAGCTATGAATAGTAAAATTGTCACAGTATAAAAAAATACAATTTGTGTTACCATTTTCCTTAATTTTTCATTTTATTTAACATAATAGCAAGGCGTGCGAATTTTTTTATACTGTAATTTCTATAAAAACTCAGCGCGTGTTTATTGTGTATTTTATATGATTGAAGTTTAATTACCCATGAACTGTTATAGCAACAAACAGTTTGTTGAAGCCTGGACACGGTTAAATACCTTACTTGTTAGCCTTTGTGTGAAATGTAGCTCGTCACCTAGTGTCATACATCTTGTGTCATTGCTATGGGTACCTACATAGGGTAGGGTTACGTAGTTGCCGCTTTTATTTTACTTCTCCTTATTGAATTTGTAAAGTATACATTGAAAAACCGATTTTGATTCTGTTTTTTATTGTTTGAAAGCTGACGTGATCAAGATTATTGTTTGCAGCTATAAATTTATAAAGATCTGCTCAGGCGTTTGATGATGTTACTAACTTTCACAGATCCGATTAATTTAAAATTTGGTTTACTGTTACTTAGGTGGTATTAGCAAGACATTATCATGTACCATCCAATAGTCTGCGGGATGCTCAATTCTTTAGAAATATAATTAATTTTAATTCCCATCGCATTGTCATAAGTCCCAGCCATTATGAATTGCCAATTAAATTATTTGTTATGAACATAATATTTGTATGCCGCAAAGGCAGGACATAGTCATGGTAATTATATTGTAATTTATAACAGCTATTTTGTACCTATGTGCCATAAATAAAGTTTTCTATTCTATTATATTCCAACTAGTTAAATGAGCCAATCCTATCGCCGACATCCTATTAAATTTTAATTGAACTAGACTCACTCAGGAGGAGGAGCTCGGTGGCGTAGTGGTTTGAGCGCTCCGGTTTCGATCACGAAAACAAAGCAACTTTCGCCATGGTTGGTCCCTGGATGGGTCAATCAAATTTATAATCTTGAGCTCCTGTCACTGTCACTGTCCGGGTCTCCTCCGTGCTTCGGAAGGCACGTTAAGCCGTTGGTCCCGGTTGTTACTGCAACCGCTTTAACCCACCAACCCGCATTGGGCCAGCGTGGTGGTGTTATGGCCCAAACTCCTCATGTGTTTCTCCCATGTAGGAAGGCCTGTGCCCAGCAGTGGGACGTATATAGGCTGATGATGATGATGATGATGAGACTCACTCAACATTTAACAACTTGGCGTACCTAAGTATTGAAAGTCAACTCAAGTGGACAACTAGGCGGATCGTCTTGTATTGAAGTGTTGTGGTGTGAACCAAAACAATTTCGGCTATAAGTGGTCATAAAAATAACCTTGAACCTACCAATCACACAAACAGACACACAAAGGCTCTTCGATTTAAACGACCTGCCTAGGCGTCCAATTGGCTATAATTTAACCAGATGGCTTACACGACGTTCACCCATTAGGTTAAACTTTGCGCTCAATGACTTGGCTAGTTGTCCTTCAGCCATTTCATCGGATGCCGACATTGAATCAACGGCTTAGGCGTTCAATAATGTAGCTAATGAACTGGACGGCTGCGACACATACACCTGTTATAGTCCTATATCGTCATCAAACTTCATTCTGACGTCGTAAACTTTAAAACTCAATATTTTGCAAACCGGTCCCTGAATCGAATAATTATTTTGACAATGCATAAAGAATAATGGCGAACTCCCATACAAATTTTTGTGAAACAAATTTTTAAGCGTCTATAGATAAAAAATATGTAAAATTATAGAGCTAAATTTTCTTAATAAATTGGCGTTCATTTCATTAATATTGCAAGTTTGAATAAAAGATATTTTATTTTAAACTTTTGATGTTATGTTTTACAAAACAACACAAAAAGATACTTTTCATGACAGTTTCATATTCATAGTTTTTTTTAAATACTTACCTTATTAGAAAATAAATACACAGGTTCCTAATATCAGTTTGTGGATAGAATAGAGAGATCAACAGTGACTGACTCTGTATCAATACTCGATAGATAATGGCCAAAGTAAAGCAACCTCAAAAAAAGTCGATCGATACTTTAATGTAATGTAAATATAATCTGTGCTTACATCTATATACTAGGACACTAGGTAGTCCACAGATTGGTGATTTAATATCGGTAGTCAGTTAAAATTCCTTTAGAATTGATTTTATTTACAAGCTTGGACCAGACCTTGTTTTAAACTTATAAAATGATGAAAAAAAAATATTTAGGTGAATTGGTTATAATGACATTTTAAGACGCTCAAAATTTACTTCGACAAATGTTTCGCCATTGTTCTTTTTTTTATCGAACTATCCGCTTAAACCAGACAATGGAAAAGATTTTACTAGGTGGTAGACCCGTATGTAGGGTCGTCTGCATGGGTAGGTACGGGGGTACCTACCAATGCAGACGCCTTTCTTATTTCAGTCGGGAAAAAGTTCGCTGTGTTTCGGATTGAAGGGAAAGGTAGCCAGTGTAATTACTGGGCATGGACGGCAGTTCATCGTAGGCCTCAGGATGACAACGCACCTGCAATATCAAGTGATTTTCCCTTGTTATTGCAGGTGCCTATAGGCGGCGGTAACCGCTTATCATCAGGTGGGCCGTCAGCTTGTTTGTCATCTAGTTGTATAAAAAAAAGACGAGAAAAATCATTGCATTGCTTCACGTGTAGGTTACCCTAAAAAAATTGCCTTGCCGGTGGAAGTCTTTTACATCTACTTATTCATTTCAGTCACTGTCCGGGTCAACCCATTTGGGTCCAGACCGTGACGGGCTATGATGATTTAGTTTGCGATCATTATGCGATACATAAGCCGCTACGCTACCTTTCATCTCGTTAATTACGTCGATAATGTGTCTGTCTGTGTCATCCATCACTTTTATAGAAATAGGTAAATTATTTGTCAAAGGGAAACGTTTGACCTATTGTTGCAAATTGTACATTAAATGAATCATTGACGAATTTTACGACCATTTTCGTGTTAGCATCAGCATTGCTGAACCGCAAACCACTAAAGGTTACAATACAAGCTCAGTGACAAACGATTGATTCACTCACGCGTGAGAGCCTACATCTTGCTGCATTTGAATGTTGAATGCAGTGGGTATAACCCGAGTGAGTAGCTGTAGTAACATATTACATGAGTAATTTATTGAGTGTCTTTTGTATAGGTCTAAAATTGTATGGTCGGTTACCAAAAGGTAAGTTAGATATAGAATATGTTCAAAGCGACTCCACAGTTTTTCGCAAGAGCACAACACACAGTATTGAGCTGGCGGCGCGCTCTTCTGTAAGGTGCTGCTATCCTGGTAATCTGTTGGGCGATGAAAAGTCGAGTGGTAAATACTTACCACTGCACCTTACCTCTTTCACTCTTTGTACAGAGGTAACCTCAAAATAGCTACGTATTAGAACGAAAAATTAAAATATATCTATTAATTTCCTGACAGGATTCTGCAAAATTTTAAAGTGGATAGTATCCGACCACAAACCACATTATAAGTGGCTGGTACATATTATTATTTTGATGTCACAATACCTACTACTTAAGTTAATTTTTTTGTTGGGAAGTACAATAAAATTCGTTGAATTTTGTTATTTCTAGTAAAATAAGCATGGTGTGAATAAACTGATATTTTTGTAGTGCCGCGGGTAAATAAAGGTGGAGTACGTTGTACAGACGACAGCACATCAAGTGTAACATTTGCACTACGAAATCCGCCTCTATTACGAACGTAGTAAGGGCGGTCTCAAGGTTAAACTGTTACGCTTGATGTGCTGTAGTGTGTACATACACGCAAATAATGATTGCATGATTATAGTCATTCACAGGAAAAACACAATGATTTTCGGTCAATTATTGCTGTAGTCAGTTGATGACTACGTGTGATATAAATAATTAAGAAATCACGCGTCAATTTAATTAGGATATAAATTAAAAACATCGCCAAAGAAAGAACCTAAAGCAGTTCTATAAACCACTGATTTGGTGAGAATTTAGACATGTTTGGTGCTCAATCAGTTTCTTTAGTTGCTTAGGTTAGTATAGTGAAAACTACATAATATTATGCCAAATTACATCGAAATCGGTTTAGAAATGAGAACATAGCACTCGGACAGAGTTAATAAATAACTACAATAATAAAAGGACATCTTTAATAGTTTTTTATCGCCATAAATAAGAAAAAAATGTAATAAAGACACCATTCCGTCATTAAGATTGCCTTCGAACTCTTCCGCTAGTAGCTCAAGGTATGTACATTAAAATCATAACTAAATGATTTTCTGTTTTTATTTTCGCACACTATTTGAAAATATGGGCATCATTAAAAGATATTTTCTTATCATAACAATATATATACTCTTTATTGCACTATAAAAATTACAAAAACATGATTCATAAAATAAGTTAGCAAAGGTGGACTTATCTCTATAAGAGATCTCTTCCAGCCAACCCATAAATGTGTGAGAGATACAATAACGAGTGATAAAGAAAATTTGTTTGAAATATTTAAGCACTCAATTTTCCATATTGCACAAAATGTCTAAACTATTGTATAAAAAACTGTAAGATTAAAAATACCTTTAGTTCTTGAAAAAAAACGGGATATTCAATACTTTCACGTAAACAACAACGACACAATCAACAATAATATTTTTTGTCTTTTTTTCTCAATTTAAATAATACTTTACCAATTATCATCATATATTATATTATATCATTATTATCTTTATCTACCAATATTTATTTATTTATTTAACACTTACTCATATGCTTACATTAATCGATTACGTCAGTGTACAAACACTACAGTATGGAGATGCGACTTTACGCGGTTTATAGAAAATTTGGAAAATTACTAATGTATTAATATTTGCATTTCAAATTACGACTGAAGCGAGTGCTAACGTGCTCTTTATGATATTAGTAATGTTGGTCAATTTTGGAGCCTTTAACGGAATCATCTAAGTCTATCACTATTTACCTACACATATAAATATCAGTTATATGAATCAATCTAGGTGGTAGGGCCGTATGTAGGGTCGTCGTCTGGGTAGGTACCACCGCCTTTCTTAGTTCAGTCGTGAAACAGTTCGCTGTTTCGCTGTTCGTGTTTCGGATTGAAGGGAAAAGTAACAGTGTAATTACTGGGCATGGACGGCATTTCATCTTAGGCCTCAGGATGACAACGCTCCTGCATTGTCAAGTAATTTTTCCTTGTTATTGCAGGTGTCTATAGGCGGCGGTAACCGTTTATCATCAGGTGGGCCGACAGCTTGTTTGTCATCTAGTTGTATATAAAAAAAACACAAATGATAGATTCTATCCATACTAATAATAAAAATGAAAAAGTAACTCTATCCGTCTTTCTGTCTGTGTGTTTCAATTAGTTATATAATAAATTATTGGTTATGTCCATCTTTAATAATTTTAAGGCCAAAGTTGTGTGTAAGGCTGGTAGCTAATTGATAACCGAGTAAAACTTTAATCTTGTATTATGTATAATATTTTAGTGCAAAATTTATGATAAAGTATTCTGCATCTATACCTATGATCAAAGTTAATGAATAAATAAACGTGGCTATTTTCTTAATAACAAGTTAAAATCGAATAACAAAGGGTCCTCGCTTACCTAAGACAATCGGTTATTAATATATTGATTTGATTGTATCAGTAATCTATATCTATGTCGGCGAAAATTAAACGCACATGCCCTACGAAAGTCGGTGCATCCCGGCCAACCATCAGCAGATACAGACTCAGTCAGTAGACTGCGTGCACTTGCTGGGGAAGGTTGCAATGTCAGTGATGGAAAAGTCGGTCTGAAACGATCTGCTGAAAGGCCGAAGTAATCTGGTAGCCATGTTGTGACAGCGCCAATCTCCGAGTGGTCGCACCACAAGTAAGAGCCAATCAAATTATTAATAATCAATAAATTCACGATAATTCAAGTCTGACGTTAAATTACGAGGTTAGAGATTTCATCATTGCCGTAATCTATATTTCATAAACATAATTAGATATTTAAAACAATTACGTATTGTAAACGATGCAATTAAAACTAACATTGAATAAATACAATGATATTAACTCTTGCTCTACATAGACATTTTTTCAGTATAAAATGAAGGAGAAAACCTTGTTTTATTAGAAACAGACATAAAACTGATATCGTTAATATCCAGCGGTGAATAAGGTCGCTAGTGGAAGTTTGGGAGTAGGCGAAATTCTTTTATGTAGTTTTAGCCTTTTTCGTTTCAGACCGTCAAAGCCGCCGTAAGAACTGAGGCCCCGCGTCTTGTATCTACATGAGTCCTAGTCGATTTGTTAGTATGACTACTTATTGCAAATTTTGCAGCTAAATTGAAAAATTTTGCGCCGATCTCCAGAAAAAAGTAATTTACCTCTGAAGGGGGCCACAATCCTGACGGCAACACTGAATCTGGACAACCATAATTTCACACTCCATTTTTTTAATATACAAAGCACGGCAAATGACTCAACATAAGCGGTAAGAAGAGTCCATATGAAAAGACAGCTAGTGCAGTTCAGACACTACTCTAGCCGCCTTGCCGGCGCATAAGGTGCATTTTCTTGCCTCTTTTGAAGGAGCCCATGATATAGGAAGGAGGGAATACATGTGCTGGTAAAGAATTCCGAGTTTGGGAAGTACAACAAACAAACGAGTTACTGAATTACTTGGTGCGTGATGTAGAAATTTTGGTTTAGTAGAACCTTTCCCGTGGACAAAAAGTTTCAATCGCCGAAAAACAGACGAAACAGTTTAAAATGTCCTTAAAATGTCGTTCTCTGATAATCTGAAGTACCATTAATTTATTGGTCCTTTACAAAAACAATTTAGTATTTTGGATAGGAGGCCTAAAAGATACGTACAATAGATGATGGCCGTATTTAGGTGGTTGATTTGGAGCACACGATAAATGAACAAAGAGAGAAATGTCAATGTGATAAGTAGGCACAAATTGCAATGTCATAAGAAACAACATTCAATAAAGACCGTTACTTTGAATGAGTCATTGAGTGTTAAGCTCGTTTATCGGATTGTGATAAAAAGAACAATACGCACGATTGAGAAATTAAAGAAATGTCATTCAGTTCCTCGTAGCACCTTTTCTATAGTCTTTATAAACTATAGCAATAGTTTCAATCTATACTAATACTAATATTATAAAGCTGAAGAGTTTGTTTGTTCGGTTGGTTGAACACGCTACTCTCAGGAACTACTGCTTCAAATTAAAAAAATATGTTTGTGTTAGATAGTCCATTTATCGAGGAAGGCTATAGGCTATATTATAACATCACGCTACGATCAAAAAGAGCACAGCATCCATTAAAAATGTTACTACAGCGGGAAAAAATATTCCTTTTGAGAGCTCTCGTAGCGTACGCTGCGTAAACGGTTAATGTTAGGCAAAAATCACGTATGCCGGAATTGTTCTCCTTCTAAAGATAAGTCCGCGATCGCATATGTCTATCTGCATAGGTTCGCACACTATAACGTTTTTTTTGGTAGTGAATTTGTTCTAAAATAATTCATTAATATTCATTACATGACATTACATATATAAGTGCTAATTTTTTCTATCTCCTTAACGCCCGCATTAAAGATATAATGACATTGACTATTTATTGATCTCATGTAATCTCTCTATCCTCATTGGTTGTCTAATAGAACGTAGTAATAGTAAATATGCAGAATAAAGAATTTTTATCTATCATAGGAACAATGTCACAGGTTAATCTATAAATAGGTATTTCTAAGACAACCAAGTAATGCATGTGTTAGTAATTTAACATCGCGTGCATTTCCGCTAGTAAGCCACCATTATGATCTTGATTGTGTCTTTGGGGCGCCATTAGATACAATGGCGGAAAATGTGAAAACCCATATGTAGACTTATGGCGTAACGTACTTACTCGTATTACAATTGATACTGCATGTTGCTGATGTTATTTTATGGATAAAAATTAAAAAGATCATCAAAAAAGCTGAATGTACAATAAAATAATAGTAATCTGAAAAATTTCTACAAAGTATTAAGTATTAAGTATTAATTTAGCGAGCAAATATGTTGGACCTTTTTGAAGCCCAATCAGATTCTTTGGTTGGGCAGGTTAGGTTAGTGTACCTTCTGCGAAGGGGTAATGAGACCCAAGGGGATTGAGCCCGGGAGAACGACCCTTCGGCCGATCCCACCAGGCATAGAACTGGGGAAATCCGTTGCTCAAAGACAAGGAAAACATAAAAAATAAAATTTTCATAGACATGCTATCATACCTAATAATTGTGCCACAGCAAAATGAAGGTTGCTATAATACTTCTTTATTTATTTATTTGTGTAATTAAAAATAAAAATTTACACACTCACACCTATTATCAAGCCCAAAGTACCTAAGCCTTACTAAGAGCTTGTGTTATGGATACTAGATAACGGAGAAATATTGATAATAATATGTACTGGGACTCCCGACCAAGTAGCTTGTATAGTAAGTGGTACAGACCACTCTGTCAGTCGTCAAGTCAATAATTACATCTATCATTCATTACAGGATTTCGCCAATGCGACAGAGTATAAAAAATATTTATTTATATATTTTTTATGAAATTACTGTAATAGATACAAATTTGAATTCATTAATTGTACAAACGACAGCACACCAAGTGTAACAGTCGCACTACGAAAGCCGCCTCATAGAGGCGGACAACGAACGCACTAAGAGCGATCTCAAGGTCAAACTGTAACGCTTGATGTGCTGCTGTACAAAGAGAAAAAATAATATCTATCTTGTCGACCACTAGAAGGAATACTCCATCAGTCGGGTGTTATCAACTTAATTAATATTGTGAATAGTCCATAACCTATTACATCAAAACCTCTTACATTTTGCTTTCGTTTAAATACATACATTCCACTCCTTGAAATAGGAAACATGTCTTTGATCTGTTATTTTATTGTTCTTTAGAAGAAACACTCTAGTGACGATAGGTATTTGGCAGCAGCCACGAAACGTGCTCTGTGTAGCCAATGCCAACTCTTCAATGGAGTTACTATGCCTAAGCCTATTAGAATTTAGAATACTGATTGAGGAGGAATGCGGGCGAGCGACGTCGAACGATTGTATTTGCCCACTGCTTTCTGCTTTACTATAAGTGAGCGAGGCTTGAAGTTGTTAATTAGGCGTTAGGGTGGTCCTGCCCCCTTACTCACAACTGTCGGAATAGAATCGAATTTCAGAATCTTTATACTTGTCACTTTTTATCACGGTGCGTCAAAGCGAGACTAGATACTTATGACTGTGACTTTTCGAATCTTATCCATGATCCGACAGTTTCTGAATAAGGGGGCAGCAGAAGAAGAAGGCAGATAACTTGCGATGCGTATAAGTATTAAGCTTCAAATGTTACAGGAAACAGAGACGGTAACAAGTAATGCCGACATTAAACTACTTGAAAATAATGTTACCAATAATTAAAATCTTCTCTATTATATCCAGCACTAAGAAAACAAGATAATAATTGTGTATACTTATTCCGAGAAACTTGTGGCATTCTAGACACACTTTATTGTAAGGTTTTATTGATTGGCAACACTCACACTGGAAAAACGTACTGTTTTTTTACACATTCTTCAATTTCCATCAGTCTTGAGACCGCTACCTACATAGCACTACTTCACTTCCGTAGTGTACAGTGAATATTTATACTAGTGACCGGATTTATTTCTCATATATATAGTTTAATATGAGTGAATAGACAGATAGATAGATAAATTATTATAGTTTGTTGTACAAAGGCAGAAGAAGGATAATTACAAAAAAGAAAAACATGCAAAAGGCAGCCTTATTGCTACGGCTGCAATCTCTACCAGGCAACTTCAGAGTAAAATTCAAGTAGAAAATTAAGATCGAAAATAAAGATAGACCAATAAAGATTGTGAAACTTTTCACTATGCATTTAGTTTTTCGAATAGTTTTATTATAATTTTAGACCTTGGGGTTCGACGGTATGCGCGCGTTGCGCTTTCAGTTTTCACCACGGAAGACCAGCGTTGTGGCCCTCCTGGTTGCAGCATACGCTGAGTGGTGACCATTTGGTTATAAGAGATTTTGTTTTAAAATTCCCGCTGTTTGGTTTTTACTTTTTATTTATAACCAATAAATGTTTTTCATTTTCATTCATTTCATTTTCATTTTCATTTTCATCGCCGGAGGAACTCGATGGAGCATTGGTTTGAGGGCTCTAATTTTTACGGAAACAAAGCAACTTTTGCTATGGTCGATCACGGATGGATCAATCATAAGTTTCAATCCTTTGGAATATAATTATGTATAATTCGTTTTAAACAAGCCTTTTACTATAGTATTTAGTTTATGGCAGCTATATTCAGGACGTGGGAGGAGTGAAGGCAGGGGTGGCACAAAAGATCCCGAAGGGTCGAAGTGCATCGTGGCAAAGTCACGGCCCCATGATAAGATAAGATAAGATGGTATTCCTCTCTCTGAACATCATAAACAGAGAGATCTAACCTCCAGGTCCCAATCTAACCCATAAATTTATTAAAAATAATGTTCCAATGTCTTCATTGGAACATTATTTTTAATTAATTTATGTCGGATGTACAATACTTATCTCTTGATAAGTATTGTACAGCCGACAGTATATCAAGCGTAACAGTTTGACCTTGAGACCGCCCTTACTGCGTTCGTAATATAGGCGGCTTTCGTAGTGCAACTGTTACACTTGATGTGCTGTCGCGTGTACCTACCATCGACCCTTGTAAAAAAATATTCTGAAAATTCTGTAAATGAGAATACTTCTGTTTCCTATCTTAGTTAATGCCCCTGTGTTAAAACGTAAATTCAAAAGGACTCGATTCCTGCTGGATAAACCTGCTTTCTAAAGTCGGTTAAATATAATATAAACCATATAAATATGGACAGTATTAAAGCCTTGAACTGATAACACGATGGTTGTTTGCATCCAAGTGTTATCAGGCATGAAGCAAATGTATTATCTATTATCGACATAGACTTGACGTCTGTATAGACAACATCATTCTAGTATAATCACACTTCTTATTATACCGGGTAGCGGGTGTACAAAAGTATGGGACAGCTGATTTAGGGGGTTATTCCGACAGTATATACAATCATTTTTTGCTATGGGGCCAACATCGAAATCGCGAAAAAAAATCAGCTGTTTCATACAAAAGTGCAATACCACTTTTGCAAATTTTTTATTTAGATCTCTACATTAAATTTATTCAGATTTATTATAAATAAAAAATATAAAATAATAAAAATACTTAATGTGATAACAAACTGTTGATTAATATGTACGGCGAATTCTTTCAGTCACTATTTTTTTTGGTCACGGTATAGGTAATGTTTTCTTCATGCCTACGTTAAAACAATGCTCTTAGTTTAATGTTATTTATTTTTAAAAGAAACCACATCTGAAAAGAGTTTGCGTTTGTAAACCGACGCCCGCGCCGCGTCACACGTCGTCGCTCGTTGCCATTGTTGTCCCGGTAAAAGTTATCACAACAATAATGTGTTATAAAACTCATTCCGCGTACCAAAAGCCGCCTCAGTTCGCCGCAGAGTCGCGCAAGGTCAAGAGCATATGGACTCTTTTGAAAACAGTTGGTCTGCAGCCGCGATGTGACAGCCTCGTCTTATAATAAAAAAAAAGAAATTAAGAAAAATATATCAAATTGAAAAATACAAACAATCGATCGCAGCCCGTGTTCTTATTTTAAAATACTCGTGTGCGAACGTACGACGCAGGCTGTTCCAAATTTAAACGCTCCACCTCCAGGCGTTCGGTGCGGATTTCCCGCGTAAACATACAGTGAACTGAGGAGAAAACATTGTGTTGAATTTTCAGTTTCAATTGATCAGAATAAAAAGTGTTATTAGTCAAAATTTTAAAGTGAACAACAGATATTTTAATGTAAGTAGCTACTATATTATTCCATGTTTTTTTTTGTTATCTATTTTATAGAAATATATTCAATACTTAAAAAGGTAGGTAGCCATCTATTTCATTAAAATTGGTTATTAGCATGTTGTTTATTTCCATACTAGAATAATTGCAGTAATTAAAGTAGTTACGGTATATCAATTCATTACTATCATATCATATAACGTAATTACACATACATGTATATGATTATTGGATATTAAAACAATGTTTTTTTATAATAATATACCATATAAAATTTATCGCGATCGTATATAAGTATTTTAATTCAATAGGTATTATATTACATGTTTCTATACTATTTAGAAAAATGTCTAAGCCAGAAAGCAACATGAATACGAGGGGGAGACGTAGTATTGAAAGGATTTCGACAACTTTTCAAAAGATTCAAAGAGGTTTTGGAGCTTTGAAAATAAAACTACGAAATAAAATATGAAGGGTTTCAATATTTTAAGTAATATAGGTACAGACTTCAATAACGATTTTTAGATAAAATTTTTATACAAAAACGAATAATATTAATTAAAAGTAGTGATCCAAAACCCACTTAAAAATTTAAATACAATAATAATATAGAATTGAATCACGTTAATATTGCTGTCGAAAAATATATATTATTTATTTTTAAATCACTGCGTTCATGAATAAATATAAAGATAAAAAATTTGTGCACTCTCTATAGCGTATTATTTGTTACCTAGTTCTCCTCCAATTTTTGCATTCCTCCCAAGAACTCTCTCTTCGATCTAACGACCATCTTGCCCTGCTGTTCCCTTCTTTCCGCTCTGGCTTCATGTTGAATTAGTCCTCAATTGGGATGTTGCCTAAGTTTGAACTTGGCGCTATTTTTCACAAAAAATAACCCATAAAAACCATTCAAACATAAAAGACTTGGAATATTGTTGAAGTTTTACTGCTTTGAAAATGAAAAAAGTGGTCATATTTTTTTTGCGAAATTTATCAAAAACGTTATTGATATTCCATTGCTGACATCAATTAAAACAACTATTATTATAACAAATATGAATAAAAACATACTTAATACATAGTTATTATCAATTTTGTCAGTATGCCCATACATTTCTTAGTAATATGGGAACACGTGACGTCACCTGTTCCGTAGATTTTCTATGAATGATGCGCCGCAACACGTCCAACATACCACTGTATCTGTGAAACTATTGATCTTAGACATACTATTTCTTTTGCAATATTTCTTAATGAGTTATAAACTTCTTATTTATGAAATTAAAAAAAAGTTGTCAACTACCCTATTGTCACTCCTATAAGGCTCTGGAACTCGATACCTGACACTCTGACACAATCCAAGTATAGGACTATCTTTGAGAAGGAATTGCGTGAATATTTCTATAAAAGACTTATCTAGTTATGTTATTTTATCTTCTTTTCATATGTTCTTTTAATTGTTTAAGTTTATTTTGTTCAAAATATATATTTTTAAGCTAAGCACCGCTTTTTGACTTTTCTGCCGAGCCCCTGGTTGACTGGTAGAGAATGCCATTAGGAGATAATTCTCCATTTGTACACTTTTTGTGCAATAAAGATTAAATAAAGAAAAGATAGGGAGCGGAAAAACTATTTCCATTCACGAATATTAGGCAAAATACTACGAGAACAGTGTGTACTCGAACCAAACTTTTTCTTAGTACCAAACAATTTATTTTTATCAAAGTGTTGTATTTTGTGGTTAATTTTGTAATATGTATATTTAAGAAAACGCTTTTCTCTTTCTTAAATAAAAAAAAACTTTTTCCTTAATTATCGAAGTAATCTGTCATATAATTATTTTGTGATGCCATTTTAATACACTTGGAAGCTCATATTTTCGAAATATTATTTAAAAAAATACCGGAATTTCAATTATTTGCTGAAAAATATTCATTATTTTGTTTGCTCTTTCTTTTCATAGAACTCTAGGCTTGAAAGAAGTGTAATGTTTTATAAATTATGCACACGATTTTTATTATTTTAACACACATTTTAATTCTTCCGAATTCAAGTGAAAATATTAACTAAAATCTAAGAGAAAACAAATGTTTATAGTGTTTATTATAGCATTTTTGATCTTAAATAACAACTTGTATACAACCAAAATATTATATAGTATTACTTACAGAATTATTGTTCTTTGACTCTGACACAAATGTCATGCTATGTCTTTAGAAAATAATTGTAAATAAGAATCTCGACCGATCCATTGAACGTCGAAAATAATATCTCTCCAAAAAGTTTTATCTAAGACAAAAATGAGGTTTTGTAAACAATGAAAGAAAAACAATTGAAAATATCGATAATTATTGATTTAAAATCACTGATATTTTCTTATATCGTTATTGTAGCTATTTACAAGGGATGTAATGTTGAGTGAAGCGTGCGCCGATTGGCTACGGCATATCTACTACGCTCGTTCACGGCTGGTTATTTACGTTGCGCCCGCGCATGACCAAAACTGCATACTGATTTGGGAGCTGTTTTCATTATAAACGTGTTTTACCTCACCGGCTTATGTTATCATTAATGACGTATAGTTGTAGATAAGGAATTGATCAAATTGAAATAATATTAAAAATCTTAATAAATACAAAACCACTTTCTCTCACGCCCTTTGAATTGTATTCGGAAAAGCCGAAATGATGCTTTTTCTCATTTCGTCCAAACATCTTTGATGGCGAATAAAAGGTTCATTATTTAGCCATGTCAAAATTTATAAGGAAACTAAAAAGAAATTCAATCAAACATAGAGGATTTAAGTGGTTTTTTTTGCAACAGAATTGCGCCTTCGCACACGGGTCGTCTCGTAATCGTAGCGTACAGCGCGCGTACGCTGCATGCAGTATGAGAGCGTGCCGCGCCTATACAAGAAAGAAAGAAAGAAAGAAAAAATATTTTATTTAAATAGGCCACAAAGAAGCACTTTTTTATCGTCAAAAATACACATTCTTACAACTGTCACAAAAAATATATTAACTAACAACGTCATAGTCTCTGTCTGTCTGTCATGTCTGAATTTACACCGGTTCCAAAAGTTGAACTACCGAGAACAAGTCCCTAACAAGCTCGCACACGGTTGGTGAGGAGCTCGATGGCGTAGTGGTTTGAGCGCTTTCGCCGTGGTCGATCCCGGAATGGGTTAATCAAAGTTTGTTATCTCGAGCTCCCCTGTGTTTCAGAAGACGTTGGTCCTGGTAGTTTCTGCAACCGCTTATACCCAGCAACCCGCATTGGGCGGTGGGCGTGGTGGTGTTATGGCCCAAACTCCTCATATGTTTCTCCCATGTAGGAAGGCCTGTGCCCAGCAGTGGGACGTATATAGGCTGGTGATGATGATGATGATAATGATATAAAGTGGTGACGATAATACGTCAATAAATTAAATCATTTTTTATTTTATTTTATTTTATTTATTGAGGAAGGGTTACAGCCATTATATTTAATGAATCACATAATAATATCTATTGGCCTAGTTCAAACCCCCACATGTGGACAACAAAATACTCCTTATTATGACAACAGCCAAAAGAAAGTACCTAGGTGTTTTTTTTTTGGCTATTTAGCCCAAGTTTCAAAACCTTTTATTTATTTGACAATTTCATGACATTTCTATGAAATAATGTACCTAACATTGGCTGCATTTAAAAACTTGTTCTTAAATGCAGCCAAGATAATTGTAACCTTCTAAGATTCAGATAATTCTTGAATGGCTATAAATTACCTTTTTCCGTAACTGTTTTGGTTGTATGGGTGAACCTACGCTAGTAATTATACAATGGGTGAACCCAATATCGTCGCCGCTGCCCTCTACTACTTACATAAGACATGTTTTTTTCGTCGGAAGACAAAGATAATGCGTCTGCTTCCATTACTAAAATGTGACTTAATGTCATGGAAACAAGGACGATGCAAGGACGAGCGGTGTGAAATCGTAACCGTTTCGTACTGCATGCAGCATGAATGAATGAAAATATCTATATTCAATAAGGCCCCCCAAGAAGCACTTTCGAATCGTCAAAAAACCCTTATGTCTATCACATAAAATAATATTAAATAACAATGTCATAATGTATTAACTAACAATGTCATAATGTATTAACTAACAATGTCATAATGTATTAACTAACAATGTCATACGCGCGGTGTACGATACCATTACCATACGAGCCGTGTGCGAAGGCCTCAAAACGTCCCGTTGTAAAAGAATAAAACTTTTAAAATTGGAATGAATTTCGGAAAACAATTTCTATTGGTAATGAATGAAAACTGCGTAGATTCCATTTACAATGTTTTACCCAAATACTGTCCTACGTAATATTCATTCATGGTTTCTTCAGTGATGACGTTTGCCCAATTAATAACATTTATCTAAACTAGCTTTCAAATATTTGTTCAGCAGCTGAAATGTGAACAATATGTTTTCAAATGAAGTATTTATTGAATTTGAGTTGAGAACATAAAAGTTAGAGATTATTTATAGCTTAAGGCGAAATTCACATTTTTGGTTTTTAATTCATTGTTTTGTGAAGAAATGGTACGACCATCACATAATATTTATTCAATCATCTAGGAACGGACAAGAAACTCAGAGAAAATTGTTTGTTCCTTTACAAATTAACGATAATCGATTGAATAATGTCATGAAAAATTTAACATTTAATTAATTTAAAATTTAACATAATTTATTTAAAAAAAAAGGAAATTAACAACGTATCTCCGACAGTCATTTCGCCGTTTGACCCTTCGCCGACAAAACGTTTCGTCATCGGACAGTTCACCGACAGAATCTTTCACCGAATAACGATTCGCCGTCAGAACGTTATTCACCGACAGAAGTACGTAGGCGGGAGTCGTGACAAAAAAGAAAAAAATTAACCACGAAATGTATTTCTAGTACATTTCTAGCCTACCACGGCCGTGTCGAAACGTTTTGTCGGCGAAGAGTCAAATGGCGAAATGACTGTCGGAGATATGTTGAGTATTCTTAATTTTTGATTTAAGAATATTTGAAAGCACTGCCCCAACTTAGCCGAATCGTAGGTATTTGTAAAAATACTCGTTTCGGATGTTGAAATAGAATATTTCGACATTGAAGGGTGGACGTTAGCTCATAAACGCAAATACAGATAGACTAGAAGAATTTCACAGGGATATCCCAAGTCCTGGGTGGCTCAGTGGTCAGAGCAGTCGCCCGGATTGCGAAAGGTCGCGGGTTCGATTCCTGCCTCAGGACGTGAAATTTTTCTAGTTTTATTATATTTTAATTACTAAGTAATTTTTCAAACATTTATAATAATGTTAAAATCAAAAATTAAGAATATTTGAAAGCACTGCCCCAACTTAACCGAATCGTAGGTATTTGTAAAAATACTCGTTTCGGATGTTGAAATAGAATATTACGACATTGTAGGGTGGACGTTAGCTCATAAACGCAAATACAGATAGACTAGAAGAATTTCACAGGGATATCCCAAGTCCTGGGTGGCTCAGTGGTCATAGCAGTCGCCCGGATTGCGAAAGGTCGCGGGTTCGATTCCTGCCTCAGCACGTGAAATTTTTATAGTTTTATTATATTTTAATTACTATATGTTGAGTAGCCAAAAAAAAAGAATTTTGTGGTTAATAATATTGCTGAGAATACATATCAAGCAACGAAACAATTTTACTGTCTGGGAAGTAAACTACACGATTTTTAATTATTTACAACCACTTCACAACGTTATCTACACGTAAAGTCGTATAGATAAGATATATAACTTGATTTAATAAATAAGTAATGCGGGCATGTGCCAACAATTTAATGAATACTAAAATTAAGTACCTAGTAAACTTTAGAAACGATGGTGACAAAATAAAATGTATACATAAATTTATTCCTATAAGAGTTTTATTTCACAGAGGTTGAAACAATAGCAGTTGCCGTCATAACAACAGGTGTCTCATAATCTGAGCTGTGACAAACGGACGAACAGACGACCGATAAATATTTCAACATTAATTAGTGTGGTATATTGCACTGCATAGTTAGGCAACGTGTAGACAGTTTTGTAAGTCAGCTGTTCTGGAAAAAAACTTTGATTGTTAAACAACGTTTAAATATTTTTTCATTCCTCATGCTCGGAAAGTAGCGTTTTCATGACCCCTACTTGGACTATAGCCACCTTGTAGGGATTGATTCCTTTCCACCCTTATAAAGCAATCTACTATTTCAGACATTTTAAAAAAGGAAAAAAAACAGTTTAATTTATACCTTGTCAAATAAAAGTCTTTTCATTCAACAATACAACTAGTCAGTGTTGGACGACCGGCTGGCCGAGTGGTCTGTGCCCCTTGCTATACAGACTACTCGGTCATGGGTCCCTTGTTCGAATCCCGGTCGCAGCAAATGTGTGTATGATGAGGACGAGCATTTGTTCACGAGATCACGAGTCATGGATGTTTATATGTTTATTTAGTATATTTCTAATATTTATATACATATTATTATCATTATTTCTTCGTTATCTTGTATCCATAACACAAGCTCTTAATGATGCTTATTTGGGCTAGATAATAGGTGTGAGTGTATGAATATTATTATTATTATACGGGGTGGTGCCGTCAATACGACAATAAATTAAAACATGGGCTATAGTTTATAGAAATGGTTTGCCTTTTTATGACATTTGTATCAAATAATACATATAACATTGGCTGCATTATTTCATAGAAAAGTCATGAAATTATCAAACGAATAGGATGTTTTTGAAAGTAGCAAACCATTTCTATGAACTTATATAGCTTATGTTTTAATTTATTGTCGTATTGACGGCACCATTCTGTATATTATAATGTTCTAATAAAGATCCCGAGTTCGAGCACACACCTCGGTAAGTGTGTGCGACACCTAAACAGAATACAGATAGAAGATAGACTGCACTGGCGTTCTTTTTTATGACAAATGACAAATAGATGACATCTGAAGATCTAATGTATGTAATCGGGCAGTCCAGTAGTCAAGACTACTGGACTGCCCGATTACATACACGACTGGTCGGGAAATGTAAGCCTGAAGATTCGGATGTGGCCAAATCATCAAACCTCGAACATATTGTCGAAAGTACTGTTTGAGTTTTTGTATATCAACCTCATCAACGGTTCCGCACGTTTGTGCCCCAATATTGTCAGGGCAAGCCAATATTTGGAGTCTAAATTTATTCCAGTAAATTAAACATCATTTTATTTTTTAAGATCAGATTATGTAATTAGGGGTAATGACAAAGCGTAACCCATCATGACGACATGACAGACTTCGCGGTGCACTTCCTTCCCTTCGGATCTTTTGTGCCTCCCCTTTTTTACTCTTTCCGTGTCCAGAGAATATTAGTTTCACTATCTTAACAGTCAGCAACGCGCAAGCTTCCTTAGGCTACGATAAACGCAATGCCCCCATATTGGTATAAAACATATAAAAATAATAAATTTCTAATGAGGATCTCGGTGGCGTAGGGGTTAGGACGGCTCTGGTTTCGATTACGGAAACAAAGCAACTTTCTGGAATGGGTACATCAATAATTTTGACCCGGTTGTTTCTGCAACCGCTCAACCCACCAACTCGCATTGGGCCAGTGTGGTGGTGTTATGGGCCAAAATTCCTCATGTGTTTCTCCCATGTAGGAAGGCCTGTGCCCAGCAGTCGGACTTATATATGTTGATAATGATAATGATGAAATTTCTAAAATACTAAAAATAAAAATAAAAGAGTATATAGTCTTTTATTTATATTTGTTTTTAGTACTTTTGATAACATAAAAATCACGTTTTATAGATTGAATTAACTTTTCCGTGGCCAAATGAACAAATTGTAGACAGGCGTAAAGCGTGAACAAGAAGTTAAGGACGAATGCGCGTGCCATGCTGTGTTGAATGCGCAGAAATCAGTTTATTTTGATATCAAAAACGGAATATTGCTTAACCAAAAGCAATCTTGGTAGGTATTATAATATTATGTGTTGTGAAATTTTAAACGCATGCATTACTATTTTCTAACAAATAATAATATAAAATGTTTGAAACACATATATATACATTTTTCTTGTATTTTAAAATAAAACTGGTTGTATTATGCAACATAATATAAAGCGCACGCGCCGGTTGATGCAATCTTGGTCAAAATCGAGAATAAAAAGATACTTTATAGAACTATTTTAAAAATATCGCTCCCGTTTTATTAGCATTTTAATAGACTTATTAACGTCACGTTTTAAATCTCGCTTAAATTGGGTAGTTGACAGCTTTTTTAATGTCATTAATAAGAAGTTTAGAATTCATAAATAAATATTTCAAAAGAAATAGTATAGTGCTATGTTTGATATGTTGCTGCGCATCGTCTACAAACGCTTCTTAGAAAATCTGCGGAACAGATGACGTCACATGGCTATACTTCAAAGAACTGTATGGGCATATTAACAAAATTATTAATAACTATGTAATATTTCGATTTTATGGGTAACAGTAGCGGATATTTGTCGAATTTGTTAAAAATAGCGCCTTATTCAAACTAAGGCAACATCCCTATTGTTCAATTAGACGTTTGCCAATAGAAATATTTGACACTGACAATATTTTTTTGAAATGCTGAGTGTTAGGAGATCTCTCTCAAAAACAAAGGCAGATGGCAGTACTGGTCATCCCTAACAAGACCTTGTTAAAAATAAATTTGGAATCACGAAAAAACGGTTATTCCATACAAACAGGTCGAGTAGGTATTATAATTTAGTATGAAGCAGCTTATTTGTTTCGCCATTTCTATTTTTTCAACAAGTCGTCTTAAGGGATACCATCACATGCTGATGGAAAAAGATGTTAATACCTCTTCTGAACTACAGGGAACTGCTCCACTAATATATGAAAGTCTCTGGTGGTGGCGAAATTGTTCCTTGTTATTTATGGTGTCTATAGGCGGCGGTAACCGCTTACCACCAGGTGGACCGTCAGCTTGTTTATAATCTAGTTCTATAAAAGATGTGAAGGTAATAATACTAAGATGTTCCTGTCTATAAAACCAGGGTCTGAGGTTCGAATTCCGATATGGGGATGATGGTTGTATTATGATTAACAACATTTTGTTCATGAGTCATGGATATCTTGTAGATTTGTAATTTTTCGAGTATATTATATACACACTACTAGCTGACCCCGCAAACGTTGTAATGCCATAAAAAAAATGACCAAAAAATAAAATTAAAAAAGATAGCCGCCGATTCTCAGACTTACTGAATATACATATAAAATTTCATGAAAATCGGTCAAGCCGTTTTGGAAATTTAGTTACCATTCTCCTATGGTAACTAAATTTGTGACACGAGAATTTTATAATATTATATTATTTTTGTTTATATTTTTCCCATATTTTTTTACTTCGATTAATAGATATCTACTAACTTTGTGAACTTAACAAACAAACAAAATAAAATTTTTATTTGGTGCCAACCAAATAAATTTTTTATTTTGTTTGTTTAACGCCTATTCGCCTTCTAAATGTGAACGGGTTGCAATTCTAGCCTGAATGCTTAATTGTGTTATTCATCATTATTTCTCCGTTATCTAGTATCCATAATCTTAATGATGCTTACTTTGGGCTAGATAACAGGTGTGAGTGTATGATTATTATTATTTATTTAACAATATTTAAGAATTTAACTAAGCGTTTTATTATTACAGAGGCGCGCGGGCGGCGGGCGGCGGCGGGGCGGCGCGGTGGGGCGGGCGGCGCGCGCGCACCATGCTTGCGAACGTCAAGGGGTTCTGGAAGGCGTGTCGCTATGGAGACCTTTACATGGTAACACTTATTTATTGGAGCTGCTGTGGTCATTTAATGGCGATGGTCCATGTTGTGTCTGAGCGAACATTCTGATAAAAAAAATGGTGTAAGAAAGAAGGAAAAAAATATTTCATTTAAATAGTCCACAAACAAGCACTTTCAAATCGTCAAAAAACACATATTTTTCTAACTATCACAAAAAATATATGTTAACTAACAACGTCATAGTGTCTGTCTGTCTGTCATGTCTGAACTTACACCGGTTCCGGTGTAGTGTTGTGAAACCAGTGTTGAAATGTTGACGAGCAATGTGGCGAATTATTGTACTAAACGCTGAATTAGTGTGAAAGACGTTGAGAATTTTGTTGAGGTTATCAACGTCATCGAAATAGCTTCATGAAGACTGTCATCATTTTAACCACCTCCGTGGACTAGTGGTTGAGACCACGCACATCAGATCTAAAGGTCTGGGGTACAATTCCCGTGGGAAGGAAAATTTTCTGCTCGGTTTGGATAGTGGTAGGCCTTTTCTAAGTCGGACAGACGGAAAGACAGACAGACAGACACTATGGCGTTGTTATTAAATATATTAGACTAGGTGGTAAGCCTGTATTTAGGGTCGTCTGGGTAGGTACCACCGCCTTTCTTATTTCAGCCGTGAAACAGTTCGCTGTGTTTCAGATTGAAGGGAAAGGTAGCCAGTGTAATTACTGGGCATGGACGGCATTTCATCTTAGGCTCCAGGATGACAACGCACCTGCAATATTAAGTGATTTTTTCTTGTTATTGCAGGTGTCTATAGGCGGCGGTAACCGCTTACTATCAGGTGGGCCGTCGGCTTGTTTGTTATCTAGTTGTATAAAAAATTTTTTTTTTGAGATAGTCATACATATGGAATGGTGATCTATTGAAATAAAGATAAAGATATTTTCATTTCAGTACATTCCAAAAACAACAAAACCATCATGTTATTTAGGTACAAACATTGTCTGATCAGGAGATAAGTTAAGAAACGCCGCGAATAGTTACTTGCCACCTGAATTTAGAACACTTTGCTACCACAAGTATTTTGTATTGTGTCGTATGCCTGACGGCGAGTAAGATCGCCAGTCCAAATGCAACTATCCACAACACAATCTTGTCGAGCATGTGGTGAATGCCAGGAATCAATGATGCATCTTCTGTGTCATTGTGATGCTCTGGCTAGAACCAGAATAAGCCTTCTGGAAGTGGCATGTCCAAAGCCAGAGGACTACAGGCTCTTTCTGCCCGAGAATATAGTGAGGCTAATGGCATCTATATTCTGGACACAGGAGGAGTAAAAGCATTGGAGGCACAAAAGATCCCAATGGGTAGATTTACAGTATGACTTAGTCATGACCCCACAATAAGATATAAGATAAGATAAGGTCGCCAGAGCTCATTAATGAATCGTTGTGTTGAGAGTAAAGGGACTTGCTTCCTATTCTGTTAACATAATCTTCCTTTTGATTTTTGCATGGCGGCAACTGCGTGAGTAGTACTAGACGTTACAGACATCTGGTTCTGTAATCGGACGGACGTATGTTCGTTTCCCAACTTTGTGTCATAAAAAACGAGCTATCTAATAAATCTATCTAGCAACACTGTCACAGCGGACGAAGCATGACACGTTGATAAAATACAAACAGTAATATTTCATCCGTTGCTTACACATTACAGTCAACATAATTATTAACCTCAACATCACGCACTAAGAAGTTAAATTGTTAAATTTAGTTACTCGTTTCTTTTGTCATACTTCTATAGTCTTAAAATTCTTTGCCATTCCTATAACGTGGAACCTCAAAGGAGGTGAGTTAAGGCATCTTATGGTCCGGCAAGGTGGAGGTAGCTAGAACTTTAACCTGTACTAGCTGTCTGTTGACTCTTCTTACCGCTTCACATCAGATGGCGAGTCATTTGCCGTGCTTTGTATATATAAAAAAATGCTTTGGTACGAAATTTAATGTTTGTAGCCCATTATGCGTCTGCGTTAAGCTGTCATAGCGCCTCTTTTGTAGAGACTTGGTAAGCATATTTGAACATGAAGTCCATATGGTGAACGCTGTAGTTATGTTTGACGTAGAACTCAAATTATACTAATAAATTTAGTTACTCGTTTCTGTATTGTAATTCCAAAACTAGGAATTCTTTGCCATCTGTCCTATAACAATGCCTGTAACAAAGGCGGCCATTGAAAAAATATTTAACCAAACTACTTCGGTTACATTAGTTATGTTATAACTATTTGGCGTGATATAATTACAGTCTATTTGAATTTACAAAACAATACTATTATGAGTTAGGCCATTTTGTAATTGAAAGTTTATTTAAATTTTACCATACTCAAGTAAGCAATATCGAGAGGTAACAGGCGAATAAAATGTTTGATTAAATTTAAGCGTGATCATTGATAAAGTGCAACGAAAGCGAATGGTAATACTTAAAACAAACTAAAAATGTGTTGCTATAGGATGCAACTTTGAGTATGGACCTGCACGCGTAGCACAAGGAACACGAGAACCTCGAGAAACGGTTTTGTCTACACCGTAATGTCATTTTTGTCGGGCCTCACCTTGCCCGACAAAAATGACATTACGTATTATTTACCTGTAGACAAAAGCTTCTCTTGTTCTTTGTGCTACGCGTGCTGACCGCGGTCGAACCGCCTTGACGCCACAACGGTGAAATGTCTTCGGGCCACCCTGTGATGTCAAGAAGCGGTTAAGAAGGTGCGTCGCTGAGGAGTTTGGTGGGTGAGTCGTCTCCTGGTACGCTTCCGCCACTCGAGGAAATTTCCGCCCCAACGGTCGTCAGTCTTCTTTGCAATGTTGCCTGCCCGCTGCCAATTGAGGCTCGCAATTCTCCGGGCTATGTCGGTGACCTTAGTTCTCCAGCGGATCTCATCATTTCTGATTCGACCACGCAGAGAAACCTCGAGCATAGCCCATTTCATTGTCCCTTTGGTGACATTGAGCCTTCTTATGAGGTCCATTGTAAGCGGCCACGTTACGGTTCCGTATGTCATCACCGGCAACACACACGAATTGAAGACTTTCGTCTTTAGATGTGTACGGGTAATGTAATGTATTTCAGTTGTTGCATTGAAATGCGAGTGTATCGACTGTGAATTCTCAACATACTGATGTTGACAATGGACAGTCTCACCCTGATTTTACGTAACCCAGTTTCACCAGTTCCTCCGTCAACACGATTTGCTAAACATTAAATGCACTAGATCCTCAGATTGCATCGTTATGTCATAATTTGTATGTTGGTACTCTTGCGCAACCACTCACACGCAACTTGAATGATGGAAAAAATGGGGAAAATGGCGTCTACAATTTTATATAGTAAACATAATTATCGAGTGAGTAATATCTATGCAAAATATTGATTTTAAACTTGCCACAGTTGTATAAACGGTTTATATTGTAATATAGAGGAAGTACACGAGTAATTTATGAACCTAGATGTTACATAACTGAATACATATTACAACGAAAAATATAGTAAACTAGCTTCAACTCGCAGCTCCGCTCACTTGGAGGTGCTTTTAAAAGATTTTTAAGTACTGTCAACCTTTAGGAGATAGAGACATGCTATTGAGTACAACTGATGTAGGGTTTTCCTTTTATGGCGGTGTATAAATCCTGTTCATCTACTCGACATGTGTCTGATGCAGAGGTCATTACTAACATCCTCCTAATTATCTAATTTACGTCCAATCACGAGTAAAAAGTAAAAGAATACAATTATGATAGTTTACAATGTTATTTTCATTTATTTGTTTAGATGTCTAACAAATAGATCTTGAAATGAAAATTACAATGAAAGTGGTTCGTGATACATTATTTACGGAGAAAATGAGCAATTTCATTAACTCTGGCAACAAAACCACGGAAATAAAGTACCTAATGGTAATAATTCAATATGGCCTTCGCCAAATTTGTACTACCCGTATTGTACGTTACTTACTTTTTATTCAAAGTCACCAGATTAACTACATCACTGTGATTTGCGCGATTTCATACATCTCAATGTACTTAAATGCCCAGCCTGTCAAGCGACAGATTTCAGATCCAGACACTATTGGCCCTTTAATTGTCATGCAGCCCCCGAGGGTCTCACACGGCTTGACAAATTAAAATTACAGTAAGCTTTTTAAAAGCAGTTCAAACTCGTGTTTACACAACCGACCAATAGTAGTACGTAACTAAAATTCATTTACCAACTTATAGCTTATCATCGCATTAACTACGTATTTTATTATACAAACGTGGTGAGAATCGACTACCCGATACTTGTAAGTAACTGAAACGCAGTACCCGTTGACTAAGTGTACTATAGAAATATGATATGAAAAATAACAATTATTTACACTTGAAAGTCTGTATTCAATATGAAAGTAATTATACATTGCTGTGTGAGCGGATCTTTTCAGTTGAACCATACTCCAAAATATATCACATTTGGGTGTTTTATAATAACATCAACACAGATAACTTTACTATTTATATTTACTATTGATTCCCAAAAAGTATGCATACAGCAACTTAAACTTGACGGCTGACTGGATGAGTGGTCAGTAACTGTACTCCTGTCTACATAAACAAAGTTCCCGATTTCGAATACCGACGGTGGTAGATGTTAGAACGCAGTAGTGGAAATTTACAAATTTAAGAAAATCATCTCTTAACAAAAATTAATTAATTTCAAGCAGCAGTATTTAAAAAAAAACAAAAGGCAAGTCGCCTTATGCGATTAATACAAGGACTTACAGGTGAATCAGGATGAGAGCAGCAGTTCTTGCCTAATGATAAAACGAAACAATTACTTGAAACCCGAATCTTTAATGATAGTCAAATGAACGGATGGTCGGCATACAAGTCATCAGACATTAGTCGTTACGTACTTTGCTGATTTCCTATTTTAGACACACATGAACAGTGAACTTTTTCTATACGACAACAGACGCTTGTAGCACCTTGGGCATTACTCACGCGTGGTTACCTTAGCATATAGACGCTCGTAACACCTTGGGAACTACTCACGCGTTGTTACCGTAGCATATAGGCGCTCGTAGCACCGTGGGTACTGCTCACGCGTTATTACCGCAGCAAAAAGACGCTCATAGCACCTTGGGTACTACTCATGCGTTGTTACTGTAGCCTATTGACGCTCGTAGCACTTAAAGCACTACCCACGCGTTGTTATCGTAGCCTCTATACGCTCGTTGTACCTTGGGCGCTTCTTACACGTTGCTATCATAGCCTATAGACGCTCGTAGCATCTTGGGCGCTATTCAAGCATTGTTATCGTAACCTAAAGACGCTCGTAGCACCTTGGGCACTCCTCATGCGTTGTGATCGTAGCCTATAGACGCTCGTAGCACCTTGGGCGCTATTTAAGCGTTGTTATCGTAGGCTAACGATGCTCGTAGCACCTTGGGCACTCCTCACGCGTTGTCATCATAGCCTATAGACGCTCGTAGCACCTTGGGCACTACTCACGTGTTGTTATCGTAGCATATAGACGTTCGTAGCACTATCTGTATTACTATCTGTATTGCCTATCCTTTCAATGTCAAGAGAACGCGTTATCTAGGCTGCATGACTAGTCCCGTGCTCCTAAAATAGCGCTTCTCATCTCCAGCTTATATACGTCCCACCACTGGCATAGACCTTCCTACATAGGAGAAATACATAAGGAGTTTGGGCCATATAGCACTAACACGCTGAAAATTTGCCATTAAAATTTTCAAATGTTGTTCTGTTCACTATTCGCACGCGGTCTTTCCTCGGATTACAGATAATCGAACTAAATGTCACCCGCGCGTTTCCGCTTCCGTACCAGCAGACCTTAAAGTGACGAATAGCTTTTATACGGGAAATAAATTTCCACTTTGCAATTTAAATATAACGATTGATGATTTTTAACAGATTACAATAATTGAAAGCTATTTTGACCTCAGAATCATGAATAAAGAGCCTTTTAAAAATCTTCCATACAAAACGGTACCATCGCTGTGTAGTTTTGTAAAGAAAGTAGATATTACGGTAAAGCATTAACAGTAACTCGTATTAAGTATAAAAGATAGACAACTCAATGGTACTACTGGTGTTTTTTAGAATCAATGATGATTTTGTGGTTTTGATCTGTGTAATATCAAATATGATAATATCAAACACAATAGACTGTCCCTTGTATCTGATATATATCACTCATTTATATTTATATTATTAATAATATTCAGTTTATCATTCGCTGGCTTAGCCATTTAACTTCGTCAGTTTCGTAGTATTGCAAAGGCCACTGAGAGCCAGATAACATTGAACTTGGCCGCTCTATCTATGAAACACGGCCGTCTAGCACTCACCTATGTATGTAATTTTCTTACGAGTTAGATACTACTCATTAGATGATTTTTTATCCTACAAAGACGGCAAACAAGCGTACTGTGCTCCTGATGGTAAGCAATTACCGTAGCCTATCATCTGATTCATTTTCTATTTGACAAATTGAATGTTCCCTAATTAGTTATATCAGTTTCTTTGAAGACAATCCTCAAACACTCTCTTAAGAAGTCTGGGAGATTGTGGATACACATTTAAGGAACAAAATTTAAACAGTAAAAAAATTAACGTAAAGCGGAATGCTTAACGATATTTTTTTTTATGGAGAGATAATTTACTGGGGATTTTTTTTTCTGTTTCTATATTTCTAGTCTTTTAAATACGATAAATTATATCATATTTTTGCAACTTTTATGGCTACAACTTAACATTATGTGTTTTGTGACCACACTTACAAGAACAATATTGTGACGTCACCACCTATTTACGTCAAATGACGTCATTAGCCAACGAACGTAGAGCCCATTCAGTAGTTCTCGGAAATCTTTGGTTATATTGAGACAAGAAAATTTACATAAACTTCAATCTCAATTCTAATTTAGGACAAATAGTGAAGTAAATATTTTTCACAGTTTCAACTGAGAAAAATACGTGGACCGCGATACGTGAATGAGCCTTTCAGTTTAGTTGTTGATCTAAATAATCTAACAATGATAACTATGGCCTTGGGGATTATTCTAGATTTTTAACGAAACTCATCTATTTTAAAAACTACACAAAAATATTGTAAAGTCAGGATAATTATATCAATGATGTAAATTTTCAGTTAAAATATTTATACGAACAACAAATTGTCGAGATTTGAGAACCTGGAAGGCAATTCAACTTAGGCCTCAGGGTGACAAACCACCTCCTACCTAGATGTATAAAAAAACTTGCAGTTGAAATCGGTCAAAAAGGTTCATGAATAATGATTGACGTTTCGTCTATTCAAATACTTTTCGTAATATTATAGGTACCAAACATTTTTACATTGGGTACAATCTTAGTTGACTAGATTAAGTTTATTATTTAAGACAATCCATATTTTAAAAAAGTAAGTACAGTTTTGCTTGCCTTATCAATTTTCTGAAAAGCATGACAATAAAATAAAGGATATTAATTAATTACGATATGTCAGTTACAATGTTATTATGCTATTTGCATAGTAACTGTAAAACCATATCCAATCGAGTGCAAGAAAATAATGGGTACACACGTTTGAAATGTACAAAACTTCTTGGAGTACTTTAATGCGAAGTGGCAGGGGTTATTTTTCAATTGACATGCTACTTTTGATGCGCTGTTGCCTGTACCGTGTCAGACGCTATTTGTTTAGCCTAGTCTAGACACAAATTCAAAATTTTAAATAGATACTCTTAATATAGGTGTTAAGAAAAATACAAAATAGGTTTAAAAATTAAAATATAACCGCGTTTCAATTTTCCAGTCGCTCGCGCTGTCTGAAAATGAAATGCAGAATGCACAATTGGCATTTGAAAAGGAATATTGCGGTCGCCTTTTGTGGTTTTAAGGAACCAACATTTATGATTAGTTAAAAGAGCTTACCGTAAGCTCTTAAAAGTAGTCATAGTTGCGTATTTAAAATTTGCATACTAACAATACTGTTAGGTAGTCTTTTCTCCCTCTTCCCCATCTTTGGTCTTTGGTGGTCTGAAACTTTATCCAATATGTGTGAAATTGGTGTATATTTTTCAGCATTTATTTTGTCGCATAAAATAGATGGCATAAAAATCGCGACATGTCAATGACCGGCGCGTTGTGGTAATTTTGGCAACAATATGAAAACTATTTTTGTCATTATGTTTTTAGCATAATTACGTATGTATGACCTGTCCCGGGAGTTAAGTACGGTACTTGTAAAAATGTTTTTTTTACATAAATCCAATCTTTGATTGCATAATTTCTAATAATGAAGCACTATTCGTAGATAAGTGTTTAATTAAAAAGAGTAAAATCAGACAGTCTATTCGTATCAGTTTTTGTTTTTATTAAGCCTGTGGTTATATGTAACTCACGAGCAATGGGAGTACATATAGGTTCTAAGATATTATAAGTAAGCTGTCACATGGTCAAGGTCGGCCGTCGCCGTCGCTCGGCGTGCCCCGTTATCCTTCCGATTTATGCGAGCTTGGTAACTTGCACTGGTAAAGACAGCATAAGTATACTCTACACAAAAATGACTTAATAAAATTTCAAGCACAACCGTGGTAGCACTTCCAACTTACGGAAGATCACAGCTAAATAACACTACTTATTTTGTAGTGTTGTGTTTCTGGTTGCCAGAGCTCATTCATTGGTAAGCGTTACAAACTTTTAAGCGAGTATATTAGGGGCGGGGTAAGTCATCTGCTGGCAACCTAACGATTTAGTTTGATTTTACAGGAGTAGGCAGCGCGTGGGTAGCCCAACGTGTTACGAGGCTCTATAGAGATACGGTAACCGCTTACCATAAGACGCGCCCTACGCTAGTTTACCAACCTTGTCGTATAAAAAAAGTAAAGCTTAAAGTAACTAACGTATACTTGTGTTCAATAATATACTGTAGCATATAATGTTGAGGTCAATTGTGTGCGTGTTTTGCAATGTCTGTTATTTTACCTTCTCTTATCCTGGGGCCATGACAAAGACAGAGCATTTTGACCCGATGAGATCTTATGTGCTTCCCCTGCTTTTAAAGTAAAAGAGTCCTGTGTACAGAATAAAGATGCCATAATTAATCCTTACTAAATAAGTCCACAAACCAGACACGATCGATTCTGATATACCTACTATTGATGACGAGAGGCTGCGAGCTGGTAAAGGATAAAAGTTTAGATACTGATTTCAAAGACTGAGTGTATTTTTGGATAAAAAAAATCTTCAGGCTTTCCGTCATCCATCTCTAGGCTAGGATAAATTCTAGTACGGGTTAGGAACTCAATAAATTAAATACAGAAATAGGTGTTCCTTTGTCTCCCGGTATTATTCTGCGCACGACATGTCTGTGTCATTGATAATTGAGTTTTTGGGGGTTTTTAAATCACTTCCTCGAAATACTATCGCCAGACGGAAACAGCATTATAAATAATAAATTCAATAAAATCTCAATGTGCTTTATAATTAATGTAATTAATAATAACCTTATTCAGAGATTCCATATAAACCAGTGCATTATGTTCTAGAATATGTCACAATGTCATAGGATCCAATAATCGTATGAGAAAAATCACATACATAATGGCCTTGCGTTCACTTATCTATTTTATATTTCATATCATATAATAGAGCATCTAGATGAGACAAATGTATACATTATATATTTATGTTTCCTACTATGAAAATATTAAATTTCAACTGTATTATAACAAATACGAACGACTCGGTTAAGGGCGGGCGGTGCGGATTCTGTCCTCTTAATAAGAAAAAAGATTGCGGATCAATTTGAGCTTATGCAAAGTTTAATTGTAATTTTTTATTCTATTATTTAGTTTATTTCTCATATATATGATTATCATTATTTCTCCGTTATCTAGTATCATAAACACAAGCTCTTAATAGTGCTTACTTTGGGCTAGAATAGGTATTGTATGTATGAATTTTATAATTATAATTAATTATAAGATTTCTCAACCATTATTATTTGGCCTATTATTTAATCGAACAATCGATTTTAAAGTTGTATAGTCAATTATGATTGACAACTATTTATGAAAATATCTTTATGCCGCCTGGTATGGGCATTTCTAGAAAAGTACACATTATTTATAATGACTTGAAAGATAAAAGCGGACCTCAAACTCAATCCAGCAGTCAGTATAACTGAAGCGAGTAGTTAAGTGTGGCATGATTCACTCGACAGGACACTTCCAGTATATCAAAAATTTCTCAGTAAGTATTATTACAATTATATTAATAACAAGTAGCCCTTTGACGGCAGTAATAGTCCATACTTACTTAATTTATTGAAGATATCATCCATCATATTATTAGCGTCAAAATTATATACGCCATCGCAAAATTTGCTTATTTATTTACTAAATGATATAATATCTATTACAAAATACCTATTACTAATCTAGATCGCTAAACAGGGGGCCTTACCGCCATCTTTATAAAAGCGATTCATATTCCGCTCGGATATGTATTGGTTCCTAAACTGCATCGCTGTCATAGTTTTAGATAGCGTCGTAGTACGAATTAACGATTCTACTCAGTTTTGGTCCTAAACTGGATCGCGATAAAAGATGGAGCAGGGAAGTTTATTTAGCCCACTAACAATGTTTTTGTAGTTTTAGATCCATTCAAAATAAACTTTATTTTGAATTGATCTATAAATAACTTGGTAATCTCTCAGGATAGGTATTGCAAACTTGAGGACAACTCCAATCATTATTTATATTCAATTGTTCTTGAAATAAAATTATACTCTAAACACCATTGCAATAATAAATGTGAACACAAAAATATTAAAATGCTACGCGCATTGAGTCGCGGTTTTTTACGATGCAAGCTCAAAATAATAGTAAGATATTGGGTTATATAACGAAACGTGTTATTTATTTATCCTTCTTTATACATTTGTCAAGCTTGTATTCGTTATTTATTAAAAATGCAACACTAATAAGTTTATGTGTAATAAGTTTAACAACGGCTAAATCGTTATAAAACTCAATTCTTCACCTTCAACGCAGTCTTGTTTCTCAGTCATTCCTCATTTTCTGACAAATTGAGGTATCAATCTCGTGGCTGAAATGAGATCTCAACCAGTCAAATGTGAACTGGGTCAGTGGATTCCCAAAACTGACTTACTAATTATTATTTTAACACCTCTTATGTGGCAGTGAAGTAACTTGAAGTACCTAAGAAAGCCTGTAAAATTTTTACTTTACGACACTCCGGATGGGGAGTCACGGGTTAATTTGTTAGCATAATAACGGGGCGTTGGGTTTATCAAGAGGCGCGAAATATTTCGAAAGTACATTATGATATAAGTGCGGTAAATTGAAAATTACAGCCGAGGCGATATTGCTACAAGCAAGCAGAGGCTGTAATTATTAAAGTGCACGAATGTCATACGACGTTTTATAACATATTTGCGGGGAAATAAATAAAACTCGGACTTTCGAAACTTTTTTCGAATGAATAAATCTATAATCACTTGTCAAAGCAGTTAGAAAAATTTGAACAATTTGTAATATTTTGCTGATTTTTTAGCATTGAATAGTAGCACCACAATGAGCTTGACTTATATTTTTGAGAAAGTTCCATGAAATAGGCTAAAACACACTCTCTGAAAATAAATTTGCATCAATGCTTGTTTTTCAAATTTTGATACGCTTGTAAGTATGTATCGGTTGATTTTTCGGGCTGGTTAATGGTTGTAATTTATTGATAAAATAAATCAAATTAAAGAATTCAATGTTTATTTATTATATTTTGTCTCCCAAAGTTAAATTTATTCATAAAATGTTGACCACTTTCTGCCATAGAAACTCATTGCTAAGATTTAAAAAGTACCGTTCGTTTTTAGACGGAGCCACAGATTAATAACAGTGCCTCTTGATAAACCGTGCGCTTTACATTACATTACCGCACAAGTGCGTAATGAGATACATTACGATATTGAAATTGGTGAAATAAGAGACCCTTTACGAGCAAATCTATATATATAAAAATGTTATGTTGGTTTGTGTACGCTTCAAAAACTCAAAAAGTTCTGCACCGATTGAGTCGAAATTTTAACATGATAAAAATCCGCATCAAGGATTGTTTTTATCTATTTTTTGCATATGTGCTACTGCAAAGCGTGGCAGGGTACAGCTAGTGTGTTATAAAAATAATTACACCAGACTTGGACGTATAAGCTTAAGTCTCCTCTGCCTTTCTTATGTATTATACGGAGCACTTAACAACAAAAATGTTTTGGTCGAGAATAGCAATCTTTTTCCCCCTAGTTCATCAAGCATAACAAATTTAATACTAGGAGATCACCGCACGTGTAGCCTATTCATTTAATACTAGCTAATTATATCGAATGATATGTCTATTAGATAATAGTATCAATGCGCCAATAGAATCGCACAGAAAAATATTCTGTGTTTATGTTAAAATATGTAAGAAATTATTTATAGGGAAGGAAATGGAGTATTTTTAATGGGAGCTTAAGTTTTGGTAATTATTTCTTTTTAGTTTAAAGAGTACCTGCAATGTGTGACATTTGACGCTAGTTTAAACTTTTTGTGTGAAATCTTTCCACCTCTGTAAACGCGTGAAAATTAAAGTCTTTCTGATCTTGCATTAGAAATAAAATCGATGTGTAAAGTTAGATACAAAATTTATGCTTTACTAAGTAATAATTGAACTAAAAGGTTTTGTAGTTGATAACAACTAAATCGATTAATTCAAATAATAATATAATAATAAAATAAAAACAACCAATTTACCAGTTCCAGTGCAACCGACCCGAATCGTTGCGTCATTTTATTAATTGTAGCAAAAATCCTACATCCATTACAATACATAGATAATAATCGGGAAATTATATGACTGATCTGAATAACAAAAAATGTTCTGAATACACGTTTTAACATATTATTTGGCTTGCTTCTTAATTTGCACTAATATTGTTTGGTTTGCAATTTTCTTTTTTTTATCGACAACAAACATAGATTAGATCGTGACCATCTGGCGGAACATCGCGATAACAGGTGAAATAAAACTAGCGGCTCGCCACACAGTTGCGGTTAGACGCGAAACACGTTAATTTTTTAACCGACTTTAAAAAGGAGGTTGTTCTTAATTCGGTTGTATGTTTTTTTATATATGTATACACCGATTACGCCGAGATATCTCATCCGATGTTCGTCATTATCTTTTTGTTCTATGCAGAACAGTTGGCAATTAGTAAATTTTTATAGGAAAGCGAAATTCCGCAAATTGCGGACCTATTGCTTTCCTATGACTTTTTATAAAACGCGATAGTAGGAAACAATATAGGCTGACGGTTACCTATCTAGCTTTGATGATCTTAGAAAATTATCACAAAAAATATAAAAAAAAAAACAAAAATAAAAACCGACTTCAAAAGAATAAAACAATTGAATTTCAGTACCTAAGTAAGTACGTATCCCCTAGAAACATTTTATAGAGTTGGTAGTAAGTTGTTTCTAGAAACAATAGAAAGCACCGACCAAAAAATATGTTACGAGGAGCAAAAATTAATTATTTTATCCTTTTTAGTGTTTTGAGGTCGGTTGTTATTTTTTATATGTGTGTAATAAGGGCGAGAAACTACTGTTAAGTTATCTGCCACTGCGCACGCGCAGACGCTTATCATTAGTACCTACCAAAGCGTTTGTTTCGGCGGCTACCATTTGACTAACGAAAGAGAGGGGCGCTCTCCAACTGTTAGGAGTGCATTCGATAAACATTTTTTTTGCAATTAACTCATAATAATCGTATTTCACGTCAAATTCATAACAGTCATTATATTTTTGTAACGTCTTAAAAATCATTTGGGTCCCCAATAACACAGGGCAATTTGAATTTCAAACAGGCCAGGTATAAACAGCTGCCAAATGAAGCAACTCTATCTTACAAAAGATCGTTTTTTTTATACTCCCATAGTGAATAAGAGGAGACGCTGAATTCATGTTTGATATCAACCAAATATTCTTAAAACAATCACAAGTCGCATCTCTGTGGTGATAACTAACCATTGTAAAGCGACACAATGACCAGTGTTTATTTGACATGACGCGAAGTCATCCTAATGACATTAATAATAACACCATAATTACCAGCAAGTCTTTTTACCTGGTAATTGTTCGATAACTGCGATAGCGACTTATACCTACAGAATTTTCATTATGGAAAAGTTTGTCTACATCGCGCAGTCTCCAATCTTAGAATGAAACTATGTTGCGCTCTCTAGACGAGTGTGATTGTTAATGATTGTGATGTTGCTCGACTGTTATGATATACAACTGATAGTTACGACTCTGATGAGCTTCCTACCAGACTTACCTCGAAAACAGGTGCGATATTTCATACAATCCTAGTAATATCAAAGATATCACTGATAACAGTACTGTTCACTTAAAAAATAATTTAAAGCAACTAAGGGCCGGTTCCTGACCTAAGAATTGAAGGTAAGCACGTACTTACTTGTAATATTTTTTTTATGAAACATATTCATTAATTTAGATGGAGATATACATGTATTAACTACGTAACTTAGGGACCGGCTCTAAATATGTATTATTTTTGTTCCTTGTCGCTCTGTAAATTTATTTACAAGCACTGAGATAAGTAGATAAGGTCGACTTGTCTTGCTATCTAAATTTCACTTTTGAGCAACACCTGGTCGAAGCGAACGCGAGGAGTGTTTTCGAAATCGATTAACCAGGGCATTATGATCTTCCACAGGTGTTGGCGGCGCTGGCCGCGCAGTCCATCAACATATCGGTGGGGTTCTGTCAGGGCTTCTCAGCGGTTCTGCTGCCCCAGTACACTCTCGAATACCCAAACATCACATATGAACAGAGCTCATGGATCGGTAAGTAGATAGATACAATCATCATCCATTTGAAACTCGTATCATTCAAATTTAATTATATGGTATTTGATGGTAACTTTGTTTTAGTTGTTGTTGTTGTTGAATCTACTTTAGTTATGAAAATGAAATATCAGAAAGTATTTTTACATAATATTACATCAATACATAGATTAATCAGTATCAAAATAATAAGATAAGACAAGTGACTTACTTACATAATTTAATTGTAGCGTAATTTTATAATATTATTTAGATAACTTTGGGAAATTCCTTCTTAATAAGACCGGTATGCAACCAGTCTTATTTGTATGCAAAATAACATTTATCCTGTCAATATACTATTTCCTGACAATTAAAGCAGTTACACTTCCTTAAATATTTCTAAGGATAATATATTTAGATTTAAGGTTAAAGAAACCGCAGAAGACGCATGGAATTCAAAGCGGGCAATTAAAATTTTCAATGGATTCACTGAATACGAGAATACATTGGGAGTTGTAGACAAAGCTAATCATTGTAATGTTCCGAGATCGCATCTCGTGCCAACCATAAATGTCTATTAATAGTTTGATAATTATCAACTTGATCGGAGTGAAAGACTCAACAAGAAGGTATAAAGGCAATAACGGCGTTTTTTAAAAAGTAACGATTTACCTGAAAAAGATGTATAGTAAAATTCCATTAATAAGATATAGATAATGATAATGGGGTGATTATGAATACGGCGTAACTCCCAACGATGCCGTTTGTAACATGTAACATGTGGATTAGCAATCTAAGAGTATTCGGTTGTAGGGCTCTTATCCTAGTTCCTTCATGCCAAAGAAAAAAGCTGGATAGTAAGGCAGAAGAAGTAATCTTTGTTAGGTATACAGAAGACCCAAATAGTTAATACTTCAGGGATCCTGTTTATCCTAGCCTGCCTTCGAGTTTATCCCACTCTCCCCTATTATCATAGTGATTTTGAAGAGAGAAATCTGTTAGGCATTATAGTAAAAAAATAAAAAAGTTTTCAAAATCAAGGAATCTTGGCAAGCGTCCTCAGAACGGATACCAAAGTTTTATGAAAATTGTTTCAGAGCGCTGAATTGACAAACATACAAACTTATTTATATGTATTTATATGATTTTTATTTATATGTATAGAAGAAGAAGATTGTGATACAAACACTTTTTTGCACTTTTGCACAATTAGAAAACCTTGAAAGAGTGCACACCAAAAATAAAAATATATATGCATTTTTCTTTGCAAACGTATACATTTTCTATTTTATTTATATTAAAAATAGCTGCGTTATCTTATCTCTACACACTTGCGAATAAGTGGAAGAATCAACACTGGGGCAAACAAAGAGCGAGTGTCAATATTTATACATAAACAGGGAGAAATTATTACGTGTTAAACTGTTTAAACCGGGTCAAATGAGGAAACCTTCACAAGAGCAGGGGCACTTATCATGTCAATGTAAAAACCAATGTAATGCAAAATAAATGTGCCATTTGATTGCTGTAAACGTTCAGCAAATGAAGGCATTAATTACGATGGTTGTGCATTCATAAATTACCTTAGGACGCTAGCATAAGCTAAATAAAGTCACGGACAATTACACAAATAAAATAGATTTGAAACAAGAAGAAAATGGAATCCTGGTGTTAATTGAGAATAATAAAACCCAACACTCATTAATGAGATTGCAATTACTTGGTCGTGTGCCAGGGTTTTAGGAAAATAAAGAACAAAATAAACCAAAGCGTGGTAGTTAATAACTTTTACTTGGCGAATTCAATGGTGTATCTCTTTACTCACATTTGCACATTGACATTTTACTGTCATTGGTGAGGATCTCGGTGGCATAGTTGGGTGAGCGCTATGGTTTCCCGGGACAGCTCAGTCAGAATTTGTAATCTTTAAGCTCCTAAAAGTGCTTTACATTACTTCCGAAGCACGATGTTTTAGAAGTATCGTTAAGCCGTTTTTAACTCACCAACGCGAATCGGGACAATGGTGGTGTTATGGCCCAAACTCCTCATGTGTTCCTCCCATGCAGTAAGGCCTGTGCCCAGCGGTTCGACGTATATAGACTGGTGATGATGATTTTTCTGTCCTCTATTTATTACAACCTGTACTGTATCTGATGTACCTACTGTTCATCAGCTAATGTTAAGTTGAAACAGTCTAAATGGCTAACGAGGGTGAAACAACCATCTGATCTTTGTTCATAGTCATCCATCATATCTGAAGATTTATTGAAAATAGGTACTAGATGCCCTCAGCATTTTCTTCAGAGCTTAATATAATGAACTTTGTTTGACATTCATATAATCAACTACTAGGTTAATATTAACTCAATTCCGAAGACAAAAACTACCAAAAAGACTGTAGAACTCCTTTCATTACTTACTACGTAGGTACTGAAACATCAAACCTCTAATGGGAGTAAAACGCGATGAAATTCTACTTATTCTTTTATTTGCAGCAAGCCTGGGCGTGATCTCCAACCCAGTGGGGGCGTTGCTGGGCGGAATGATGGTGGACGCGGTCGGGCGCCGGCTGCTGCTACAATCCATCGTGTTGCCAAACCTCATCGGGTGGCTCGTCATCGCATTCTCGGAGACGTATGTCTTCCTTTGCATCGGCCGGTTTATTACGGGTTTTACCATAGGTATGATATTTACTTGTCGATACCTCAAAATATGAGCCCATTTCTACAATTACTCCTAGTCAAACTTCAGTATCATAGTTATGTGATGTAAATACAAGTCACAAAATTAATCTTTAAGACTAAATATACCTAACATGGTTTTAATTATTTTCAGGCATGTCAACAGTCTCTTACATCTACGTGGCAGAAATCACGACTCCAGAGAAGCGAGGAGTTTTGAGCGCCCTCGGACCTGGTTTGGTGTCCACCGGCATATTCGTGGTGTACTCGCTGGGCGCCTTCGTACACTGGCGAAAGGTGGCCGCCATCTGTGCCGGGTTCTCCCTGCTCACACCCTTCCTCATGTACTTCGTCCCAGAGTCCCCACTCTGGCTAGCTTCTAAAGGCCACATGAAAGAAGCCTACAACTCCATGTTCTGGCTTCGACAGAATAACAGTACAGCGCAGCAAGAGCTTATGGAGTTCACTAAAGACCGTAAAATGGGTGAAACCATGACCTTCAAGCAGAAACTTGGGCTATTTAAAAGACGAAGCGTTCTGAAGCCTTTCATTGTACTTATAGTATTCTTCATCTTCCAAGAGATGTCGGGTATTTACGTCATACTGTACTACGCTGTGGACTTCTTCAAGTCTGTCGGGACAAGTGTCAATGAGTTCACAGCGTCTATAATAGTTGGTGGGGTCAGAGTCTTCATGGGCGCCGTTGGAGCTTGTTTGATTAACAGTTTTAGAAGGAAGACTTTGGCTGCGACATCAGGTCTATTGCTCGGGGTTGCTATGCTAGGCGCGGCGATATGTGACAGTGTAGACGGACCTCCGTTAGTGAAGCTGGCTTGTGTGTTGCTCCACGTGTCTTTCAGTATGGTCGGTTTTCTTCAGCTGCCTTGGATAATGTCAGGGGAACTGTACCCCCAGGACATCAGAGGCGTGATGTCTGGGGCGACGTCTTGTTGTGCGTATGTATTAATTTTCTTTAACATAAAGACATATCCGCAGCTAGAGAACCTGCTCACCAGTAATGGCACTTTGTATTTGTTCGGTGGCTGTGCTCTCCTTGGAGCTGCGTATTGCTACTTCTTCCTACCAGAAACTAAAGGGAAGACGTTAAACGAAATCATGAGGCAGTTTGATGAAGAGAAGAAGGATGCAGACCCTGAGACAGGAAATAAAGAGGAAAAGAACAGCATAGAAGGTAGACCAGTGCAGAGAAGGCATAGTGCGGGCGCAGCTGTTAATTTGGAGAAAAATGATATTTTTACCACAAATTGGATCCAAGAAAAAGACCAAAAGACTATTAATAGGGATTGAATTATGTAATAGGAAAATTTCATTAGAATTTTTTAATTGGGAAGTGTAATACAGGGTACGTGATATGTAGTAAACATTTGAGAAAACATTCGTTACCAGAAAATAGTTACTATTGTTATGTGATCTTTATGTAAGGTAGGACTGTGAATGAATTTATAAATTAAACTAAGAAACGTTACATTCCTTAGAATTAGTGATAATTGATAAAATAATATAAACGGTGATGATAATAATAATGTAATAATTTATATTTTTGTGTTAGATAAAAGGAGAATCGGAAAAAGGGGGCCACTTTTCGACAGTTCATTTGCTATAGTGGGGCACAGCAAAATATTTGGGTGGAGAGTATCGTCGTGATATGTAGCTAAGATTGTTAATTCTAACTCTTACATAAGACGATATTTTCTGTTTTTTATTATTATTATGATATCAATACTGATGTCGTAACGTTTCGAATATGAAGACTCTGATATTTGATCATAAAATCATTACAATACCAGAATTTCAGATCATAATGTCCATGTGCTATAGATAAATCAGAGAAGGTTACTATGAACATAATGTTAGAAATACAAGTAAAGAAAGAAAACGATGAAAAATTGTATGCTCCAGGCGGGAATTGAACCTGCGTCTCCTGGGTTCCGGCTAGATGCGATGACCGCAAAGCTTTCCACTTTTTAACATTTTTATAGCAACGTTTATCTGAAAGAATACTTGTACAAAATAATACTTTTGTCAGCGTTTTCTTTCTTTATTTGTCTTTCTTACAAAAAAATAAACGGTATAAACGCACAAAATCAAACACGTAAATGTGAAAAATAATGATGTTAAAACAATTATGTATTTTTTCAATTTCTACCGCCCCATTTTTCTCATTCTCCTTTAAGTACAAATTCGCTTTGTATATTAATCAGCTTTGCTGATGAAAATAGTATTATTTGAAAAATGTTACCTTCATATTTTTTTATAATTTTATATAAAATCCTATTAATATCTAAATTGGTCTGTAAGACTTCTCTGGCAGACATAATATGTCGGTGAAAAGTATAGTAATATTTAAGAAATGTTTACTATATTCAATAAATTTGTATGATGTATTTATAATAGTTTTCTATTTTGAAGAAATATCCAATAATTTTGAAGGTTAGGTAAGATATTGAACTGTGAATTTAAAAACATCAATCAATGGTAGGAAGCCTAAATAAAGTAATAAAATTAAAATCCAACTATTCTAATCCAAATTGTAAATATTTAAATTTGATGGGTGTGGTTTTTATACTGAGATATTATTAAATTTAAAATTGTTTTTATATTTTAATATTAACTGGCCGAGAGTGCCCCCTTCTTATTATAATAATGTAACAAACAGCATGAGTATAAAATTGTCCTAGAACAGAACAGACTATAAATATGAATGTTCCATATTTTTTTAAGATTTAAAAATCGGTACAAAATATTTAAATTAAACCGGTAAATTTTTTCTTAGTAAAATCACGAATTGAAATTTAGTTAAGTGTCTTACCAAATTGATAATGTTATTCATTATTTACTTAATAAATATGTTTTTTTATGTAGTTAATAGCATAAGGTATGAAACAAAAAGTCTGCTATGACAAGTTGTATGCACGTAGTGTGATTTGAATACTTATTACTGTGATGAAAGCAATTATTAATAATATATTATTATTGTGAATTGAATATTTTACATGTGTGTATTAAAAGATTATGTTGTTATTATAAAGTCTTTTTTTATTTATTTTTATCCTTTTATTGATCAAAGTGCGGCGAGCAAGGTCGCCGGAGCTCGTAAGATTTTAGACTTAGACAGATTTTTTTATCAGTCATTATTTTTCTGATCTTTTATGCCCTTTTGGAAATTTAACATAATAATAATTATAATACCTAACTAGTGTTCCAATAAAGCTCGTTCAAATTAAGGGCACAGAAAATTTGTTATTTAGATATATTTTTATTAAATAGTGAAACAATTAAAGAAATATTCAAAAAGTTGTTGTTTATTATCACACACTAAAATTTAAAGCATTTTGGTGTTTTTTCTACTTTGCTCCATTAAAAAGCAGTTTAAATATTTTAGAGCGCACTAATATGTTTGTAGATTTGTTTATCACCGTCGTGTTGCTATCTTCAATAAAGTAAAGCCTCTATTAAAATTAATAAGGCATTTAGGATCTAACAACATCTTTCATTATAAAGTAAGCAGTTTGTTGTAAAAGATACAGGTGGCGCCCCCTAGTGAGAACTGTGAGGTACTTGTAATTCGTGATAAAGCCTTAACAGTACTCTCATAACATACTAGATGGCAGCACTTGTTCAGAAAGTGAAAAACAATTGTATGTAGATAATTTTGTATTACTAAATTAATAATTGTAGATACTAGTTATTTTACTAACGACCAAAATTCACTAGTCGAAAAATAAAATTGACTACTAGTTTGAAGTTTAGACTATGAACTAGTGGGGTCTAGTGTCGGTATATAATAAGCATGCCACTGACCTGGTCTGCGGGATGCCGTACTTGATGCCCACGCCCACCCTCGGCAGCGCCTTGATCACCTTCTTCACCGTCGCCTGGTCCGGGAACGCGAAGAATATCGACGCTGGAACCAGAAACATTGACCATAAGTCCACTATATCCTTTTCCTGAACTTTTAGGGCAGTGGTTCTTAACCTTTTAGTCCTGGGGGACCATTTGACAAAATTTTCGTTATGCCGTGGACCACCCAGTTGGTTTATTGACTTCGGGTTATGTTGTGTGGACTTTTATCACTTATTAATTGGCATGGCTCGCGGACCACTTGAAATGCTGGTCCGCGGACCACCGATTAAGAACCACTGTAATTTAGGTGGATGACAACTGAATATTGTCCTCTCTGTCGTTTTGTATTCAATTGACAGAGGAAGAAGTAAAAAGAGTATTGTCTAAGTTTAGCGTAAAATTACGAAAATTTATGAGACAAAATAATTAAATAGCAGATAGAGCATCTGCTATTTAATATAAAAATGGTTTCAAGACCTGGTAACTTAGAGCAATTCCTGTTTTTTTTCTTTAATCCTTCAAGCGGCATTATCCCACCGGAGGGCTATGACAATTGAAAAATCAATTGTGTCTGGAATCTGTCAGGGGGACGCTCTCCAATACGAAGGCGAGTGGCAGGGCTGGTCACCCTAAGCTCGACTTGCTAAAAAAATAAATTGGCGAAAAAGATTAGCTATTTTATACAAATTGTATATATATAAAAATAATATCTACCCGACCTGTTTCTATAAAATAGCTGATTTTTATTTCGTGATTTCAATTTTTTTTTCAGCGAATCGTGTTTATAGTGACGAGCACTGCCATCTGCCTTCGTTTTCGAGAGCGTCCCCCTAACACCCTGTATATTGTGTTAAAAAAAATCTACCTGTCTCGGTCTTTGTCAAGCGAGAATAACAAACAAGCTTATAATTCTTAGATACATCTTGAATCATTAAAGTATGCAGGATTACCTACTATTGATTACTATTGATTGCAGTCATCTTTGTAATTCTGTAGTTTCTGTAATTTTGTAGTCATCTTTGTATCAGTTATTATTATGATATTTCACAGATCAATTACAAAGATGATTATTATTAATTACAAAGATGGGATTTGCATTTTGTAAGATAATTATGCCTTTCTAATGTTTTTTTTTCAATTTGGCAAAATAAGGACTAAGTTGCTTTCTTGGTAATAAGTAGGTACCTACCTATGTATTTATAGGCATTTCCTTCGGTATTTTTTTAGAAAATTTAAATATTAAACATGGCGGCAGACTTGTAATAATAATCATTTTGCAACTGACGATGACCTCACCCATCTTTTAATCTTCAAAATTGAGAAAAAAATTATATTTCGTTGCAAAAATAAAATACGTATGGCTTTATTTTGTATTTAGTTCATAGCTGCAATAGTATAAAAAAGGAAATAAGTATTGTCAATTTAATGCCACAATTGGGTTTTAGTTGTTTTATGTAAGACTACAGGGAATTTTTTGCAGCTTGACAAATTAGGCTATAGTTTACATTTCTTTGTCTATCTAGTGGTAGGTGTGGTATAATATAGTGAAAGAGCTTACTTCTGCTGGCGAGGAACATCTCGATGGCGACATTCTGCAGCAGGTACCGCCGAGAGAAGATGGCACGGATCTCGCTGAAATACCATTTGCCATGGAGATGTTCGCAGTATTTTAGCACCTGGAAACAAACAGACGGTTCCGAATTATTCGAAGGAAAAACAATAATAATAATGCATTCATACATTCACACCCAAAGCAAGCATAATTAAGAGCTTGTATTATTTATGGATACTCGACATCGGAGTGACATGCTATTGTGCACCGATTGGTATAGCGATAGTCCTTCATCATTTCCAAATTGTATTTACCTACAAATCAGTTATTGTGATAGGTATGTAATTTGTATGTTTTGTGTGCCAATGATGCTAATAAAATTGTCTATGTGTATGTATGTATATGTCATCCCGTATTCGTAATTAGCCCACTGTACCATAAACTTATCCCTAGAATTTTAATACCTACAGTCTTAAACTCCTAATGCTTTCAATATGCCTGCTGTCTAGAATCCATAAAACGAGCTTGATGCTTAATTTGGGCTAGATAATTTAGAAATAGGAATACATCTTTATTTATTGCGTACGAAAAGAAAAACCTACCACAAAAACTTATGCCGTAAGTATACATAAACTCACGAGCTATTAATTCAACATGGCGAATGGCGCCACAATCGAAATAAAACTAAACGGAAAATGTGTAGAGTCGTAAAACAGACGTACAGCAGTAAACCGTTCATTTAGTAGATGAATTTATAAGCGCAATAATAAAGTTGGGACACGCACCAACATTATATCGTTTAATGTCTCTCCTAAGTTATGTCGACCATTGTACCATTTGATTATTCAAAGTTTAGCCCGAAATTGATAAGATCACTGATTTCAAATGAATTTAGGACGAAATCATTTATGACGCATCCTACCTTGTCATTCAATTAATAAAAGGTGTGATTAGGGAAAGTAAAATACAATATAGTTAGTACAGACGACAGCACATCAATCGTAACAGTTGCACTAAGAAAGTCGCCTCTATTACAAACTGAATAAGGGCGGTCTTAAGGTCAAACTGTTACGCTTGATATGTTGCCGCTGTTCAAAATCCAATTGACAACATTATATTTGCACAGCTTACGAGAACCATTATTTGGAGTGCCAGATTCAGTATCCTAAAGGATAAGCAAATAACTAAACAAATTTATTAAAAACTAGTGCCAATACTTTTCCAAATAAATTATTTCATAGCGTTTAGTTTTCATTTTACGTAAAAGGTTTCATCTAAATGATAGCCAAGTAATAACTAGGTCATTAAAAATCTCTTTTCCTACTATCCCGACTATCCCCATTACACATCAACAATGGTTTACGAGGGGAGCTCGATCCACTAATTATAAACAGGATCATGTCTCGGGAGACTAACGAGGGACAGCGCAGTGATAAGGGACTTCTGTTTGGAGATCCTATGGGAATAAGATTACGCGAGGATATTCGATTACATAATTACTTATGCGAAAGTTGTATCTCTTATTAGATTCGTAGAAATTTAAAATAATTTGAAGGAGCTTAAAAATTAACACAATGGATTCCGAGCATAACTTAAGAATTATTACAATGTAGAGCGGAATAATGTGAAAAAATATTCATTTTTAAGATTTTCGGTTGATCAAAGTTGACTTAAAGGACAAATGAGTCTTCGACTGGTTTTAAGCAACTTTTCTCCCTTCATCAGTTGTTCCGTTATTAATTTTTATTTGGAACAATAAACAATGAGACAAAAGGTCTTTAATAATATCATCTACATGTAAATTTTTAACACAATTTTGAAAAAACAAAGTTACTCTCAGAAAAAATATATAGTTATGAAAGTAGTTAAAGCGTAAGTAATATTAGGGAGGTTCGTACAATTTTCTAATCAACTATACATTTGGCCAATTAGGGATATCTCTTCTATTTTATATTCAATGAGAGATCTATGAAATATATCAATGTGTTTGAGTCCATGTTAGATTATTTTGTAATAGTAATACATATATGCAAACTTGCCCATATTAGTTCCGCAACAGTATCTTTTATTATAGAAAATTCCTTTTATCTTACTTTTGACATAATCAAAACTGATTGCAAATCACAAATTTTATTTGTTTACTTTCATAACTCGTAGATTGCCGAGCAGCTCCCATCTCGCGAGCAGCATAGTAGTATTGTTGGGGTCTAAATGTCTGGTCCAATTGTGTAGCAATTTGTCAGGACACCCCTCGCCTCCACACAGATACACCCTCAAGAGTAGTCACATCACAACAATAGGAGAGTACAACTACATACAATACAATAGTTTTGATTGTATCACCAATCTGTAATAGGTGTTTCATAATCTGTGAAGTATGTACCAATATTATCAGTCTTCAAACTTTAATTATTTTTAGTCTAGCTAGGCTTATATTATTATTATTAATAAATAGTAAAAGTCAAGACAAGAAGTCGGAAGATAGAGCAAACACATCTATGCAAACGGTAGAACACAAGCTCGCTTCTTTATTGGGGCGCCCACATGGCATTTCGCTACTAACCTGCATGCTACTACACAAAATACTAATCTCCCGAACACAACTTTGTCCAGAATGTGGTGAATGCCAGGAATCAACCATGCATTTTCTGTGTTATTGTGATGCCCTGGCTAGAACCAGAACGAGCCTTCTAGAAGTGGCATATCCAAAGTCGGAAGACTACAGGCTCTTTCTGCCTAAAGATATAGTAAGGCCTATGTTATCTATACATTGGATACAGGAAGAGTAAAGCAGGAGTGGAAGGCACAAAAGATCGTAACGGGTCAAGTGCACTGGGATTTGGTTATGGCCCCACGAAAAGATAAGATGAGAAAACATAAGAAAAAGTTAAGAACATGGGTTCTGAGAAGAAAAGAAAAAGAAACTCAGCCAATGTGATAAACAAATAAAATGTCCTTGTCTTTGGTTGAGGATAGTTATGATCTATTAAAACACGCCTTGTTTTCAAGGAAAAATCATATCACAGACCTACCCGTCGCTGGCTAGGCGACGGGCGCTTCCCAGTGCTAATGGCACTGGGAATACCCACTAAAACTCCCCGATAGCTCCACTGCCTTTTGCGGGGGTAGCCTTGGCTCTGCCGAACGAAGCTATTTCACCAACCCACTCCCAGATTATAAAATACGCCTAAGTTTATAAAAGAACACAGAAGTAAGTCTCAAAATATGAAAAAACGCATATTATTAAGTGAAGCAGAACCCGAACAAATAATTTAATAATCTTAAACATATCACATTCGTCACGTCCCGGTGTTCTAACACCGTATCGACACGCGACGTTGTTTGTCCAAAAAACAATTCATGAGATGAACACACCCCGATGTAGATAGGGCATGCATCAGGGAGGCTGGAGCGAATGAGGGCGAGATAACATGGAATTAATGGCGTTATAATGTACACAGACGGTTTGATTACTAATCTGACTATAAGTGTTTACAGATAAATGATTTTTATTGGAATTAATAGGTTCGAAGTGCTAGCGCGAACTCCGGTACGTTTTCTTCGCTTGAAACCGTGAATTTTTACCGTAGTGGGTGATTACTACAGAACAAAAGTAAGGTGTGTTTAAGAGGTGCAGTTTGTGGATTATCTGCACTTCCATTTCATCTGCAGAGCGCACGCTTAAATGGCAAATGAATAATTTTCTTTCTTTCTTTTGTGTAGTACTATTTTTCACAGGGGCGGAAAGTCGTACTAATTGGAGGGCACGCTTAGCACTTCGTACCTGGTATTTCTAAAAAAATCTTGAAATTTATTTATAGTCATTATAGTCAGATCGACCAACAAACCTCACCGAAAGGGTATTTAAGTGAACTTAAGTGCACACCAACAATAGCACACTGTTACGCTTCACCTATTCATAGTGACGAGGTGGGTGATAATGGTACCGGTACCCTAATGGGCCACAGTCACGGCAACTCGCGGGACGAGACCGAACATGTTTTGAGAAGTAACACGTGTTTCAGATGTGATTTATTTTGGCAATTGTTGTTAATATGGTGTGGCTGATTGAGGGATGATTGGGACGCTTAATGATGCTTCATTCATTGTGGATAAACATTATTTGTGCTCAATATGTGGAGAGATAAAATCGATTAAGTAGTGTTTACTAGGTAATGTGAAAACATTTAACAGTGAAAAATGTTTTATTTAATTTTGTTACGAATAGTATAGTAACCACATACAACCTTAAACTTTAAACATCTTCTGTTATAGTAATAGCGACGCCAACTCCCGATTGCATAAGATATTGATATTCTAACACATTAATCAACCATAACTCATGAAAATTTGTAACAATAATTTAATATTTTATTATTTGTCGAAATTCCCCATTATTAAAGGCACAAAACACAGCCATGTTATCTTAGATCTCGTCAACGTACCACTAAGAAAAAAAGCAAATTTTATAGTAAAACCTCCAATTTGGTGTCCGTCGGGGCCGATCATCGAACCTTGATCCGCGATCGTTATCGCTGAGCCGTAAATAAGCCGAGCCTGTCAAGTGTGCCCATTACACTCCGGCGCAACATCAGCATGAGAAAAAAATGTCAAGTCAAGCGTAAGTTGGCTAATGTATTCTTTTTTAACAGCATAACTATTTTCTTTAATTTTAATGATTTTTTTAAAAAGACTACTTAAAAAATAATTAACATTAAAGAAAAAAAACATTTCGAAAGGTTGGTAAGCGTTTAAAAATGTTTTTTTGACGTGCGTCGTTTCATTCAAATCCGGCGCAAAATTACGAACAGATAATCATAAAGAATTTTTATTATTTGAATAAAACATAAGTCTTTAAGAAAAAGTTATTCAACCTTAATGTAAATATTATGTAGTTTACTAGACTTTTTCCGTTTCACCACACACACGTCTCAGTGAAGACACATCGTGAACTTTACGTACGCGTTTGAACATATTTATGCCACGGGTCCTTAGTTAGCCGACAGATATGGTCTTATTTGCAAATGTTGGAGAAAATTACGATTGTAAAATAAGATAAAATTGTGATAACAATGATTACTTGAGACAAATTATGAATTGAGGTCGATCTCATGTAAGAAGAGAAAATATTTAAAGCTGTATGTTAATCTTTTAATGTTACTGTTAACATAGAAGCATAAGGAATGAACGGACCATGAGTTTGCGCTGGTTTTCGAGACTGCGAAAATATTAGCTTATCAGTAATCAAGTATGGTTTCTCTATCTTACGATGATCTAGTTTTTGATCCCTCTTAACTAGTCAATAATATGAAAACAATACAGATAATAGAACGTACCAGATATCAGACAGAATACATTTTTAAATGGTGTGTGAGCGCCGATGGGCTAGCAAGGGACGAAACGAAAGGTTGACCAATAGCTTCTTTACTGCTAATATGAACTAGATTAGTTATGTTTACTTTCAAACGAAAGTTATCTATTATTGCCAAATCTTAAAACTACAACATATACCGCCTGACTGATCGGAACCCGCGAAGACTTTAAATAACCCTATAAATTTCCTCTGGTCTATCTGTTTTTGCTTTAAAAACCACTTTTACCCTCACAATGTCGAAATATCCATCCAAACTAGATATTGCTAGATGCTTCAAGTGAATTCACAGGACACTAAAATGTCATATTCGTTAACCTCTCTAGCACATAAACTTCCAACAAACAAGCCACCGTACGGCGATGTCCGAGATCTTAGATAAGATGACTTCGCGTACATATATTAAAATTTCCGAGCGCAACTGAATAAGTCGCTCGTTTACGAAAAGGACGAACATTTTAAAGCTGGCTTCCACAAGTTATAGCTCCTTTGAGGCAATTTCCTTTTATTTTGGAGCACTGGTAAGTTTATTCGCGGAATACTTTATAATTCTACCGAATTTCCATATATTATTTCGTCGGCTTTCTGCAAAAAGTGCAAAAAATAACTAATTGGTGATACAAGCATATTTGAATTAGACGCAACAGATACAATATTCAGAAGGAATCTCTAATGGCGTTATTAATTATAAAATTACTCTTTGGATCAACCTCGGTTTCGATTTCGTGTGTTGTTATGTTGTAGTTCTTATACGTTCTTACACATGCCGAATGTCACATGTAGGTACAAATAAGTATGACAAAACATAGATTAGCTATTCCGAGGATCATCTTAGGGCGTAATTGTCTAAATGTCGTAGGTACTTAAAAAATACGAGATTTAGATAAATAGCGATTTTTTTTTCAGAAAAAATCGCTATGTAGGCCCGTATGTACTTAGTGTCGTCTGGGTAGGTACCACCGCCTTTCTTATTTCAGCCGTGAAACAATTCGCTGTGTTTCGGATTGAAGGGAAAGGTAGCCAGTGTAATTACTGGGCATAGACGGCGTTTCATCTTAGGCCTCAGGATCACAACACACCTGCCTGACAACACAATTCCCTTGTAGTTGCAGGTGTCTATAGGCGGCGGTAACCGCTTACCATCAGGTGGGCCGTCAGCTTGTTTGTCATCTAGTTGTATAAACAAAAATATGTCTTTATGAAGATCTACGTGTACGTCCATCCAGCATCATAACAAAGAAGCAACATCTTCAATAACGAGGACGATGTAAAATTAAAGACAATAATTTTGTCCATACTCTGATGAGTGCAAGAAGTGTTAGTTCCAAATAAGTCTCCAAACACCACGCGTTTAGTGCGCACGCGGCGCCCTCAAAGGGAAGTCCTAATTAAAAACCTATACATCAGCCACCCGCGCCCGTCGCCGTCTGGTCCTAACCTACGGCGGTACTATGAGTTCTCGACCGAATTAAATACGATGCTTGATAAGAGATTTAGACTGAATGAGGATAATGTGTTTATGTTAGCTTACAATGTATGCCTTCAAATTTATTTATTTAGTCTTGTCAATCTTTTAAGGCAATAAATTTTGTAAAACTCAAATCTTAGATTATTCAAATATTCCCTATGTGTGTGTATGTAACTTGAACTTATGAGAATTCGCATTATAATTTTTGCGAAAACAATTGCTGAAGTAAAAAAAAAGTAAGAACAAGAACAGAAGAAATTCATAATGTTCTGTGGTGGTAACAGCTACCCGGATGTTGCGGATTCGCACCCCGCCCAACGACTTATCTATTAAGACATTTTTTAAATAAAAATGTTACGGTATGTACAGCGAACTGTTTTATGGTCGAAATAGGAAAGGGGGTAGTAGTAGATGACTAACACGGGCCTACCTAGTCAAATAAACTTCTGCGAAAGTGTGGACCTCTGCGATAAACGAATTGTAAATCCTCTCGCGGTGTACCGTTTGCGCACCGCTGCCGAAAGTATCGAGTCAAATAGTAGCACCCCGGTTACCCGGTTCCCCGTTTCGCAGTTTGTCATCCCGAATGGTTAATAAATTCGCTGTCATCGGCCGCTCCGCTTCACGGGCTATTCCTGGACTTATGTTCTTTTTACCCACACCGTTCCCGTTTTTTCCCTCTCTATCATACACGTGTATAAATCTCCGTCTATCGCGCGCGGTTGGCATCTTGAATATGCACATTTTCTAAATAAAAAATAGTTTTTTTCCCACTGAGTTACGCTATAAAGAATTGATGAAGTATCGTGTAGTACAATGATTAATTATTGGTGTCAGTAGCCTGCGGAAGGCATAGTCGTTATCTTGAGTCTAACGAGTAATATATTTACAAGCGATTTATAAACGCTTCATGTAATAAGGCAATGCTTCAAGCATTGATATCAGTCTAATGTTGATGGATATTTAAATTATTTATCATATCAGTTACTTACACTGTATTTATTCAAAGCATAAACTAGTATTATAGACATATCCTTAGGGCAGTAATAATTTCTATAGATCCCCATTAAAAAAAAAAACAAAAATTCACCTTAATAGCATCTGCCACAGACTTACAAAATAATAGAAAAGACATGAATATATTTATCCTTTCTGTCTGTAAGCGGCGTCCTAAATGCGTCCGCTGTGTATAAGATTTACACCAGTCGACTCCTGCGCACCGTGAGTTACTGGGCTGTCACTCTGGGGCAGTTCGCAGACGAGGTGTTCTCAGGATCAGACATAAGAGCGACGCGACGGAAATATGTTTTAATTCATAATGAAAATTATTATGACATGAGTACAGTTTTAGCGGACTAAATAAATTAACTAGTAAATAGTGGATAGCTGGAACAGGAAAATTGAAGTTGTTTATTGAAATAATAATCAAACATAATAAGTTAGTTTGTTGACAGATAAGAATAAAAATGCTGCCCATGGATGCGTGCAAATGAATACTTAAGTGAGAATACATGTTTGATATGGTATATATGTATATTATATAGGTAAGAATATATATAGGTATGTGTATAACAGGCTCATGCCTGTTGATTGTATTTCCTTCTCACAATAAAGTATTCTTACGATAGTGAGTTGAAACATTAGCAGAAATTAAAGATAACAAAGGATAGAAAGAACTCATTGTATTTGATTGCATTGTACTTTTTTCCAAGCGTAACAGTACATTGAGACCACCCTAACACCATTGGTAATAGAGGCGACTTTCATAGTGCAACTGTTACACTTGAGGTGCTGTCGTCTGTACTCACTTAAGCGGTTGAAAGCGGTCGCTATGATGATTAATATACTTCCTTATTTTTATAAATTCTTAAAGCACATCCGAATACAAAATCCGTATTCCCAAACTTTCCCAATTAAGAGCGCATCCGGAAGCTCCGGCGACGGCGACGGCGCCTAACCTCAACCAGATGCGCGGGCGCACATGAACCTGATTACACGCTCGTGCGCTCAAAACTCGCTCCTAATTGGCGAATCACTAAGTTTATGATGTTCTGACATCTATAATTACGTTACTGTGACAGGAACTAAATGGTACTAAGAAGTGCTGCTGTACAGAGAAAGCTTTTATTGGGAAATTTAATAATAATATATTACTTTGAATGCGAGATATAACGGGCGACGCGACGCAATATTTGCGTAAACTCGCAGTCAGAGAACAACATTGCTGTTAGTTTGCCATAATGGTATTACCAATGAAAATGGACTCCCAGTATACGATTAGAAGAATACCTACTTTTAAATGTACCGGTCAGTAATATCGCAAGAGCTAAGTACCTATATGGGAAGAGATTTGTATTCGGGAAGAGATTTGTATTGGGGCAGAGGATACTGTCATGTGTTATCAACAAAAGAAAATATACACTAGTTATGGACAAGATAGATGACAAGCAAGCTGTCGGCTCAGATGGTGGTAAGTGGCTATCGTCGCCTATCTAAACCTGCAACAACAAAAATAGGAAAGGCGGTGGTAGGTAAGTTCCTGCCCAGAAGATATACGGGCCTACCAAAAACTTGAGAGTAATTTTATCATAGTTAATCTGTACCTATATGCTTGTTTGCCATCTTTAAGTCAACAATAGTGTCAAGCTTCGACTCTACATTAATGAGAACTAAAACCATATATTCCCATTAACGCCTCTGACAATTTAATAGCACCCAAAGTACTTTAAACTAAACGCCCATCAAATTGCTCGAACAGCCATCGACAACTGAACAGGAGATAAGGCAGCCGTAAACCGGCGCCGGCGCAGTATCTACGACACGCGCCGGCTGATAGAGGTGACTGGTCATTCCTGATAACTATTGGTTAACAAGATCATTTGATTATTAACATTTTGTTTATATTTTATGGCTTTGTTGCAGTTCAATTATAAGATAATTACAATTACCAGGAGACAATAGCGTTTTACGACTCTTTACAAAGTTCCGTTGGTGGATTAGACTGATTTATATAAGATTTTTCAAAAAATCCTCATAAAGCTTTTTGACTAGAATGACTTCATAAGCATTATATTGGAAACGAGCTTGACAGTTGGCTGACACTTAGTAACAGCAAACTTGACAGTTTTGTTAGAATCGGTTTGCTCGTAAATGTTTTCTTTCGACTTGATAAGTTTGTATAAAAAGGCGTGACGCGTAAACGTTTTGTATTTTTTACTAGGTCAATTCTTTAATCCTTAAATTCTAGAGGGGCTTTTAAACTTAACCGTTTATGCCAGTCCTATCGTGACAAGTTTAAAATCTACAAATAGTTAATTTAATATTTTTATTGTTTTTAGTACATATAAAAAAATTATAGAAACATTTTATAAAATAAGGAAACCAGACATTTCCAAGACCCAAAATCTGATTTCCAGAATAAATTCAATGAGTATATTATCTAACATTATCCCGAATACCAAATATTTGTCAAATGTGTGTTAGGTGAAAAGAAAATTAGGGAACAAAAAACTGGCTAAGCGACTTCTGCAAAGTGAAATTCGTAAAAAAACGAACTCAAAAGATAGGTTAACCTTTTTGGAGTGGTAACGAGCTCCCACGCGGGCGGAGTCGCGGGCGGCCAATAGTACTCTATAGCTATAAATCATCATCATCATCAGCCTATATACGTCCCACTGCTGGGCACAGGCCTTCCTATATGGGAGAAACACATGAGGTGATTAGGCCATAGCACCACCACGCTGGCTCAATGCGGATTGGTGGGTTAAAGCGGTTGCAGTAACAACCGGGACCAACAGCTTAACGTGCCTTCCGAAGCATCGAGATTATAAATTTGATTGACCCATCTCGGGACCGACCATGGCGAAAGTTGCTTTGTTTTCGTAATCGAAACTCCTTATAAATAAGCTATCTTAATTAAATCCCAAGTTAATCTGCAATTACAACAATGTAGCAACTATTCGGTCAGCTAAACGACGTCTATATTAACCGTAGTTAATGTGGCCTGTCATTTGAACGACTACTAAACACAACACATAGTTAACTGGTGGATAAATGGAACCGGTGGACGGTTACTGGTGAACCGTTAATGGGCTTATATGAACACTTGTGTTTAGGTACTTGTGATTTATGAATACTTAGGTATTTATAGGTACTGCAGGCTGCAGCTCAAGTACTCCAAAAATAGAAGTAATCGAAAGATTTTTTGTTTTTTTTAGTGTTTTTGAAGGTCGTTCAATTGTTTTGAAATATTTTTATTATTTCGTTTAGCTAGAGCCTATAATGCTATCTTTTCCTACATGGGAGATTTACTACTTATGTGTATCTGCCATATCGGAAGGCGCAAGGCCCAGCAGTGGGACGTATATATAGTCTGGTGATGATGATGATGATAGCCATATTGCATTCAATCATTTAAAAAAACATAGATAATCTCATGTTTTGGAATTAGGCTTTTAAGTCAACGACACGATTTAGTGGCTGATACACACTTGTCTCTCTATCACAGTTGGACTATATCGAGTCCAACAAAAAAAGAATTTTTACAATTACTCTAATAGTTTTTGAAATATATGACAAATACACAAATATACATACATACACTCATTATGTTTAGTAGCCATGTTTTTAACCGACTTCAAAAAGAGGTTATCAGTTTGACCCATATGTATGCAATATTGTCAGAAAATTGCACAGTTTTTGTATGTGTTAGTCTATACCAGCTTCTGACCATGAGTGCCAAATTTCATGAGTTTGTATATTTGTATGTTTGTTCGTGCATATCTCAAAAACTATAAGACGGATTGTAAAAATTCTTCTTTTGTTGGACTCAAGATAGTCCAACTTAGGGAACTGTGCAAGTTTCATCAAAATCGGTTCAATGGTTTTTGACATACAGAGTTAAATGTGTATCAGTTACAAAAAAAACGTGTTGGCTTAGCAGCGTAATTCTAAAACATGTGATTATGCATATATTTTCAATGGTTGCATGCAATCAGGCTATCATCATGATCACTAGCCACTATAGATACGTCCCACTGCTGGGCACAGGCGACACATATGAGTAGTATCTCCCAACAGGCTCTAGATACTTTAGCGGGGTTGTTTGCGTTTTTCTCTACAACGCTGCTGTCTTTCAGCTGCAAGCATCGCCGTTTTGTATAAAGTCGGTATAGTTCTGTAACTATATTGGTGCGCAATTTTGGTAATTTAATAAAATATCCTTAGTATTAATATGGAAACATTATGGATATTACAATTCCGTCGTATCATTATCCCATCTGTCGCGTCGAGGTGTGACAAAGTTGTGTTGTGACGAGGTTGTCACTCATCATAACATTTTGTAAGTTTTATGGAGTTAATCCTTTAACGCCTAGACGTCATTATTGTATGACACAGACAATTGATTTAATTGTGTCTCATATGTCGGTCTTGGAAGGGTAATAAACAGATATTTCCAATACTATATTATCTATTAAAATTTTGGGCTTTATTGCTATTTATTACTAAAAAAAGGTATAAATAACAACGTTTTCCAATCACTGGTAGCGTATTCAAAGCGAATACGCGAGATGAGGGGAGCAGCAGAGATCTGCTACAAACTACTCACACACAATAGGACAGAATTCCCTTTACGCTACAGAGTGACATTAAAATCATGACAGAAAACAGTCCAAACGTTGAAGGTAGCGAAGGGCTATCAGCAAATTATTTTACTAAAAAATATTTTATAATAAGTATGTAATTTTCTATGTTGTATTACAATAAGCTGAAGGCTGCAATGTCTTCAAGAAAAATAACACATCCCAAATTGTCATAAAAAAGTTCCATACCACAAAACGAAATCTACAGTATGGAAAACAACTGTGTCACGCGCCAGATCCACTTTGTCACAATATTTTATAAGTAATAATATATTTTTTATATAATTTTACCGGGAGCCCTCGTATAATATGAAGATCGCTTCAGAATAATTATTTTTCGTCATCAAATAGGTACTTGACATTTTTTTTACAAAAATAAAATAAAATACACAGGGCCAAGATTCACTTCAGTAAAAAGAGAATAACCCACCTACTACTTATTTGAATAAATGAATATAGTACCTAGATACCTATGATCAGTATGATCAAATCAGTGAATATTTTCTGCACTAAGTGCAAAAATATCTTATAGAGATAAGTCCTCCCTTGCATAGGTACTACTTTATACATTTATTTTGTTTTTATGTTTGGTGCAATAAAGAGTTTATTAAACAAACTAATAGTAACTAATTTGGTATTTAACAGGATTCAATTTTATTTAAGTGATGATTGCAATCTGAGACTTTCCTACCCATTTATAGAATTGAAAATACTTTTTATGAAAATAACTGTATAACCACAAGTTAAATGTTGCAACAACGTTGTTTATACGAGCAGCTACTACCTACATTTCTTATCAGTAGGTATCAACAAGTAATTTATATGCAGCAACTGAAAATTTCTTAGCCTCCCCCAGATGTCAACAAGTATATATTTTTAATGTAAATGTCCCTATTAAGCTTCGCATATTCCTATCTGGCCGTATATCGTTTACATTCGAATACTCCTCCGCTAATGACACCAAAAGAGAACGCAGCGAACAAAGCCGGCCGGATCTTATCTCCGATCTTTATAATAATTACACGAGACACGGACGTCTCAATCGGCATCGCTCGCAGTCCCACGTAGCGAATCCAATTACCTCTGGAAATATCTGGCTCTAGAAATATCTGCACAAAAATGATAATTACAACTCGTGTTGTTCAACCCTACTACGCATAAATGTGCTTAAGTTAAAACCAACCTCACTTTTCCAGATATAAAGTACAATTTTGTAAGTTACTGAGCTTGAAGATACACCGTACTTTAGGTTAGTGAAGCTCTGAAAAGGGCGGAGCTTCCCCTCCCAAAATAAATCGAGGAGGGGTGGCAACGGACGTCAGTACCGCCGCAGAGGTGGGGGAAGATGGATGTCTGTCTTCGCCCATCGTTCATACAGCAACACGATAGCGAATTCAATCCCCCATAAATAATACGTCGAGTTGTTTGTTTTACATTGCTTGTATGTCAACCTGTTTGTAATGGACCCTCGGTTATAAAGGGTCAATGTAATCGCAATGTTCTTAGTAATATCTTTAAGGAACAGTGAATTAATATATTTTATTTTAGACGTGTGTATTTCGTAACTCATTAGAGAAGATATAAACTCATCCTGTAGTATTGAGGTGGTGACGTCATGAAATGTGGTTGCAATAATGTGCGGAGTTTGTAGCATTAGAATTCAAGAACAAAATATTTAATAGGTATTCTACAACATTTGATTTTTGTGGTAAAAATAAGATTAATGAATTTACAAGATACGCAAACGCGTGCAGTCGCCACATTGTAGAATGAACATTAATTTTTTTTCAGATGTATAGATTCGAAATTATGAATACCTATTTATCTGGTAAATAAAATATACAACTTTCGAAGAGAATAGTTTATGATTATTTGTAAAATATAGTGAGTGTTGATATTAAAGTTTCATCTTGGCAATCACTACAATACCTACTATACTTGTTCTTAGTAAAACGAAATGGAAATGATTTAAAGATACGTTTTTACAGAAAGTGTGATATTAAATGATATAAATCTGATAATCATCCACTAACATAAAATATAATGTTATTATTTAGGCGAGCAGGCTGAAAGTCGAAAAGTGCGACTAGACTTTGTTTACTCGTCATACCTATTTGTTATTTTTCAGTAGGTAGGGAGCTGAAGCTACGTCCGACTACGAGGTATTAAGCAGTAAGTCAGCTTACGCCTCGACACAAAGGAAAGTATCAACAGATGAGGAAAGTTACTTTAAAATTATTTTTACATGAAAACTCCGCTTAGGTGGTATTTATGGGGTCCGTTTCTTAGACACAAACGTAACAAGACAAGCAGTTTCTCGTTCTAATGTGGCTTATTCTATTAATGTGATGGCTTATTTCTATTGATAGTCAATGGACCTTTCTACAAAACAATGATCAGAAGATGAAAATGTTAGTACTTAGTCAAATACCGATAGACCAATAAACAATCAATAGCATTAACTTGTAATAAGTAGGAATATACACTTTACAAACCTCAGGACATTGTAACCTACTTATTAATCAAATCTATCCGTAGGTGTATAAGACTTAAGATTTTTTAATTAATTTAATCAGGTACACAAAACAGAATTACAATAAGAACATGTTTAGAAGCAGTAAAAATGTTAATACAATGATAGGCTGTTACTCCACAAGCATGGGCACATAGCACTATAAGCGATATATCGATATCGAGACACATTATGAAGCTTTTTACATACCTACATTAAAAATAACTATTATTAAAGGATCATTTATCATTTATTTTTATTAAATCAGCTGGCAGTTATGTTGATTAACTAGGTACGCAAAGAATTATTAATGGACTACAAAACACGACTACTTACATTAATCGTGAGAATAAATACGAAATTCAAGTCGTGCTATGAGTATGAAAAATTCAAGTTCTTGGCTATATTACGAGGCGGGATGTAGCGGACGTCCGCCGGAAGAGGCGGAGCATTCCCGCCGCCATCTTGGCTGGCTGCGCGCGCACAAGCCATAAAAAAAAAAGAAATATAGGGATCGGATGGAACGATTTTTCTGGAAACTTTACGGTTATCACTTGTTTGATGGTAGATAGCGTTGTTTGATACGTTACTACTTACTAGATAGGTAGGTAATACACAAAATACTCATCAAGATATGCGTCGTAATCGATATGGTTATCTATTTTATTCATTGAAAAGCTACTAAAGTCGAAATAGCTATTAACATAATCATTATCAACTTGATTTCTATTGCTTCAAAATAAAACCGCTGTCGCTGGAATAAAATTGTACGAAAAAATATTTTTTCGTGAAACAAATCGGTACGAGTAATGATTTATTTCGTAGGTACCGATCGATGGTTTTACACGACATCTGAAAAAAATCTATTTTTTACTATAGATAAACGTAAGTACCTATACCTACCAATAATAGAGTATTCTTTGATTTAATAATTATGTTGTAGGTATGATAATACCAATGCCACAGAACTAAATTAGTACCTACTATTTTCATAAACTTACAAAAGTTTTTCAAATTCGTAGTTTCAAAATCAGATGTAAATTCAACTAACCTATAAATTGATCAAAGATGGTCATTACATACACACGAAATAATATAAATAATATAAGAATAATTTTACATGTTCCACGTACGTGCCAGTTCGTTCGGAAGTTCATAAATTGTTTTAATTGGATATAGAGAATTATTAATACATCGACTTAACGAGCGTAAACTTATTTTTATTAACGTTTAACATGACTTTTCCAAAGACTGACCATGAAATACCTACATATTTTGAAAGACCGAAATTAATCAGATAAGCAATTAGTGTTAATCAGTAGCAGGTACAGCCACAAAATTACCGAACTAATTAAAATCTTTTGTTTTTTTAACAATCTCGTCTCAATATATTTTTATTAGTTGCTGAAATTTTCTACGTGAGAGAAAAAATATTTAATAAGAAAATAAAATAGACGAGTCTGCGGACATCAAAAAAATTATGAGATAAATGATAGCGATAAATTTTTACAAGAAGAAAGTTTGATGTTTTTTTAGATTGCGAAAAATGCAACACATATTCAATTCCATACGAGGTAATTTGCCCAGATAAATAAAAAATCTTCTTCTATAATGATAGTTAATTCAATAACAGAAAATAACTATTAGAATGTGATGAAAATGTTTCGTAGCACGTAGACAGCTACGAATAAAACAACGTAGCAAATTGTTTAAATTTCTCACTTAGATTTTAATAGTAAGTATTTTGACTACCTTCTAGTACCTACCTACATTTTTATGTTATAAAAAAAACAAAAAATGTAAGAAAGGGAATTCTGTTTTATTTTAACTCAAAAACGTAGATTTTACAGCTAAACTGGGACCGGGAATCAAACCAATTATCCCGAACAACTAAAAAGAGAAAAAATCCCAATGTTTATTTGTGTGTAATTCCTGTGCCGGTACCAGGGACACAGCAGTCAGCAGGAGCCGATGCGCGCGTAAATCTTGACGCGTACAGCCATCCATCACGCGCGGCGCGGTCATCAATTGAGAGCCGAAATAGAACGACCCAACTTGGTTATATTATCACCCACGGAATGTTAGATATTCTATTCGCTTACTTCTATGTTTCAAAAGGTAAAGACCCTAGAGTTTAATCAATAAATATTGGTAAAATGATGGTGGAGAGGTAAAACTAATTTGAACACTTTCTTGACAAACCCGAAATCGGATCATGGAGTTTTGTGTCTACGCCTCATGATCATGTTATCCAGTGCTTCTTAATTTAGTTAATGATATAGAATTTCTAATAGGATCATGAAATAAATTTAAGAGGAATTTTCTTCTCTTCTGAGAAACAGGCATGGATGTATCATTTGTCACTTTTCATAGAAACTTAATTACCTTACCATGCAGGTTTGGCTTGGCACGATTATACATATTCCTAAGAATATGCCGGTTAAGACACCCGATAAATTTAAAGAGACATCATAAGTAGACTATTTTTTATAAAAGTTTAGTTCCTTTTTTGTGTTAGTATTGCTAGAACAGTGTTTCACCTGGTCCACATATTTAGTACCTACTAAAAATTTTACTGCATCGGGTATGGCAGAGAAACAAAGGCAGCGGGACTGCTGCAGCCACTGAGTCACAGACCATTTTGTCTTAAATTTATTAAAGTCTAAGTTGTACTATGTCTGCCCTATTTGTTCTGTTTTTGAGACATATAGATTTTTAAAATTTTGGATATGATGAATTCCAACTAGAAAAAGAACATTGTACGGAGGCAAATTACAATAATTTGAGTTAGTTAAGGTAGATATGGATTTTGATCATAAGAGTAACGAACCGAACAATAATTCCTGTTGTATAATTTATTTCCAATAGAGAGTATTTTTTTGAGAAGAGGTTTTGCTTCCTTATGTGAGTTCCACCGTTTGTACAACGGGGTGTGCTCTGAGGAATTATTTGACAAGATGCCCCCAGGGCAGAAAGAGACCGTTCTCTTTCTGTCATCGCACCGCTCACCACCGGCAGGGAATTCGTCCTCACATGTTGCAATCAAAGTGGTCGCGTACTGTACGGTCCCAGAGAATCTTTCTCCCGCCTACGATCAGGTTGTGGAATGAGCTCCCTGCATTGGTTATTTCGAACAAGTATAATATGGGGTTCTTCAAGAAGGGCTTGAAAAGGTTTGTACAGCAAGGTGATGCAGTGATACCCCCGGTGTTGCAAGCGTTCATAGGATACGTTAACCGCTTACCATCAAGTGGGCCGTGAGTATGATTTATTGCCACCTTAGTAACAATACAATTAAATGTACGACGACAATACAATACGAAAACGATGATATTAAAAACTAGTAACATTGTAGAGTCTTAATTCGATTAAATTATTAATGTTCAGATAAAATGTTAACGTGAAACTTTATGTGCTCCGAGTTCATAAAAATGAAGAATATTCTTAACAAGAAAATTAATATTCTTAATTTTTGATTTTAACATTATTATAAATGTTTGAAAAATTACTTAGTAATTAAAATAGAATATTTGAAAGCACTGCCCCAATTTAACCGAGTTGTAGGTATTTGTAAAAATACTCGTTTCGGATGTTGAAATAGAACATTTCGACATTGTAGGGTGGACGTTAGCTCATAAACGCAAATCAGATAGACTAGAAGAATTTCACAGGGATATCCCAAGTCCTGGGTGGTTCAGTGGTGGGTGGTGGGTGGAGCAGTCGCCAGGATTGCAAAAGATCGCGGGTTCGATTCCCGCCTGAGGACGTGAAATATTTTCTAGTTTTATATTATTTTAATTACTCAGAAAATTAATCTCAAAAGCGTAGGTGCCCTAACTTTATTAATACATAAAAATTAACACGTAGGTAGTATCGATAAATGGAAAATATAGTAGGTAGGTATAGGTAGGTAAACCTAAATAATTTAGAAAACCAACCGATTAAAGGTATGGTACTGAATTTTTTAAAATATGAAATATTTCTCATAGCCTTGTAAAGGATTAGTTTTGACTAAAAAACTAATAAAAATAACCATCACTTTGATTGATACTTATTATTTACCTATTAAGGTATTCAAATATGTTTATGAGATGAATATATTGGTTTTGTATTTTGAAAGCTTAAAATGTAATTAATATCAGTAGCTATTGCTTTGAGAATGTTATTTATTATTACCTGGGTGAGTATCTTGTCACTCTATCATTTCTTAGTACTCCTAAAAAACGTTAGGCACGTCTTATTGTGTTAAACAAGTCATTTCTTGCCTAATAATATAATAAGAAGCTGTAAAACATAATCAAATTATAAGCTAACAAGCCTGAAAAATCAATGTCATTAATAGAGCCAAGCTTGTAGCCGCTACTGAACCGACCGGCACGGCCGAGTAACAAGCACCCAGCATACCTATCGCGCCCAAGGCGGGGCCACACCGCGATCAATACCACTCCACATTCAAACCGTATATCCCTGTCTACTGTTTTCGCTATACAATGGTCTCTAAGAGTAAGCGAGACAGCCAGCGACCCTGCTATTTGCCGGTACCAAGCTTGAAGGGGCGTACCGGGACCGTCGGCGTCATCGTCTGGGCCGTGGATATGGTTCAGTCGGCATAGAACCGCGTGCCGCGCGCGTGCGTACTCCGCCGCCGTAATGATCTCCGCGTAGGCCCCAAAGCCAGCCAGCATGCTCGTGCCCCCCGAGATGATGGCGGCCCAATCCAAGCTCGTCTACCAGATGAACAAGTACTACAATGAGCGGGTCGCCAACAGGAAGGCGCAGATCGCCAAGACCATTCACGAGGTCTGCAGGATAGTGCAAGATGTCCTCAAAGAGGTGGAATTACAAGAGCCCCGGTTTATTTCCTCCCTGACGGATTACAACGGCCGCTTTGATGGCCTCGAAGTGGTGTCCCCCCATGAGTTCGAGATAGTTATCTACCTAAACCAAATGGGAGTATTAAATTTTGTCGACGACGGCTCCTTACCCGGATGCGCTGTGCTGAAGCTCAGCGACGGCCGCAAGCGCTCTATGTCCCTCTGGGTGGAGTTCATCACTGCTTCCGGCTACCTGTCAGCAAGGAAGATCAGATCGCGGTTCCAGACATTGGTTGCGCAGGCTTGTGACAAATGTTCCTACAGAGATTGTGTTAAAATGATAGCCGAAACCACCGAGGTGAAGTTGCGGATCCGTGAGAGGTATATCGTGCAAATAACACCGGCTTTCAAGTGCGCCGGTTTGTGGCCCCGGTCGGCGGCACATTGGCCTCTCCCAGCTATACCATGGCCGCACCCTAACATAGTTGCTGAAGTGAAAACGGAAGGTTTCGATTTGCTTTCAAAAGAGTGCCTGGCGTTGCAAGGAAAAAACTCCGCCATGGAGGGTGACGCTTGGGTGCTGAGTTTCTTCGAGGCTGAAAACAGGCTACTACAAGGCGGATGCCGGCGAAAATGTTTGAGTCTACTAAAGACGATTAGAGATAGGCATCTGGACCTACCCGGTAATCCGGTAACGTGCTACCATATGAAGACGCTCCTGCTGTACGAGTGTGAGAAGCACCCGAGGGAGCACGAGTGGGACGAGGGTGCGATAGGCGATAGGATAAACGGGATATTCTTGCAACTGATCTCGTCCCTGCAGTGCCGGCGGTGTCCGCACTACTTCCTGCCGCACGTCGACCTGTTCAAGGGCAAGTCGCCGACGGCGCTCGAGAACGCCGCCAAGCAAGTGTGGAGGCTCACCAGGGAGATGCTCACCAACTCTAGAGCATTCGAAAAGTTGTGAACTGCACCGCGGTGAAGTGTGCCGGTATTTTAATCTGCCTCGAGTCATTTTATGTAGTTGTAGGGCAAGCATTTCGATGTGTGTTTGAATCCAATAGGAATCGTGTGGCGAGGACCGATCGGGGAAAGTGATTGTTGTATACGCGGTATTGTTTTGTGAATTTCTCGATAATTCCATTTGGATCGGACTGACTGTAAGTAGAAGTGATACTACTAATAGACTAGGACCTTTTCTAAATATTATTTTGTGATATAATGTAAATAGCTTAATATCGTTGTACAATTTTAGTGATATATTTAATTTAAAACAATTTGTATTTATTTGACTGAAAATTTTCAAAGTAGGAGCACTACTTACCTATATTCTATAGTTAAAATAAATAATTTGAATTTATGAAACCATTTTTGATTATTAAAGCACCTACAGCCGCTGCATATTTTAGAATAACAAAAAAATTATTGATTAATAAATAAGAAATGTCTCAACTATGTAAATTTTTCAAATATATTTAAATGGTTTAGGCCTAAATTGAACCGATGCGTTCCTTTATGTTTACTTTAAAGTAAGCAACACGTTAAAGATTTCTTTCCTTTTAAATCTTATTATTCTTTTAAAATACATATTTATATTGCCAATAACGAAGCAAAAAAGAATCAAACTGGATCTAAAATTTTATATAGGCACGATTCAGCGAAACTGAAAATAAAGGTTCTGATTTTAAAAATAAGTATTTTAATGAGATAAATATTTAAAAGGCGCGTTATTGTAGAGCGTGTTCGTTTTCCTAAATGACTTAAGTCCCACATTTATTGCCTATGCTGTTATAAGTAACGTAAAAATCATAGTAGAGCCCGCTAATTGTGTGGCAGAGAGAGACATTTTTTTACTATGTTGCGTTTAATAATTTAATTGTATAATTTTTACTGATAATTCGATATTCTGACCACTACTTTGAAAATCTATAAGGAAGCATATACAATTCGGATACCTTTTTAAAATAATGGCTGCCAAACTAAACAGTAGATAATAGTTACATTTTGAAAGATACGTTCTTTATCTTCAGTATAAGACTAAATCGTTGGTAGAGTCGGTTCATAATTTCTTTGCAAAATGCTTAGCAATTGCAAGTATATAATAAATGCAATAAAGAGTATACAGTACGTATTTATAGTAGTCTGATTTAAACAACTTCGAAGCCGACAATATTTTTGAAATCCATTTCACTATTTTATTTATGTTTATTTTATTTACAATAAAGTTTATTGTGAATAATTTAAATGGCGTTTCTCTTTAGACCTGTATTGAGAATGAACTATACTCATTTATTTTATTTCAAAATAAAGTAAAATAAATAAAATTAAAATAATCAGCTGATACAAAGAGATAGGTAAAAACTTATTGTAATAGAAAGCTACTCACAGATTCACACATCTCGTATTAGTATAAAATTGGAAAAAAATCTAATTTCATCATCTCATACAGACAATTCTGAGCCCAAATACGCTATATCAGCTACATGTTTCTGAAAAATTGAGCGTCACATAGACTATTTGATGGTACAAGTTAAGCTCAAGGTTAGCATGTCTTGGAAATACCAGTGAAATAACAGTAATACAAATTTCAAATCAACCGGGTCTGTGAAAGTTAGTAAGACCCTTTTGTCGAGTAGGAAATAAATTACAGTTAAAAACCACCGCGATTGCGACAGCTTTCTAACAAAGAAAACCAAATCAAAATCGATTATGATTTTGATTTTGATACACAGACAGACACGTTAAACTCATAACACCCCTCTTTTTGTGTCGGGGGTTAGAAATAATAAGCAAGTAGATGCGAAACATTAAACCATCGTTGGTATACAAAAATTCAATGAAATTAATACTGTCTTATATTTGAAAAGCACTACACATTTGAAATAAAACCAATTTACTGGATTTAACTCGCGCTTAATTAGATGTTACATCCGACGTTTCGATTACAGCGATAGTGGTCTTAAGACCACGACGTTTCGATTACTTTACGGCGATGGTGGTCTTAAGACCACAGATCGGTCGGGTGTGGGTATAATAATAATAATGTAATATCTAATTAAACGCGAGTTAAATCCGGCAAATCGGTTTTATTCCGAAAATAATACTAATAAACTTGGAATGGAGAGGACCACAAATGTATGAAGCCTGTGCTTAAAATAATTTAAATTTTGAACAGCGTCCTACCTATAAGGGGTGATAAGGTATAATTATTTAGAAGTTTTAGTGCATTTAAAAATATTTTATAGCGCCCCGTTTATTTTTAAGACGAACATGAAAAACTCCATACTATAGTTTCTTTTTGCGTTTTGTTATTGCATTAATTACTGCCACCATTATTTTTTACTTTTGAAAAATGGAGCTGCAGCTAAAAGTATAGTAAAAACTTCAAATATTCAATAGATAATGCAATAATAGGTGCATTTGACATATTTTACGACTTGAAACGAGGAAAAAAGGCAAATTGCATTTAGTTTCTGCTGAAACATTTTTTACTTTTTTAGACAAACGGGCAGCTCGAAAATATATAGCCGATTGATATAAAATCGAGTAGCTTATTTATTGGCTCTGTGAAGAGGTGTATCACATTACTGTTCAAAATTATTCGGAATGAAAGCCGAAAAGGTTTGGAAAGGTTACATGAAAAGTTATTTTATTTATATGTTCCTAGACTCTATAGTAGAGACTTGAATTGATGTCACTATTGATACCAATTGTTACTAATATTTAAAGGAACTTATCGACCAAAACTTATTAATAAATTCAAGTTACTATCAAACTGCACTCGAGCAAAAGCACAGCATTCCTTCATACGACACTTTCAACCCACGTACTGAAGCATTCATAACAAAGATCACCTTTACGGCATACACAATAAGGGCTATAAAACCTGATCCCAGTACGTTGTCCGTACGTCGGTGTCATGTTACTAGACCATATTTTAGGAGGCCGTGGGTCGGTGCTTCAGCGATTCATTTACGATTGTAATCTGTACTGTTCTTCGATGTAAATGTATGAAAAACAATATAATAAATGTCGTGGGTTTTGTTCTTGAAGGTTCGGAAAGGGTAAAGGACGTATGTGTGCAATAAGGCTTTATGTAGGTATGTATATGGTCTCATTTGACGTTGACATCTTAAAAAACCTTTTCAACTAATCTGAATAAAAAACGAAGAAAAGTTTATGGCGGCATTTAATTACAATAACTAAAGAATTGTGTCGGAGCAAACGTTGTGTTATAAAATTGGTGTAGTTTTGTAAAGCAAGTGTGTTAACGTGAGATTGGAAGATCATTGATATAAAAGAAAAAGAGATGTTTCATATCCGGCCAGGTATATGTACAGAATCTCAAAAAATCTGGAAAAATCTCCTGAATCCGTGAAAAATACTAATAATACGTTTTCATGCATAATTTGTTTGTACTTACAAAAGTTGAATTTTTTTGTCGATTTTACTGTTATTCACAATGGCAATATGGCGGGCGACATATAAGTGAAATAAACGTCACCAAGTGACATACGCGCCATGACGACTATTTGCCTGTGTTGCAGTTTTTTCCACGGAAATTGTTGTTTTGTACCACGCAATAAAGCGAATAAAAAGAAAATGGACAATTAAACATTGTTATGCATTTTTTACCTATTTTTCAGTATAGTGTACATAGACCTGACCGGGTCTCCATACATTTTTGAAACATCTCTTTTGATGTGAAAGACATTCAGAATTTTTTCGTGGGAGGTTCATGGAGAAGTCAACATATACTTCGCGCCAAGTTCTCCCAACACACATTAAAATGTGTTACACCAGCATCTCAATGGAATAATTGCAGAATTAAAGCAAATCTTGAGACAAGGCTCTCTGGGTATTAATTCCCCTTGCCTTCTCTGTGATAAAGAGAACTTATAAATACCAAAACAAATGAGTAATTAAACCTCAAGCATAATTAGTAGTTACCGTTAGTTGTTAGGTAGAAATAATTTTCCTGTGCTTGTATTGATTTATTTTATTATCTCGTCGAAGTTAACTTTCGGAGTAATATACTGTAGCTTATACAAATTAGACAATTGAATGGCTAAATAACCATGTCTTGTACTAAAACATGAAAAGTAAATGGATACTTTAATTTTACGAGTTAAAGTTACACGACCAATACAAAAGAAATGTGGTAAAGTATTAATACAAAAAAAATCGAACAAATCAGCAACTACAACAACTATAGGTACCTCGTAATATCATCATGACGTCATGTAGCACTTCGCATTTCTTTAAAAGGGAGATGATAACCCACCAATATGGTAGACAGAAGTATTAAATGCAGCCAACATGGAAGGTAATGTCTTCCAGACCTAATGAGATCTGAATAAAACAGTCGTTTTGCCGTAGAAGTTTTGTCTCGCGGTTTAATTACTTTCGGTCTTTTAAGGGTTAGAAGTCTTATAGTGCCCACTGAATACATACAGTTGTATGTATTTAGTGAGCACATACAAGTGGACATCGATCCGTCCCAAATACAATTTGCAGTTAAATATTGCGGAAGGTTGGAGAGTCGTTGGAGGTTGGAACTATTTCAGTTAGACTAGTTATATACAGTATGACATTAAAAAAAACGATGAATAAATATATGCCGCCTGGAGCATATATTTTTTCATCGTTTTTTTTTCTTTATTTGTAATTGTTACAATAAAGTAGGCGTTGAAACGCATCAAAAACATTAAAATGTCATTAAAATAGCTTTTCTCACCTTAACTGGAATTTAAAAAAAAACTGTAGAAGTTTTCTTTTGGATCATTAGAGGTGTTAACTTCAATGAGTGGTGAGATAAACGTTGCTATAAAAACGTAAGAAAAGGAAAGAAAGCGGTGAAGAAATTAGTAGGTTATACCTAGTGCTCCGGTGGCGTCAGAAAGACAGAAAATCAGAAATCAGAAGACGCGGGTTCGTACCCCGTCTGGAGCATATATTTTTTCATCATTTCCTTTCTTTATTTGAAATTGTTATATACAGTATGTTTAAGGCGATCTATCGAAACGTTGTTTCGGCCAAGACCGATAGGGATAGAGATATGGCTGACTCAGCGGGAGGAAAAAAGACAAAACAGCGATCGCGCGTGAAAAGTAAACGAAATACACAAATTATTTTATTAAAAAATAACCTTATGGAATACAAAAAAACGCTTCTACACGATTCTGAATATTAATGATAACTACTATTTAAAGTAATTTCCTATTGAATACAAATTATCGTTCACCAATAATCTTAAGTTTTCGTGTTTATAAGAGGTCTTTTCGGAAATAAAATGTATCGAGCCAAATTCCTTTAATCGTGTTTTCGTTCTACTCGTATCTAGATAAGGATATAAAGTACGTATTTTTGATTTTTAGATTCGTAAGTTCTTTCAGCAACGTATAACATTACTTATAAAAGTGCATTTTTTTTCAATATATCGCCTTAAGGGGGGTGGTTGTGTGCCTTGATAAAACTTACTTCTCAAAGTTTGACACCTTCCAGACCTCTTTTACTACCGATCAAATTAATAAAAGCATTGTCACAACTGCTCGCGACAACCCTACGCTTACTATAGCGTATCGACACACTACAGTTGTACCACACACACAACCTGTGCTAAATAACGATACCCGCAAACCCTGAATTCCTAATTTTATATCTTAATACAGTAACAGCCGATATAACCAAAATTTGGCGAGGTCGAGGCGAATCTCTATGAAACAAAGCATTATGCTAGATATTTTAAAGTGACAGATGTCAAAAGTTTATATATTAGGTTGGGGAAAAAGTCTTTTCGCATTATAGTAATCGTGGCCGCTTACAATGGGCCTCATAAGAAGGCTCAATGTCACCCAAAGGGCAATGGAGAGGGCTATGCTCGGGGTTTCTCTGCGTGATCGAATCAGAAATTTACTAACTGTGTTATGGTAACTTTTTTCAGTGTACCTACTGCTTATTACGTTTACCTATATTTACTGACTTTCTCTCTCTTTCTAAACAAAATCTTATCTTATCTTACTGTGGGGCCATCACAGTGCACTTCGACCCATTGGGATCTTTTGCGCCTCCCCTGCGTTTACTCCTCCTGTGTCCAGAATATAGATGCCATTAGCCTTACTTTATCTTTAGGCAAAGAGCCTGTAGTCTTCTGGCTTTGGTTATGCCACTTCCAGACGGCTCATTCGGGTTTTAGCCAGGTTTTACATCACTTGATGACTAAAAAGAGATGTTATATGTGAAGATCATTACTGACAAGTTACTAGCCTGAGAATAAATAAGAAGGTGCAATTTCTGGTTGTCTGGTTTTAGCCAGGTTTTACATCACTTGATGACTAAAAAGAGATTTTATATGTGAAGATAGATCATTACTGACAAATTACTAGCCTGAGAATAAATAGGAAGGTACAGATACCTACATAAAACTTGTTTGCAAGGATAAAATTGTTGCCAATACGATTACAAGTCAAGGTAAAGATGCAATTTCGAAGATAATAATATATTCAATTCATCTGTTGCATGTGCACAATGAGTGAATAAGGTCTTAAAATAAAATATAGCAGTTAGTAGATCATGAACCGTCGGCCACAGCAAATTAGAACAGAGGCGAGTATTTAATATTATTTAGATTATCATCATATCTGTCATTATCATTATTTTATATTAATTATAAATCGTAAGACATAATTGTAATTTGAAATATGTATATCAAATGACATAAATCGATAAATAAACCATGACAAAGCCCATTGCTTACCAGCACTTCCTGTAGGTAGGCTTTAATTTCGCTAAATGTGCCGAAGCCTACGCAAGTAAATTAAATTCGAAACATGTAAGTTTTTTAACGTAAGTATATTGTCAAAAATCTATTTATAGTGGCCTCATTCAAATTGCTTAATACATAAATATATATTCATCATTGCACTTTTATAAAGAACATGTAGTCTTTTTTATTTTCCTACGAAGTAGAGAATAACACTATCAACCTCTGATTTACGGGATTTTATGAATAAGCAGACTAGTAAAACAGTGAGCTAGTAATAAGTGTTTAAATGACTCTAATATTTTTTACCGTTAGAGACCCATTTTTGTATGTAAGATATATAAGAACATATGTAAGAACTACAGAAAACTGGATAAAGTAGGTAATAGGCGAAAATACCTTTTACGAGTACTGAGCAAGCACCGTGGTGCGTAGGCGCACACTTTGTTTTAACTGTTTTATGGCAATCCGTAGGTCGAACAACGATCTTCTTTAAATAAATATTGAAAAACTTTGATAGTTAGGTAATCTATTGCAAAGTATTTTTAGATTCCTATACGACTATTATTTTAGTAATCTTCACTATGAAAATTACCACAGCCAGTCACTTATTTAGTTAGTTCGAATGATATGACATTGGCTGCATTATTTCATAGAAATCTCATGAAATTATCAAATGAATAAGATGTTTTTGAAAGTGGTAAACCATTTCTATTAACTAATATAGCCCATTTTTTAGTTTATTGTCGTAGAGACGGCGTCACCCTGAATGTATCTAGAATCAGATATACCTACATTTTTGGCCTCATAATTCGGCCCAGGGCTCTTTCTTTTCAAGTTCATTTCACCAAAAATCCAAATAGTTCCCATTACGTAACGTTGTGAAGCGTGCTATTTTACGATTTATTAATTTTGTTATGACAAATAACAGTTATAAATAACGTTATGGGCGGACACGACACGTCGGGAATTGAATATAACACGAATTATTGTTATAATGAAGAGGCGAAAGGGGGCGTTGCCTGCGCCGGCGCACCGACACAAAAACTAAGCAAGGGTGAGACGAAACAGCCAAAAAGGATTCTTTACAACTGTTTTAATGGTAGGAAATAATAATAATAATATTCATACACTCACACCTATCATCTAGCAAAAAGTAAGCATCATTAAGAGTATCATGGATACTAGATAACGGATAAATAATGATATAATATGTATCTAAATATTAGAAATATACTAAATAAACATATAAACATCCATGACTCGTAAACAAATGCTCGTACTCATCATACAAACATTTGCTCCTTCCGGGATGCGAGCCCGGGACCACTTGACCGAATAGCTTGTATAGCAAGGGGTATACAGACCAATCAGCCAGCCTGTCGTCTAATGGTAGGAAATCTGTATTTACATTATTTAAGGCTAGGTTTTATAGTCTTCCTTGTATAATGATCTGTATTGACGCTTTTAGACTGGTTAGTTTATTTTTATTTATATTTTTGTTTACATTTATAAAGGTGTGCCAAAAATCACATCGGTTTTATATTGTTAAGTGCAGTCAGGGGACAGAGGACAGTGGATAGGGGACAATAATAGAATAATGATTTTATTTTCAGAAAAATAAAATAAAAATAACCACGAATGTGATCAGGGAATCATATTGAGAAAATGCACATGTTGCTTGTATTTGTTCTAAAGTTATGTTTACAAAAATCATTAAAAACTCTATTAACGCCGTCTCACTTTCATTTAAATTTACTATGAAGTGGAGATAGAATTAAAATGTAGCGTCAAAATGTAAATTATACACCAAAGAACAATCTTTATTAGGATAAAGTTGTTACCATCTGAAATGACAAGACAAGACTGCCTTTTTCTTATTTATTAGCAATGAAATAGACACTTAAGTATGATTAAAATTACTACCCTCTGTTTAAGAAGTAGCGTTATACAGCCTACTAGTAGGCACCCACTGCTTCGGCTGGATATCGTTGCCTATTCGCCCAAAAAGCCAATAATCTTCCCAAGGTATATCCGTAAGACCTACATACCAAATTGTATCTAAATCGTTTCAGCAATTTCAGCGTAAACAGAGTGTTACTTCCACATGTATAACATTAGTTTTGGATGTTATTCTTGCTCTTTTACATAAATTGTTGGTAAGCTAATTCACAAGCCCCAGCGTTATAATATTCGCCAGCGGAACCCTAAACACTCGACGCTACTAAAACACCACTTTAATACCCTATTATTATAACTCCACATTTGTTTGTTTGACTGCTTGTTATCTAACTCGAAATATAGTCCTGTTCGACCTTATAGTAACGCTTTCGTTAATGAAACACAATGTTAGTTTAATTTTAACTAACGCTTTGTTGCTGGGAAGAATAGTAGTGACCATTTTTATAGTTTACTATGAGTCGTGGCCGCTTGCAGCTATACCCGCGTAGATGTCGGTTGATGCGCCAAAAGAATGTAATTTGTCCTAAGGGAGTCATGAGAAATTTCATTTAAATCGGTTCAGCAGTTTACGAGTTATAACGTTTGTATGGATGATGTTCACTAGTAGTAGTAATTCCCAATGGCATTAAGTCCGCAAGTTGTACTTTTATTATGAGCAATAGAGTTTACAAAAATAAATAATATAGGTTAATCGATTATAATATTATACCTAAAGGAACAAGATAAAGGAAAGTTTGTACAAGGTGGTGACGTTAATACGACAGTGTAATTACTGGGCATGGACGGCATTTCATCATAGGCGTCAGGATGACAACGCACCTGCAATATCAAGTGATTTTTCCTTGTTATTGCAGGGTTATAGGCGGCGGTGACCGCTTACCATCAGGTGGGCCGTCAGCTTGTTTGTCATGTAGTTGTATAAAAAAAAAGTAAAATAAATCATGGGCTATATTAAGTCATAGAAATGTTTTGCAACTTTCAATTAAAACTCACTAATTTGATAATTTCATGACATTTCTATGAAATACTATAACAATGGCTGCATTATTTCATAGAAATGTCATGTAATCATCAAATGAAAACGATATATTTAAAAGTTGCAAAACATTTCTATAAACTAATATAGGCCAAGATTTAATTTATTGTCGCCACTATCCTGTATAGAGTAAAATAAAATCCGTCGAATGATAAGAGACTAGTCATTCATAGAAAAACGGTAAAATTTTCTTAGATAATTGTTATTTTAATATTATAATATATTTATTATAAGCCTGAAAAATAATTAGGAAATGTTTCGACTAGAAAAATGACATGGTATGTTCCCCGACCTGTCGTAGTCTGTCATAGTCTGTTCGCATCACACTCTAGGTATGTCCTCGAGCGTTATGCTTTCTGGTCCAGACATTTTTTAAATTATTTCATCATCAGCCTATATACATCCCACTGCTGGGCACAGGCCTTTCTACATAGGAGAAACACATGAGGCGATTGGGCCATAACACCACCACGCTGGCCCAATGCGGGTTGGTGCGTTAAAGCGTTAAAGCGGTTGCAGTAACCACCGGGACCAACGGCTTAACGTGCCTGTCGAAGCAAGGAGGAGCGCGAGATTACAAATTTAATTGACCCATCCCGGGACCGACCATGGCGAAACTTGCTTTGTTTTCGTAATCGAAACCAGAACGCTCAAACCACTAGACTAGATAAATTAGTAGTCCTGGGTTGAGATGACAACCCATGATCTTTTACAATCGAGAGCTGCATGGGAACTAAATTTTATCACAGAGTAAGTACTTACATAGTGATACCAGAAGGTATCTGTTATTATTCTTACCGGGGTAGGTCTTGGTTTTCATCTCACCTTATGGTAACTGTTGCTAAGGCCGAAGATGGAAGGCTTAGGCTAAGGCCAGCTACACCCGGATTCCTCAACCACAGAGGACACGGTCTATCTTACCTCCACTGCCGGAATCGGTACACAACAATGCTGTTGACATTATTGTTATGGCGGCAGACTTAGGTAAGATGGTGGTAGCTATGTTATGTATATTAGTTTTAAGACTAGATTTTAAGTTCTTTTCTTTCACTGTGTCCACTATAAGGGAGAGAGAGTTTAGGGGCCGCGCGCGTCGCCCGGCTGGCTGGGCCGGTTTAAATGTTCTACGTTAAACGGACACGTCGGCCGGGGCGCGGGTGCGGCCTCCTGACTAATTTTCTCTGCACTTCACTTATTGCATATCTCTTGAGTTGCTGTTATCAGTATAATTCTTATTTTGTATATTATTTTAGCTCACTATTTTCTTTTATACAGGAATAGACGGTCCGTGTCTCCTGAAGCGAAGACGCTTACAGCCCTAGCGCCGAAGGAGACACGGACCGCCGCTCCCTACCTAAGGGCATAATATAACTTACCCTTTGGTTACTGGCGACCCATCTCCCGCCGCAGCATATCTACTGCATTAGCGCTATAAAGCAGAAGATGGGAAACCCCCCTTAGAAATAATTATTATATTACCACCTAAACAAATCAAACCAACTTTATACTAACTATACCTTAAGCGAATAAACTGATAATACAATAAAAAATAATTAAAAGCCCTACCAAAGAAACGAACCCTAGACCTCTAGAGTGATCCAACCAACCGGTAGACCAGAGGCGGGTTGTAATTAAATTAGTGCGCTACTAAAAATAAAACTATCTTCGCTCAGACAGTTACGACAATGAACGCCGCATTTAAGTGCAGTTACAGATAACTGCCATTGCCACTAACCAGTTGAGCGTTGGAAATTTATCACTATCGATCTGGTTAATCGATTGAGTTGCTTCGTCTCTCCTTATCCTGTGTTTAGTTCGTGCGAGATTACATTTGAATTTCATATTTGAGTACTTACTGCGACTGATTGATGGGAACGCGTATCAGTCTGTTACAGATTAAATTAGATTTTTTACACGAATTTTAGTTTTCCAAAATACAAAAAACAGAAAGGGCTAAATGTCCTTTCTGTTTTCCATCATTCTGCATTTTCCCGAAAATATAATCAATAAATTTGTAAATACAGTTCTGAGATTATGATCATCATCATTATCACAGCCCTTGATGTCTCCGTCTTCGGACATATGATTGCTACCGGATGTCATCTTTCCACCTCTTCGGCGGTCGTCCTCTACCGCGGGTATAAGCTCGGAATCGCCATTCTAGTAACGCTTCTTGCCCAACGGCGAGTATCTATCAGATATTAAATATTCACAACCTCTGCCAAGTAAAAAGTTTGCAATGTAGTACCTATTATGTGAAAATTCAGCCAATTTAACAGAAATTTCTACCTTTGTTTAATGAATTTTCGACGTTTAAATGTGGTTTATCAGATATTCCCATAGATAAGGCATTATGCACATTATCAGCGGCTATCAAAATCACGTTCAAAGCTGAACTTTCAACGACACGCGTAAATTTTAATGTCATTGTACCTATATTCCAACAATCTGTATAAAAGCTCATAATCTGTATGCTTAAATCGTTTTTATTAGGCGCCACTGTGCGTATGCTTCATATGGCGTTAGCATAATCTACGTGATAATTTTATTTATAATAATTACATTAAAAATTCTGAAATACCGACAGGCATTGAAGTACCGTTATCTCTGTTAAGGCTTTGTTAGGACTTTATTTATGATTTTTGTAAAGCATATTAAAAAGATATTTATTACTAAGTAAGTAGTTAAGTACCTGAGTCCATCGGCAAATCCTCTGGAACCAACAGACGTTCAAAAATGACAACCCTCCAAGCAAAATTTATATTCTTAGGGAATGGATTTTCCGAGAGAAGCGGTAAGATGACTCCATATGCGAAGGCTGCTACTGAGCTTACAGACACTGGTCTAGCCACCTGCATCTCGTCGAGACTCGTCGCATTGCGTCGAGACATTACGTCGCTTTTTCTATTAGCTATATCACGGAGAATGCTATGAAGAGCTTTTTGACCTTATCCCACCTTCCCCCTTCCTACTCAGTAGCACTCGTGCCGGTCTTCGGAGCCATCAATGCACTGTCTCCACCTTAACATCACGCACAAAAAAATGAAGTACCTCGTTTCTTTGTCGTACTTCTAGAACTCTTTCCTATGACATGGGTTCCTTCAAAATAGGCGTTAAAAAGCACCTTTTGGGCCGGCAAGGTAGCGGCGGCTAGAGCAGTGTCTAAACTGCACTAGCTGTCTTCGCAAATGGACTCTTCTTACCTCTTCACATCAGGTGGTGTTGAGTCACTTGTCGTGTTTTGTATAAAAAAGTAGGTAATTGAAAACGATAAATTATATCGTAAAGATATGTAGAACATAAGGTTGTTTTTACATTTTCTTCAATTTTTACTAGGTAAAATTACAAGATTATAATTAGCTAACCAGACCAAATATAAGATATCGTCGTGTAAACTCTTAGAAGTCAATATTACATTATAAAATCCTAACTAATAATTACGTTCCAAGTTACTGCGTGTCCGCGACGACAAATTTCAAAGTAATCCGTATAATATTACAATTTGCCGGATGAATTATTCAATATGGCGGCCGTAGGCCATCTTTATTCGATTATCGTATTTACATACAGACACAGAAATGTTATGCGTCCTGATACCTGTTCTTGTAATAACATGCATATATTGAATGTCCTGAAAAGAATATTTATTATATTATATAGGACGAGAAAGTAAAAAAGAACAAGGCTGGGACAAACGAGAAGAAAAACACATGTGGAGTTTGGGCCATAACACTACAGCACTGGCTTAATGCGGGTTGGTGGGTTAAAGCGGTTGCAACAGAGACTAACGGCTTAACGCTATAGGAACAAATAATTATTAATGTCATTATTTATGAAATCCCTACGAACAATAACATATAAAATTATCTAATCGACATTTTCAATTAAGTATTGTCAGGAATATTTAGACTTTATCGTAAATATAATGATCAGAAGCAACAAAAAATATTAATATTTACAGTTTACAGCGACGAAATAATTTGATTCTCACCTATTTTTTTATACAACTAGATGACAAACAAGCTGACGGCCCACCTGATGGTGAGCGGTTACCGCCGCCTATAGACACGTGCAATAACAAGGGAAAATCACTTTATATTGCGATGCGTTGTCATACTGAGGCCTAAGATGAAATGCCGTCCATGCCCAGTAATTACACTGGCTACCTTTCCCTTCAATCCGAAACACAGCGAACTGTTTCACGGCTAAAACAAAAAAGGCGGTGGTACCTTACCTACCGAGACGACCCTACATACGGGTCTACCACCTAGTGAACATAATTATGTGGTGGGAGGACTAGGAATCCGGCGGTGCCTCAACCATTGCGTACCTAGGTAGGTATCCTTCTATATCAATAGCAGAGGTATTTTCGGCTCTATCCTGGGTCAAAATTCGGTGGGAGCACCTTAATCATAGTCATAATAACATAAAATGGTCTCTCTGTTGCGGTTTGTCTTCGGGGACTTGTGCCATGTTGTTGTTGGCAGTATACCACTTAGCAATTTTAATATAGAATTACAATTTAGCATATAATTTTGTTATTAATGCACCAATAAGTACACAAATCTTTTGAAGAAAACTTTGTATGTTTTTCCCCTCATTAAATGTGATAAGAAAAAATATAAAGAAACTTTTTTAAACGACGCGACGGAAAAGTAAATTATGCGCATTGCTCCATTAAATTCCTTTTAAAAGGTGACAGAAGTTTGTAAAAAACATTGTGACAGCTCATATAATAAATCATAAAGTACCGATAACCATGCAAAGTAAGTACCTATGTGTTATGTGTTTCACATTATCTTTAAGTACAGTAAAAATTGTGAAGTTCGACGTAAGCTCAACGTCATACTTACTCATAATTCAAAACCAAATAGACTAAAAGAATATTCCAAGGCCTCAGTAGCTCAGAGCAGCTACCCGCATTGTACAAGATTGCGGATTCATGATTATTGTTCTAGTTTAGATATTTATTTGAAATAAAAAATCATTAGACTACGTCTGATAGACACATCGCGATATTTTTACATGAATTAGATAATTACTAAGAAAACTTAAAACAAAAGTAATTGAAGAGATATGTTTCAAAATTGTGCTTTCTTAGAATATATTACAATTGTATTTATTTTGAAATCCTTGAGTTTTTGAATAAATCAGGAAACGGGACAAGGAGAAAATAAGTATATAAAACGGTTTTCTATTTTATTTTCTAAATTTTTTTATCCATAATCTAAAGTGTCATATATTTAATTTATTTACCATAATGATCATGTGTCCGAATGATGACTTGCCATAACTTAATGTGACATTATGTTACTAGCCATAAAATTAGAATCCCCGAATACAACATCTCCTAAATTAGTTTGTTATAAATATTACAATCAATAATATACAAAAGAAAAAAAACAATAGGTATCTATAGGTCCTAAATTAAAATTATTACAATACTGTGTTTGAGGAGCTAGATAGCGCATTGGTTTGACCGCCCAAACTCTAGGAATAACAATTTCGTTTTGTATGAACACTCGAAATAATGCAGATAATAAAATACAATACTCAGCACATATGACTTTATTTCATGCAAAATTAGGAGATCTTTGTAGTACCCGATATTATGAAAGAAAAGTCTTAGAACTAATAAAGATGATTAGGTGAAACAAAATCTCGGATACTTGAACATTATGATTAGGTACTGAACAGTTTTAGGAAAAGAAATGGCGTACTTACTATTAAAACGAACTTTGTAAGTTTATTTAAGATAAGTACCGAAAAATTTTAACACATCGTAATTATATTTCCAATAGCTGTTACAGCATTTAGAAAGTAAAACTTTGCTGAAATATAGGTATATCAAGCTGAATGGAACCAAACCTTGAACCGTAACACAAAAAAGTAATTTGCTAGGTATATGTAGTGTTGTGATCTTCGATTTAAGAAAACAGCAAAGCAATACCGACCGATAGTTTTATTTTTATCAATTAATTAATTTTCATAATCGCCCATTTTAAATGTAAGTTAGTAAGTAATCATTTATTTGTGAAATCAGGACTGTACATAGTTTTATAATGTAGGTCTTAAAATAATCATTGCCCTACGAGTTTCAGCCATTGTGGCGTACAAATTTTTCAAAAGACATGATTTTTTTTTTGACATAAATATTTGAAAATAAAAGAAACGCGAATTTCTGTTACGGTTATTAACGATAATTAGTAAACCAAGAGATTATTGCCGGTTTGAGAAATTATCCTACATAGCTGTACCCTGCCACGCTTCGCAGTGGCGCATCGTTAATAAAACTGTTTTCTCGCGGTCGCAGATATGTGACTGATGCAAAAAATAGATAAAAACAATCCTTGATGCGGATTTTATATCATGTTAAAATTTCGACTCAATCGGTGCAGAACTTTTTGAGTTTTTGAAGCGTACACAAACCAACATAACATTTTTATATATATATAGATTATGAACTTATTGGTAAAAGTAAATCTAGTTATCATGCATGTAATGATTAAAAGAAATAATACCTAATTACCACATGAAACAATATACAATTTTGATTTGATTTGAAAGTTTTGAGTATCTAAAGACAAAAGCGAAATAACAGTTCAGCTCGCAAATGTGCAATGCCGAATAACATTAGGTACAAATAGCGTAACCTATCACATCATGTCCTCGGGTGTTCGCCTTGTCCGTATTGCTGTAATAGCTTCACAATAATTCAGCTATAAATCTAGATTTAGGCAATTCCCGAGTCTAGACAGCACCCGGTGCTAATGTAATTCAGTATTTGTAATACAATGACTGAACACCAAGTGATACCTATCGCGGTCCGTAATCTAGATAGAAATGAGGTCGCTTCGTTTAAGTCTAGTGCAAGGATCTCTTGCGAAAAAATATTGAAATTTGACACTAGCACTCGACAATAACCGCTTTGTCGAGTTGAAGTGTCAAAGTTTGATGACAGAATCCGTCATGTCGACGTAAAATTTTGTCGAGCAAGAGATCCATGCTCGCAGGGTCGCTAATTACGCGGTCAATCGTCGAAAATATTTCAGAGTAAACTTTGCCTTACAGTGAACCGAATCAAAATGTATTTAATGGTTCTCAAGTTACATGAGCACAATCAAAGCAGATAATCGTTGTTTCCGTATTTATAGAGAAGATACAAAATTAACCGATTGGTGTGTACAATTTGAAGAGCTCGGCCGCGTAGGGACCCATTGATTTGAGCGCTCAGGTTTCGGTTACGAAAACAAATCAACTTTCGCCATGGTCTACCCCGGATGGGTGGGCACGATACGTCGTTGGTAACAGTTGCTACCGCTTTAATCCACCGCTTTAATCCACCAACCCGCATTGGGAAAGGATGGTGGTGTTATGGCCAAAATTTATGTGTATCTCCATGTAGGAAGGCCTGTGCCCAGCAGTGGGCTGGTGATATATGTTGATGATGTATATCAAAATCAATGTCAATCTATTATGAACTCTCAACCTTTCCTCATCACGTGACTCTACTGCAGGTGGTCAGTTCGATCCATCAAACGACACCAACTAAAACAGATCCGACAACCTACCGCAAACCGATAGGTAAAAACCAAAATAACAGTAAGAATTGTCAGCTTCATACCATAGGCTATGTACCTTTCACATTTGATTTAGGAACGATAGAGAAGAAATAAGTGTGAACAAGAAATCGCTACGGAGTAAGCCACAAAAAGCTCGAAGCTGCGCAGACGGCGTCGCGGCATGCGAGTAACAAAACACCGCATCGTCAGTTTAATATTAAATAATTCATCCGAACAGTGTGTCCGTCCGTGCGTCTAATGCGTTTCGACGGCGTTGGAGGAGTGCTAGTGATGGCGTGGAGCGGAGAGGTGGCGATAATTTTTTTAAAGTGATTTTCTAACACTGAATAAAGTAAGATAACAAGTGGGAAAGATACATGAGGGGTGTGGTCTACTTTTAAATCTGGCGCTTTTTTCATAAATTCGGAAAATATACGCTATAGTTACCCATAAAAACAATTTCAACTTATGAGTGTTTAGAAAATTTATAAAAATGACCAAAATGTTTTCCCAAAATTCATTAAAATGTTAATGATATTACATATTATAGTTATGAATTTTGTCGATTTGCCCCAGACATGGGAAAACGTGACGTCGTCTATTCCGTAGATTTTATATGGAGCCATGGAGCGTTTTTGGACGATACGATGCAAAACATCAAGCATGCCACTGTATCTGTGATCTTAAACATACTAATTTTCTTTTGAAATATTTTTTACAAGTTCTATACTTTTAATTTATTAAATAAAAAAAGTAGTGAACTTGACAGGGATCTGTGGATTAAAAAAAAATAACAAAAATTAAAACCGACTTTAACATACTAAAAAGGAAATTAAATTTAAGTAGTACTTATCCCCTAGAAACATATTTTTTGGAGTCGGTGCTTCACTTCCAATTGTTTCTGGAAACAACTTAGCGCTAACCTGCTTTCAAAAACCGATCGATATATTTACTTAATTTAGAAACTTTTTATTTCATCAATTTATGTAATTTAAACTTAGTAAATACGTAATATAATTATAATCAAAGAAGTCAACGTAAATTACAACAGACGACCGACTGGTCGAGAGGTCTGTACCGAGGGTTCGAATCCGGTAGGAGCAAATGTTTGTATGATGAGTACAAGCATTTGAGCTCTTAACGATGCTTACTTTGGGCTAAACAATAGGTGTGTGTTTTTATTTAAAATAAAACGAAAAAAAGCTAACTGGTTGCCGTTTAAATGATTCGCGCAACATAAGTTGTGCGGTAGCTCTATCATCTCCATCGTTTTCGACAGCATTCCCTAAATAATGAACCTTCTATCACTGAGGCCACACCTCACCGCTCGTTCGAGTGTATAGCGTTGCATTTTTACTAAAACTACCCTAGCAACAAATTATGGCGTATTGTAGGCAAAGAATAATGTTTGATTCTAGTACCATTGTATAAAGGGATAATATGGAGGAATTATCATAATGGCTGTTGCACGATACACTGGCTGCCATGATGTGATCGGACTGACGTATATGAACTGAGGATGCTTTTTGTATATTAAGCTGTTGTATATTATGTTATTTTACATAAAGGTATACCGACATACATTAACTTCGTATTAAAATTATGAGTTCAGCATTGGCATTTCTTTAAAAATATATTGTGTAGAGTCACAAAACCTCCAAGATAAAACATGCTATAATAAGTAATTGGTTATTCAAAATGATCACCATTACCTAATCCGTGAGCGATTTCGGAGTGATTTAGGATCAATTATCAAATAATAAATTTTCACATTTTAAAAATAAGCGTCCAATTAATTTAAATACTCCTGTTTTAGTGAAAAATCACGTCTGTCTCTCAAACAGTAGCATACACTCGCCTATTCCTTTGCATACAAGATTTATGCTGCGACATAAGATTTACGAGTTAGCGAATACCTGCTTTGTATATCTGAGGTTGCAACACCCATTTGAATACAAAAGTGCTTCGCATCAAAAAACGTCGCGAATCTTTTTTAGAGACCGATAACGGACGACGGCCAGAAAGCATTTCTGTGTCGTCCAAGACAAAACGAATAAAAAACCTACACGGGACCGACACGACCGTGACGCATCCGACATTTTTCAATATCGACGCAAAAAAGTATTAGGCGAGAATAAGTAGTAAGGTACCAGAAATAGCACAAATATTTTGAGCACAGTCTTTATTGTGACAGTGCCATTCTGAAACCGCTAAATGATTCCAAATTTCAAACTTCGAATATAGCACTGGAAATTAAACGTATACCTATTGTTTTAAGCCGTTCACGAATGACTTGTGGAGTGAGATATAAAGTGTCATTTGCGCAGTACGTGCGAGGGGGACGCACGTATGTATGATGGACGGGCGACGTCTACGGCGACGACGTTCGCTCGTAGCTCAAGCGTCCCCGTATAGTTTCTCATCGTACTCTAAAATAAACCGTCGGCTTTTTATGCTTTCCTGGTATATTTAGATGATATTGTCACGGAGTTTATACTAAAAAAAAGTGTTAAGTGGATGATTTATATTAAGTGCGGTGTGTTATGGGTGGCTTCCGAAGAAAATATTACTTTAAAAGAAGCCGTTTTAACGGGTCGTCTATTAAGCCGGCGTCATCTACAGAATAATTCATTATTTTTTTCCCAAAAATCCCTTTGTCGGTAGTATTTTATTTAACTTGCGTGATGCGTGCGCGTACTTTGGTAGCAAACCTTTTTCAATCATTTTAAATACAAACTTGCTACTTTTTCAATTGTTACGAATAGCTTCAATCTCAGAAACCGGCTTATAGTTTATTTAAACACGATTAAGATAACTGCAATTTAACTTAGCTCATTAAAAATATCAATATTTTAAAACATTAGTTCCACATTTAGTTTCGAATTCACAAACGATGCCTAAGTTTTGTAATTTCATGTTGGAGCTCCATAAATAGATTCGCTAACAGACAAAAAATATTTAAAAGACAATTTTATTATAATGAGAACAGATTACCGTTCGGATGTCCATTCACAAAAGCTCGCTACTATCCGAGAGATATGTTCTTTAGAAGACAAATATTAATTAGATATTTATTCAGAAGAGAACTTGTAACCGATTTTTTTTATAAAACCAACCGATGCTATTCATATATCAGATAGTTTTAACAGTTTTGTATCAAAAAGCCTAATGGTTTTAAAATGGTGAGCAGTCATCTTCGGAACAAAGTTCTTTGTAGGTATTTGAAATTATGATATGATTTCGAGCGTGTTTTGATTATTTTATTCGGTTTTGAAATAATGCAAAATACATTTCATTTCTTCCAATCCTTCGATCCAAAACACGGAATTCTATACTTTTATAATATGTCGATCGAATAAAATGGGTTCCCCTCTAAAATAACGCGTGTAAGGCACTATAGGGCTCCGCGGGTACGGCACTGTGTTATGTGCAATACCTATCTTCGCTTATGGACTCCTACTAACTCAGATTTTTTTATTTTGGTAAATTCAATTATTTATTGCATTCCATAAAGAGATATCTGTCCAATGTTTGGCGATTTCTGTTGGCCGCTGATATTATTACCCTTTACTTTACGGAGTTTTAAGGAGGCGAGAACCATGGTGAGTCAGCAAGGGTGTATGTAAAGTCATTTACTCATTTGCTTTGTAAAAAAACCATACTTATAAAGCTTGAATTCTAACCATCTGTACTTAACTAGTAGCTTGTTGGTGGTGGTATCTGTCGTGTCAGGCCACAGTACACAGTACACACAGAACGGGCGTGGGCGTAATGAACGCACGTTGATACAACCATATCAATATTAATAAGCTTTTTATACCGTCATCGGGGGTCACTAATATTCTGTGACTGTTATGGTGATTGAGTGCCGGGATTATTGTTCTAAATGGAATGATGCTACTTTTTAATATTTACTGTTATTAGCATATATTCTTAAATGAATATTATTAAACTTGTATTTTTTCCGTGCATAATCCATAAACCTTTGGAAAAATTAAACAAGAAAAGCAAGTGACAACAACCGAAAAAAAATACTGTCGCTGCTAACGGCACACAACGCAACCGTGCTTGGCTCCGAGATGTGTCGTCACGTCAGTTGTGTAGATTGATCGATAATCGGACAATACACTAACTCCCCAATTACCCCAATCAATTGCGCTTACTCACAAGAGATGAGTACTTTATTTGCTCTAAATATAAATCGCTCACTCACAACTTATAATTATAATTCAGTAATCATGTGATAATCATATGTATGCTATAGTTCTTATTTCGTGTGTTGGTAAATAGTCAAGACAACATTTGTGAAAATTCAAAATAAGAAACGTACGAAAAAGTTTTTAAATTATTTCTATGAAAAAACGAGCGAGGGAGACAGTAAACAGTGACGATTCTTTCAATATTTACTTTACTGATACTTATGAAGACCTCAAAAGAAAATTAGAAAGTGAAAAGTCGCTGATATTATTTTCTGTTTAGTCTCCATGCCATTCCAAAAGTTTTTCCCACCGCTCGATCTATTATGCCATTTGGCCATGGCTATACATATGTATATGTATAGCCATGGCCAAATGGCATAATGCGATGGGATCTTGGTCGTTACAAATTTGTATTAGTTTTGTGTTTGTTTTTCGTTTGTGTAATCGGCACTCGTTTTATGTAGTTAACGATCGATACCGATGGGATGGTATCATAAAACATAGATCGTGCCGATTGATTCAGTGTAACAGCCAAGCATGACCCTTATCGATCGAGTATCGACAGGACACGGCGTTTGAAGCCAATCGATCAGGTTTAGAAACACATTTAGACGTTCTTATCACATAAGCTATACGAAGACACACACATTCTTAGTCTGTAAAGAGCGCTTGAACCTCTATCATCATTCTACGAAAAAAATTCCAGAAAATTCATGATGTTTCCTCTTACATTGCTCTACATAAACTTAATACAGGCATAATAATTTAGCACAAAAATACTCGTTCGATACCGTCGCACTCGTTTTTTTTTCTTTGAAAGCAATACCGTGCATTATCGTCTAATCTCAGCCCGCGACAACTCACTGCCTATGCGCCCGCGCATAATAAAAATGTTGATTTTTTCACCCACAATGGGCTGGGCGCGGCGGGCGGTAGGCGCCGTGTGGTAAGACCCTACCGTCGCTGTGGTCCAGTAAACGATGAACTAGTATTCTAAAGACATCAATTACAGAGGACAGAGGGGTATGAACAGAACTCTATTGCCTAATTATTGTGGTGCGGGGGGACCAACTACAAATAAGTATTCATTTGAAGTGTTAGCGCCAAACGACCTTTTTTGACCAATGACGCAAAAAGAAGGGTGTTATAAGTTAGACGTGTCTGTATCTTTGTGTCTATCTGTGGCATAGCTCCTAAACGAATGCATCGATTTGTTACTTTTTTTTTACTTTAAGCTTCCTAAGATGGTTCTTGGCTTAATTTATTAAGATTTGTTCAGGCGTTTGACGACCATCAGCTTATTTCCTACTTGACAAAAGGGTCCTACCAACTTTTTTGTAAACCTGATGTGAAGGTGTAAGAAGAATCCAAATACGAAGACAGAGTTACTTCAAATTTTCAATTTAATATTATTATGTAGCTGTTCCATCGTATGTACACAGACATTTGAGTAAAGTCATTCAATAACTTATTGAGCTTCTAATTAATATTGAATAAGTTTTTATTAATACAGATAATAAGAAAATATTTTCAATTATCTATTAAATAGCAAACCCCATTTGAAAAGTTCATGCCTCATGTTGCAGTAAACTATAAAAAACATGATCCATCGAAGGTCGTCCATAATGTTGGCAATTTGGTATTCCTCATACTATGCAACAGTTGACTGTGGCCAGGTATACCTACAATATTAAATAATATTACATTTCTATCTAATCGTGAGTCGTTAATCTTTATTATATTTTGTTTACACGATTAGACCACATTGTTCGGATTTTTAATAACCTTAGTAGTCATAAATATCAGATACGAAACTTGAGATTTTTTTTAACAGAATTAATAAAAAGTTTATTGCTGTGTTATTTATTGTTATTTATCAATATTTTTTGCAATATTTTGAGATATAGATTTTGATTAATATAATTGTTTAAAATTACTAACCCCTTTCATTAAGAGGGGTGTAAAAAAGCACAGTCAAGATGGTTTACCTCTCGAGTCTCAACAGAAGGGGTCGCAATAAGTGCTCAAGGGATGGGCTCAGTTATAAAACGGCCCAAGCTACGTATCTGTACAGTTTTTTTTTTACAGAAACTCAGTGCCAAACTAATGTTACATTTTAAAGAATGTACCACAAAAGCAATAACAGTATCTTTGCGATAATTGAGACAGTAAAAATTCTCGACGAACATAAAATGATCAACGCGAACAGGTTAAACATAACAAGGCGTTAATAACAACGAATAAATAGCCAGTCAAATATCATGGTACAAACTGTAGAACATCGAAAACGCGTGATAGACACATTATTATAGATATTTTTACTTGGGGTTGCAACATAATGAAAATAAATGACAACATCTCACGCGCGTCCCATAAAAAATGCAATTCATGGATGGACGAAAATAGGAGCTTCGAGTATTTTGAATTTAATATTATGTTTTACCGTTGTTTTTTATGTTGCGGTTCGGGGCGCTGCGCTGCTCCCGTGAATTATGACGTTTATTATTGAATTTGAGCTTTGGAATCAGCTGTTTCTTTACAAAGAAGACTTCACATCTTACTACAAGGGTGGCAGAGGTGGTGGCTGATAAGCGGTTATCGTTGCTTGTACCTTCCTGCTTAAAACAAGAAGAACCAAGGTATCCTGTTGACAATACCAAGACCTAACCTCCTGTGTCCCAATACAAAGCTTCCTCGATGGGCTCTGGCAGTGGCTTATTTGGCGCAGGAACATTACATTTCGCTGCTATCCCAGTCAGGAGCTCTAGTTACACTATGCGGTAAAATTCGATAGTATCAAAATTACCTTTTAGTTAGAATCTGTGTTTATCTTTTTGCTTCTCTAAGTATTTGTGTGATGTGTACAATAAAGTGTGAAATTAATAAATTTAAATATCTTTTGGATTTAATACGGGATAAGCCAGGTTATTAAAAATTTTAGTTCATTAGTATTGTTAAGTCTAACTTTTTCAGTTGTACGTACACTTAACACAGATTAGTTGTTGTTTTTAGCATAATCCATTAAATTGCCACTTCTCAGCAACATTGTCTTAATACCAGGCTTGGATAAGTGCAAAGGACCTTTATAATTTACCGCCCTTCCTAATGGAAGTCGAACGTTAAGCGTCGCGTTATTCTGTTAACTTATTAATAGAATATGGGTTCCGTACTGGGAGCCAGGTGTCGTAGCTAAAATGGTAATTGTTTAATAGCCGGGCAACTCATTAAGAGATAAGGGAGGTAATTTTAAAAATTCTTTGGGTGACATAGTCATTAAAATATGCTATAAACCAAGAAAGTTATGTAGATAGGTTATCTCACGTCTCGAGAAGCGGAAGGGTTGGATAAAGAGTTTCATTATGTTAACTCAGGTTATATGTTTCTTAATGTTACTGCTTGTGAACTGAGTCAGAGCATATCGGGATCTCATAACAAACAAATCACATGGTAAGTATCCCATAATTCACTCTTTAATTCCTTCTGTGATTACTCTGCGCAACTCCAACCGTTTTTTTACTAAACATGATATTACAGAAACTTCAAAGTACCTTGTACTCCTTTTTACATTAATTGATAAAAAGCAAAGTACCAGGGCTACATAAAATTGCAGGGGTTACAGAGACACCCTCTACAACAATTTTCCGAAAACAAATTAGAATGCACAGAACGCGATTTAGTGTTGAACCACGTTAACCCTCCGCCTGCTCGCAATAAAATTACTCTTGTGAATTAACCGAACCGAACCCTTCCTCTAAAACACTGTTACTTGCAAAATAACCCCTTTGAGTTATGATGAATTGGTGTTAGATGTCAAAGTAAGTACGGATTCGGAGTAGATTTTAAAAGGCGTAGGGTTTTATTGTGGTAAGTACAGTTTTTTGGACGACCTTATTAAAATATTAAGTTTAAGGACCGTTTATGATAATAGATTTAATTTAATAATGCTTTACTGTAGGTTAAGTATGACCTAACTTTCTATTTTCAGAAAACCCAGACTCTTACCAGATTTAAGTCATTAAAGCACCAGGTTACAAAAAACCTCTTAAAGCCCATACATTTTTAGTATTCCGTAAACAGCCTGAGTAAAGGCCACAGCGATTCCTAAAGTGCATCGGCTCAATATTGCCACTTTCCCACATAAAATTTACGTGATCAAGCAGTTCCCACACCGGGTGACAGACGGACCGACAGGGATTAGCATTAATATTCAATTGCGCTTATAACGACTAGCCACCGCCAGTTCCTGGTAGACCTTGCCAACTTTACTGTGTTGGTTAAATATAACATATAGGACTTTCAAGTTACATATCGTAGTAAAAGTGGTTTTACGATAAATCGCAACTGATACTGAATACATGGCTTTCTAGAATGAGAGAGAGAGAGAGATAGCTATTTTTTACATTCAAAGACCTGAAAGTATTGTGTTCCTGAAGATTATGTTCCCAAAAACCTCTTTGTATATTTGTCTTTTTCCTACGCAATAAATCCCTTCTCTTTTGTATACTGGTTTACTGTCAAATTGTAAGGCTAAGGCCAAACCAGCGCAATTTTCTGAGTCGCCTATTTTGCTGCCCGTGTATAAATAACGTTAAATTAAATTTCATAAAAGCATATAGAGTCAATGACATTGTCACGACGTGAAATAACCAACCAAAAATATGATTAAAAATCTGGAGCGTGAATTCGTTATTCTTATACCTACGACTATAATGGTATTAAAATTTATTTTATGACTAAAATACCACATTTGTTTGGTAGAATTTTTATTGAAAAAATTAACCAGTAAAAAATCTTGCATCTCTTCACCTGCTTCATAAAACAAGAGATAAGGATCTGTTAGAAGAGTGACAAAAAGCAATATCCGCTTATAGTAATTTGGAGCGGATCGAGCGATGCGAGCGGTGCGAGCGGAGGCGCGATTCGAGCTCTCGCTCCCCGGAGACCTGCTGCCCATTTGCCAAATAACAACAGGGTTGGCGATACGAGTTTTACATTATTAAATAACATGCTCTCATTTTTTGTTGTAGTGAAACACTTCATGAATTATTTTAAAATGAAGAAGATATTTAGACATGTATTTTTTACGGGACAACCGTCCCCCGATACATGTCTCCAGCAGAGACAACTCCGGTAGTCACGTGACTGACTAAACATTACTGACTGTCACATGACTTTTTAGTATAGGTAGTCGATTGTTATTGCCTAACAATAATCGATTGTACGAAAAAGTTATGTGCCATTTTCATTTTATACAGTTTCATGACATTTGTATGAAATAATTTATCTTTGGCTTCAACATTTCATAGAAATGTTATGAAATTATCAAATAAATAAGATAGTTTTGAAAGTGGCAAACCATTTCTATGAACTATTATAGCCCATGTTTTAATTTACTGTCGTATTGACGGCACCACCCTGTATAATCTGTGTCGTTTTTTAACAATTCATTTTGTTTGGTTTCTCAAACAACATAAACCATACCACCATAAAATACATAAAAGCAACGCCCTCAGTTCTAGATCCATAAAACTGAATAAGATTAAAATACCTATTGATTTCTCAAAGATTTCCACCTTTGAAATTTTTGAGAAATGTGTGAGAGAGAGAATGCTATAGTCCCAAGTAAATTCTAAGATTCATTAATAGGTACTTAGAAATCAATAAGTAGTCCTATATGTGTCATAAGTCTGATGGTAAATACTAATTACTTTTCAGTAAGTTAGAAGTACTTTACATAAATAATACTACATACTACTATGTTCTAGCTCTCCTCAATTTATCATACCAATAAGTTTATTAAAATTCAATATTCGGCAGCCCTGCTAACAGCGGAGGCCGCGTGTACGGCACCCTGCATGTTTTGACTCCGCCGCTTCCCGCGTATAAATCACACGCCTAATGTATCGAAATGACGCACCAGTGCGCAAGTGTACTCATACCCTAATACCAAACCACTGAAAAAGAAACCTTATTTCATAGTCGGCAAGTATCTCATTCAACTGCATTATACGCTTGAGCATGATCCCGAATAGGTAGTGCACAGATGCAATGTGTGTTTTAAGTTAAGGATATTAAGGAACAGTTTTGTTTACATCAAAAACAGACAATCGTGGTTTGATAGAACAGGAGCCCGACACAAGATTTTTGCACTCGCGTAACTATTACATGGTCTCTAATACAAAGGCTTAGGGTATCTTTTTCTTTCGTTTTGTTGGTTATTTTCTAGTTTGTCCATTGTTAACGTGTAATCCACATGAAAGCTTTCGGATTAGTGTTTGATGACATCATTATTTTTCAAATGACGATCGTGTTGCGATTTTCTCCGCTCTTAAGGGACTTTAGAGGGGGGAACAGGAGGATGAAAAAGCCTTACTTTTTAAGATGCGGGGGCATCGTGATTTATTGTTATGCTACAATTTCCTAAAATAGAACTTTTTTCATTAACACAAGAGGTAAATTTAGGTTAGTCATAAAAATTTACTGTTATGAGATAAAACTTAATTAATTTCAATTTTTAGCTTCGTCATTAAAAGTAAAGGAACAAAATATTTTAATTATATTATTGAACATACATACTTATAACAATCAAAAAATACTCATACTTATAACTCGCAGTGAATGTAAGTATGTAGCAAAGGTCATACTTCGCGAATATACACAATTTTAAATAAGGATTTAATCATATTTTGCTTATCACCATTGTTTGTTTTTCAAAGTATGTAGGAGCTTGGCTGACTAATCAATAAAGTAATTAATTTTATTTACAATATCCAAAACATGAATTTTTCGATAGAAAGAAAATCAAAAGATGGTCCTTTTCATTCCTTTTCTGTTCGGTTCAATACCTAAAACTAAAAACATAAACTTTGAAAGCAATAAACTATTGAATTTTTCCCAAGATTTTTTTTTCAAAATCAGTTTTAAAACCTTTTTAGGATCGGTTCACTACATCATATATATCTCTATTCTTCTGCGTCTCTTTTAAAACAAAGTTCAAGAGGTATCCCATTAAATACGCACATTAAAAGTTTTCTCGATTCAACTCGACTGTTAGATTACATTTGGTGCATTTTTGCTCCCTTGTTTCAATTTTCCGGCTCAGCGGCCGCGTCGGTCCGAGATTGAAGTCGTAATATATGGACAGGATCGCAGATGTTGGCAGAAATGACAATTTTGTAATGCATCAAAAGTTAATTGCTTTGTCAGAGAATAAAGACGTTATTCAAACGTGGCTCCCATTCTAATTACATTCATATTAAACGACTATTCATTATTCATGCCATTTTTTGTATGCTAAAGTTGAATGAAGATTCTTATAAAACTATTTTAATAATATTCTGCAATCAATTTCGATTATTTTTTTTTACTACAAATTTCCATGTCAAAAATATTTATATTGCGACACTGTAACTAGTAACTACTGAACAGCATTGTGAAATCATTTAATATTTTAATTTTCGCTCGCAGAACCGTTGGCCGTTGGGGCGGAAAGGTTCTGCATTGGCGACCACGAACCGGAATACGCAGCGTGGGCAGGCCTCCAACAAGGTGGACCGACGATCTGGTGAAGGTCGTAGGTAGCCATCGTTGTGGAAATCAATAGGGGAGGCATTTGTCCAGCAGACGTCTTTCGGCTGAATTATGATGATGAAGAGGATGATAGCAAACAACCGCCCTGAAGGTTATCGTAACATAAGATACTTGAGACTCACTACAAGTACATACGAGTCGTGTATTGCTCACTTAGTAAAAATCAAGTAAAAGAGTCATCAGCTTACCATCAAGAGTGAAAACCTACCATCAGGTGGCCCGTAAGCTTGATGGCCACCTTTTTCTTATAAAAAATCCATAAAGAGGTCTTGTCACTTTACTCACCGCAGTAACATGACGGATTTTACAGAACTAATGCAATTTGGCTGCGATCTTCAGTAAGTCGTCTAACGCCCAAATGTAGATTTTTTAAAATACAAAAACATAAGTTTACAGTTACGCGAATTGATCCTTCCACTTAACCTGGGACTTGGGAGGTCGTGGGTCAAAAGCGCCACCTGTTTTGCCCTGGCTTTTTTTTAAAATACATAATGTCTTAAGTGGTTTTATTTATTGTATATTATTAAACGAAATTAAGGAAAAAGTTCAGAAAAATTAAAACTAAAATCAAATAGAAAAGCTTACAATAATCCCGAATAATTAAAAAAATATTTAAACTCTCGTATTATTATTATTTCTCTGACAACCCTAATAGTTTAACAAAACAAATTTTAATACAACAACAAAACTTCAAGACTAGAAAATATGTTCAGTAAGTCTTTGTAATACCGAGGGTCGGGGTTCGGTGCCCGCTCTGGGGACTCGTAACGTGAGACGGACGGACAAATAGATAAATTTGTACAGATATAACAGTATGTTACGCTGCGAGCTCCATGTCTGTGAGGACAATTATGTATAGGAGGTGTCGGGGACCGGGGGAAAGGTAATTGTTGATAGTTTTTGTATTATTCTAGTATTAGGAACCTTTATATACAGGGTGGTGCTGTCAATGCGACAATAAATTTAAACATGGGCTATATTAGTTCATAGAAATGGTTTGCCACTGAAAAACATCTTATTCATTTGATAATTTCATGACATTTGTATGGAATAATATATCATTGGCTGCATTATTTCATAGAAATGTCCAGAAATTATCAAATGATAAGATGTTTTTGAAAGTGACAAACCATTCCTATGAAGTAATAAGCCCATGTTTTAATTTATTGTCGTATTGACGGCACCAGTATATTATGTATATTATCTATTTACTATTAATTTGTCATTTTATGAGTGTTTAAAAACTCTGATTTAATTTAATTTCTTTGAGTTGGAAGATTAATAATAAAGATGGGCCGAAGACACGTTTCACCGAATTCGAATATTCGGCATACCTAATTGAACTCCGTCTAAACAGTTGTTGTACTTAACTTGGTAAAAGAATTTCGGTAAATTACATAAATAACTATTACCTATAAGTTAAATGGGGAGACGTTGCGGCGATGGATGCGGTCAGTGACGGCTTCCGTCTAACCAGAGCCAGGTGGACTGCATTGACCCGCCGACCAGGGAGACCCGAAGAAACGGCTGTTCCGCTGGCCGCCCGTGGTACAGTACAGGGGCCCAAGCGAACCTAACCAGTTCGTGAGGCTGCCCTATCATGCCACGCATAATCTTGGGGTGGTCCGTCGTGCCGGTTGGTGACCGGGTGGTGGGGTCCCGGCGGCCATTCCCGGGGGGGTTCGGGGGCCCTTCCGTTCGGCGGGTCAGCGCGTCTCTACTGTCGGCTATTACCTGGGGAAACAGGCCTCACGCTTTGACCGTATATATCGCGGCAACGTCACCCCAATTCACGCCTCTCCTCCTTCTATCTTCAACTATGGCAGCGCTCAAAAACAGTTCCGGTCGTTCAGCGGTGCACACCCCCACCACAACCACGCTGTTTGAGGTCGGGCTCACTAACATCCGTGGGCTCCATGCTAACCTCAATGCCGTCCACCAACATCTCGAGACGGCTCGACCCGAAATGCTGTTTTTGACAGAGACGCAAATACTCCGCCCGGCAGACACTAGCTACTTGGATTACCCCGGCTACGCTCTTGAAGAGTCCTTCAAAGCGAAGGCCGGGGTATGCTTGTTTGTCCGGGCGGATGTTTGCTGTCGCCGTCTGCGCTGTTTGGAGGACCCTTCCTACTCTATTCTTGGGGTGCATGTGGACCTGGGCACACATTGCCGAATCTACGTGTGCCTCTATAGATCCCACAGCGGTGACATGGAGACAACTCGACTTTTCGAACATCTTAGTCGGGTGGCAGATGTTGCGCAGGAGCAGTTTCCAACCGCGGAATTGGTGTTTTTAGGGGACTTCAATGCTCACCACGAGTCGTGGTTAAGTTCCTCTAAAACTGACCATGCTGGTAGAACTGCCCACGCTTTTGCTCTCACGCACGACCTGACCCAACTGGTAAACCAGCCCACCAGGATTCCAGACATTGTCGGTCACGCGCCCTCATTGTTGGACCTTCTGCTGACGACTCGCCCGGATGGATATCGGCTAGAGGTTCGTGCTCCTTTAGGAACATCGGATCACTGCCTGGTATCCGCTGGGGTGCCACGGGCGTCGCCACCGGTACCTATGGTTGCCAAACGCCGCATCTGGCACTATGCGTCGGCAGATTGGGACGGTATGCGGGATTACTTCGCATCTGTCCCTTGGAGGCAGCGCTGTTTCAGTGAGCTGGACCCGAACGCTAGCGCTACTGCTGTTGCTGATGAGATCATGTTAGGGATGGAGTACTATATCCCTCACTCCGATCTCATCAGTAGGGGTAGGCGTAACCTCTGGTTCAACCGCGATTGTGTCTTAGCTGTTGAAAACAGACAGTCGGCATACCGCGCTTGGATCAGGGGCCGAGCTTGCGGGGATCCCAACATTGACTCACTGAAAGCAGTCTATAACAACGCCACCAAGTCCTGCAAAAGGGCCTTCATCAGAGCGGATGCACAGCGCGTTGCACGAGTTGGCCAAGAACTTCTTACGCATCCTACGGGAAGCCGTAGCTACTGGCGTCTGGCCAAAGCCGTGCAATCCAACCTCTGTCAACCCTCGCTGCCCCCGTTGAGATGTTCTGACGGCTCGCTAGCTCACAAGCCGCAAGAGAAAGCCGATCTCTTGGTAAAACTCTTTGCTGCTCACTCCCGAATCGATGACTGCAACTTACAGCCACCAACACTCTCCCACTGTGGCCACACAATGCCCGATATTCGTATTAGGCAATGTGATGTACGTGCGGAGCTTCAGTCAATCGACGTCCGGAAAGCTAGTGGACCTGATGGCATTCCAGCGATAGTACTGAAAAACTGCGCAGCGGAGTTGTCTCCTGTCTTAACGCGGCTATACCGTCTTTCTCTCTCTTCTGGGTGTGTGCCGGAATCTTGGAGAGAGGCCTATGTGCAACCGGTCCCCAAAAAGGGAGACCGATCAGACCCAGCTAACTACCGCCCGATAGCTGTCACCTCAGTTCTTTGCAAGGTCATGGAACGGATCTTAAACCACCAGCTGATCCGATACCTAGAAGATCACTCATTAATTAATGATCGACAGTACGGGTTTCGGCCGAACCGGTCAACGGGTGATCTTCTAGCGTACTTAATGCATGTCTGGGGTGAAGCTATTGACAAACGTGGTGAGTCACTGGCAGTTAGCCTTGACATTGCCAAAGCGTTCGATCGGGTCTGGCACAAGGCTCTTCTCTCCAAGCTCCCGGCATACGGTCTGCCCGCTCAGCTCTGTAACTGGATCGCCGGCTTCCTGCATGAGCGAAGAATCCGTGTCCTCGCAGATGGATGCGCTTCGCGGTTCATGTCAGTGAATGCTGGTGTACCACAAGGCTCTGTTCTATCCCCCACACTCTTTCTTCTTCATATCAATGACATGATTCCGTTAGGAAACATTCATTGCTATGCAGATGACAGTACAGTGCATGGGGGATATTACGGTCGCCCAGGGGCTGGGCGCGCTGAAACCGAGAGAGAGAGAGAGAATCTTACCATTGAGCTCGACAGGGTGTTGAACCTCGTATCTGAATGGGGATCTAACAATCTTGTTGAGTTCAATGCTAAGAAAACACAGGTGTGCGCGTTTACAGCCAAAATGTCGCCGTTCCTTCCCCTTCCGTCTCTTCAGGGCACGACTCTTTCGGCACAGGGCTCCCTAAACTTGCTAGGTATGGAGATATGTTGCGATCTGAATTCCAGGAACTATATCGAAACCGTGATAAAAACAGCCTCACGGAAGCTCGGTGTCCTGAACAAGGTGCGTCGATTTTTCACGCCTGACCAATTATGCCTGCTGTATAAAACTCAGGTCCGGTCTTGCGTGGAATATTGCTCGCACTTGTGGGATGGCTCCGCCAAGTACCTACTCGATGCCCTGGACAGATTGCAGCGTCGTGCTGTCCGTATCGTTGGCGATGTAGAGGTCACCAACAACCTTGAGCCTCTGCAATTGCGTCGAGACATTGCGTCGCTTAGCGCCTTCTATCGGCTATATCACGGAGAGTGTTCTGAAGAGCTATTTGACCTTATCCCACCTTCCCCCTTCCTACTCAGGAGCACGCGTGCCGGTCTTCGGAGTCATCAATTCACTGTCTCCACCTCAACATCACGTACAAAGAAATTTAGTAGCTCTTTTCTTTGTCGAACTTCCAGAACTTGGAATTCTTTGCCAGCACATGTGTTCCCTCCTTCCTATAACATGGGGTCCTTCAAAAGAGGCGTGAAAAAGCACCTTTCGGGCCGGCAAGGTGGAGGCAGCTAGAGTAGTGTCTGAACTGCACTAGCTGTCTTCGCATATGGACTCTTCTTACTGCTTCACATCAGGTGGTGTTGAGTCATTTGTCGTGCTTAGTATAAAAAAAAAAAAAAAAAAAAAAAAAACTGTAAAATTAAAAATAATTGTCAAATATTTAATGTTCACTAAATAATTTCAGTCTTATGTCGCTCTCTACACTAGTAAAAAGTAAAAATAAGATTTTTTAATAACAAAATATCTGCTCAAATTATTGTAAGCATGAAACTTTTTCTTAAAGTAAATATTGACTAAAATGTGCTTATTTTTCATTCCTGATTTAATTTTTTACTTTTATCTTGTTTTTTTTTGTCTTTTTTAGTAACAATGTAATACCTAAATCTCTTTTCAAATGATATCCACTTACCTTGTTACCAAAATTTTTTCGTCTACAATGAGAAAAAAACGTCAGCCCACACTTCCATCTGCGCGGGCGCTTATCTCGGATCAGTTTCAAGTATAAAGTACTACGTACCCGCGCCTCCAAGAAAAAATGGCTCGAATTTCATCAACACTTACCTGGAAAGATAAAACGGATACTTTACCAGACGGAATTGAGAAAAAATAAATAAATACACAAATAAACAAGACGCGACGTAATAATAATAAAAACTGTTTAATAATAAGAAAAATGAATGTAACGTTTAACATTTCATTCCTTACTAGCTCGTGGGCGCGGCGTCTCTTCAACAATAGAAAACATATTGTGATTAGTTTGGAGTACTTCACAAAATAAATAATATAATTAAATATAAATACAATGCTGACTCAAAATCTCTAAATTAGAAGAACAGGTAAGTATATACCGGGTGCTACAGAATTTCGAAATAAAATTTGGGGTTGCGGGGGTTTGGGGTAGGTAGGTAGTATGTGCGCGGCTTGCGTGTGTAGGTATGTGTGTGGTAGCAGAACTGAAGTATGTCGTACGATAAGCAATAGCACGCATTTGTTGGGTTCCCGCGAGCAGGACAGTGTCTTTATTATTGCAATCTGAAAATAAAAGTGATCTAAAAGATGTCAAACTTTCAGTGGTAACTCTTGACAAGGAATACAACCACGGTCCTTAAATTTTATTTCGGACTTTCGGAACACACTGTATATCATGGGAATAATTGGCTCTAAGAAGTGCAAATTTTAAATCAAAAGGCGAAGAAGACGTTCATAACATTGTATTTTTGTATTCAAAAGAACAACAGCTAAGTACAATAGCTATTTAGAAACCTCATAATTAACATCCAAACAACAATTGCAGTTCCTCACATGTGGAAATTAAGAAAGGGTTGTCAAGACATTTCGAGTTGCTCATTTAGCGAATACATGACCATAACCTTATATCATAAATACTTATCAATTTAGTGAATCAGAAAACAACCTAAGATTTAAAATCAGCAACCAAAGAAAATTGTAAACTCAAAACACTGCTAATTGACAATTTAGTAGAGCTTAAATAATTTGTATGATTTTTTTGTTATTTGTAACTGTTGAGTATCTTATCGTCTTGGTGGTTACCTTACCAGTTATTTTACGACACAAGCCCACGCTACAAGGTGTCATGGACCAATTCCCAAAACGGTTTTATCTAAACTACGCGCTATACAAATTCTAACGCGACGAATCAATCTTTATCTCAAGCTACACCTTCGATGGACCATAATAAATAACTTAATTACTTTGATTGGGCCCCTGATCGGAACTAGACCACACTACACTTTTATGGGCGATTTTAGTCCCGCTTCGATAGGCAGATCGACTTTTATAAAGCTTATAAAGTTGCACGATGATTTTCTATGAATAACAAATACTAATATTAGAATAAATCACCAGTATGGATATAAAAATGCTAATAGCCATTCAAGCGATGGCAGGACACGACTGTCAGTTTTCTAGCCAGTTTAAGTCCGTCTACACATATAAATAACGTCAACAGTCGGCGAGGAAGAACAATCGATGAACCACGGGCCGCGTCACCGAGCACTCACCGCGCACACAAAAAAACACAAGGAACACTCCCTGGCACCACGCATAAATATATCAAATCGAAAACAATAGCGAGACATCGAGATATCGCATCACACACGGCTCACGGACATATTTCAAAAACTCCAGATAAAAAGTGGAAAAAAACATCGAAAAACCAACATCGAAAAAAATACGTGATGGGCATTAATTAAAACGGACCCACGACCAGGAATCCAGAAAAACAAAGAAGCTAAACAAACCTTCGCAGTGGGAGCCCCCGCAATGATCATCATCTCACATTTTTAATCATCGGATATAAAATTACCGTTGTCAATGCAAAGTTCACCTTAAATTAGGGGATTAGAGACCGGAGTGGAGTATTGGGTTCGATAAAGAGCTGTTGAAAATTATTTTTTGGTTGGATTGTCACCGTTGTTTTAATGGTATTACGCATTGAAGAAGGGTTATCTCTGGGGCCCGATCGGCGCGCAGGTAGACGACCAAGATTGATTGGACAACGCTCGACATTTTTATGCCTGCGCTCTCGGATGTCGTCGACTCCGCTGCGGAGGTATAGTTTATTAAATTAGTGGTATCGATCAGACAAAGGGCGTTATTAACGGGAAGATACCGGCCAATGTGGGACGCCATTGCTCACCACTCCGGTGATTACTTAACATAACACAAGCTTAATTCGTGCGGACACTGTTGATGTTCAGAAATTTAAACACATCATGGCAATGACATTTGCAAATGGGACTACGTGGTTATTTCCAGATTTTGTTTTAAGATACAAAAAGGTAAGAATAAAAAAGCAAAATGAATGTCGTACTTTTATAATGGACTTTTTTTATGCAAAATAAACTTACGTAAAAGTCCGATTGGGGGAACATTAAACGACGCCGTGGGTCTTTAACAAGCAGAAACTAAATTTGTTTATAGCGAAGTCACATATAGAGCTAACAAAAGGATTGTAGAACAAATAATGGTCACGATGGTATCGATGCGCGGGCGCAGGGTGCGGACAATGCGTGTCAACACGCGACAGCAGGCGGGTTTATGACAGACAGACGCAACAAAGGAACAGGGGCGCTTAGTGGTTGTTGATCGCTAGAGCCAAGAGGCTATTCATCAAATAGACGCTTTTAATAGATTGTCCTTTTTATTGAGTTCTATAAAGTTACACTAAAAGAGCGACAACAGTATGAATATATTTTTTGTCCTTAAGATGTTTTTTATTATTGTTGAGGGGGTTTACGCCGCACAGCTTTTTATACCTACAAACTATAAATACGAAAATTTTGTAAATATACGAACCGAAAGCCTTATTGCTTTACATGCATAATCAAGTCAGTCTAGCCTAATTAGTTATAACTTATAACTAAGAGGATTTTTCGAAAAGTCTAATAATAATTGAGTAAGATAATTTCTTAACTTTTCATACTAAGCAAAAATCGCCAATAAATTCTTTATTCACATTCAAATGTTTGAGTTTATGCGTTCATAACGCCTACTTACTACTAAATTTACGCCTAGCCTACTTATACTTATATTATACAATTTTTCCATTGTTTTCTTACTTTAATTGTAATTGTTATAATAAAGTAGGCGTTATAAACGCACAAAATCAAACATATTAATGTGACTAAAATGGCTTTCTCATCTTTACTGAAAGTTTAAAAATGTTTGTAAAAGTATTCTTTCCGATCACTATAGGTGTTAACTTCAATGAGTGGTGAGATAAACGTTGCTATTAAAAACTTTGAAGAAATTGGTATGTTACACCTAGTGCTCCGGTGGCGTAGCGGTTATCGCATCTGGCCGGACATCAGGCGAGAGACGCGGGTCGTGAGACGCGGGTTCGTATCCCGTCTTGAGCATACAATTTTTTCAACGTTTTCTTTCCTTATTTGTAATTCTTACAAAAAAAAATTTGTTGTCGAAAAATCCTCTTATAACTAATTAGTAATTAGATCAGCCTGACATGCTTATGTTTTGATAGAATAGGTTTGTTCGTTTCCAATTTATTCGACTTAGGGCTGATTTTTCAATCCCCAGATAAGATTTATCCAGAGAATAACTTTGACAAGTTGACATTTAATCTATAGAAAATCTGTCAAAATGTGAAAATTATTCTCTAGATAAAAATTATCTGAGCATTGAAAAATCAGCCCTTAAAAGTTTGTATGACGAGCCGCGCAGTGTAAACCCCTAAAGGTTTTCAACAAAAGGTTCTTCTAGATGTTTTAGGACTCTTAGTTAGTTTTGAGAGCCTTGCACCAACAACTGGCGTTTGCCTAGAATCTTCTACACCATCTACACTATGCTAATACAAGCAAAAATATTACTAGGCTTTATCTAACGCTTTTATTTTTATTCCGCTGCAATAAAACGCAATACTTATGTTTCATTAGAATTATAACTATCTATTGACATATACATATCGCAAGTTATACGAGCAATGACAGTATAACCAAAAGCGCAGATACAATGAACATAGTTATTATTTAGACAAAATAATTGAAAAAATAAAAAATAAAATAACAATAAAACTATATTAAGAGAACTGATACAATACTCACAAAATATTATAGTATTCAACAAAAAATTAAACTTCACAAACAAATCTAAGATTTCACGATAGATGATCTTTTGGGGATTATCCAACAATGAGATATTACATTACTGGCATTTGTGTTAAAAAAAAATCTTAAGACGCAGCGGACACAAAGCGAAGAGAGATTTAGTCGGAAAAGGGCCCTCCTCGGATCACCTTTGTTTCTATGCCCTTTTAAGTCTGAAGAGTTGGCGGAGGTGATGTTTGTATGACAGCGATTTGAAAAATGAAAAATGTTTATTTTAAATTATGATTTATGCATAAATAAAACATACAAATGCATTTGATTACGTATTGGTTGTCGCACTAGGCAAGCCGGCATCGTGAGGGCCTCATAATGACAGCCGACGTGCAACGCAAATCAGTAACAGAAACCAGTATCTAGCTCGACGACGAGCAGGCATTGATTTTGACGTTTGATCACAACTGCGCGAAAGCTAACGATCGCCTGGCTGTGTATGTTCGTCGCTAATTTAGAGATATGAGATGAAGTACAATCGATATTTTAAGATGCATTTCTTCTTATGTCTACTGCATCATGATGAATTCATTTAACTTTTGATTGACTTTAAAATATGCAACTTTTTAGTTTTGCTTCACACCATGCTCGTCGTCGAAACGTTACTGTCGCCAACGGTTGTAAAATAAAAGTTAAAAGGTTTTACAAAGCTGCCACAACTCAAGGCTGCTAACTTTAAAGAATCGAGCTAACTGTTAAATTTAAAGAATCTGACCTAATAACTATTTTATAAGAATAGCAAATAATACGACATGCCGGACCTAAACACGTCGGCAGTTTTTTTTCATTCAACAAGGACGACTGAATTGCATTTTGCACCCGTGATCGTAGCATATGGACGCTTGTAATTATGCTATTACGAAGTCAATAGGCGTTTACAGATAGCTACGGCGGAGACAGAGAGTAATAAAGATTCTTACCTATATTGTTTATTAAAAAACAAACTGATTTTTGAAAAAAAAAATCTATTCATATTTGGGCTTTAGTAAAATACTTATTAACTCTAATATTTATCAACTCTAACATAATTGAAAGCAAGAAAAGCAATAATAGGAAAATTGAGGACACATCCTTAATAACACGCTGTTTATTCACATTCCCCCGCTAATACAAGAGCCACAGCCTTACCCAGTTAAGGCTTTTCACTGGCAATGGCGGCGCGTCTTTGTGAGCACTGAAGGAGCGTGTGATTGTATTGCGCAGTAATGGGCATTTTTTGCGCGTGCGATAAAAAGGCGGCGCTGCCGTACACTGTAGCATGCATCATCACAATGCGCATATACTGGTAAGCATAAACACTAAAAACTGCTTTGTCTGTTATCTATAGCGCGAGATTTTTAAAACAAGCAATAGCTGAGTTGCAGAAAGCAGCTTTTATCATTCTAGAAACTTCAATTTAATTAAAGTATTTTTGATTTATTTTTCTATTCCTTTCTAAACTTCTGAACCCCTGGTGTAAGTTTCAATAAAATCAAAAAATTCGATCGTGGTTACGACCAGCTAGCTAGAGCTAGCTATCAAATACATACATAAAATAAACACAACAGAGGCGCTGTTGTCGTTTCGTTACAATTTGACAGCTGAACGCAACCACGTTCGAAACGGTTTGATTTGATTACAGGAGTGCTGTGTCTGAATCGCTCGCTTTGAATCAAAGCCGTAGAACTCAGTGCCGATGGGAGGGTGAAAGCAAAATTATTGCCATAGCTGACTATTATACTCTGATTAGACTGTCTCTCAAGTCTGATCAAACTTTGCCTCCTAAAATCAGTATTTTTCCAGACCATATTATTATTGTGTATGGCAATTTCAAATTACAAACTAAACTATTCGTGTAATCTAATCAGGTGTAAGGAGTCGTAATGGTGTAGTTCATTTGCGCGTGAAATATCGGCGATGGGCGATAAGTGACGGAGACAAAGGTCGGCCGGACAAAGCGAGCTAATCAAGATATCAGAACGGTGAGCACAAGTTACAGGAGGTAGCGGTCGATGTAACGTGTGTGAAACAGAATGTGTAAGTGACGACTAAATGACGACAAAAGAGGTCGAGCATGGCTGAAATACGAGGTGAAATACTATATAAAAATAAGTTATAATTGGGATGTTGCCTAAGTTTGAATATGGCGCTATTTTTCACAAATTCGAAAAATATACGCTACTGTTACCCATAAAAACAAATCAAACTTAAAAGATATGGAATATTTTTCTAGTTGTACTGTTTAGAAAATTAAAAAATAGTCATATTTTTGTGACATTGATTGCTGACATCAATTAAAACAACTATTATTATGCCAACTATTAATAAAAACATACTTAATACATAGTTATTATCAATTTTGTCAGTATGGCCAGACATTTCTAAGTAATATGGGAACATGTGACGTCACCTGTTCCGTAGATTTTCTATGGAGCGTTTTTGGACGGTGCGCCGCAACACATCAAACATATCACTATATCTGTGAAACTACTGATCTAAGACATACTATTTCTTTAGAAATATTTCGTTATGAGTTATAGACTTCTTATTTATGAAATAAAAAAAGGTGTCAACTACCCTATTTTGAAAATGGAACTCTTTGCCCATATTATGGAGAATGCATTACATTTACTTGTTATTTGTTTTACGATTTAGCGGCAAATTGAAAATTGTCTGAGTCACGTCAGCATGAAGAAAACGCGGGGAAATTTTCGTGCAATGATTTTTTGTGAAGTTATTTAAGTCAACAAGAAAGTTATGATAGACTTCGGTTGGCCCTTCATGATGATGCCCCATCTTACATCTCAAGCCACTGTTTACAACGGGTTTAATGAATTTGTGACTGTGTGAGTGACGACTTCAAAGACGACGGTCGGAGCATATCTTAGATACTCGTATCATCTCGTATCATATTTTGTTTTAATAAAGATGTTTGAACTCAATTCTTAATTCAACTCACTGTTCCTAATTTAAGTGAAAAGCTTTTATTTATACTACTAGACGACAAACAAGGTGGTCAGTGGTTACCGCTGCCTATAGTCACCTGCAATAACAAGGAAAAATCACTTAGTATTGCACTTGGCTGCGTTGTAGTCCTAAGGCTTAAGATGAAATGCTTTCCATGTCTAGTAAGTACTTATAAACAATCAAGAAAACAAAATCAAAAAGATTGAATGATAGGACACAAGTACACTCACAGTTGTATGTCTAATAATTAATTTTAGCTCGCTTGATTGTTTGCAATGCCCTTGCAGGACGTTACAATTGTGCTACATTTTAATTTATAACACCTATTACTGTGCTGTAAAACGCAGTTAAGTTTTTTTAAATTAATTAATTATATGAGTAACTATATAGTGAAAAACAGTAAAAAAAGACGCGATGCAATAGTAATATTCATTCAAGTAACAAATTTTGACACTACTTATTTACTCGTAGTAAATATTATGGTTAATTATATTTCATTCAAATACTTTTTAAACATGTAAGTTCATATCATGTAGAAATGCCTCATAAATTACCCTTATTATTAAAAATTCAATTGTTAAGAAAGATTGACTTTTGTACCAGCACATATATTACAAAAAAAACAATAATTTTGCACATTATCGCTAGTGACTTGCGCCAAATGTTTCAGCGATTAATTCAGTTCGCCTAGAAATAGCAAGCAATAGGATGTAGCGTACCGTTAATTGGTAACAGCCCATACGGACAGCAGATAATGAAGACAACGCATTAGTTACGTATTTACAAAATAAAGCGGCCCAGCGGCCATGGTGTACGTAAGGGCGTTAGCAGGCAGTTTTTATTGCTATAGTTGCAAATCAATATTATTTACCCGCGCTGAATCTGTGAAGTGGATAACAGAAGCTGTGCAATATCAGATACAATAAATATGTGGGATCGCCGGAGGGCTGGTAAGGTTGTAATGTCACAAACCGATGCCTTGTTTGCATTTGGATGTACCAGGCTGCCAGCAGATATTGGATACCTCACTAATATTACCTATTATAAACTGTGCAATATCAGATACAATAAATATTATGTGTAATCGCCAGAGGGCTAGTAAGGATGAAATGTCTCACATACCGATGCCTTGTTTGCATTTGGATTTACCAGGCTGCCAGCAGATATTGGATACTTCACTAATATTACCCTTTTTATTATGAACTGTGTAATATCAGATACAATGATACAATAAATATGTGGGATCTCCGGAGGGCTGGTAAGGTTGTACTGTCACAAACCGATGCCTTGTTTGCATTTGGATTTACCAGGCTAACAGCAGCTATTGGATACTTCACTAATATTACCTATTATGTAAGAAGACCTGTTTCTTTATTGATTACCTTAGCAATTGAATCATAGCTTGGAAATTAAACACCAGAGAACATGTTCAAATCAACGGTGCATGAATACATTTGTGTACAGTTAATAATAAAAAAAATGTTCTTCGAGCTCATGATCGACTGAGACCAAACATAACAATAAGTATTTTGAAAGTAATTAATTTACAGAGATCAAGATACAATACTATGTCTTCTAGGTACTTTTAACTCTTACAGCTTAACGCTAGTGACTTAGCCTATTCTCTGAGCGTTTAGTAGTATGCGCCGACGCAGCGGATTAGTGCAGCGCGGCGGAGCGCACGCGCGCACCAGACCTGACGTAATGCGCGCGGCGCCGGCCATCGGCAACAACGGGCATTTTTTAAAGACATTGGTTCCTAAATTCAGATAAGAATCCGTAACTATTTCTTTTCTGAATGTAACATATTTATATTAAGGTTAATGAAGTGTGGCAACACCTCTTCCATCTTTGGCTCTCGCACTGAATAAATGTCGTCTGAGTATAATAAGGAATTTCAATGAACCACCTCGCCCCAAGATACATTAAAAAACAATACATGGTGTCAGAAGTGCTGAAGGGCTTCGCAAGATATAAAAAGGTATGTCTGATTCTAAAAATAACCTTTTTGTCACGCAAATAAAACCACTATCAGTAGAACATGGCGGAAACGTGTCAGAAAAATGGCGTTCATGGAAGCAGCGTTATGAAATATTTTGCGATGCAAATGACGTTAGCAAATATTCAGAGTCCAAACAAATAGCCATATTATTAAATGCCATAGGCGACGAAGGCATAAAAATATTTAATAGTTTTGCTGTCGATAGAACAAATATTACATACAGAGAAGTCGTGCAAAAATTTGATGATAAATTCAATCCATGTGGCAATGTAACTGTGGAAAGATACAATTTTTTCACGCGTCTACAAAAGTCTGACGAACCATTAGATGATTATATTACCGTACTCAATAATTTATCTACCACGTGTGAATTCGGAAACTTAGGTCAGGAATTGATCAAAGATATGTTTGTAATTGGCATTAGAAATAATAAAATCAAAGAAAGGCTACTTCAAGAAGAACAGCTAACTATTGAAAACGCAATAAAAATAGCTAAAAACTTAGAATTATCTCAGGAGCGATCATCAAAAATTCTATTGAATACAAATGGAAACAATGAAAATGCAATTCAAGTTCAAGGTTTATACAATAATACTAACAGAAGAAGATGGATAACAAGGAATAAAGAAAATAACTCGAGAACTCATTCTAAATCACCAGTCAATAAGAAAATATGTGGAAGGTGTGGTCAAGTTCATCGTTTCAAGTGTCCGGCACAAGGAAAGACTTGTTCATTATGCAAAAAGAAGAATCATTTCTCAGGTCAATGTTTTTTCAGGTCTAAAACTAATAAAGATTATAATAAATTTCATAAAAATGTAAGTACAATACAAGAAAATTCAGAAACATTACAGGTAGAAAATCACTTTGTTGTTAGTTCCATTATAAGTGAAAATAAATCTCTGACAGACTGGCAAATAAATGTAAAATGCAATGGTATAAAGATTACATGTAAAATAGACACAGGTGCTGACACAAATGTTATATCAAAACAGACATTTGACAAAATAAAAACTGGTTTTCATAAAAATATCCCTATTTGCAGAACAAATAACAAAATTTTTTCATTTTCAGGACAATTAGTACCAAATTTAGGTAGCTGTCAACTAAAATGTGAATTTGAGAATGGATTACCGTCAACATTGTATTTTATTGTTGTTGAATGTGACTGTCTAACAATAATTGGTGGAAAAACATGTGAAAAAATAGGTATTGTGAAAAGAATATTCCAAATTCAAGAAAATAAAAATGTAAGTTTAAGGTCAGTACAAAACATTGTATATAAATATTCTAATACATTTGAAGGTCTAGGTTGTCTCCCATATAAAGCACATTTGGATACTGATGAGAATATTAAACCAAAAATCTGTCCAGTACGCAGAATACCATATTCATTAGAAAACCGTCTTAAAATTGAATTAGAAAATATGGAAAAACTAGGTGTTATTGAAAAAGTCTCAAAGCCTACAAAATGGGTTAATTCAATTGTTATAGTACAAAAGCCTAATGGTCAACTAAGAATTTGTTTAGATCCTAGAAATTTAAACGAAGCTATTAGACGACCTCACTATCCTTATCCTACATTTGATGATCTACGATCAAAAGTTGCAGGTGCTTCAATTTTTTCAAAGTTAGATGCTTGTTCAGGGTATTGGACTATAGGTTTAGACGAAGAAAGTAGTGACCTATGTACATTTAATACACCTTATGGCAGGTATAAATTTCGTAGACTCCCTTACGGTATCAACTCAAGTGGTGAAATTTTTCACAGAACTATGAATGAATTGTTTGGCGACCTGGAAGGTATAATTACTTTTGTCGATGACATACTGGTATATGGTTGTAATGAAAAACAACATAATGAAAGACTGGAATCGTTATTCAAACGTGCTATAGAAGTCAATTTAAAATTTAACAAAACCAAATGTCAATTTGGTATGTCAGAAATTCGATATGTTGGTCATATTTTCAACAAAACAGGTGTGTCACCTGATCAGTCAAAAATAGAGGCAATTTCTAAAATGCCCAGTCCAACCAATGTCAAGGAACTCCAAAGATTTCTTGGTATGGTTAATTACTTAAGTTCATATATTCCAAATTTGGCAGAGGAAACAACTATATTGAGAGAACTTCTTAAAAAACAAAATTGTTGGCAATGGATTGAACAACATGAATTACAATACAATAAATTAAAATCACTAATTTGTCAATCTCCTATTTTAGTTCATTATGATATTAAAAAACCAATTCGCTTATCAGTTGACGCATCTAAGCATGCAGTTGGTGCTGTCATTATGCATGGTAAAAATCCCATAGCATATGCATCTAAATCCTTAAATAAAAGCCAACAAAACTATGCACAGATTGAAAAAGAACTCTATGCTATTGTGTTTGGTTGTAAAAAATTTCATCAGTATGTGTATGGAAAGCCTATTAATGTAGAAACTGATCATCAACCATTAGTAACATTATTCAAAAAACCTTTATCAGAAGTACCTACTAGATTACAGAGAATGATGATAGCGTTGCAAGCATATCATCTCATAGTTTCTTACACTAAAGGATCAGAAATGTTCATTTCAGACACTTTGTCTCGTTCTCCTATAGTTGACAAACAGAATAATCATAATTCAGAACTTATCTCTTTAGACGAAATAGAAAAGGATATAGAAATTCATGTAAATCTTTTAACATCTAACTTAGCTATTACTAAGGAGAAATTACAAAAAATTTTACATCATACTGAACAGGACATAACCTCTCAGAAATTGATAGAATACTTCACTAAGGGATGGCCTAAATGTAAAAATAAATGTGATACTTTATTATTACCTTATTGGAATATTAAGGAAGAAATTCATGTCATAAATAACCTAATTTTCAAAAATAATTCTGTATTAGTACCAAAATCTATGAGATCTGAAATACTTTGTATTTTGCATGAAGGACATTTAGGTATAGATAAAACAAAAAACTTAGCTAGAGGAATAGTTTATTGGCCTAACATGAATCAGGATATAGAAAATAAAGTTAGACAATGTGAATCATGTGCTATTTATTCAGCAAACAAGACAAAAGAACCTTTACTATCTCATGAATTACCTATATTTCCATGGCAGAAATTAGCAACAGACTTATTTGAATATAAAGGTAGAAAATATTTACTGGTTGTGGATTCTTACTCTAATTACATAGAAATTGCAAGTCTAACTAGAGATAGCAGAAGTTCAACAGTCATTACACATTTAAAATCAATTTTTGCTAGACATGGAATTCCCTTACAGTTAATGAGTGATGGAGGACCTCCTTATAATTCATTAGAATTCAAAAAGTTTCTTAGTGAATGGGATATAGAACACATAATTTCAAGTCCCCATTATCCTCAGTCCAATGGATTAGCTGAAATATCTGTAAGAATAATAAAAAACATATTTAGAAAATGTGAAGAAGCAGGAACAGATCCTTTCATAGGATTATTGCAATATAGGACTACATCCCGTGGTAACCTAAGTTCCCCTTCTCAGTTACTTATGTCAAGACAGCTTAGAACTAAATTACCTAATAAAATTAGTAATTTACAACCTAAAGTTATTAAATATTCTGAAAATTTAGCAAACAAAAGGAAAAATTTACAAAAGTCTAAAATGTACTATGATAAAAAATGCAAACAATATACTAAATTTAGGGTAAATGATAATGTATTATTTAAGAAAAACCCACAAGATATAATATGGACTAAAGGCTTTATAATCTCTACTACAAATTTTCCCAGATCTTTTATGATCAAAGATTGCAATGAATCTACTTATAGAAGAAACACTAGACACATTAGAAAACTATTTAATAGTGATCAGTCAGGAAAAAAGTATAAGTCAAACTCTGAAAAGAAAGTAAAATTCTATTTAAAGCCTAATCAATGTAGTTATAGTCAACAGGTCAAGTCAAATAATCACTTATTGAAACAAAGTCAAACTGCAAAACAGTCACAACAAGTAAAGTCAAAGTTAAACTATAATAAGTCTAATTCCTTACCAAACAGGGAGGATAATAACTATTGTACATTCGTTTGTGTATATGAAAATGAAACAATGTCAAAGCCGAGTCCAAGTCAAATAAGTTCAAATCAAAATGATTCTGAGTCATATCAGTCAATTGAATCTCAACAAAGTTGTTTAAATGAAACAATTAAGTCTCCTGAATTCATTAATTTAAATGATTGTCAAACATCAGATGAAAGTATACATGAGTATTGTGAATATGAAGATCAATTGTCACCATTAAATTGTGGTCAATCCAGTCCAGTTAATTCAAATGTAACAAATAGCAAAATGAACTTACCTGAAATTGTAATTTCACCAACAAGTGAAAATATTAATTCTGATAATTCTGAAATTCAAATGTCTGAAAGAAAATATAGTTCTAAAGGTCGATTGTTAAAGAAAACACAAAAATTTGATTTGTAAACATAGTTTATTATAACAAAATAAAATGTATAAAAATATTATTATTCAGTTTAGATTTAACAGATGTTTCTTATTGTAATAACTTGTACTTTTGGTAAATATTGTTTATAAACATTTATATTATTAATACTTGTTCAAAAACAACATTGTAAACACTAATAAAAAATTTCTTAAGATTATAAATTTTAAGGTTATTGTAAATGTCATCTGTCAATGTCAGTTGTCAAATAGTTTTATTCTTTTTTTTTTTTTAAAAAAAAGGGCATGTAACATATTTATATTAAGGTTAATGAAGTGTGGCAACACCTCTTCCATCTTTGGCTCTCGCACTGAATAAATGTCGTCTGAGTATAATAAGGAATTTCAATGAACCACCTCGCCCCAAGATACATTAAAAAACAATACACTGAAGGTGTTTAAATTAGAAAGTGTGCTTGCGTTAGTTTTCACGTGAATGCAGACAGACAGCCCTGTCCATCTCTGCTGTATTTGCTTTGATTGAAAATCCCATAGATCAAAATAGTGGGTATCAAAATGGAGATTCATTTGGACTCAATTTACAATTTTTTTCTATCAACTCTTAAGAAGTCTGCCTGAATCCGGGGGGGATTTAAAATTTACAGGGATATCTTAGCGATATGTTTCCATTTTGAAAGGGTTAAATATAAAATACGCTTTATTTATTATGCATACCTGCCTGTACACTTTAATTAATAACATTTATTGCTGCAGAATGTTGTAGGGCTACTTTCCACAAAATTTCTTTGGATTTCTTCAGGTTAATTTGCTGTGTATGTATGTACTTATACCTTTTTCTGTGAACTAGGGTATTTTAACTGTTTGATTGAAATCGTACATAGTTTCGGTAAGTATGTAGGTCGGGCTTATTAAATCATTTACAGTCACGTAAGCCCATTTCATAATAATTATAATTGCCTACATCAAATATTACTTTTCTTTAATGGCTGTGCATTATGCTATAAGTAAGTATTAATCATTGAGTAGATAGTCTGATGTGAGCCTATAGCAATAGCCTTCTTCCGTGGTCATAAAATGTTCTATCTTAATTTATGCGCCATTAACCGGTCTATAAAAATTGTGATCAACATTTTATTTCTTCAATACGTTAGATAGTTTTATTAGGTAAAAATGAAATATTGCCTTAAAAGTTTTTATTTTATTTAATACCCTAAATCTAATTAGATGTAGCGGAATTTAACGATGAAACTACTCTCGCGGTTAATAAAGACATTAAAGAAAAATAAATTAAATGTTACTTTTGAAAATAGGAAACATTAACCTATGAAAGATAATTTACAGACGTACCTATTATTCACGTCAAAAAAGAATTGAAATCCTATTTAGGTGCGAGTGAACCTTAGATTAAAGTAACTATGGATTAGAACCAAAATTGTTGCATACCTATTTAAGTCATACAGAAAAAAAAGAGTAAAAATCACAATGAAACATGTACGGAGTGATTATGAAAACCACATAATACCTAACAAACCTAATCACTGATTTAGACATCGATATAAAGTATCGGTTAACACGTCTGACCAATAAAACAACCTTACGTTACGAGTTTTTGTGAAAACCAACTGGGAGTAGGTATGTGACAGTGTTAAGAATTAGGATTGAGATTATAGAGGTAAGGCGACAGCGATATGCTCGGAAAAGTCAAAAAGAAGACATGCAGTCGGCAGATTTCAGATCGTAGACAAAAATGTACTGAATGACACGGTTTCCTTTAATTATTACAAAATTTACAAAACTCTTTTGTCTTATTGCAAAAAAACAACAAATATAATCGCATAGCCATCATAACGCTGTTAAAAAGTTGAATCTTATGTCATACTGACGTTTATTCAATTTGTCCTTCAGTGTTTCGACCGTCAGTATTTTTGTTATTGTGGATTTTCATAATTTTTTCATGCTGGCTGTTAAGAAATAAAACGACAATATTCAAACAAAATAGTATTTTGACCTTGACATTTTGTTTTCTTTAAAATAGCTGCCTCTGTGACATTTTTCAGCAAAACCTGATATTTTTTGCCACTTTAACCGGTCAAGTTTTATGGAGATGAAAAGATAAGATAGTATTAGGTATTTATCCGAGTAGGTCACCTATCGGACTCTTACAACGACGATGAGTTTTCAGATACGTTTACAACTCAACAGCATCGGTTGTCTCGTCAAACAGCCCGTCTATTTTTTTTATTTGTTTCCTCAGTTTTCTTTACATAATTGACGCATGCTGTCCATTTCTCCCTACCGATTTAACATTTTTCAGTCTAGATACGATTATAAGTACTTAGGTAATTACATATTTTGTCCCATTTAAAAAAAAATATATAAGATAATCTTGAGATAAAAAAAATACTCTCATAAATCTCCTAATTAAAGTAATAATTTACATGTCCATACTTTAAAATGGAAATTACAATACAATACAAGCAATAATATCATATCAATTCGCTCATTTGAACTCACAACACTTGATACTATGGTTATGATCAAATAAAAAATAAAAAGCTTGACAGCCAATATTATTTTTCTTTATTTCAAGTATGTTGCAGCAAAGCGGCTTTAAAAAAAAGCAATGTGTATGTCGTTGGACTAGTGGATTTTAAAAAGTTTACGAGATTTTCGTAACTTTGGTGTTTGTTTACATCTTGAACCTAAAAGAAAAAAAAGACTTTATTAGAGTCGGTAAATTAGCATAAATTAGATATTTATTACATTGATATTCACATTTAATCTTATTTTGTCAAGCAATGATAAATTAGAACTAATAATAATAACTTGTGATGCCTATTAAAACATAGCTACATTTATCGGTATTAACTTACTTATTTGAATTAGACTATTCTATTTTAAATTAAAATTAGTTGATAATGTTTGTGCCACCTTTGTTCCTATCATCGATAATTTTTGTCGTTTTCCATTTCAATACAAAATTTTAGTGGCCGACTACTAATAAATTTTTTTCATAGATATCCCTATTTTAACTCTGAAAATTATTATTAGGAAAGAAAGAAAGAAATACATTTATTCAACGCCACACTAAGTAGGTTTAGACATTAATCATATTTTTATGTAACTAAATTACAACTAGGTGACGTTGAAAGGACCCCACTCAGCATAATGTCGAGGCACTGGTTGGAGCCTCGACGCTGGTCTTCCGTGGGTACCAGGATAAGTTGTCTGGATGCAAAAGGTGCAACGTCACTGTGTGCGCCAACGCCCATTATACATATTATTATAGCATAACTAGTCATAAATATCTATGAAAAACTAAAAATTTGGTATACCTAACTACTCCTATTATTATTCTATCAAAATAAGTGTATGTCAACATTTTAAGTACATAGATCCGAACTTAATCATATTCGCCCATTGAGTATATAAATAAAATAAAATAATAACATAGCTATTTTGCTTTCTGTATGTTCAAGATATATTCTTTAAATTTACGTTTAAATGTTCCAATATTACTAATATTTCTAAAAGGTGGAGGATATTTCTGTAAGGTGGTCTAATTTCTATTAGGACCTGTAAATAAATAATCCAAAACAAGAATAAGACGTGTAAAATTTTATTAAAGTTGAAATTTATGACTGAAGTATTACCAAACATAATTTATTAGTTTACTATCTACTCACAAACAATTCGTAAAACAAGCTCTATGAGAAACACGTTTATTTAGTAGCAAAGCCAAACTGTTTACTGATGCTTTAGCAAAAATGGAATAGAGGACAAAACTGAGGTAGCTGTCGAATAAAATACAATATTTATTTCCTAGTGCGAACCGTTGGAGTTCCTTGCAGTATTCAATTACAGCGTCTAGAATGCAAAATACCGTACCGTACGGCTCACATAAAAACTTTATCTATTTACATTACAACCCCGATTAAACTGTTCATAAAAGCTGAGAAGCGATTAAATGAGAAATTTATTGAGGTCCGCTAATTAACCAACTCGATAATTATGTTTACATGCGATTTTACGTTTCAAGTAATCCAACAATCGTACATAGCGTGGCACCGTTTAAATTCTTTTAAAACGATGTACGACTATAAATTCAGCGTGCTGACTAATAAATAATAACGATTCTTAGCTCTAATTAAAAGCATGTTCTAAAAGGATCGTATCTTGTAATGCTCTCGCACGGTGCACCCCGTTGTGATTTTAACATTCAACTAGCAAAGCATGTATCAATAGGTAAACTGGACACAAAGTGAAAGTGATTACTTTTGATAGCCCTTATTATAAGTCTTGTTGCTTCCGCAATAAGAGTCATGGAAGGTGAAAATTGATTACTATTTTTTCTGTTGATTGTACCTACAAATCGATAAAACTCGAGAGTTACGGTCGGTAAAACCATCGACAAATTTTATGTGACAACACTACAAAGCCGCAGGGCGTCGAGGCCACGCCCACATCGCGTGCGTAGCTGACTAATGATCGTGTGTCCCTCTCGCACGCTGGAGTGTTCACCGGGAGAGTTTAATTACTCAATGCGGCGTTAATCGTAAATTAGACGTAATTTATAACTGGGAAGCCAACACCAAAATTGTGAGTCGTCAAAATTAAATATTTTTTAACGATTCTAATAGCTCTAACCTTGTTGGTTTCGACAAGAGCAATTAAATTAGTGGAAAATAAAAGTCTTCACTTCACAAAAGATAGATGAATAAAATGGCAGCGTATAACTAAATACAAAGATAAAAATTGATTTCTATCTATGCTCATTAAAACTTTTATTGGGTAGGAACTAGGTACTACCTACCTGCATATTAAAAGAGTGATACGGATTAAGATTAAATTATTGTAAAAAAAAATGTAAACCGTTAAGAACAGTTTTGTGACAATTACAGCCTGAAAAATGACCCAGCTGCTTCCCTTACGTTGACATTTAATTGATTACTTATAATACGTAATTATTTTATATCAAATTAATAATAGATGTTGATAGGTTATTATAATGTAAAGTTTACAGTAATAGCTAACTTTTCAGTTTATTACAGTTTAATATTTTTCATTTTAGCTAAACTCAGTTTAATTGCACATAAAAATGACCTTTCTATTTTGTTAAAAAAATATTTAAAAATCAGAGAGATTATATCAGAATAACAAAATCTATTTGTATAGAGTTTAATTAGTACCTACTATCAAGATTAAATCATCAATTTGTCAAAGGAACAAAAGAAATCACTACAAACACACTTTAATTGTAGCCACATAAGGCAGTGTGAGTACTTGAAATGTTCGTATACAGAAATATATCCTTACAAATAACCTAATATAATACGGGACATTTCTTACAAATTACAGGGTTTTAAGAAACCAAAGCATCTGTCACGATGGGATTTGTACAACATTATGTAGTTTTTTTTAAGGCGATGACAGCTGGTCACATTAAATCATCGAGTGCAGCACTAATCCCGGGATTACGGGATACTTAACGGATCCTGGCGACGCGACGATTTGTGGTTATAGGGTCGGGGTTAAGATACTGGATTGGGATGATGTATGTTTACGGGAAATTAGTGATCTGTCGCCGTGTTCGTAATCCATGCTAATATTAGAAGAATTATTGCAAATGTCACTTTATGTTTTTACTGTTATATCAAAAGCGAGGTACACTACGGTCGTGGTTACTTTTGCTGATAGTGAAGACGATACTAGGACAGCAGGAGGTGCTTCTCTAGGTAATCAACTTCTCATGTAGGTGACTACATCAGAAGTTGTATCTACTATCGAGCAAATATAATCCTGACCCATGTTAGAAACTTATCAAAGTAAAGGCAATGACACATTTGCTGTTATTGTCAAATCAATAAAAGTCAATTTGAATAACACAAGGCTCTGCGGTGGGTCAGGATCAGGATTTCATTCGCTCGTAGACACACTTTAGTACCTACCATGTCACACTTAATAATGTTTTTATACATATACTTCTGAGTTCTACTATACCTTGCCACCATCAAATTTAAAGCGCCAGACTAGGGATGCATTCCAGCTCTACCTTGCAGAAGGTAGTGAATATACAAGAAGCTATGGTAGGTAACTGCTTGTCATCAGGCAGTCAGCGCCACCTTTGTTTCGTGAATAAATACCTACTATAACATGTCTCAAACTGCTACTAAGCATTTTGAACCAAAAGTTACAACAGTTCTAACACAATGAAAATCTTGTTTCACGGCTGATAAAGCCCGTGACGCGGGCGCGGTTGCCGCGAGGCGCGTCCGATGCGGGCACGTGGCGGGCACGATCCGACGCGATGACTGTAGTAATCGGGTGACTGGACCAGTCAGCGCAACTAAATGTAATTACGATTACCTACGAATAGCATAATAGACCAAAAAAGCTTTAAAGATGTGATATAAACTTTAGTGAAGGCTCATGAGAGCCTAGTAGAATATGGCCAAACATTAAGCATAACACGCCAGTTATAAAATAACTCATATTACAACGAATTAAAGCTACCAAACGGTTTTATTCTAATGTCCACATCAACTAGCTGTTTTATTTATTACATTCGTATCGCTGGTTATCGTATGTGCATTAGATAACATTAGACACTAGTCGCTGTCCGTGGCTCCACCTGCGTGGATATCACCCGAAAAGGCAAATTTCATCTAAATCTGTTTCGCGACTTAGGAGTAAAAATGTAGCAGACAGACGGACGAGTTAGATATGATACCATTCATGCTTCTCGTGTGATTAAAAAAACATCGTAGAATGAATAAGCAATGCCAAATGAATTACCAATGGAGTGACATAATTAACCTTCCTTTATAATGTACTATTAATAATTCACAACACTAGCCGCATGCGAGTGCCAATAAAACGTCTCATACATCTAAAAGGCCGAGCACAACAGCTCCCAATGCACTTTGCAAATTTAATAATGGCTTAATGAAATAACGTCACAAATGAAAACTAATGTCAGTGCGGGGCGCCGGCGCACTCGCGCGGAAGCCGGCAATCTAATTAGGACCCTCGGAACTTTGGCAGAAGGAAAAACACTACGCAGATGAAAATAATATTACTGTTCAAGTTAGAGACAGATATGTTCACGCTCTGGATGATTTGCAAAATTTAAATGAAATGACAATATCTTTATACCAATGGACCCCCAATAAGCACTTTCCAATCGTCAAAAATCATATTTTTATGACTATTACAAAAAATATATTAACTAACGAAAAGTCATAGTGTCTGTCTGTCTATCTTTCTGTCTGGCCGACAAATCCTAAGCCCTTTTCTTGAATACCAGACAAAATATCCAACTCTGCTTTGTCAAAAAAAATAACCATGAACCCTAGTAATGATATTATTTCTATTGATGTATTTCAAGTTGTATTTTGTGGTATACTTAGTTTTTGAATTCTTCGTCGGTGAAAGCTTCGACGGTGAAGCGTTTCACACCGGTCCGGTCCTTCTGTCGTCAGTCTGTAACATATACCCCCTTACTAGGCCTGGTCTAAAATTGATGCAGTCACTTTTATTTGTTCAAAGAAAGATAGTAACATCAGGTATAAGCCACGTCTAACTCTATTCTGCGTTTTATAATAAGGGGGAAAATTTCATATAAAATAGGAACTGGAAATAAGATAGCACATGAACATACAAAAAGCCGATGTTCCATCAGATGTTGCACCTGATAAGTGGTAACCATTGCGTCGCTAGTGCATTGACATACTGGAAACAATTAAGAGATGTCCATGCCTCCTGTGCCCTCTAATCATAGTGTAGTGGAACCTATCACTTCACACCGAAACAGCGAATACTGCTTCATGGAACTAAGACCCTGCCAGAGGATTACCATCTAGAAACTTCTGTAGGTATTTAAGTTTTATAATATGTTAGTCTCGACGTCTGCTTATCATGCTGTGTACACATGCTGTGGAGTTGCAGCCTGTCGTTGTATATGTTCTGCTTTTTTTGCCTTAAAATGTAAATTGTTGTAATTCTGTTTTGTGTACCAAAAAATAAATAAAAAAAAAAAAACATACCAATCCAAATGGGGAAGTAGGTGCCTAGTGTGTAGGTTATGATTTTTCGAAAGATCAGGCGATAGAGATCCTTAAAGTTTTAAGAACATTAGCTATCATTATACAATTACGTAGAGTAACAGCACAAATGGTCTGGCGCCTTAGAGTAGGATATGAATGTTACATACCAAGTCCAGATAGTTTTACTTTGACTCCTTTGGTTCGTATCTTATCTTATCTTATCGTAGAGCCATGACCACGCCACAGTGCTCTTCAACACACTGAGATCTTTCTGCCTTGTGCTTTTACTTTTACTTTGTCGAGAATTTAATGCTTTTCTATATCTCTGAGCAGAAAACGCCCGGTAGGCTTTGGCAATACTTTTCTTGTCCCAGCCAGGCAGGACATCACACTGACACAATAGATGCTCCATTGATATCTATCACATACTCGACAAGGTTCTGTTGGAGACAACTGCGTTTTGAATATTACCTTGTGTGCTTGATGGAAAAATGCCCCGTAAGTGGTGAATAAAGAAGCGAGCCTATGTTCTTCCTTTTGCATTGGATATTTTGGACAGTGTAGCACAATTTAAGTATCTTGGTCACATTATGTATGACAGAGAACCTAAAGGATGATTGAAAGAGTGCTTTGGGTATGGACGGTTCGTGTTAGTTACGTTGTTAGTTTGACGTCAACAGTATAAGTGAGCCTACGCGGTTCACGTGTACTATTGACGTCAAACTAACATTATTTGTCAATGCCTTTAAACGAGTAGTCTAAGGACAAATGTCAAATTTTATGCAAATGAATTAGAATACACTCGAGGAGCTTAATGAGTATGGAATCTGTGGGTTGGCAGGTTTAAATGCCTTGCGAGTGCAACATGAAAATGCCTTAAGGATATTGTTGAATTATACTGTCTTTTTATCGTAGACGCTTATATAGGGGATTTTCTTGCGTTAATATACAAGATCCTTTCGAAGGGTAATGCCAAAAACGCAATAACTGCGTCTGTTATTGAGAGGGAACAGCAACAAGATCGTGAGGATAGTAGTTGAAAGATTGGGTTCTAATGTTTATCATTAATTTATCAATTTGCATATTAGGCATACACTAGATTTAACCTACGAGGTGACAACTACTTATTATAGTCAACTCATAATAATAGTTGATGTTTACTTTGTTACTAACATACGCTATATTAGTAAATTCCTGAAATAAATGATTCTATTAAAACCTAAAACTCAATACTTGATCTGGATCCATACCCTGTACCATCGATTTTATCATATTCTCAGAAAATAAGATGCCATTTGCTTCACAATTCACACAGATACAAGTACAGAATTATATGGCATTATAGATGTTTCAAAATTATCGATGACACTACACATTACACTCATGTCGATAGCACTTGACACAGAACAAAAACAAAACAACAAAAGGTTGGGACACCCCAGTGCAGTAATGAAATCGGAATTAGATTAGGGGGCTAATGACCCGGGGTGGGATGGGACAGAGGGCACTCCTAAAGTGATTACACACCCCTTCGGCTGATGATTTGTTGCTGGGACAATATCTTGTTTCAATTGACATAAAACTAGATATATCGAAAATATTACATTCCTCGCGTAACGCAACCTATTCTTTTAAATTTTTAAATCACTCGACGTTCTTATGACAACGCAGTAAAGTTCATATCAAAGAGTAATGAGAATGTGCACGCGCTCGCGGTGTCCACAAAGCATTCTGCATGCGCGCGCAAGCCACCGCGTTGATTTATCAATCAATTGCGTCGATCGTTAGTACGCCGCGGGCTGCGCCGGCGCCGCCCTTTGTACAGCGCCGCGCTAAACTATAGGGATTTATTTATTTATTTGCATATGCCTCTAGATAAATTTGATGGGCCAGAATTTTAATTTAAAGGACAGGTAAAGGTTTTAGTAGCATAACGACACTGGAGATAGTTTTCCTTTTACAAGTAGTTGAAATGTACCTAGTTTTGCCAGTCTCTAACGAACTGGTATTTTATATAGATTGTTCAATAAACCTGCTGCAAACGTGAACAGAGACTAGTAACAAATGAAAGAAGAATTTAAACTTCACCATCAATGTATTATAATCTCTATGGCAGTCTATGGTCAACTTACCTTGTAGTGTTCCAATACAATTAGGCAGTTAGCCTCAACAGTTTCATATAGTGAAATGATTAAATACAGAATTTGTTCCAATTGTTTTTTATTTATGTAGTATGCGGTTTTTACATTAGGTAAATTTTTCTAATCAAAAAGCATAGAATAGAATAGAAAAAAGTACGAAATACGTTTTGCTATTTTACAAATAGTTGATATCAAATTTTCTTTAGATTTGTAAAATTAGTACGAAGTTAGCTTAGACTTCTACCGCACAACCAAAGATTTATCTCAAGGGAAAGCCGATGTCTGCCATTGAAATATTAAGACATGTCTATCTAGACACGCAATGGCTGTTCCAAATAAAATTACTAGCGTTTACCGTCGGGGTCAAAAGTACTATGGATAGTAAAAAAATCTCTTAGCATAACTTTAAACAAACATCGCTGGAAGTCCTAAGACGTGCGCGGGCGCAGTCAAACATGATTTATAGTTTCAAAGCGCCGCTCGGTGCCTACTATAAATTATTATCGGTAATGATCACCGCGAATGATTTATCGTTACGATAAATAAATCGATACTCGCACGAATAAAATATTGGAATGATCGGAGAGACCGGGAATTCGGCGCGGGCGCCTAATGACTCTGATTTGGGCCAATGTTTGTATTTAGATAAAGGATCTGTCCATTGCAAATTGTTATTGCCTTGGGATGAATTATATTTATAAAAAAATCACGATACTACGGCCTAATATATTTTTTGCAAATGTGACATACCCGTGAAGATAATTTGGGACCATTAAAGTTGGTTTTTTGTATATTCACAATTTCAAAAAATACACTACTCTTTTCTAGAAATTTATCAGTCAAGGTTTTGCTGGAAGAACAGTAATATCTGAGTCACGCTCGCTAATTGTATCAGTTGAATGTTATTTTAATGAGTATGTATTTTGGAGTATTTAGACCAGCGAATACATAATGTACCATGTTATATTATATTCTACTTTTTATTCGATATTAACCAAAAATAATTGTACTTAGTCTAATAAATGACTTCGAATCTCGAAATGACAATTTGTCACAATCCTCACTTATCCAGTCGGATCCTTTAGCTATTCAAAGTTACCGTGAAAATAGCGCGGGCGCGGGCGATGAAGCGATTATAAAACTTTTTGCTGCCGCCGTGAAAATATGGGACGGCGAAGACAATGGAATACGTCACGTGCTGACCGTTTCTGATGTAATGACTCATATACTTATTGCGGTAAAATCATTATTTGTTTGGAGAAAGAATTCTGTTGTTAATACTAGAAGTCTTAAAAAGAATATATTCCTATGAAGGCGACAACACTAATGGCGATAATACCAAAACAATTAAAGCCATGCACGTCACTTCATTTTCTGAGCTGACTTGACCACTGCATCAATCCGATCGTCAAGTCATGAGAGTGATTCTAGAAAATATTTGTTGTATTAACTATAAATACTCGTTTGAAATCAAAACTGAATGTCAAATGAAAATATTTAAAATAGAGCAATAATTGGTTTACTTCGAAAATATATAGTGTCATGATCTACTATTTTTAGAGTGTTCCTTCTATATTACAAATTACAAATATTTCAACAATATCAGAAATATTTTCAATGATAATATATTATTTATTAGCACTCATGAAAAAATTACTTTCACGTATGAAACTGAATTCTTTATAGCTTCGTTTGGAACTGCTACCCTCACCCTGCAAAAGTTGATAGAGTTTATTCCACACATATTCTTTGTCTTCGTAATAAAGAACTGATGGCAGGTCCGCAGCAGTGAACCAACAGAGTTAGCCCGTTAAATAAATCGTGCGGCTACAACTCCGATAGCATCTTAGATGCCGCGGCAAAAATGCAATGTTTTAATTCCGTCGACGCCTGGGAAACTCGCTTTTGACGGTCAGATAAGCATTCGGAGATTTTTCGATCTGTTTGGGTTCCGTGGTCACAATAAAGATGTAGTAATCTTTAGAGATAATACACAGTACAAATATATGTTTGATAATATCAATTGCGAAAATCCTAATGACACAGAAGTTACAGCTAGGAAACAACTAAACGCGTACTGATTTGGAATATGGAACAGATTTCAGTTTTCTACTCTTATGGTTAATTTTTGTGGCAAGAAGGAACTTTCAATTTGAGAAAGACAGCCACATTTGTATTTCAACACCGCCAATAAAAAACGTGTCAAATAGGTACAAGCACAAAGAAAAATGGCAAAGATACCAGGATTAAACCCCTCCAAGTCCTTCCTCTGGGAGGACGTAGAATAATAGAGTATATATATATATGTAAACGGTAAAAGACAGGCTCGCTTCTTAATGGCATGTTGCTAATAAGCAAATACTTCATAAAATTCAAATCTCCTCAATGCAACTTTTCCGAGCATGTGGTGAGAACCAGTAACCGGTGTTACACCCAACAACATTGGTCACCCCTTAGCGTGGTTTCTAGTAAAAATAAGAATTGAATTTAGAGTTGCCAGCTTCGAAATAGGTTAGCTATGCAGGTTACCAACATGGGAATATCATTATTTCAGCGATTTCTGATTTTTCTAGGTTATTTGATACGGAACCAACTAACTTTGATCATCAAAGTCACTAGGTTTTTGTTTTCGTTTATGTTTCAAAGCTCTCGGCTCGTCCGGAACGTTTTTTCGTCTCGAGTTATGCGAACGGCGCGGCTGTAAAATTTCATCGGTCTTTTGGAAAATAAAATGTGGATCTTTCGGCTTAATCGTCGAATTAAGCCGCTTAGATTTTTTAAACATCGTTCGTTGAATAAGATACGATCTTGAGAAAACTAGAAATATTCATCACAGTGTTTACAAGGTTTATGGTGACCATATGTAGTCGTGTTCAGATAGATGTAATGGAGGATAGGAGGATAGAGTGAGTGGGCAGATCAAATTATTTCTAAATACCATGATCATTATGTTAAACATTTAAACAACTTAAAAAATACTTAGACTAGGAGAAAGACACATTAATAATGTTAAAATAATTTAAAAAGCTATAAGAAGTAGTCCTAACATTAGAATTATTTTGAATACTTCGTTTACGGTTCTAATATTATGGTAGCAGAACGCATGAAGATACGTTCCTTACTATTTTCAATGACATTGAATTTGGGTTGAATCCATGGTGTTGATATTTTTTCATATTTTCACTGCGGACTTTTTATATTTCAGTTATTATTTCATTACTATTATTATTATTTCAGTTTAATTTTGCAGAATTGACATTATTGTAGCGTCCACATGGTGACGTTTAATCAAAAATAAATACATAGAAGATAAATAAATACTCCCTTCTTGTTGTAGAGATGTGTCGTGTAAGCAGATCGAGGAATCATTAATTTATATGTAGACAGACCAAGCAGCAAACGGCTTTGTGAGCATATTTATAATTCAAAATATTGCTACAAAATATAAAGACTTAATACTCATCTAAGTACGTAATTTTAACTGTATCGATTAAATCAACGAAACGCAAAAAAGTAACAGTTAAACTGTCGGCGGTTGTTTGAGCAACATCGATCATTGCGGCGAGGCTTTGACGGCTGATGAAGCTTTGATCTGCGCACTGACCGTGTAATATGTCAGGTATATTGGAACCTGCGCGAGAGCGTGGACTTTGACCATTATATGGTGATTGAACAAACTGATTGTGATCAAATACTTAGACACTAAACGAGGAGCTCGGTGGCGTAGTGGTTTGAGCGCTCTGGTTTCGATTACGAAAACGAAGCAACTTTCGCCATGGTCGGTCCTGGGATGGGTCAACTAAAATTTCTAATCTCGAGCTCCTCCGTGCTTCGGAAGGCACGTTAAGCCGTTGGTCCCGGTTGTTACTGCAACCGCTTTAACCCACCAACCCGCATTGGGCCCGCGTGGTGGTGTTACGGCCCAAGCTCCTCATGTGTTTCTCCCATGTAGGAAGGCCTGTGCCCAGCCGTGGGACGTATAAAGGCTGGTGATGGTAGACACTAAACATTATAAGCGATACCACTACGCCACCGGAGCACTGGGTACAACCTGCAGGAGACGCGGATTCTATTGCCGCCTGGAGAATATATTTTTTCATCGTTTTCTTTCTTTGTTTGTAATTGTAACTATTATAACACGTTTTATATTCTGTATACACAAAACACTTTATAAAGCTCTAATAACTCGTAAATTCACTCGTTAAACCAAGTTCAATAAAGAAGGAAGTTCACAATTCGACTGCATTTTTGTAGCAATATCAATCTGGCAATACCTTCGAAAAATCTTTGGATATGTAAAACCGAACTTCTCAAGGAACAACAGTCAAGCGATAGTGAAATAACTATATAAAGCCAGCAACATATAGATTTACGGACAGACATGTCGATACTGCAGGAGGTCACAATTTTTCACGGAAACTTATTTTAAACAATACTATTAAAACCAATTTAAAATTCAAAACACTAAAAGGCAAAAAATACTGCTAGGTTGTTTCTAAAAGCATCAGCACTGGTAAGTCTCAAACAAACCTAGTAACTTTAAATATACTAACATGCAATTATTTTTTACGTTATTAACGTTTTAATTGTGGCTTTTTTTATTATATGTAGAGTGTGTAGAATGCATAGAGTAGGTAATAGGCAATAGCTTAGAGATGATGATAAATACCAAGACTAAGTGACTGCGATATATATTTTGGTGTATTTGTCACTATACACCAAAATCCTCTATGGGTTGCGTGCGTCTTGTTCTGGGGCCTTACCACCATCTTTATAAAAGCGATTCATATTCCGCTCGGTTCAGTATTGGTTCCTAAACTGCATCGCTGTCATAGTAATAGATAGCGTCGTAGTACGAATTAACGATTCTACTCAGTTTAGGTCCTAAACTGAATCTCGATAAAAGGTGGTGGTACGGGTGCTGGACAATACATTTTTATTATAGAAAGATGGTAAACACGCATACGCTCCGCTTGTAAGCGGTTACCGTAGCCCTTAGACACATTACTCACGTGTTGCCCACCAATCAAAATCAAAGGAAAGCATGTTGACATAGGAGTCAAGGTCACCTGCTCTCCTAACATTATGCTTTCTCAGTGCCTCTGGCGATCTTCAGATAGAGCTGCTACCCTAGTAAGGGGTTAAAAATTCAAGTAGTAAACACCACTACGACCTCTCGTAAATAATATAGCTTATATGGCTTTGTTAAACAACCCTCATTGCTTACGACTTCATAGCTCTGGCCTAATGTGTTCATTATCATCATAATAATCACCAGCCTATATACGTCTCACTGCTGGGCACAGGTCTTCCTACATGGAAGAAGCACATGAGGAGTTTGGGCCATAACACCAGCACGCTGGCCCAATGCGGGTTAGTGGGTTAAAGCCATTGCAGTAACAACCGGGACCAACGGCTTGACGTGCCTTTCGAAGCACGGAGTAGCTCGAGATTATAAATTTTGGTTGACCCATCTCAGGGTCGACCATGGCGAAAGTGACTTTGTTGACCAACACGCCACCGAGCTCCTCCTAATACAAACCTTTTTTGGTTAGTAAATATTGAGAAGAATGATCACAAGACCGCAAATAAAGGATTACACATAAATATAAGGGCCAGAAGTGGCAGCCCTATCTTGTCTAATGTAAGCACCATCTCCAACAATGTCAAACATGGTCACGTCGTTATCCAAAGCGCCAGGAGCGAAGGGTTTATGGAGTTTTTGCTGAGTGCCATGTTTTAAACATGCCTTACATGTGTCGTGGTGATTGGGCGAACACCGTATAAGACGTGTCGCGTTTTTACTTCGCGCGACAAACTGTTAAAATGTCTGATAGCGGTTTCTGCGTGGTTCGAATTGGCTTTTTCCGTGTCAAAATTTGTGATGAAATGATTTCTTTTGTGCTTGAATTGACCTTGACGATCGGTTTATAAGCATCTTGTTAAAATCGGCAGGTTTGGTCCGATCACAGACCATGAGATTCAGATCATCTGGAACTCAAACAGCGAATGCTATTGTTGATACTTAATACCTATTTAAAATATATATATAAATAAGTGCTTTTTTATTAAATTGGACTTGCTCTTGCTCCCCGAGAGAAGTTAAGAGAAGGTTGGCGATGTAGTGAGCTTACCCAGAAGGCGCCTATTTAATCAAGCTTTTGCTAGTATTCATACATAAATACTATGTTCTTAATTTTTTTTAACATTATGGAAGCTATAAATGGTCGCAAGATATTTGTAATTATGTCTAGACTAGAAAAGTTATCTCTTGGGACGGGATGGGAGCCCACGGCCTTTGCAAGTTTGAGTATGTTATTTTTCACTGATTTTAAGTCTTCGTTAGTCAGCTCCGTGATCAGACTTTACCCTTCCCACACAGAGGAGCATGCATGCAGGTCTTCTGAATAACGCACAAAGAAATTTTGTAACTTGGAATTCTTTGCCAGCATAAGTGTTCCTTCCTTCCCATAGCCTGGACTCCTTCTAATGGGACGTGAAACCGCAAGGTGGAGGCGGCTAGAACAGTGTGTTTATAGCTGTCTTCGCGCATATTGAACTCTACTACCGCTTCTCCTTAGATGGCGTTGAGGCAATGGTTTTTAATACCTATTATCATAAACATCTCAAAAACAATAAATAAAGTATAATTACTACAAACCGACAATTAGATGAATGACGATGTGGCATTGCTATTTGTATAGGTAAATGGGTACGAATGTAAACCGTGCGGCTGGAATCTGGAAACCTAATACCTTTATGGTTGATTCATAATTTCATATTCCTCGGCGACGACGAGTCACAACAAAAACTTCCTAACACGATAACCCTCAACATATGTAACTTTTTACTCGGAATTGGAGTAAATCGAAAAGCATCACGGTGTCTCGAGTAAAAACGAGTTAATAAATATTGGAACAGAGGACAATGGCGTATAAAGAATATAAGATTTCATGCGGGTATTGTATGTAATATTGGACGATTTGTCTTGATAATTATTTTCGAATGGCGACTGTGTGTTATTGGAGCTTATTTAGTTATAATTTATATTTTTAATGTAGCTTACAATTGGTTATTCTATAAATTAAATATACTAACGACTACACCAATGTTAAACTATCACAAACAGAGCAATCATTATATCCCTGTTGAAAACTTACATACAAAGCACGACAAATGACTCAACACCACCTGATGTGAGGCGGTAAGAAGAGTCCATATGCGAAGACAGCTAGTGCAGCTTGATACACACTGTCCACACAGGAGGGAACACATGTGCTGGCAAAGAATTCCAAGTTTTTGAAGTCCGACAAAGAAACGAGTTACTAAACTTCTTTAGGCGAAATGTTGAGGTGGAGACAGTGAATTGATGACTGCAAAGACCGGCACGCGTGCTCCTGAGTAGGAAGGGGGAAGGTGGGATAAGGTCAAAAAGCTCCTCAGAGCATTCTCCGTGATATAGCCCATAGAAAGCGCTAAGCGTAGATGCAATTGCAGAGCCTCAAGGTTGTTCGTGACATCTACATCGTCAATAGTACGGACAGCACCACGATGCTGCAATCTGTCCAGTGCATCGAGAAGGTAAGTACTTGGAGGAGCCATTAAACATATTCTACGTAAGACCGAAGCTAAGTTTTGTAAAGGAGGCATAATTGGTTGCGGTTTTGTTACTGTTATTTCCTTCACCATCGCCTACATAGTTGCTCCTCAAGCCAGATTAAAGGACTAAAAATTTAGGAGAAGGTGAAGAAAACGCTATAACTAATGGCGTTTTCTTCACCTTCTCCTAAATTACGCCTACAGCGATCGTGATGTTAAATTTAAAGTTCTAAAAGTCATACAATTTTTTAAATTTGATTAGAGCACAGTCACTCGGTGAGGAGGCGTAACCCTTAGAGTAATCACGACAACGACACGCGAGTGAGGAATGAACACAGAACGAAGAGAAGTTGCAACAAAACACTTCCCCAAATAACGACGTTCTCACAACACAAAACACAACACTACAAACTACACGAGCATTGTTAGCTGCATAAGGATATAAGACTACATGCCTTCAAAATTGCTAGGTATTTTAAAAGAAAAATCAAAACCTTTAGCTACACAATGAAGGAACATGATGATTCCTTTATTAGAGACCTTTATTAGAAAATTATAGTAAATATATACGACGGCAATCTGGTTGAGTGGTCAGTACACCTGTCCTCCAAATCAGTAGAGCTGGCTTCATTTCCCGCCTTATATTTAGCAAGCAAAGCATTATGACGGTACGGCTGCGGATATAACCGTTGTCATTAGTCGCTCTAAGTTTTGAATCCATTTGAACTATACGGCCACACTTGAGAGTCCTGCGCAGACAAACCGTGGACAAAACATCTGGCACAGTTGAATTCAGAAGTTCAATCGAATTCGCTTAAAGCTAAATCACAATTTAACAAACAATATAGTCCATTCACTACGATCTTTGGTAAAGTGATGTTTTCCCCTTCTTAATATCGCAAAGGATCTTAAGAATATTACGCATTTTTAAATCCAAAATACAGAAGAAAAAAGCTAAGCTTGACTCTTATTCACATTAAGCAAAGTCCAAAAACTGTGATAGGTCATGGAATGGTAACGGGCATTGCGATCACCTGCGCCGATTGTCTTGCTCTCAACTTAGGGTTGTCGACTACATAAAATGCTTTTGGGTAAATGTAAAACTCATATTTTATTTCATTTCTAGAGGCAATGAATAATTTAATACGTAATATTTTATCAACGCAACAATTGCATGTTTGTCAACCTTATCCATAATAAAATTATAAAAGTAACTCTCCCGTCTGTCTGCTACGTTTTCTCTCCTAAGCCGCTTAATCGAGTCTGATGAAATTTGGCATGGATATAGACGTCCTGAGAAAGGACCTAGCTACAGGCTACAGTGACCGCTGAACAATGCTGCTACAATGAGGCTGGCGCAATGACCTACATCCACGCGGACAGAGCTGCGGGCGGGCACAAGTGTTACACATTTTAAAAAATCATTACCAACTCTACAACGCTATTAAGCTGCTTGATTCAATTTAACTCTTAATTGACAGCCCTACTGGCACGTTGACTGGACACGACAGATTTACTACGTATTGTCTTTGTCTACCTTAATTGGAGAAGGCGAGACAGCCTTAATGATCGTACAGGACACTATTCCTTATATGGAGAAAAACGTAACCTGATATTTCGTATCTACAATTGGAGCCTTACAAAATATTTTAAAATATCGCTGTAGTATACATTAGCTTAGATTAAATCTATTTCAGTTAAGAAATACTTATTTATTTTATTTTATAGAAACATAATTGAGAAGCAGGTTACAAATCCACCCTTATTTAGAAAAACTCTTTATAAGGGTATGCATCTTTTTATTGACCTTTTGTATGAACCTTTTTTTTGAGCTTTTGCCGCCGAAAAAAGATTATGGCGCATATTTGACAGCCCTACTGTTAAGGGCTAGCGAACAGGCAGATTTACAGCGCATTGTATCAAGTATAGCTTGAGCTGGAAGAGACTCAGGTAACAAGTGCACGGTCACGGAACAGCTCCAAGATTTTTATTTAAAGAAAATGTAAATATATCTAAATCTACGAGTAGGTATACTCATTTCATGAATGCGAGAATAACTCTATCTGTCTGTGCGTTCACTCGTACACCTCTGAATTGATTCAGATTAAATTTTGCATGGAGATAAATTACACCCTGATGACGGGCTTCTTTTCGACACGACAACCAACATCCACGCGTGCGGCCAATATCGTTATAATCGCAGTATTAATATAATATCGAAGAGTTTAACAATTGTCTTTCTCTCGTGTCCATGAGTCAGCCTTATTTTTAATTACATTCATCTTTGTATAAAAATTTTGTTAAAATAAAATAATACATTGATTACTGTTATGAACGCTTAAATAATTATATAACAAATTAAAAACAATAAAAATAGTATTTTTTGATGAGTACATACCCTACAAGTACACCACAATAGATAGGTATTCTGTTGATTATTCTAAAATTTTAAATGAATATACCATTCAAAATGTAGGTAGGTGCATTTTAGGAAAGACACCAGTTACTCGAAGTAACTTGGTCATCTGTATAACTTAAAATATGCAGTCCCTTTAAAAGGTAAGCACGCCTAAATAATTACCTTTTTATATGAACGACCGCCAAGAACGAAAATAACGTAATTTAGGAATTTTAATTAATTTGAATTTTGTATTTATTTTAATGTTTAAAAAATAATAAAACTAAATGAATGGTAAGCCAGATCCAGTTAATTTAATTCAGCATTGCCAACCGAACGTGCGGTCTCGCTACGCCGAATACGAACAACGCGTACAAAGAAAATTTTAATTCAATAACACCATGTCTACGTTTTTCTGCAGCGACCGCAGTGTTTGTGAATTGAATCGAAACTCATAAATTTACAATTGCAACGCGCCGAGGCGAATACAAGAAAATAACACAATTAAAACGCACTGTAATATTTCTTCAGGCGATTCTCAATAGCAGACTCGTTAAAACGTTCGTCGTTTTGAATTTATTTATCGCATTTACGATCTGTTTTCTATGAAAACAGATTGAAATTTCAATTTAACAGGTTTGCTTATATTGCCGACCGAGTAGATATCTAAAGCTGTAAACAGAATCATTACTATACAACGCGTCCGTAGGCTAGGTAACCGCTTACCACCAAGTTGGGCGTATGCTTCTCTGCCATATTTTTTTTATACAACAAAAGTTGTTGTTTTAAAAACATGTCAGTAGGAATTAGAACCAATTTTCTGAATATTGCCATGGATCACTTGTGATCCATAGGCTTCGCAACTGCACCTAAATATAGAGAGGTAACATAAACTAATCATACAAAATTATATTATTCACGCAAGATGAGATTAAAACGTGTTGCAATGTAAGTAAGTACCTATTCTTAAAAAAATTAATAAATACTGTAAGTATTGTATCGATATATTTTAACAAAATCAAGAATCTTTGTGCACGAATATTTGCAAAATGTATAAAGTGACAGATAATGGAGTTGGTTTAAATTAACTTTGGTTAACAAGCAAATAGCTATACCTAGTAATTGTTTATCTAAATGGATATTTCACATTGCAATACTTAATGATGCCGAGGGTTCACAAGAATGTGCAATAAATCGATAATCGAGGAGCATCGCGTGACCGGCTGGTATTTAACTTAGGCCGCCATGATAATTACAATCAATAATCGCTTATACGATACATAAACTGAATACCAACTATTAATCTGACCATTACCAAGTTTTCTCGGCTGAGCAATTCCAGAAGTGGTTCATTAAAACAAACCTTACTCGCTTGTCATAAAGTAGTGGTTACAAAGCAAAAACCTTTTAAGACATTTGAAATAAAGAAAAGCATCGGCGAGTTAACTGTGATAAATAAACTAAGTAGCCAAGCGGCGATGTGTGGAAGTGAGAGGGTTGTACGGGAAGATTGAACCGTTAGAGCAGGCTGGATGTACGGGGAAGAGTTAAGAGGTGAACAAAACAAACATTGGGCGGCAATTACAAGCGCCCGCGGTGCGCGCGTCGCCGCTTACGTGCCGACTTAATGCGACGAATTTGTGTCTATTTAATATTTGTTAGTAAAGGAAGTTGTTATGTTATTATTAACTATTTACAATAATATCAAAACCTTATTGATTTCATGTAATTATTAAAATCGATTCAGATTTGTGAAAAATTTAAGTTTGAAGGAAATAACGAGAATGATGGGTTTATAATAACTAATGGTGGCAAAAAGTTTTATTTACTGACAAAATCATTAGCTTTACAATCAAATCAAATTTTCGTGTTTCTGGATGAAATATAGAGCTAGTCGGGCAGTTTCATATCAACCTTGCCGAAGATTCCAATTATCTTACTCCCTTGTTAGAAAGTAAATACATACATAAACTAACTAAGGCATGAAGAATTTTCGAAAATATTTCATGCCTATTTTTTCAAATTCATAGATAAGTAATTGTCGAACACCAGGAGCAGATCGATCACTCACCCGGCTTCCGATCGAATTGTCTAATATTAATGTTCACCTATGACCCTGGGTGCAGGCTCCGTTCGGATAGCTGCTTTTATCGTTTTATTTTCTAAGCAGTGACTGATCTCTTATATGGAATTTATGCATTAATGTGTGTAGCTCTAGGATTGGAATTGGACTCTTCTATTTATAAAATATTTTATTGCACGTTGCTGTAGGAAGTATGTTCCCTAAACCTACATTGCCTATTTTAATAAGGTTGTATGTTATATTGTTTGATATATCTGTTATCTTTACATTTCTGATGAAAAAAACGAGTTAAACTACACCCGTGTGAACTCCAGAATCAGTATCAGTGTTACGTTATGGTGCTTCACCGAAGCAATACGATGATTATTGATCATGACGCGTAGGACAGACCTTTCACTTTATTCTAGCGGTGCAAATACATTACCTACTCAAAATCTAAATTGATTAATATACCCAAGAAAGAAAAAACTATTTTGCATGACGAAAAACAAACTTTAAATGTCATTTTGTACAAATTAACAACATTTTTAATGATAGTGATTATTATACAGGGTGGTGCCGTCAATACGACAATAAATTAAAACATGGGCTATATTAGTTCATAGAAATGGTTTACCGCTTTCAAAAACACCTTATTCGTTTGATAACTTTATGACTTTTGTATGAAATAGTGTAAAATTGGCTGCATAATTTCATAGATACGTCATGAAATTTATTGTAAAGTGCGAAGTCTGGGCTAGACGGCGGTGACCCAGTAATTCTACGTCTGAGGTCGTCGCAAATAGTCGATCGTTCGCCTGGCGGTGTGCGACGAAGCGTTGTCCTTGTGAAGGAGGATTCTCATGATCATTAAACCAGTTGTAAACAGCGGCACGAGACGAGATGGGGCTTCAACATGAAAGGCCAATAGAAGTCTATCATAGCTTTCTTGTTGACTTTAATGACATCGAAAGTCATATTTGCTATAATAACTGTAAATACACCTGTATTCTGCCAAATAAAGGTTTCAAATTTGTCATTGTCCGATCACAATAAAAGCTGAAGTGTGTTATTATTGGAAAAGATTAGGTATTCTCAAAATGTTAGACAATGATGCTTCTGATTCTGATCACATGATGATAGGAGAAATAAGCAGTTTAACAATAACTAATTTCTTTAATACTATATTGATTAAAATATAGCATAACATTAAGTATACCCATGGTGTTTCACACTTTACACACTTAATAGTCAAAGCAAGTAACCATGAGGTGGAAAACAATGGTTTACTGGAAACATTATTAGCAATAGATATCACTTTTAACACTAGGTCTATCTGCTTTTTAAATTGCAATTTATTCAGTGCACTATAAAGATGCCAATGTTTTTCGTTCATTCGTTTCACATTAATTATATAAACTTAAAAACCATCTGCTAATGAATGGTCAAGGTGCTTATGTAAGCAGTACGCCAGAATCCCAGTAGGTGGCGTTCGGCAGATGCAATCATAATCAGTTCGATATTTATGGGCGATCAGGCGATCACCCACGATGCTAGCTAGCAAAAAACGTTACATTTTGGTTTGAGATCTATTCTAAACATTCGAAAATTTTAAATGCCATATAAGTAACCTACGTAATGCTTTATTTCTTCTCTTCTTCTTCTTCGAAGACGAAGCATCTTCTATTATGCCACAGATTCCAGACTATTGATTTTTTATTGTCATAGACTCATGGACTTACTTATAGGTACCTAGTCCTAATTGGTTAAGTAGCAGTATGCCTACCAGGAGTCTATGACAATAAAAAAAACAATAGTCTGGAATCTGTGGCATAATAGAAGATGCTTCGTCTGTGTGCCTATTTTTATAATGGGCAGTAACATCTGAAAAGATGTATGTTACCTAGTCATTTCAATCTTCACAAAATGTAAACATGGACTCTATTAGTATCAATAGGAGTGTGATATACATACTTATTTTTGAAAACCTTAATGTAACCTCTTTTTAGACGTGATTGATAGACACTTGATAAATACAGTCACGAGCAATAATAAATGTATCCTCTATTGACATTTTAGCATCCTTATTGTCTTTGCAATAAGAGTCACAAACTGTCTAAGTTGGATACAAATTATTGCTCGTGACTGTATTACATTTGAATACGATATGCAGTATCTGCTCAAGAATATTCATATTTTCATACTTATTTAAAGTAATAGATTAACATTTAGCTCATTCTTTAACACAATCACCAACCATGTAACAATTACATGAAATAAAAGAATAGGAAGTACCTACCTACTTCAAAAAATATAATGTGGTAATACATTGTGTACACCAGCTGTTTATCGTTTTCATCTTCAAACAAAAATGGCATCCATTTACTGACCCCTCTAATTTTATAAGTTAAATAATATAATCAAAATAACCTCATTAAATTACCATAAATTAAGGAACGCCGTTCGTGAGCGGAATGCGAGTACTAAGCGCGCATGAAACAAAGGGAACCAAGTCTAGTGGGGATAAATCATAGCGACCGTTTGAGGAGGAAGCGGTCAATCATTCCCCTTTCTGGAGGAACAACTGCTGGCTGATGGGACGGGAGGGCCACGAAACGAGCGGGTCAAATACGCCAATCAATTTTGTTTGGGTTTATTCTTAAACTGGACACGGCTAATTATTTACACCACCATAGCTTAGACTGTAGTTGAAATGTGGAGTCAGCTAACGTGACCTTAATTTGCCTTTTAACATCGTAATTGAAGGAGTACAAGTGAATATTTGAATAAGCGTGTTCGTGATAAGTTACATATGTTGTTTATTATGTACCTACAAAGAGGAGCATATGACAGGAACCATTATGGAAGTTGTAAAACGTAAATATCATATTATAATACATAATTATATAAAAAAGGTAACAGCGTCTATGTTGTGAAGTATTGGAATAATTGTTTTACATACGATTAACGCATTCTTTACGTTAGACGTCAAACTAATATGTTTTTATATATATATACAATATATACAATGTCTTGCTGGTGATATCAGATGATTCATTTTCTTCTTTCATTCGGCACCTTTCACTCGAAACACAAAATGAACCAAGATAACGTGGTAAGATGATGTAGTGGTAAGTGATGATTAAATTTGAACACTAAATGAAACAAGATGGTGGGTATTGACATTCGGCATATTCACGCGCACTCAGAATGAACGATCAATGATGTTGATGAATGAAGCATGTTTCCGCTCACGAATGATCACTGATTTAGTGGCCACATTCTCTCCCCGATTATGTAGCATGTACCTACGCATGTCACAAAAACAATACACACCTTTTCAATTTGGAAAAACAAAAGGCCTTTTGTCTTATTAAAATTAGTGGATAAATTCAAACAGGTAATATCTGGCCAAGTCTGCACGGTTCATTACTTTACCATGAAAATAATAATGCTTGAGGCTATGTTAATATAGCCAATTTTTTATATCAGTCTCTTTAATGTTGATATTTTAATTGCTTACCCAAAATAACCACTTTTGGTTTTTTATTTCATTATATTGATTTCCACATTAATAAATTACCTCAAAATGCATTAAAAATAATAAGCAACCGAATTAAAAAGCAATATTGAAGCACCATGTTATTTTTAAAAATTAGTAGAGAAATATTATAACAGATTATGTATGTTACACAGACTTCTTGTAAGTTCATAGAAGTTGATTAAGGAAATGTCTACAGTACCCGGGTCACAGGACTAACAGGAATGTGGTAGGTATGCTAATTTGCTAACGACCACCGCTTACTATGTTGCGCTGGACTCGAAGAAAGTCCGGGGCTAAAGGGCAATGTATGTTGAATTACAATCAAGGGATATCACTTTGCAAAAAAAAAGAATTATTTAGATGCAAATAAAGTACACATAGGTACATGCTTTGATATTTAACATCTTTTTACAAGAGTACAATTAGTACCTATGTCAAATCCATTTATTTATTTATTATTTTATCCATAATAATATATTTTCTTAGTATAAATAAATGATACGTGATTTGCGTGATGTATTGAGCAAGTCAATAAATGTTTTCTTTCTTTCTTATACATATTTCCATGAGGACTTTTCGACATTTTTGAATCGCGTTTAATTAAATGATATATTACTTATATACATTTAAATTAATTTACTGCAAACGTGGTCACGGGATGACTCAAGATGTAAGTCGTTAAGTTTTTTAAGTTATCTACGATAACTGAGTGTTATATTTTGTGTGTCGTGGTCGGGTAGTGTTTAGGTCGTCTACCTATCGCTTGTGACTATTAATGCATGATGGGATCCCAAGCTGGTGGTACACTCCAACCACACGAGTCTCCAACCATCATCTCTATTGGAATTTAAATGTTTCTTGATTTCAATGTTCAAGGTACTGAAGCGGAGTTCTTTCACAAAGTTTATTAAATCTAGTGTAATTTTTGGTCCTACTAGTAGTGTTCCCTGTCCTACACTGCCAACTTCGTCTCACTATTGTATTTTACGTCAACTATATGTTCTTTTTCCACGCCTTTCTTTGTTTGATCTATGTATCTTGCTTAACCCCCTGTTAAGTACAAAATTCCCATTCTAGATACAGGCATATTAGATACTACAAGTTCAAATATGATACCTATATAGGTCAGACAAAAGTAACCTTAAAAGCACCCGGGTAAAAAACATAATAGGACGTAGGATGACGTACTGACGGTGACGTAAAGATGTACCTACAAATAGAAATTAGAAATATGAAATTTATCTAAAAACTGAACGTGAACTCCAGATAAATAATGTTTTTGGTTAGAAAATATAAATAACCATTTAGTTACGCACTTCAACTTTTAATGCATATGCTACACACAAATAAGTTCCCTTGGTGAGTTAGTAAGTTAGTCCCGTGTATTTTGTGACAACCCTGACTTCATATGCAAATGAAATGCATAGAGTTTAATTCAAAATGCAGTTTTATTTTATACTGTCTACTGACGGCCAAACGACTCGTCAATGTCCAATTTGACCCGTGTCGTTAGTTCGACTGCATGCGACCAGCGTAGCGTGCAGCGTCAATGAACTAGTTTTTGCAAGCGACTTCGTCCGCGTGAATGTTGACTCTATGTCACGGAAACTGTACGTTTCTCCGGGATAAAAAGTAACACTTTAATATCATTCCAGACTAAAGTCTATCTCTGTGCCAAATGTCAATTAGAACTGTTTTGCTGTTCCTTCACATTTATAATATAAATAGGTAGTCAGTAAGATAGTAGTTTTATGAATAAGGATTAGAGGTAAAGAGAAAATCATCATCATCATCATCACCAGCCTATATACGTCCCACTGCTGGGCAAAGGCCTTCCTACATGGGAGAAACACATGAGGAGTTTGGGCCATAACACCACCACGCTGGCCCAATGCGGGTTGGTGGGTTAAAGCGGTTGCAGTAACAACCGGGCCCAACGGCTTAACGTGCCTTCCGAAGCACGGAGGAGCTCAAGATTATAAATTTGATTGACCCATTCAGGGACCAACCATGGCGAAAGTTGCTTTGTTTTCGTGATCGAAACCAGAGCGCTCAAACCACTACGCCACCGAGCTCCTCAAAGAGAGAAAATAGATATAAATATTTATTCGGATAAAGTGTCGTTATTCAATGTCAAAACAGATGAGAGAGGTAAAAAAAGTGCAAAAATTCATCAATATGACACAATTAAAATTTTATGGAACCAGATAGTAACTCCACACATAAAATCTGAACATAGGAAAATTTCGTTACTACTTCGTAAAAATACTTATTTAAAAATTTTGGCCATGTGCTTTACTACTCTACAAAACAATTTTGTTTATTAACCTAATAACGATACTTATCCATTACAATAGCAATTGCATGGATGGAAAAGCATTTAAAAGCACATCAAACTACAACAGAACTTTGTATTAGGAGAGCATGTTACGTGAAGTGTTCTTTTTTTAATCATAATACCTGGCAACAGAGAGCCGTATTGCAATTCATGTCTCATGTAGTTTTCACTAAAATGAAAATAATATCTCATAATAAAAATGACGCATTGTCAATAGCTACTGTTTTTTGTAGCTTCGTTTAAATAGTTCAAATACCAATTAGCTGTATATAGCAATAAATTATAAACGGTAGCCACTAATAAGGCAAGCAATTAAAGTGTCGCACAAGATGAGGGTAGCTGGAATGTGCATCGTGATTATCATGACGAACGTGTGCCAGATATATATTTAGAGCACGGTTATTAAAATTTTTAACACTTTATCTAGACATCCATACAACATACAAATCAATAGGTTCAGGGGTTTCAACTTAATATCCTTACACTCAGCTATTTATATGTAGCACACATTGAACAACAAGAGCTTGCGATGAGGGTACTAGATAACGGAGTTTTTTTTTAATAATATGCAAATAAATATTAGAAATATACTAAACAACAAACATCCATGACTCGTGAAGTAATGTTCGTGCTCACATCTTTGAACCCGGGACCTCAGGTTTAGTTAGACTGAGGTACTGACTACTCGTCCAGACGGTGGTTGGATGGTATTACAACTGCCCGTAATATAATTATGATATAAGTATATGATGGCTTTATCAGAACTTATAAGCATTTTTAATTCAGAGTAAGGACATTAAGGTTTTGATATATAAGTATGTGTTGGTTGTTGAAAGACTTCATCAATCAACATAGATATCAAAACTAGATATAAGCCTCGGGTTTAATTGAGAATTTCAGATACATAAAAATGACCATACCTAATATGAAGCAGCAAATAAAAACTGTCAAGGACAGACCTCCTTTTATATAATAATTACCTTGTATAAAAGTTTGTGTTGAGTGTTTGGCGGAATTTGGTGGTGTGAAGATTTTTATTACAATAACTAACAATTGTGTCTGAGCGAACGTTGTGTTATAAAATTGGTGTAGGTTTATGAAGTGTTTGTCTTAACGCGCAATTAGAAGATCGTTATAATTAAAGTGGTTAGGCATGGTGTGAAAAACGTTAAGAATTATATCGTGGTTAACCACTTTATTAAAGTAGCGTCATAGAGACAATCATCATATATTTATCTCTCCCAAGACGCATTAAAATTTGTAACAACAGCATTTCAACATGGTTGTATGGGCTTGATCTCTGTGCCGTATTACCTTTACAGGGAGATTGAACCAAAAAAAAGGCTTGTTTTTCTTCATAACCTTATATTTTTCGCTTTTGTTTCATACTTTTTTGTATTTCTATTTTAGCAATGCCCTTATCTCCCAATTCGCCTTTTCTTTTGCTATCCACGACAGAAACATTAATATGCTTTTTGTCTAGATTGCAACCGTTATCAGTGGTTCTTGACATAATGCCTATATCATTCCTAAATTAAATCCTTCAATTGCCCTTAGGTGTAGCCGGTGCGCAGGGGACCTCATTAGGGCGCTATCAGCGGCGGCCGTGGGCGCATGCATAAAATTATGCGATGCATTAACTCTGCGACGACAAGGTATATGACCTTCCTTCTTTGGCAATTGAAGCTGCTAAGCCCATGTCGATGTATGAATACATATAAAAGGTTTATTCCTACGACACTGTTAAAGACTTTCCATCAGAAGAATTCGTAAGAGAAACAATGTTTTTCGCTCCCAAAACGACCGACAGTCAAACTACATTTAAATGATGACGATGTCATGGCATTACATTGATTCCTACTCCAGCAAAGAGCTTTACTTTCTTTTGTTACCGAAAACATTTACGTTCCTTGTTAGCAATGCAGGTGTCTATAGACGGCGGTAACCGCTTACCATCAGGTGGGCCGGCAGCTTGTTTGTCATCTAGTTGTATCTAAAAAACCTAAGCTCTTCAAACAATGCCTTGAAAATAGATAAAATTGCGTGAGATCGTTTTAATTATTTTTGACACAATTTTTTGTGATAGATCAAAGGTCAAACATTGACTGCGTCAGTATTATCGACTAGTCTGTCTGTCAGTCGCTAGTTGATAAACATATTTTTTTCTATCGCTTGACATTTGGTTGTTGAGGTGTGTCAGTATTTATCTCCAACTAAGATTTTCATGAGACCACTACCAAATAAATTAAAATGTGGTATCCTTTCAAGCAATAAATATTTTATCAAAATCGATTTAGGTTTGACGGAACATCGCGTATCGTAAAAAATGTAGTGGAATTGCGAACTTCCTTTTTTCAGTCGGTAAAACTAATTACATGTATTAGTACGATAAATATAAAATAACTCGAATCATAATATATAAAACCACCATCAGGGCAAGGCCCATGTCACAATTCGCGAGCGTCATACATATGGACGCTTTTAGCGGTATCAGTTGTTGCGCGACATCAAACGGGCCGCGTCGCGCCGCATAAACAATGCGTATCGACGCGGCGACATCGCGCGAGATATGGTGCGACAGAAACCATCTCGCAATTTTATTGCTGACTGTATCTTCACACAAAAATGTGGACTCAGTAGGACAATTGTGACAATTTAATATTAAACACAGGAACTCGGCTTAGCTCATTAGCTCGTGATTTTTCGACTTTGTCACCCCATTTTTCCCTTGGGTTAAATTCTGAAAAAACATGAAATAATTTGTTTACTCATTTATCAATAGGAGAAGGTACTACTTGAAGTTTCGAATAAAATAGTCCAACTAATATTGGTTTCCCATACAAACTTTGGACGCCCTTTTCACCACCTTAGGGGCTGAATTTTGAAAAATCCTTTCTTAGTCCAACGTTAGACCTCGAAAGGAACCTGTGTGCCAAATTTGGAATCTCTAGACCCAGCGGTTTCGGCTGTGCGTTGATATGACAGCTAGCCAGTCAGTCAGTTTTCCTTTTTATATATTTAGATTTCTAACATGTAGGAAGGCCTGTGCCCAACTACAGTAGGTCGTATATAGGCTGGTGATGAACATATTTGGTGGCATCATATTTTTTTATACAGGCGTCGTATTGGCAAACAAGCGTAAGGCTCGCCTGATGGCAAGCGGTTACCGCCGACTATACACGCTTCTAACACCTTGAATACATTCACGCGTTGCCTCTGATAATCGAATTAAGAGAAAGCGTTATATTGACAGCAAAAGAGACGTTATTACTCGTATCATGCTTGTTTGTAGGTACTTAAATTTATAATAGGTGGTAGGCCCGTATGTAGGGTCTTATGTCGGGTCGTCTGGGTAGTACCACCGCCTTTCTTAGTTCGGCCGTAAAACAGATAGCTGTGTTTCGGATTACTGGGCATAAAAGGTATCTAATCTTAGCCCTCAAGATGACAACGCACCTGCAATACTAAGTGAGTTTTTCCTTCTTATTTCAGGTGTCTATAGGCGACGGTAGCCACTTACCACCAGGTAGTTAGCTTACTTGTTATCTAGGTGTATAAAAACTTTTTTGTCCACTACAAATTTTTACGGTAGTATACTTACCGCATACAATCATTGACTGTGTCCATTACTTTGCTGCTTTATCAGCATAATTTTGAATCCTAAATAAATTTACTGCACTAACCAATGAGATAATGTGGTGCTTTTTCATGTTATTTTAGGAATAAAAGCGATAAAGTAAGTGCAAATTTAAGAAAATTGCCCATAAAAGGCCAGCACGCTTCATGTATGTTATTTGCAAAAAAATATTTATGTTTACGTCAAAAAATACACTTGCTTGTTTTATATACTTATGAAACTTATGATTAGTTTAAGTTAGAAGTCACTAGGGCAAATGAGCGACCAATGCTCGGAGTTTCTCTTAGGGATAGAATCAGAAATGAGGAGATTCGTAGGAGAACCAAAGTAACCGAACAAACTTAACTCGCGGCCACTTTAGTTTTTTTTTATATACAACTGGATGACAAACAAGCTGAAGGCCCACCTGATGGTAAGCGGTTACCGCCGCCTATAGGCACCTGCAATAACAAGGAAAAGTCACTTGATATTGCAGGTGCGTTGTCATCCTGGGGCCTAAGATGAAATGCCGTCCATGCCCAGTAATTGCACTGGCTGGCTAGTTTGGCAGGACACAATAACTGTCGCAGAACCGATGGCTGTTAGGGCAGAAGTGTTCTATTGTGGTGACCACGGACCGGAAAACGCAGCGTGAACAGGCCTCCAGCAAGGTGGATCGATGATTGCAGGTCCGCTGGACGGGTGCAGCGCGGGGCCAAACGGACCACGGACTGCGTGCCCATGGACCAGGACGACTCCACTGAGCCCAGTGAACATTGACCCTCGTGAACAACGACCACAGAGAACATTGACCCACATGAACGACTTGTCTTCAAAGTTATAGTGTTGAGTGAAGCAATAGTCAAATCCAGTGGATTGCGGTGAAGTGTGTCTAAGTGAATTGTGTACATCAACAAAAATGGTGGAATTAAAAAAGAATACTTGTTAAACGGATTCATCATGAAGTCAGCATATGATGTCCACTGCTGGATAAAGGCGTCCTCCATTGATTCCCAAACAGTTCTGTGCATCCAACCCCTGATGGAATGTGTTAGGGCCCAAGCTCCTCATGTAGGATGGTGTGCCCAGCAGTGGGACTTATATGGGCTGGTGATGAAATAGATAAACAGTGGTAAGAAAATGCATATTGAATGATATGGAGGAGTAAACCACAAGTCATGGAAATAAAAATAATGTACCTACTTTAAATTGTCTATTATTTGGGCCAATACTTTGATGTGATTCATCAGGCATCAAGTCGTCAGAGTGATTTACAGCATCAATCATAACAGTTACTTGAGGATAACTTTGTCTTTGTCCAGCAGACGTCTTTCAGATTGATTGGTGTGGATGATGATTAACTTTTATTTAATCACCTTGTATTGATAAATCTACTAGGTCCGTATGCAGGGTCGTCTGGGTAGGTACCACCGCCTTTCTTATTTCAGCCGTGAAACAGTTCGCTGTGTTTCGGATTGAAGGGAAAGCCAGTGTAATTACTGGACATGGATTTCATCTTAGGCCTCAGGATGACAACGCACCTGCAATATCAAGTGATTTTCTCTTGTTATTGTAGGTGTCTATAGACGGCGGTAGCCGCTTACCATCAGGTGGGCCGTCAGCTTTGTTTGTCATCTAGTTGTATAAAAAAGATAAAGTTAATAATTTTCTTTAGAAAATGTACACAACCGCCGGCTTGTTTTTGCCGTTGCGAGTAATTTTGTTCGACGCACACGTCTAATGGGTGTAATTTAGTATAATTCAGAGAATATTTTTTTTACTTAGTATCTACAGCCGTATAACTTTCATTACAACATACTATAATAATCCCAGTTTAAAATACAAATAATTTTAAGCATTTCATTGGTCATTAAAATATATTTTAACTTTGAATAGTTCTCGGGCTATTTCCAAAACAATTAAAATCGATCAAAGTAACATTAGCGAGGTAAAATTATAAGTTGCAAGTGAGCAGTGGTCCCACCGGGCACTGGCTGGCCCGGGAACGTAGCCCGGAGCGCATCATAACAGACTTGAGATTTATTGTTTTTTGCTTTGTTTACACAACCGCCGCCAACCAGTAATTAATTGTTTGTTTATTTGTACCTTTGTGCAGCCCAGGGACAGGTTTTAACTCTCGTGTATTTATGCTGCCCTGGTATCAATGGAGTGTGCGAAATTATTGTTCGTTGTGGATGTATCGTGGCTAGAGTTATATAGTAGAAAATGTCTACCTTATTGGCTCTTGCTTAGATTTACTTAGTTGAGTTGGGACGCCATTCTGATATTGAAATTATTTCTCATCTTTTTGCAAGCGCTCGGGACTCTACAATATAGAGCTTGATTCTGTCTTGTCTGTTCATCTAAAATATGTTTTAAAAAGAAACAATCTATTGCATATTAATATATATAGTACACAACAATTAAAACAGCAATACGTTTTATTAGACTGGTTTCAAACAATCGTCTGTGCTATATATTTAAAAAACTTAAATTCGTTAATCCGTTCTTTTCTTACTTTATTATTAAGAGAATAAATACAAAAACTCTTAGGTACTTTTGTAATTTTTGTGAGAAAACAGAAACCGAAGACCTTACAGTCATTTAGTCATTATTGAAAACAACTAGAATTTGACTGTTCGCCATACTAACCAAACTAACCAAAAACCGATTGGTCACCAAATATTTCTATATGCGCACCAAAATCACTGCATTGCGAGTTAGCTTTTTAGATGATCTCATTAGGGCTATAATTCCCAATAACATAAATTTATTTGTAATATTAGGTATAATTGTCTCAAAAAATATATCATGTTGTCGAGGAAGCAAAATTAAATATCTCTAGGTTGCCTGGAAGAAAATCTATTTGAGCAATAAGGCCGGTTATATTGTATCTATTGTTTTTGTAGCTTTGTTCTGTTTATAATAGGTATTTATTATATATATTTCGGTTATTTGTAGTAAAAGTGAAAAGTGTTGAAGTGGCGAGAACTTCCTGACTGAGTTAGGTATTATTTTAAATGAGACTAGAAAAACTTACTTCTGCCGCATTCCATTTACCGTAGAAAGCACTATTTATCAGAGATTCAACAAAATGATGAAGAACCTTAATAAATCACACCGCTACCTAAGAGCTTCAGCTCGCTATTCCTCGATCCATGCAAATTTCTCGGAGTCAACAACCTCGGCCCATCACGAGCGATCACTCAGCGTGTTTATTTTTCAATTTAACCCTCAAACGCGCGCGGTATGAGATAGGGCCGCCACACACATCGTCGACAAATTACCGGTCGGGCGTACTCCGCCCTACCCCCGAGATACCTCCGTGCCGCAGCCCTGGCCGCTATTAATTGCGGGCCTGTAATTATATGATTACACACGTTATTGATGCGAGCTATTATTAATAATAGATTTTAATTGTCAGTTGTTTGTAATAGATTATGAACAGTGGAACGTAGCAGTTTTGTTGGAATCATATTTATTGCTTTAGTTATTAATTCAGGACATATTAAGGAAACATTCTGTTTTGTTCTAATGGCACTTAAAATTCTAAAAAATATGGATCCGTGTTCAAACACGGCTACTATCAACATGATCTATGTATTATGTACAAAAAAATAAGAATTGAAAAACCAATGTGTAAAGACTTTTAAATTGTTTGAGAAATTAAATTATAGAGCTACTATCTTTTAAACTTTTGAGTTTTAACCTTTAATTAGGTTAGAGTATAAATAGAAGTAATAGAGGCATTATTAAAATAGTTACTAATCCATACACTCATACCTATTATCTAGCCCAAAGTAAGCATCAATAAGAGCTTGTGTTGTACTAGATAACGGAGAAATATTGATAATAATAAAAATAACAATATTGTAAATGAAAGACTTGTATCCGGCATAATGAATCTTTTATTTTACGTCTTCTTCACACTTACCACTATTTTATAACTATCTCGCTCACACACAAACTGTCATTCAAACTATTCTTACTCTTTCATTCCTTAACACATTCATATATTTCTCTCATACACACTCACGTTCCTTTACACATCTAGTAACAATTATATTTTCACCTTACATGCCCTTTGAAATAACAATTTTTTTTTTTATCTTAAAAAAAACAAAATTTTATTTCACATTCATATTCACCTTACATGCTTTTGTACTATATAAATCAAACTTTTATTTACTTATTTTTAATTACAAAACAACAAAAAAAAAAAATTGTGTAACAAGTTTTAGTAAACTATCTCTTACTTTTATATGTAAACATTAGAATTTACATAAACTGTGAAAAATTTTACACAAATGATAATACTTTATTAAACTATTCTACCAAATACCTATTTGTTTTGTTTTTCTTTAACTATAAACATTTTAACTAACCTTTGTATTCAAACTATTTAATACATTAGGACATTATGAAAACGAACTTTGTTTTTATTTCAATCTTATAGGTTTATTCAACTTAATTATAGTTTCCTTAAAATTAATTTTTATAATAATGGACTGTTGTTTTCAGAAATTTTAAATCAAACTAAAAATTTACAAAGCTTCAGTACCTACATGATTCTTTGAAGATTATTTACTGAAATCTATTTCTTATTACTAGTAAACTTCTGATATTAACAGTCGACAATATACGCCCTACTTAACTAAGTATAGCTAAAACAATTAGGCAGTTATTTCTAGCATTATGAAACAAACAAAAAAAATATAGAAAGTAAAAGTTGTGTGTTAAGCCTTTTTTTTTTTTTTTTTTTCTAACATATTAATAACAATTTTATAAATCAAGATATGATATTTTATACTCTGATTTGTTATTCTTAATACACATTCAATCTTAGTTTCACAAAAAAAAACTTATAGTATTGGAATAAATACCTTCAACTCTACTTAAAATTGTTTCTTTTTGTATTTGTATGGGTTACTGTACATGTCAATAGTTACATTTCATCATTGCTGCAATTACTTTGATTTTCCATTGAATTTTGATATAAGTTGTCATCACTATTGTCATCATCTTCTGAATCTGAAAAAGAATATAAATTTGGGGGACAGGACATAGGTTTGAGGAATTGGACATGAACTACTTTCTTCGTTGAGGGTTTCCATACATCCTGTATTTCATAACATACTGAACCAATTTTTCTGATTATTTTGTATGGTCCTTTGTATCTAGGTGTTAACTTTGTATCGGTTGGCTTATGCCATTCGTATAAAACATAGTCTCCCTCTTTAAAATCATGGTTTAATCTTCTCAAATCAAATTTTGCTTTGTTATACAAATGTACCTTTTTAATGTTTATTTTTGAACTTTCTCTTGCTTGTTGTAATAAGTCCAATTGATGATCTCTATTTATGTCTTCAAAAATTGTTCCAATGTGTATTTCATTAGGTGGTATTCTAGGTTCAAATCCATACATTAAATAAAATGGTGAATATCCTGTGGACTTTTGTTTTGAAATATTGATTGCTAATACTGCTTTTGGTAATAATTTATCCCAATCTTTTTTATTATCCATTGTAAATTTAGTTAATGTAGCCATTATTGTAGCATTTGCACGCTCTACTAATCCATTGCTCTGAGCTGTGTATGGCGTAGTTGGTACATGTTCTATTCCATATTTACTGAAAAAATTTTGCGTTGCTTGACTTGTAAAACAAGGTGCACTATCAGATATATAAGTCTGTGGTGGTCCATACACATAAATTATGTCATTTTCAATGTTGTCAATTACACTCAGTGCTGATAATGAACAGCATGGCTTTGCAAAAATATATCTTGTAGCATGATCTATATGAACAAATATATATGTGTTTCCTGACTGTGTTTTTGGTAATGCGACAATATGATCTGATGATATTACTTGCATAGGGGTTTGTGGTATTGGTCGTTCACCCAGTTTTCCATAAGCAAACTTTGTTCTTCTATTTGTTTGAGCACAAACAATACATGCTGTCACATAAGACTTGACATCTTGACGCATTGATTTCCACCAATATTTAGATTTAATTTTTGTTAGTGTTGTACTGAAATCTAAATGTCCGCTATCATTATGTGCTATTTTTATTATATTTTCTCTTAAGCTCTGTGGCACTACAATTTTTTTATTATTATATAATTCTTTTTCATTTATATGTATTAATACTTCATCTGATATTTGAAAAGTTTCATGTATTTGTTTTAAATGGTGAGTTGAGGGTTCCTTTGATAATTTTTTATATATTTGTTGAATAAATGGATCTTTACTTTGGGCTATTTTTAATTTTTCTTTGTTACTACTGATTATTAACAAACATAATTCATTTAATGGGTATCTTGATAAGTGATCGGCAATGACATTTTGTTTGCCTGGTCTATGCTCTGGAGTAAAATCAAATGGTGCCAAATCAACAACATAACGAGCAAATTTTCTATTTATTTTTGCTCTGTTTATTATATACGCTGTAGAGTAACTGTCTGTGATTAATTTAAATTTTATTCCTAGTAGATATATGCGAAATTTACTCACAATTGCCCAGTGAACCGCAGTAACTTCTAGTTCATTTATGTGATATCTTGTTTCTGCATCCTTAAGACATCTACTGGCATATTCTATAACTTTCTTTTCGCCTTGTTGGATTTGTAATAGACATGCACCCATGCCCTGGTAGCTACTATCTGTTTCCACAATTGTCTCTGCATCTTGCTGAAAATTTGCTAATACTGGTGCTGAAATAAGTAAATTTTTTAACATTTCAAATGACTTTTGTTGTTGCTCGGAAAGGCTAACTTTGGTTTTCATTGTATGCTTATATTTTTCTTGATCTTCTAATTTATTTTGTTTCAATATATTTTGTAATGGTTTTGCTATATGTGCATAATTTTTTATATATTTTCTAAATGCTCCTGTAAATCCTAAAAAGGAACGAACTTCTGTGATTGTATGCAGTGTTTTATATTGTTCAACTGCTGCTATTCTTCTTGGGTCTGTTCTTTCCTGTTTATAACCTACAATTTTGCCAAATAAGTTCAATTCATTTGTGATAAAAATGCACTTTTCCTTGTTTAGTTTTAAATTCTTTTTCTTGGTGGCTTCAAAAATTTGTTTTAATATGTGGGTAAAACTTTCTATTGAATTTGCACCTCCGGTAATGTCATCGAAATATGCCCTTACTCCCTGATTATATAAACATCCATATGTTGACTTTATGACTTTTGACATTATTGATGGACCTCCAACTAATCCAAACATGACTCTCATAAATTCTATATGATAATCTTGTGTTATGACTGCAGTTTTATAAATGTCTTCTTCTTTGATACAAATGTTATGGTATGCATGGTAAATATCTAACTTGAATTTGTACATAAATTGTGAGACTGTGCATATAATATCTTCCATTCTTTCTATTGGTTGTGAGTCTAAAACTGTAATTGGGTTTATTGTTTTTGAATAATCTACAACTGGTCTGTATGGTGTTGTTTCATGAAATGGCTGTTGTACTACAAACATAGGTGCCGCATAAGGTGAAGTTGACAGTCTACAAATCTTTTGTTCTATCCATTTCTCTATTGTATCTTTTAAAAATTTTCTCTCTGGTTCAGGTAATCTGTATGGTTTACAACTTATTGGTTTTTCATGTTTTAGTTTAATCTCTAATTCAAAGTCTGTGAATTTTCCTATATCATTTGAGTTAGTTTTGAAAATGTCTTCATATTCTGATACTAATTGCATTACTTTTTGTTCATTTTCGTTTGTGACTTTTTTATGTTCAAGGACACAAGCTACTGATTTAGTTTCTTTACAGAGATATGGAAAGTACTCAGAGTGGGTAGGTGTAATTATACATATCCCTCCATCTGGTTCATGTATTATTCTAGCATATACCGCTAATTGCCAATCTTTTCCTAAAATCATTGGTACTGGTAAGTCTTCACATACCGCTATTTGTGGCATTACATAATCTATTTTTCCTACTTGTAATCTAGCTGATAACCATCCTATAGGTGTAAATGTACTTCCTGCAACTTTATAATTACCCTTTTGCCATGAATATACTTCTGTTTCTTGTGGTAAATATTTTTTGTCAATTATTGTCAAAACTGAACCTGAATCTGGTAACGCTTGCAATGATAACGATCCATTCAATAGTACTGTGATGAGTGTAACATTTGGAGTGCTATCCTGAACACAACTTATTTGTTTTGAATTGCCTTTATAATTACTATGGCTCATTGCACTTGTTGATGCCTTTGGTTGGAAACTATTTTTTTTGTCATGTGTGTTACTTTCTTTAATGACATTTTTATTTTGAATATTATTTGAAGTTAGCTCTGTTTGCAATGTGCAGTTATATGAAATATGGCCTTTATTTTTGCATCTAAAACATGTTTGGTCTTCTACTTTATCTGTTTGGGGATTAAATTTATGTATAAATCTGTTGTTTCTCTGTAAGTCTTTGAGGTTATGGCTGTTAAATGAAGTACTTACATTTTCTGTTTGTTTCACATAGTATTTATCCTTTGGTTGTACTTTCCTAATATTGTCCAATGCCGATGCATGATTTAGTAGATCTTCCACAGTCTTGCAACATTGAGTGGCCAATGGTACTGACCAACGGTGGTCCATAATACCTTCTAAAATTAAAGACACTTTATCATTTTCTGTAATTTGTGTTGGTGAACGTTCAAACATGGCATTTTTATTGTATATGTATTCTGTAATACTTTCTGTAACACGCAATATTCTTTTAGACTGGTATGTTATAAATTCTGCAAATGACATTTTAGTACTAAATCTGTCAATAAGTTTTCGTTTCCAATCAATCCATGAAATTAAGCTTTTACCATATGCTTTATGCCAGTCGCTGGCAGGACCTCGAAGTCTCATCGCAGCATTTACCAATGTTAAATTTTGGGACCAACTAGCCAAAGCCGCTACCCTTTCCACTTGCTGCACCCAATCATTCACATTTTCTATTTTATTTCCACCAAAAAGTGGAATAGCCTGACTTGTGTCAGATGTTGATAAAACTTGCAAACCAGATTGACTATGAGAAGGCACTAACCTGTTAAGTAATTCCGATTGCGTCTGTAAAATGTGCAATATTATAGGACTATATTGAGAATTGTCCTGTTCTTCATGTTCCTCAATATTTTCTTTTTGTTTCAAGATTTCCAATTCCATTTTAAGATTTTTTAGTTCTATTTGTTCTGACAAGCGTTTGGTTTTTGCTGATTGATAGCTTTCCATGATACCATTTTCTTCTTTCATAATGTTATCTTGAACTAACCTTTCAATTAAGTCTTTTTTCGTACCTTTTGTTGGCAGAAATCGATTTTTTAATTCTTCCTTCAATTGTATCACGGTGTAAGCCTCTAGTTCATCTGGATTCTTGAATGATTCCATGATTTTAGTTGATTATGCCGTCTTCGCAAAACGTGCTGAAAATAAATCTTACCAAATCTGTTCAAGCTTTCGGCTTTTGTTTGTACAAATACGTTGTACATAAAAATCACTATTGGTGTGAAACGTACACCACACTATTTGTTGTATTTCAACGTAAATAGCAACAAAATTTTTAAATTTTTATCCGCAGCGCCATGTAAATGAAAGACTTGTATCCGGCATAATGAATCTTTTATTTTACGTCTTCTTCACACTTACCACTATTTTATAACTATCTCGCTCACACACAAACTGTCATTCAAACTATTCTTACTCTTTCATTCCTTAACACATTCATATATTTCTCTCATACACACTCACGTTCCTTTACACATCTAGTAACAATTATATTTTCACCTTACAATATAATATATAAACATATTGATTCTGACATAATTATACTAAATGTAAAAAGAAATGTCCCGATGGCGATTCTAGGGTTTTCATAATGAGTATGAAAAGTGAAATCCTTACGGTTTTAATAATCTGAAATGTATTAAATTAAATATAAAGAAAGGCAGTGGTAGCCCTACAGCTAAGCAGAGGCCGTCCGCGCAGGCGTCGAGAACCTACAATTAGGCGCGAGCCAAAAAGACGACCACCACTCGCCGCTAATACGCAGTTTGCCAACTAGTTATACCCTTTACAAACTTAATTACCATTTACGAACCACCAAAACTATCTTTACGTTCCTTGTAATAGGGCACATTTAGACTACACCCACAATTTAAGGGTTAAATCACCACTATGAGAACGTGCAAACTTATTAATGCAGTTGAGTAGAAAATTGTTTTCTTTATAGTAAAGGATTAAGGGTTTAATGGCTGTTTTATGTATTATTGTAAGAGTGTGTATGGGAAAATTGTTGTTTATTGTTTATTGGCACAGGCTGAGTTATGGCTTCGCAAATTCGCCTAAAATGCACCGAGAAAATTGATTTTTCGAAATCACGCGAATTTCATCACTTGGATGATTTATCAAGGTTCGCATTCGTGTTACAGGGTGAGGCCCATAAAAGAAGATACAATGAACCCTCAAAGTTAATAGTGTGATGGGTTTGCATAGAGATGGAAGGAGGTAGTACCTAGTCTCTGAGCAGCCTGATCTCTTATGTCATTATAATGCCCTCAATAGACCCAGAATGAGTTTTCTGGAAATGGCATATCCAAAGCCAGAGGTCTACAGGCTCTTTCTGCCTAGAGACACAGGAACAGTATAAGCAGGGGGATTAACAGATCTTAATGAGTCGAAGTGCATTGGGACTTGGTCAATTGGTCATAGCCCCACAATAAGACAATGATACGATACGATTAAGAACTAGCTTCCGTTTAGTAGTTACTTTGTACGACTCTGTAGCACGAAAAGAGAATTCCTCAAGCCTAAATTTTTACTTTGACCGAGTCAGATAGCTTAGAAAGAAACAGGGTGAGGATAGATACTTCCCCGTTTTGATAGGTTACTTCTGTACAAAGAGTTGTAAGTCAAATCATGGTAAAAACATTCCTAAACTAAATAAAAGAATATACCAACAACGCAAATACTTTGAAAAAACGGTTTTGGAACTGTTTTTATTGTTGGTTTAATTCTGGTTATTTATTCCTAAATCAGGAGTTTTGCCAAAAATCCACTTTAAATTGACCATAATTACTGACGGCGAGCAAAATAATGCGCAAATGCATTTTGGAAATAAAAATCTTGCAGCAATTTATAATGAAGGTAAGACAATTGGAGCTGTGCGGCGACATGACCACCGATTAATGGAACCACATAATTGTTTATTTTGGCACATACCTTATACTGTAAACAGTTACAACAATCGCTTTGATCGGGATTTATTATTCTTTGTTTTGTATCATTCAGACACAATATACTTTAATTCTCACTTTCTAAATATAAACTTACCTCCTGTATATTCTCGTTCTGTTGAAATTTACTCAGACTTACCTGAAAAAAAAAAGAAATATTTGTAAGTACACATAAACGCTCATTAAACCTATTTTAGTTAAAACATTGTGAAACTTATGCATACCATTTTCTTAATCATTTGACATGTGTGTAGGTACAAGAAACAAAATATATATTCTATCAGTGTTTTAGTAAAAATAAGTAGGTTTAAAAGTTATATGTATAATGATTATAAGATAGACCCGAACACTTCTAGAGTTTTCTTCCTAAAATATTTAGTAATCTTTGAAAAATAATACATTTTGTAAATATCAAATTATTACGTTAATTTTTGCCATTAAACCTATTTTTCTCTTCCGTAGGTACCTACATAAATACCCAACTCCTTATCAGTAGGTATAAGGAAGGTTTGTGTGTTTATAAAAAAAATGTTTATTGAAATAACGTTCTTTTACGAAAAATAAGCACACGTAATAATAATTACATTTATTATGTGTCTGTCTAGTATATTGAGTATTTGTAATTATGTTTGCGTAGAAAAGAAATACAATTCATAAAGGGAGCCGGAATGTTTATTATAGCCGCTAAACTTTCACTATCAATTAGGTTGGTTTTAAAACAATACCTGTCTAACAATGTATTAAATGTGTAAAGCGAAATGTAATGACGTATCAACCACCGTGGCCGCCGCCAGACAACTGGACCACACAAAAAACCAAGACCAGCAACACGTGTTAGAGATCAATTAAAATCATATTAACAATTTACCTGTCAAAAGCAATTCACATTGTATAAACTAGGAAATATCGCAACGCAAACTGATTTCAACTTAGAAATCTCGAACATAAAATTCAGAATTGTTTGAATCAGTTCCTTTGCTATAAAGATGAGTGCACACGACTACAAATTGCGCGAGACACAAGCCTCTATGCGTTATTGTTTTTTAATGGCCGGCACCGCCCCGCCGAGCCTTCCACATCCATCATGCGCCTGATCATACGCCTTTTTATTTTTTCAACGGGCCACCACAAATAAAGGCAGTGGAGTGCCCCGCGGCGACGAGGCATTCCGTAGTTCTTGAAACTAAATGTTGAATTAATGACAAACTCCTAGTTTGGGGTTAACGCGCTTACGCCGATGACGACGGCGACGTGTGGACAAAACAGATTTATTAGGTTCATCAAGATTTAAGATGTATATGTCGCAGCCGTCTGGTTAAATTAGCCGCTTAACTGGACGCCTAGCCCGTTGATTGGACGCCGACATCCAAAGAAACGGCTGAAGGACAACTAGCCAAGTCATTGAGCGCAACGTTCAACCAGATGGCTGAACGTCATGTCAGCCGTCTGGTTAAATTAGCCATTCAATTGGACGCCTAGGCAGGTCGTTTGTGTGACTACTTGGGTGATTGATAGTTTCAAGGTTATTTTTTTATGACTATATCATTGTATATTATTATAACCATAACGATGTCGGTATAAGTGGTCACAAAAAATAACCTTAAACTCACCAATCAAACCAAAACTCTTCGTACCTACAAGACGACCCTTTCAATACGCCAAGTCGTTATTTAAGTGTCTAGTTCAATTAACTATCGGGCTAGGTATTTCATTGGACGCCGGCGTTTAATCAACGGGCTAGGCATCCAACTAAGCGGCGAATTTAACCAGATGGCGCATAGCGGCGACATATACACGGCGTCGTTGAAAATTACCCCGCGTTACTCTACATTTATTGTGAATAAATAACTTCACGAATTCATAAGATCAAAATATTCATAAAAACCATTTTACATAATTGACGGTACCTTAATAATACAAATGACATCAACAGAGACAAAATCGATAAGAAACCTACAAAAAAATATTCAGTTCCGTTTCACTGCAGTTATAAATTTCTCAAGATAAATAATTAAATAAGGGCTCCTGTCCCTTTTGCTGCCGCTATATATATTTTATTGTGTCTGCCCGCGTGTTATCAGGTCGTCATCACCCGTGTCATCGCGCCACCTGTCGTCGGAAGTACTATAACTATAACAATATCAATGTCTATGGGGGTATTTACCATAGTTTTTTTAAATTTACAGGAATTGACCTATACAGGCTCAAAATATTTTTTTATTTCATCTGCCCCCTTATTCTCAACTATCGGAATGGATTCGAATATCGGAAACTCAATACCTTTTTATCGCGGTGCGTCAAAGCGAGATGGAATGTAACTTTTCGAACCGAATCCGTGAACAGCTGAAATTCTAGGTTCGAATTCGAATCTATGTTTCAAGTATGAGAACGAACATTTCGTTCACGAGTCATGGATGTTTGTATTTTATGTATTCCTAATATTTCCTACAGGATATCAGCGTTGTACAGTCGACAGCACATCAAGCGCAACATTATGACCATGAGACCGCCCTTACCCCGTTCGTAATAGAGGCGATTTTTGTAGTGCAACCGTTCACATGATGTTCTGTCATCAGTACATACATGTTTATTGTTATATTACTCATACGCATAACACATGGCCTTAATTTGGGCTACATTATTGATGTAAAATGATTTTAGTATTAAAATTTTATTTCTTTATTTGTAATGTTCAAAAAAATCTAGCCCTGCTGAAACAAATCACATGTCACTTAATAAATAACATCAACATTAATTCAATTAACTACCACAAAGTTCCATTTCCTTTTAAACACGATCCTAGCTTCCTTTAGATGCAAATATATTTTCGTATCGCAGTTGATCTGTTTGGGGACATTTATGTGAAGATTATAAACGGCTGTTTAATTGGACACGCGTGATGGGGTGGAATCAACTGACATCTTTGAGTCTTATTTGTAACGCGAATCAAAACAATTTACTACTTTCTCTGTTGCTAAGCTTGTTATTTAAATTGTACAGGATATTTGCTGCTATTTAGTAGGTAAATTGTTTGGCGTTTAGTTGTGGATGAATAATTCCAAAATTAAAAAATTTAAGTAACCCCCGGTGTCATTAATCATCTATCTAACACCATCTCACTAAGACTATTCATAAGAGTCCAAACACTCTATATCTGCTGTAAGTTTCTGAAGAATTAAGCATTTCGCAGACTTGTTGATGGTATAGGATCAGCTCAAAGTTAGTATGTCATGGGAATGTCACCAAAGTGACAGTACACCAAATTTGAAATCAATCGGATCTGTAAAAGTTAGTAAAATCCTACTATCATGTAGAAAATGAGCTGATAGTCATCAAACGCCTGAACTGATCTTCGTAAATTATAGCTAAGAACCATCGTAGTCACATCAGTTTTCAAACAAAAAAAAACGAATCAAAATCGGTCCATTTGTTTAGGCGCTACGATGCCACAGACAGACACACAGATACACAGACAGACACGTCAAACTTATAACACCCCTCTTTTTTCGTCGGGGGTTAATATAGCATACCAATGAGATTGACTTGTTTCTGGCATTCATAAAATCAAACTAGTTACTTATCTTTAACAATTTGCGAGTAAAAACGGACAGACGTAATAGGGTTCCGTAGATACATGGTGAGGTGATTACCTTTGAACTCCCTAAACCTTAAAACACACTTTAAAATATTGGTAAAAACTAATCACCTTATAGTCGTTTCAAAGGTAACCCTTTCAAAAAGGTCAAAAGAACAAACAAATTCGACACGATATTTCTCAAAACTGTTATTTCTATTACTGTCTTTTTCAGGGCGTTAGAAAGAGACGGCCTTTTTCGATTAGTAGAAAATGAAAGGGCTAAATCAATTACAATGGAGTGATCACACGACATGTGTGCCAATCAGTTAAAGTATACAATTGATATAATCTAGTTTTACGGTTGTTGTGGGGAGTGCTCGCGTCAGATGGCAGATCACCTGTAGATCTTTTTGAATTTGGGTCACAACTTTGTTGGAAGGAGGACACATGAAAGGAGATGGAATTCAGCACTAATTAGAATATAGTTGAGAACAATAATCTTTAAGTGATTGGCCAGAATCCCAGCTGATATCAATCTAAGCTAATGTAAATCTGATGCTACATCTTATTCTTTTGATAATTTTATAACTTTTCTATGAAATAATGCAGCCATGTTATGTTACTTCATACAAACGTCATGAAATAAATTATCAAAGGAATAAAACGTATTTGACAGTTGCAAAACGTTTCTTTGAACTAATATAGCCCATGTTTTAATTTACTGTCGTATTTTCGTCACCAACCTGTATATTGTATCGTTATACTACTAGATGACAAACAAGCTGACGGCCCACCTGATGGTAAGCGGTTACCGCCGCCTATAGACACCTGCAATAACAAGCAAAAATCACTTGATATTGGAGGTGGGTTGTCGTCCTGGGGCCTAAGATGTAATGCCTTCCATGACCAGTAATTACACACAAAAACACCAGTAATTGTACAGTAATATATATACACAAAGCGCTGCTTTGTAGACCAAATAATGTTCACAGTTCACATAGCTACTTTTTACATTGCAGATTTATTGGGACAAATATATTTTGCAATATTTTTGGGTTAATGGAAGTTTTTCCAATTAGCAGCATTTTAAGTCAACAAGCCCTTGTATAAAATAAATGGTATATCAAATCAAAAACGAAAATTCGTTGACCCATCCCTACTTCAACTGTCCGTACCGTTCCTTCACTTTGACGATAGTGCGATGAGCCACACCTGTACTGATAAAACTTAATGCATTCTTCGAATATGTATAATGAGGTGCATTTTTTATGTCGAGGACAGTTTGCGAGGGCCCTTATCTTATAAGTGGTGATACGATTTTTTCTGTGTCCTAAATGACATATTGAAGTGGTGTTATCTTTTTTTGCCGGACAACGAAGAGGTATTCCAAATGAAATATTTATGATTAGCCGTATCTTTTTAACTGACTTCAAATTTTCGGAGATCGGAGGAACGAGACTCCTCGACAAAGTTGAACGGTAGTAAAATATAATATTTATGTAGGTATTATTTCAACAAAAGACTGAAAAACAGACAAGTCGAGAAAGCTAACTAACGGTCACCCATCTAGATTTTTATGTAAGCTCTTTATTTTAAGCTCTTTATTTCATTTTAATTGAGTGCATTTTATTCCAATTTCTTTTTTCTTTTGGATTGTATGGTGAACGTTGTGTATACCTGTAATTGGCGTACATCTATGCAAGAGTTGTTGTAGCAATTTTACTTTTTGTGATTGGTTCTCTATGTATCGCTGTTGGTGTACCTTAAATAAATAAATAAATAAAAATAAATAGATTTGAACATAGGAATTAATCATAAAAAAATGAGGGGAAAAAATTAAAACCGCCTTCAAAGCACTACATTCAAAAAATAATCACATTAGTAAAAGGGACAAAACTGTATAGGTAGTATTCTGATAAAAAAAACGCTTTAACAATGAACACTGACGACCTTAATGGATGCTAAAACGCAACAGCACAAAACGGACTTTTTCACGTAAGTGCAGTGGCGGAATACATTTCTTACTTATGAAATTTAATTTACTGAAAGGTTTAAAATTTCACGTTAAAAGAAGCTTGTTTAAAAAGGTCCGTTTAAAAGCCCTAGTATTATAAATGTTTAACAGATTGCTAACGAGATACGAAAGCGTTTTATGGCGCACTTATAGTGGTAATAAAATGGCGCCCACCAAAAGCACTGTGGTGCGTTCTGATCAGAGTGAACGAATGATCAAGCACTTATTCCGAATTCGCTTAAATAATGTTAGAGGAAAGATCGCACAAATATAGCGCTAAATCCAATGATGTCATAAATCTATTCTGATTAAAATTTTCAAACATTTTTGCACAGATTTGCACTTCTTCACAGGCCAAGCGTTATTGAACACATAGACAAAACGTAAGGCACTTGATAGGTTCTTGATAGGAAATAGGAAATTCTATACCTATGACCGATTGTGACAAGTACAACGAATCGAAACGTTACGGGTAGGTATTGCATAATAATAATGTAGGTAACTATAATTATATGCGATATAAGTAGGTAAAACATTTTTTTTTAAATTTAAATACAAAACGTACTTGGACATTGAGATGTCTAAAGGCAGCTCCAAATACTTCTATATACAAGTACAAATACAAGTTCTTCAAATACAAGTTCTTGTATTAGACTAAGTTACCGAAATAAATATTTTGTTTGTTTGTTTGCAACTAAGAATTTTAAAAACTATCGTAAGAAATTATTAAAAAGTAAAAAATAATAAAAATCACATATTAGTTATATTTTATTCTACTTAAGTTTCAAATTCTTTCTGGTTGTTTAATAGACAATGCCCAATAGCATCTACAAACAAATTTGAATTAAATGATTTACATGTTTACAGTAAAGGAAATCGCGCGAGCTATGGCTATTTAAAAACTACTTTCTAATTAACAATTCATACGTTTCATTGTGGTTAGTGATTTAGCACAAAAAAGGAAGGATCAGTGGGCGCTGGCACTTGTAGCTCAGTGTAGGCTACGTTTGTTCGCTGAGATGTGTAGATACCATTCCGACCGCGAATGGAACAACTGAGAGTTACGGCCAATTACCGAATATCAATTAGTAATGTTGATATATTGGACACATCGTAAATATCTTTTCAATTTGCTAGACTGCGTGTGTGATGGCCATGGGAGCGGCAAAGCCAATTGTAAACACAACAAGATTTGCTGCTAATTAACGCTAAGCTCTGTGATAAATGGTCAATAGGTTCTTTAAGCCTAGCTTTTACTATTCTGCAGTCATACTATTAACTTTTTAAATCAGAAAGTCCTTACCATATGGACAAATGATCTTTATTTATGAAAAAAAAATGCAATTTTTTTAACAAGCCCTCAAAAGTTAAGGACCAATAACAGAATGCCGATACACAACTTTACCCATAAATACAGACAATTTTACTACAGTCAAAACAACGATCTTTCGCTATTGGTTGTTGAAGGAGATCCCTGCGGACAATCTCTGGCCGTACTTACCTACATCCAGATTATTTTGTAAAAATTAGTTTTAACTGCATCGGAAACGCGCGAGTGATAACTCTGGTGTTGCAAGCGTCTATACTAGGTACAGGCTATGGTAACCGACTACTATCATTGCCATCTTATTGCCACACAGTGGTTCTTTTATACTAAAAGTGTGACACCAACTTGCTACCCACCTGGTGGTAAGCGGTTTCCATAGAGTATACACGCTCGTAGCATCTTCGGTACTACTCACGCTATTCATACTCTGTCCTATTCCTATCAAAAGAAATTGTTATATTGACAACATAGGAGACAAATCCCCATACTCCCACCCACCATAACGCTTTATCAAATAACATTATCTCGTAAAGTGAGAAAGCAATCCTGAACCAATTGCTTTCTCACTTTACGAGAAATGATTTTTCCACAATAGACAGTTTGGATTTACCAAAGGTAAAAATACTACAGATGAAACACATATTTGAAGCTTGGGAAAATAGGCAGGATGCTCTAGGAATCTGCTGTGACTTGTGCAAGGCGTTTGACCGTGTTAATCATCAAACTTTATTGGGTAATTTAAAGCATCATGGTGTATCTATAAACTCATTAAAGCTTATGGAATCGTACTTGAGCAAGATTCAAAAAGTTGTCATAAATAAACTAAGCACCCGTAGACTTATACTATGCGTATGGGCGTACCTCACGGATCGATATTAGGGCCATTGCTGTTCCTAATTTATATCCACCTTTCTTTTTAAAAAATTTATGTGAGACAGTATTGTTTGCAGATGACCTCATTTATTTTTAAAATATATCATACTAAAACTGACTTTGAGGATATAAATAGTGCCGTTTTTAAAGTTATTCTGGTTTGAAAGTAATAATTGAATGTAAAAATTAATTTGCCTAGGTTGATTGTTAATTGAACTGAGTCTAGTTAATGTGTAACGAATTGGCGTATTGAAAGGATCGTCTTGTACCGTGTGTTTTTTTTTATTTCATTTCAATTCACTGGCGACCTTACTGTAAGGACAGAACACAACAAATTAGTCATAATTCGCTGCGATCTGATATAAGGTTCTTCTAAATTATTTAGTTCGATTACAATGGATATCAATGGCAATTTTCCAGTAGACAGATTTACTGTTTAGATACAGGTAAGTGAAGAATCTCAGTAGCGTTTTAAATGACGAATGTGCCCCTATGTTTTATTTGTGTATCGCTTGCCGCGGCGTGATTGACGCGCCCGCCGCGCGCGCACCGTTTTACATATAAATTACCAATTATGCGCAGAGCACAGCATTTGGATATGTGCAGAACTGGCCTATAAATTATTTTGAAAGATATCATGCACAAGCTACAAAAATGTACCTACTATGCAATAAAAAATAACACGACAAACAGAAGACTGTTTGTCGTACTCTTTTTCATTGCATAGTAGGTCCACAATTTATTGTTGTAGACATAGTCATTTGGTCTGTCATGGTAACGATTATGGTAGCAGCAATGATAAAACAATATAGTTAGTTTTAACTAAGATTATTTTATCACATTCAAACACTGCTCAAACGGAAAACATAAAGTACATAAACACACACATATTGATTCACATACAAATTAAACTACACGTTTGTTGAAGAAGATCAAAAGGGCTGCAAAAAAGAACTGAATGTTAACTGGAAGCATTGCGATTGTGACTGTGTTCAGGAAAAGGGCTAGTCCTTTTGTATTCTCGTAACACCAGGCGAACAGGCAACCTCAAGAGTAAAATTTTGTTGTGATATCAACACAAATAAATTTAATGTATAAAGATTAGATTCGTGTTAGTTAGTTCTTCACGCGGTTATCATGCTGCCCACTGCCTGATGCCATGTGGGAAAGGGGGTACGTAGATGTTAGTTTCAATCGGTGATCCCCCCTTACACCGAAACGTAGGTAAGCTTAGTAAAGACCTGCTCTTAAGTCTGTAACTACACGAGTAAAGTTTTCCCCCTATCAACATTAGCCGTACGTAAATATCTCTTAAGATCTTTGGAAATCTTAGTCATTGCATGAACAAGAAAATACAAAAAGAAAGAATTACTTGGATTCGCTCCTGTACAAGGTCTTTAACTTAATTTTAAAAGTCCATAATTCCACGTATACCTTATAGATTAAGTTTTTACGACGGTTTTAGATATTTTCTTAGCATTTTTTTATTTATTTTAAAAATCTGCTTAATTTGTTGAATAGACATGTTGAATTTCATGCTATCGATATGTTTTAGTCAATATAGATATAATGTTGAATTAGTTATCCTAAGTCAAAGGGCGGGTGCTTCTAACACCAGCTCTATTCGTTCAAAGCCCACGTTATCTTAACGGTAGCCGTTTTTAATAATGAGTAATGAGATAGAAAGAAGTCCGGATAACGACCGCTCGTAATGTATGTATCGCGTACCTGCGCCTGCGCGCCGTACTAAGTGGACGGCCTCATTAAACCATGATTGATCTAGCAAAACTAATTTAGTAGTCGCTACTGGGATTCCAATAATTATAATCAATAGAAATCGTGTTGAAAATATTCAGCTGATCAAGTCTTAAATGTGTATCTATGCATACTCATTCTTAGGACCATTAATGACGATATAGTAATTAGTTACGACGCGACGTTGGAATATTAGCGAAGCTTGGCTTTTAATTCAGCTTTATTTAGAAATTGGTATTTTTTTATTATCAGCGCTAACCTGAGTGTCAGCCTCATTGTTTTAGTTCCCTGTTTTTTAACATTTAGAATAAAACCACTTAACCAGATTTAACTCGCGTTTAATGACATGTTACATTATAGATATACGTTTCGATTACTTTACAGCGATCGTGGTCACGTAGTAAAGTGGATTTATTTCAAATATGTAGTGCTCGCGAAATTATAAGACAATATAATGCAAATTATTCTTTATCTCATTGGTCAAATATATTTTTAATTATCCAGGTAAATAAAAATATTTTTAAGGCAAGTGCAAATCTTCCACTCGATACACCCGTCATTCTCACCCACACGGCAATCACAGTCTGACAGAAGGTATGTTTAGCGAGACAAACCAGGCGGCCACCCGGCGCGCAGGCCCGCGGCGAGCACGCGCGAATTTGCCTGACCACGTATATAGTAAAACACTTGCAAGTTGCAACAGTACCTTTGGCAGTATTATGCGTGCCTAGTACAGGAATGTCGAGACAGATTCGTACAGAAAATTAACCGAACTTCAACTCAAATTTAATTTGATATTTTAAGATATAATAAATATCTTAAATATTTATATAAATTTTTAAGATATTTTAAACTGCATTCACAGATTTTGGACAAAATGAACAGTCAGCGAAAAAAATGCTAAAATGCCAAAAATATTTTTATATGCCTATCGATTGTATTTTATGTGGGGATCAAAAGACAACATTAAGGTATGAGTACTTATATGAGAGAAATCGCCAAAAATTTCCCCATACATTTAGTACGGTAAAACAATAAATCAACTCAAACAATACAATAAGTTGGCCACTCCTCGGAAAGAAACACCCACTGAGCAGACTGTCTTTTGGTATAGGGATCACAATATAACAGTAAATCCAGCTTTCGTCACCCGTAAGTATGTCGAACACAGCATTTGAGTCACCTCCGTTAAATCTTTGAACCATTTTACTCACGGCATCAACACGACGGAGTTTTGCAGTATTTTGTGCACTGGACTCATACCGATGCTTAAGCTTGTCCGAATCTGCTGACAGGTCACTCTTTTGTTACTCTCTCTATCATACGCCGCACAATACTGATGTCATCTTCAGTCGTCGCAGTAGAAAGCCGTCCCTCACGCAGATCATCGGTAAGATTAGTGCAACCACGTTTGAACTCATTGAACCAGTTGTAAACAGTGGTACGAGATGGGGTTTCATCATGAAAGGCTAATCGAAGCCTATCATAATTTTCTTGGTGACTTTCGAAAGTCATAAAAAATCATTGCACAAAAATTTTTTCGAGTTAAATTTCTGCTGACGTAACTCAGACAATTTTCAATTTGCCGTCGAATCGTAAAACAAATGACAAATGAATGTTAAATCTTTCAGCGTCGCCCTCGTAATAGGCGCCAATCAGTACTTGTTACCAAAATTTTATTACTTTCCCATACATTAGTTTTCTAAGAAACGATATACGTATAATTTGTTCAAGCCACGATTTCGGCTCACGTACAAAGATGACTTTATTTTGATATTGCACGCCCGTTGTTTATTGGCTATTGTGTTTTTTTTCACAAGCCTACGTGTCAGAATGTCGGCGCCATATTTTTAAATATAATGGAGCAGTACTACTTTGTCTGTGTCTTGTACGACCGTAAAATCTATCTGTATATTTCTTAAAATCTCAATGACTCAAAACTTGCATAATATTTTGAATTGACTTGATAAAATAATATCTTAATGTGCCAATACATCGCACACATTCATTGTATCTCTTTCTCCTTCAAAGAATGTAAATACGTGCGTATCTCAAGTTTAATGCTCTTATTACCTGTACCAAAGCATTGCAATACAAATTTCATAGTATGAATACTGCAATCGATAAGATTTTAGAAAATACCTTATCTTATTCAAAAATTTTTAAGAAACTTAACCCATATAGACCTACCGTACCTTATTTGGTACAGTAACTTTGTAAAAATATTTTGACATAACCACAAAATAATCACTTTTTGTTTAAGTCGTGACTATAAAACCAAAGTGTTCGTTTTATGTTAGAAATGTTACAAATACGTTTGCGCTAGTGTTTTCAGTTATATAAGTAAAGATTTCTGGAAGAAAAGAAATAAAATATTTGCCGTGCCTTTAAAAAGGCAAGTTCTATGTTATTTATTATAAATTCAGTTAATTTCTAGTATTGTTCTAAAGGCTAGAGTATTACAGCTGTGATGGCTGCAAAAAAACTCACTTAGGTTATTTTTGTAAGATATACTCAATTCTTATGTAAAGGTGTACCGTATAGGGTACAGTAGGTCTACACATGAGCAAAATATCCGATAAACAAGTTCGATGTATACATCCGATTGTGTGCTTTATTGTTTTAGATTCTTATGACGGTAGATGATATTGTAAGAGTTCTAGGAGAAGACAAGAAGTTCAACAGTCATGGTGATATTTTTGACCTCCACCTGAGTGAAGAAGTTGCAGTGCGCATAAATAATTTGCCTCCAAGTACGCTTCGATAGTTAGATACCCTCGTTTAGTTTTCCAAGCAAACTTGGAATTAACAATTAATTTACAAACTCTTTTGTATCTGTAGAAGAGCAAACAACTAAAGACCGATCAGGGAAATTTTCGTAAGCATCTCATGAAGTACTGTTGGAAGAAACGGGACTTACTACCCATACCTACTGCTTTGCAACCTCTTTGTCATAATTCAACTTGAGTAAACTCCAATAGACCATTCTATTGGAGGTTCCTCAAATTTCTTTGTTCTTTTCTAATACAAGTATTTGAGTTGTTAACAACTAAACAAATAGATAGTTGTTAGCTCGAAACAATCTTCCCGCTGGCGGTTAGATTGAAGGAATGAAATGTTTAGTTGGAATTTTGTTAGTCGGTGCAACTGTCAGGTGAGTAGAAGTAGAATGTACTGAGGAAATGCTCCAGATATAAGAAACAGTTCGATAATTGGAGCCTTGTCAAGACAATATCCGTATCACCATCTGTACCATCTTATTCAATAATAGAATAAAAATATGGGTGGATTCGATTCATCAAACCCAAATATAAGTACACTACGAACTTTTGTTGAACAAAAAACTGGTACATGCCTCTGATTCTCCATTCCATTGACATGTCTGCACCAAATACTTGTTTGCTCTATAGACATAATGGTGGGAATATGGACTTACTAAATTTTCGGAGTGGTATTGCTAATTCAATTTTTGACGCCAATGAACCATACATGAAAGCCAGGTCTTGGTAGTTCATCATCTATATCTCTTGACTTTCAATGATGCCAAAGATCACTAAACAGTAAAAAGGGTCAAAGTATAGATAATTTCACAACCAATTGATGTAATTAGTGTAAGAATACAATTCACCGCCCCATTTCTTCCCGTGGGTGTCGTAAGAGGCGACTAAGGGATTACTGAGCTACCAACTGCTCGACTGGTGGTAGGGTCTGAACACCCGCCTGGTTAGTGACCACCGTACGCATGGCGTAAAACCCGCCAAGTGACCACTTGTGGTCGCGTTCCGGGATCAGTCAGCGTACAACCAGAGCTTGGGGAGACGTTGCGGCGATGGATGCGGTCAGTGACGGCTTCCGTCTAACCAGAGCCAGGTGGACTGCGTTGACCCGCCGACCAGGGAGACCCGAAGAAACGGCTGTTCCGCTGGCCGCCCGTGGTACAGTACAGGGGCCCAAGCGAACCTAACCAGTTCGTGAGGCTGCCCTATCATGCCACGCATAATCTTGGGGTGGTCCGTCGTGCCGGTTGGTGACCGGGTGGTGGGGTCCCGGCGGCCATTCCCGGGGGGGTTCGGGGGCCCTTCCGTTCGGCGGGTCAGCGCTTCTCTGCTGTCGGCTATTACCTGGGGAAACAGGCCTCACGCTTTGACCGTATATATCGCGACGACGTTCCCCCAATTCACGCCTCTCCTCCTTCATCATTTACTATGGCAGCGCTAAGAAACATTTCCGGTCGTTCAGCGGTGCACACCCCCACCACAACCACGCTGTTTGAGGTCGGGCTCACTAACATCCGTGGGCTCCATGCTAACCTCAATGCCGTCCACCAACATCTCGAGACGGCTCGACCCGAAATGCTGTTTTTGACGGAGACGCAAATACTCCGCCCGGCAGACACTAGCTACTTGGATTACCCCGGCTACGCTCTTGAAGAGTCCTTCAAAGCGAAGGCCGGGGTATGCTTGTTTGTCCGGGCGGATGTTTGCTGTCGCCGTCTGCGCTGTTTGGAGGACCCTTCCTACTCTATTTTTGGGGTGCATGTGGACCTGGGCACACATTGCCGTATCTACGTGTGCCTGTATAGATCCCACAGCGGTGACATGGAGACAACTCGACTTTTCGAACATCTTAGTCGGGTGGCAGATGTTGCGCAGGAGCAGTTTCCAACCGCGGAATTGGTGTTTTTAGGGGACTTCAATGCTCACCACGAGTCGTGGTTAAGTTCCTCTAAAACTGACCATGCTGGTAGAACTGCCCACGCTTTCGCTCTCACGCATGACCTGACCCAACTGGTAAACCAGCCCACCAGGATTCCAGACATTGTCGGTCACGCGCCCTCATTGTTGGACCTTCTGCTGACGACTCGCCCGGATGGATATCGGCTAGAGGTTCGTGCTCCTTTGGGAACATCGGATCACTGCCTGATATCCACTGGGGTGCCACGGGCGTCGCCACCGGTACCTATGGTTGCCAAACGCCGCATCTGGCACTATGCGTCGGCAGATTGGGACGGTATGCGGGATTACTTTGCATCTGTCCCTTGGAGGCAGCGCTGTTTCAGTGAGCTGGACCCGAACGCTAGCGCTACTGCTGTTGCTGATGAGATCATGTTAGGGATGGAGTACTATATCCCTCACTCCGATCTCATCAGTAGGGGTAGGCGTAACCTCTGGTTCAACCGCGATTGTGCCTTAGCTGTTGAAAACAGACAGTCGGCATACCGCGCTTGGATCAGGGGCCGAGCTTGCGGGGATCCCAACATTGACTCACTGAAAGCAGCCTATAACAACGCCACCAAGTCCTGCAAAAGGGCCTTCATCAGAGCGGATGCCCAGCGCGTTGCACGAGTTGGCCAAGAACTTCTTACGCATCCTACGGGAAGCCGTAGCTACTGGCGTCTGGCCAAAGCCGTGCAATCCAACTTCTGTCAACCCTCGCTGCCCCCGTTGAGATGTTCTGACGGCTCGCTAGCTCACAAGCCGCAAGAGAAAGCCGATCTCTTGGTAAAACTCTTTGCTGCTCACTCCCGAATCGATGACTGCAACTTACAGCCACCAACACTCTCCCACTGTGGCCACACAATGCCCGATATTCGTATTAGGCAATGTGATGTACGTGCGGAGCTTCAGTCAATCGACGTCCGGAAAGCTAGTGGGCCTGATGGCATTCCAGCGATAGTGCTGAAAAACTGCGCAGCGGAGTTGTCTCCTGTCTTAACGCGGCTATACCGTCTTTCTCTCTCTTCTGGGTGTGTGCCGGAATCTTGGAGAGAGGCCAATGTGCAACCGGTCCCCAAAAAGGGAGACCGATCAGACCCAGCTAACAACCGCCCGATAGCTGTCACCTCAGTTCTTTGCAAGGTCATGGAACGGATCTTAAACCACCAGCTGATCCGATACCTAGAAGATCACTCCTTAATTAATGATCGACAGTACGGGTTTCGGCCGAACCGGTCAACGGGTGATCTTCTAGCGTACTTAATGCATGTCTGGGGTGAAGCTATTGACAAACGTGGTGAGTCACTGGCAGTTAGCCTTGACATTGCCAAAGCGTTCGATCGGGTCTGGCACAAGGCTCTTCTCTCCAAGCTCCCGGCATACGGTCTGCCCGCTCAGCTCTGTAACTGGATCGCCGGCTTCCTGCATGAGCGAAGAATCCGTGTCCTCGCAGATGGATGCGCTTCGCGGTTCATGTCAGTGAATGCTGGTGTACCACAAGGCTCTGTTCTATCCCCCACACTCTTTCTTCTTCATATCAATGACATGATTCCGTTAGGAAACATTCATTGCTATGCAGATGACAGTACAGTGCATGGGGGATATTACGGTCGCCCAGGGGCTGGGCGCGCTGAAACCGAGAGGGAGAGAGAGAACCTTGCCATTGAGCTTGACAGGGTGTTGAACCTCGTATCTGAATGGGGATCTAACAATCTTGTTGAGTTCAATGCTAAGAAAACACAGGTGTGCGCGTTTACAGCTAAAATGTCGCCGTTCCTTCCCCTTCCGTCTCTTCAGGGCATGACTCTTTCGGCACAGGGCTCCCTAAATTTGCTAGGCATGGAGATATGTTGCGATCTGAATTCCAGGAACTACATCGAAACCGTGATCAAAACAGCCTCACGGAAGCTCGGTGTCCTGAACAAGGTGCGTCGAATTTTCACGCCTGACCAATTATGCCTGCTGTATAAAACTCAGGTCCGGTCTTGCGTGGAATATTGCTCGCACTTGTGGGATGGCTCCGCCAAGTACCTTCTCGATGCCCTGGACAGATTGCAGCGTCGTGCTGTCCGTATCATTGGCGATGTAGAGGTCACCAACAACCTTGAGCCTCTGCAATTGCGTCGAGACATTGCGTCGCTTAGCGCCTTCTATCGGCTATATCACGGAGAGTGTTCTGAGGAGTTATTTGACCTTATCCCACCTTCCCCCTTCCTACTCAGGAGCACGCGAGCCGGTCTTCGGAGTCATCAATTCACTGTCTCCACCTCAACATCACGTACAAAGAAATTTAGTAGCTCTTTTCTTTGTCGAACTTCCAGAACTTGGAATTCTTTGCCAGCACATGTGTTCCCTCCTTCGTATAACATGGGTTCCTTCAAAAGAGGCGTGAAAAAGCACCTTTCGGGCCGGCAAGGTGGAGGCGGCTAGACCAGTGTCTGAACTGCACTAGCTGTCTTCGCATATGGACTCTTCTTACCGCTTCACATCAGGTGGTGTTGAGTCATTTGTCGTGCTTTGTATAAAAAAAAAAAAAAAAAAAAAAAAAAAACATTGGTGTCCATGTGGAAAGATTAATTATGTATCACACGAAAAAGCTAGTAAAAGTCATACTTGAAAACCTTGTATTTTTAGCATGCATATAATCCTACTGTACCCTATATGGTACGGCCCCCCAGAGCCCCCCTCGTTTATTAATATTTTTTAAAATATTTTTTCCTTAATTTTTAGGACTCCCATTTTTAATTAAGAATCACATTTTTTTAATAAAAATAATTATCGGTCTAAATGGGTTAACTTAAAGACAGACAAACTGGCACATTTCAATAAATGTACGTAAATATTTCACTAAACTTATGTGATAATTTGGTATGCAGCGCGGGCGCACTTGTGAAATGCTTAATTTGAATTACTTAGTTATACTTTGGTAATAATATGTCCCGGTTGAATATACGTGTCGTATGGATTATACTCATATTACAAATGCCAAAGTAACTCTGTCTGTCCATTACGACTGAATTGATTTGAATTAAATCTGGCATGCACATAGATTACATCGTAAAGGAGATAGGCTACCCGAAATAGCTGACAGCAACAAAAATTGCAATAAAACCCACACTAAGAAAAGTGTGGCCACATGTTTGTAAAGCCATAAATAAGCATAACAACAAAAATGTGTTGATGCTTACGACACCTTAGCCAGCTCGGAAAGTGTCGTGCGTCGTTCGCATAACATTAAAGTTTTTTCCTATAAATGCATAAACTTTCTTGCGTGCTATGTTTGTGGTTGGATAACTTTACCCTTATAACGGTGTCGAGCTCAAAAGTCAAGGTTGTTAGATCGATAGGAAGAAAGTTTGTTGAAGTTAAAAACAGGAACATAGAATTCAAAATTAAAACAAACCGTCAATATTACAATATACATAAAGAATTCAGTTTTTGTAGGTATTCCTACCAGCTTTTGTCAATATGGGTGGAAAAATTATAGCAAGCCAAAGATTTAAATCTTTAAACTTGTACTACATGGATAACTGAGTAATCTCACTAATTTCAACATAAGTAGGTGAAATATAAAAATTAGAGTGTTAATTAATTGCGTATTGATCATTAAAAAAAATAAACCACTTCAAAACACTCAAAGCCACAAATAATTCAAATGAAGTACGTGGGTACTTATCTTATAAAAAAAGTATTTTTTTGAGTTAATGCTTCACTTTCTATTGTGTCTTGAAACTTGGTGCACTTACGCCAATTCAAGTGCTCAGTACCGGCCGTCCATTGGTCATGCGAAAAGTTATAAATATACGAGGGTTTAGACCCATAATGTTCAAGTCGCAAAATATAACGCCGCTGAAAAGAGTTTAAATTTCATAAAATTCAAGTCCCATTATATTCAACACTTACTGTGTGTGCGTTTAGAAAGGAAAAATTGGTATGGAGATAGTTTGAGACCCTGGGAAGAGCATAGGATTCTTTTTGGAGCGATTACCGACATCCACGCAGGCGGAGTAGCGGGTATTAGCTAGTATTGAATATAAATAGTTGGTTGTAATCAGAATCGAACCCATTAAAAAAATAACTCATGAGAAACATCAAAATCTTTAGGACCACCTTTTAAAATTAAAAGCTCATTAATCAGCCAATCAAATAAACATTCTGAAACGGGGCAAAAACTCAAACCGTCTACATTAATTGATCCACATTACCAATATTGATCTCGGGAGACCAACTAGGGAGTCCCGCTTCCTATCGTAACCAGGAACATGTGGTTTGGAGCACACGGACTTTTTTCTAAACTTTTTCATGAAAATATCAATTAGGAACTAGGGTGTCCTTCCGCCCACGAATCAGGGCTGCACCAATCTATTAGACATAGTTGAAGGTTGAATGCAGTATGTTACAGCAACTGTTCGGCAACGTAAAATATTTAGCAAGTGGAGTTGCACAAAATGCAACTCTCCCCAACGTAACTTTGTGAAAGCTGTGGTGAGCACCAGGAATCAATAACGCATCCCTTTTCATAGTTGCTGTAACATTACAGCAACTGTTATGTAACGTGAAATATTTAGCAAGTGGAGTTACACAAAATGCAACTTTACCCGACGTCATTTTGACAAACATGTGGTGAGTGTGAGGAATCAATGACGCATCCCTTTTGTCATTGCGATTCTGACCAAAATGAGTATTTATAGGAAATGGCATATCCAAAGCCAGAACTGGCGAGAAGACTCTTTCCGCCCTGACATATATATCGTAGTAAGGTTTATGGCATCTAAATTCTGGACACAAGGCGAGCAAAAGCTGGTGAGGCAAAGAAAATCCTAAGTGTCAAAGTGCACTGTGACTTTGTCATGGCTTCACGATAACATGAGATAGAACCAGGGGTAAAGGCATCCAGCTGAAAGAATATTTAGGAGGAAGTAGGAGCAGATATTTGTATTTGTAATTATAGTATTTGGCATTGGTATTTTATTGATATGCTGAGTCGAGAACTCTTCGCTGCTGAGGCGCGCAATATGCCATTCCACACTGATTGGTACAGCGATAGTCCTTGATTCATTGTTTTCAAATTGTATCAACAAATTAGCTATTTTAATATGTAATTTGTGTATTTTGTAAATAAAATTATGTCTATGTCATGATGATTCAGACAATGAGGTTTGAAGACTTTTTAATTTTTTAATTACATAAAATATTTATCGGAATGTATGGCAGCTTAGGGCGTTTTTCTCTTACGCGTATTAGGAGGAGGGTGCAAATTCTATATACGTGCGGAGCTTGTAAAGTACTAAAGAAAGAAAGATTGCAGATCAAGTGCGTGCAAACAGAAGTCATGAGTTATTTGTAAAACATAACTAGACATCACTTTGGGAAAATCCATATAAAAAGGGAACGTAAAAAGAACGTATTTGGTACAAGGTCAAGTGACCAGATCACCATAAATATCGAGGCTATTCAGAACAACACCGTTTTAATTTCTGCCGCTTCTCTTTCTTTTTCGGTTGTAAAAATCCTAAAAACTATTTACAAGTAGGTTACAAAACAAGCTTACAAAAGGCATCGTACTGTCCTATATTATGCCATCGCAAGCTCCCCCGGGAGCGCGCATTCTTGGGATGCCTCAACATCTTTATATGGTATGTGCGCCTGGTAATTACGCTTGCTCTACGTGCATGCGCCATTATTCCTGGTGACTAATTAAGATTAATATTGCCATTTATTTTGTGACATATCTATTTTCAGTTGCTGAAGAAAATTTTTAGTCTCCAGCTGGATTTTCTGTCTGTTTGTAGTGCCTGCGTGGATTTTGATGTGGATTTCACGGGAAAGGAGGGGTTTCTCAGAAAAGTTTTAGGATACTAATTCAAATCAATTCATTTCTGTGTAGTGTTTTGTAATTTTAAAGTCTTAATCGTTCCTTAGTGACCAAAACCCGACCCGAACCCGACCCGAATTGAGTCCTGATTAATTTCCAATCAATTAACGCTTTACTCCCACGAGATCAACAAATTTGGAATGAGTGCCAAGTTCCAAAGCAACCTGTTTCCGTTTCAATGTTTTTTAGAAAATATACCTTTTGTAGAGTAACAAAAAATTAATGTAATAAAAACAATCGTAAAAATAGTTTTTCCTCGTGGAATCTATAAATCGGGAATATTCCCAAGCGAGTGATGTGCGCTATCTCATGTCAGATCGCGGCACCCCGCGGGTGGCTCACCGGCGGATACTGGCGCCTGCATCCCGGAATAGTATGGATTCCGGCGCTCATATGTAAATACAGGTTGTTGTACCATCCAAACGACACATGCATTTTGTCTTTTATGTCTATGTGATAGAGATCCAAATTATTAATAATAATAATATTTATACACTCACACCTATTATCTAGCCCAAAGTAAGCATCATTAAGAGCTTGTGTTATGTATACTAGATAAAGGATAAATATTGGTAATAATATGTATATAAATATTAAAAATATACTAAATAAACATATAAACATCCCTGACTCGTAAACAAATGCTCGTACTTATCATACAAACATTTGCCCCTACCGGGATTCGAACCCGGGACCTCTTGACCGAGTAGCCTGCATAGCAACGGGTACAAACCGCTCGACCAGCCGGTCGTCAAATTGTTTACAGTGACATGTTTTTGAAGCTAACTCTACCTAAATTTTTATTTGGTAAATATTCCGGAAACAATCCTATCAATAGTGTTCTTGCAGAAGGCAAGTAATAAATAGGATTTTAGTAGAAATATTCCTTTTATATGTATATACTATCCAACTCTAAAACTGAGGATAGACTTTTTAACTCAGTATAGGTACTTAAAGAAAAAAAAGCCGATATTGACACTTAAAGATGTGACATCAAATATTTCACAATAATTTAACAGTTTATTAAATATATGGTACCCTATTTATCTGTCTAATTTCTGCAAAATAGATTTAAAAGAACCTTTTCATCCCCCCATCTCGGAAAGAGTATTTTTGCTCTTCGATATCTGAGTGCAAAAGCCGTTTTTATCCGCTAGAGGATAAAGTAAATTTGAATTTAGAACATCGTGTGCACTAAGTTTGTGAATTCAAAACATCATTAAACCTCTTTACTTCTACCTCCATGGTGCCGAATTTATCACACAACCGTTTTTAACTTGTTAAAAACTCAAACTCGGCACCTTCTCGGTGTACTTTTTGTTTAATTTGCTTTGCGCGCGCCATTTTCTTTTCACGACATATTTGTTAAAACCATAGTTAAAACAAGATACTTGAAAACAATTTAAAAAAAAATGAGTGATTCTAGCGACGAAGAAGTTTATTTGACGCCAACAGAATTGACTGAAACTATTAATAATGTGCAAATGTTTGTTTTTACTTTGAGTCATTTCCTCGTTGAGGTGGGATGAAAAGTTACGTGTTGCACTCGAATGCAAAGATTTTTCACCTCGTGCCCTTTTGATTCCCTCGTTAACGCTAAGGATTCTAATTTTTGAAATCTCAGATCAAATGAAAAAGTTTAGAATTCTTCGCTTACTCGGTTATCAAAATTGAGCACGCGGTTAATAACTATTTTCACCCCCCTTTCCCATCCATGACCCATCGAAGGGGTGACCTCTTGAAGGATATCTGGATTAAAAACTATCCTATGTCCTTTCTTGGGTCTCAAAATATCTCTATACCAAATTTCATCTAAGTCGGTCATAAGAGATAACAGACAGATTGATAGACACGCTTTCGCATGTATTTTTTTTACACAAAGTACGGCAATTGACCCAACACCACCTGATGTAATTATATTAGTATGGATGTTCAATAAATAATTCAAAAAAAATTAAAACAAAAATTAAAACCGACTTCAAAAAACTGAAAAGGATAAAATAATTAAATTTAAGTAGGTATTCTTCCCCTAGAAACCGGTTGAAGTCGGTTTTAATTTTTGTTTTAATTTTTTTTTCACAATTTTTAGTGATAACTTTCTACGGTCGAAGCTAGATGGGTGACCGTCAACTTATATTGTTTCCTACTATCGTATCGTTTCACTAAAAAGTCATTGGAAAAGCAAAAATTCGCAATTACGCATATGTAGACGACTTCATAATTTCAGTTTTTTTATATTTAAAACTAAAGTACCCAACTGTTTTTGAAAAAAAATTTATGGGACCAAATGGCAGCTATTCCGCATCGAACAAAAAAAAGAATGACGTAAATCGGATCAGTGATCTCGGCGTAATCGGTGTACATACATAGAAAAAAAAAACATACCGGCCGAATTGAGAACCTCCTCGTTTTTGAAGTCGATTAAAATTTTTTGAGTATAAATTGAACTAGGCGGATTGTGAAGAATTTTCGTACATAATTTAGATTTTGCACAAGAGTTGTGTGCTCAAATGTAAGCAAAATGAAACATTGGTACGAGTTTTTAGGCAACAAAAGCACCCTTCTCGTGCTGGAGAGGTGAAAAGTATTTTACTAATTAGTTCCTTTGCAAAATATCGACATCTCTTTACTATTTCATTTTCAACATAGACTGATTCAGTGTCTTAGTTTTTAAAAATCAAGTTACCACACTAACGACCCCGAGCCACTTATCAGACGAAACGATCAAAATTAAATACAATGCAGAAACGACAGGTAGGTGGGTACATACAAAAAACAGCATTCATCAAAGGAAAATGTTCTTTAAACAGTTCAGATCAAAGTTGGAAATATTTTTTGTTATCTCTGTAGTAAAAACAAATCGTATGTCAAGCCTGTCATTCCGGCAGCGGAGTAAGGCAGGAGCTGTCAAAATGACGTAATATGTTTATTGACGCAGCCTCCCCGTCTGTCAACGCTGACGTGAGAACTGTACCGTGGCGGCTTTTTTTATTTATTTATAAACTGGTGCTACCTGTGCTATTGTTTATTTTTATAGTGAAGATCTATTTAATATTTATTTAGGACCACTTGATAAAGTGGCTTGTTATCTGACTTGTAACCTATTTGAAATTAAACCAATTTTGTCGGATTTTAATTGCGTCTTTAAACAATGTAGAAAACATAAACAAATATTTAAGTGGTCAAGTGGTTTTATTTCAAATGTATAATGCTCGCGAAAATATAAGACTATACAACATACTTACGTTTTCACACTATTTTTAAAAATTATTTGTAATAATATGCTCTAGCTGCTAGCTGTTCATTTTGATTGGCTATAGGTACTACAAAAATTGTTTAAAGTTAGATATTTTAGTGATAAAAATCATTTTACGATTTAGCTAATATAAGATTAGCTGTCATTTTTCCTATTCCATTAACAAATACTAACTGTGTTTGTAGGTATACCTACGTTACAACTTTACAAGTGTCAAAATGCGCTTGCGTCTCTTTCTCTAGCCCAACTCCTTTATTTCCACTTCCATACTAAAAGATCGCTAGACATAGAAGTTGAGAAAAACAATATGTACTTACCTACTACTATTTGTAGTGTTGTGGTCATGAACAGTTCTCCTGCTGCCAATAAGGCTTTTTCAGGGAGCTCTGGTGACCTTACTCCACATAGAAAATGTATTGTTTGCAAGCGACCCATCAGCAGATATTATATTACATCAATACTTAAAACATTTATTGATCAAGTAACAAGTAATTTTATCTAAAGGATTACTTAGGCGCTCTAAGCAATTGTTGTGACAAACGAAAAGATAATTTAGTTTTAGTAGAAGTGCCTACAGTAGAAATTTATTCATTACTCACGGTCGCGGTATATTATGAAAAATAAAGATTTATTCTAAGACAACCAACTAAAACAAATGTCTATATAAAACACAGTGCTATGGATGTACAGTCGACCGGTCATCAGGCGGATCAGTTCGACATTAGGACGCTCTTACTCCGTTCGCAATAGAGGCGACCTATTACATCTGTGCTATTACACTTGATGTAGTGTTGTCTACCGAACCTTTTGAGTAGTTTATGAAGACAAAAACAATCGACCCCACATAAAGTTTAACAGTTGCACAGCAAAAATCGATCCTATTGCGAATTAATAGTCACTCTTAAATATTATGTACACCATCAGGTGTAACAGGAGCAATACGATAGGGGCCTTTATCACAATGGCAGTAAGGGCGGTCTTAAGGTCAAACTGGTACTCTTGATGTGCTGTCGACTGTTCATACATGAGCAATAAGTTCAGAATATTACTGCAAATTAAACGTCTAGTTTCTCCCACTAATAACATGTAAATGCACTTATCTTAGTCAGTCATAATTATACTTCGAATTATAGTAAACAATATTATAGAATTACCACGTCAAGTCTGTGTTAAAAACGCAAATATCTATTTGAGAATGCTCGCCGTTGACGCAAGATAGGCTTAAAGCTTGGATTAAATTAATAAAACGTTATACTAAATGGCTTGAAACTTTATAGAATTAGTGCTCAATAGTCGGATTTACTAAGCGTTAAGTTACTACTTTGTCAAGTCTTAAAGTTAATATAAATAACTTAGAGCTACTATAAACAGATGGTAAATATACAGGTATTATATACACACTTGGAGTTTATCCTCCAAGTGTAGGGCATAGTCTTTAAAGTAAACTTATTTTTTTTATATGACAAGGATGACAAACTGTCAAACAAGCGTACGGTCCGCCTGGTGGTAAGCGTTTACTGTAGCGTACGAGTATAACAGTGTTCGTATTTATAGCACCCAAACTTGTAAGTACTCACAGGTTGTCTACTCTATAAATTTTTGTTGACCAGCCCTAAGAAAAGGTTGTGGTTACAGCCACCCGAAAATTGCCCAAGTACGAGTAGGACTATGAACTCGCTCATGGTCAATATAGTGCACTCCTACAAAGGAGATGTTTATAAAATATATGACACCTCACGAAGATTTTAAATAACAAAAGTAATTCTTTATTTGCACATCATCACGATGTCACATTATAATGTAGACTTTTCACCGATTTTTTTGCGATACAGTCTCCGATTTATAAGTAAAAGCACAAGCCAATGAAAATTTTCAATATTTGATTTTTAAATGTTTTTGCAATACTTGGTGTGTAAATTATAGTCAGGTGAAGGCACCCAATGTTTTTCTAGTAATATCAGCAGTGTATCGATCTCGATAGATCGTGAAAGTGTGACGTCACAAGACTATTAGGGTTGTGGGCAAGCCCATCGTGCCCACAACGGTGATCCCGCGCTTGCGTTGACAGCAAAGCAAACGAGCCCCTTTCTCCTGTCGACCCAACATAGCACTTCCTCGACGCGCTCTGGTGACCTTACCCCGCTACAACTCTACATTACAAGGAAGGTGACTGCGAACTAATGTAAGACATTGTGGTAAGGCGGGGGTGATTCCCCAGTACCTCACATAAAGATATGTTTTGGCAGAAGATATTTTTTATACGCCTTGTGTTAAACGTGTAACGTGGTACTATAATATACTGGGTGGTGACGACAATATGACATCAATTTAAAACATGGGCTATATTAGTTCATAGAAATGGTTTGCCACTTTCAAAAACATCTTAATCATTTGATAATCTAATGACATTTCTATAAAATAATGCAGTCATTGTTATATTATTTCATATAAATGTCATGAAATTATCAAATGAATAAGATGTTTTTGAAAGTGGCAAACCATTTCTATGAACTAATATAGCCCATGTTCCAGTTTATTGTCGTATTGACGGCACCACTCTGTATGTATAAAAGAGACCATTTTCGTTTTCATAAAACAAAAGCCCAATCTTTAAAATAATAATAGCCGCATACCACCCAGAAACAACGCATAATTTTCTGTCACAAAACGAATAACACGGTATGACCTATTCATCATCATAATATTTAATTATAAAATATGTCCCAATAAATCGTCATCGTTTAGGCCAACGGCCTATTCTATGGCCCGGTTTTTTGTCCCGCTCGCACGGACCATAAACACGACATGGTTAATTAAAACTGTACATTAGCATAAACAAATAAAATGCCCCATTACGAATTCAATTTACAATCTTTGAAATCGGTTGAATTAGTCGCAGTAAATAATATCACGGACACAGTTTCGATAATAGCGTTGTGGTGCAAGGCATGGGAGATGAGTTATGTTTTAAATATGACAAACGAAAGCATAAAGAGTTAATCACCCATGAAGATATATAAAGACGGAGAAAACAATCCCAATAATATTTATTTGAAGGAAAAAAATATTTTCTTAAATAAACAGCGAACGGGAAATGACTCAACCACTACCTAGTGTGAAGCAATAAGGAGAGTCCATATGCGAGGATAGCTAATGCAGCTTAATCACATTGCTCTAGCCACTTTCACCTTGCCGGCCTATAAGGTGTAATTTCACACCTCATTTGTAAGAACCCATGTTATAGGAAGTAAAAAACACATGTGTTGGCAAAGAATTCTAAGTTTTAGAGTATTCTTTGTGGCCAGACCTGTTTTTCTAGCAACAGTACTAAAGGGGTGGTTGAACGACATTGTACATGGGATGAAGTCAGATAGCCATAGTTGACCGTTGCTCGAAATAGGTATTCAGAGTGTATTCTCCATATTTTTATTGAAACTTCATTATCAACAAAGTTAACTTACAAAATTTGACTACTACAATTTGCTTGTCGAGAGATCTATGTCACACTACAGGGGTGATTCGTGACTGCGACAGCCCGTTATTTAAATTTGGTACCTTTGTATACTTCATTCAAACTAATTTATAAATCAAGTATAGTGACCTACTTACCTATTAGACTGACAGTTGAAAATGTTTCATTGGTCACTCACTTAGTGGTTTAGCATACGAACCGATCGCATCATACTTGTTTGTATTAATTGTATTTATCGCGTCAATGCCGAAATTTTCACAATCGCTTCGGCACGTGTCTTAGGCCTGCCTCTTACGGCTATACAGCCGTTCGATCGATGCCTTCATTTGAATACAAGCAGACGAGTAAATATTGATACCTCCTCACGTCGCCACTTGTAAAAAAAGCAGAAATATCCGATAAAAAATCCAACTGTACGACTTTTATCGGACGGACAAAATAGTATGTATTAAACAAAAATTATATTGTATTTCATTAGATTTCCATTTTTATATTACGGGTCCCTTTTTAAAATTAAAAGTATTTTTGACCTAAGCGAATGCAGCTTTAAAAGACTACTTAAAGCAAACTCCACTTTCGACTCAAGGTTTTCTTAAACGTTAATTACGAACGAGCAATTGTATTTGTAATTAATTACAACGTTGTACACCTTAAAGTAATTTCAAATATATTATAACAGCCACGTCAACGTTATTTGCAGTTTATAGAGCAATTACCCAAGGTTTTGATGATTTTCAGAATCATGTTACCTTTTTTTTGTGTTCTATTGTAAATAGAGGAATTGTCAACTTATTATATACTTAAGTATCAAAGTAATACAAATTTAACATTTGTCTATTCATTGGACTTCCACATTGCGTATATACAGTAATGCGTCTATCCTCTGGCTAGAGCAAGAATCGCAACATTCCGTCGCAGTGGTAGTGAGATGCCCGCGGCGGACGTCCGAGGCCGGACGGCGCGGCGGGGGCCCTCGTCCGCCGTCCGGGCTGACGGCTCGCCCCACAGGACGCAACTGATACACATATCGATGTTTGGATATATCGATAGTTATACAAATTTTAACTTCATCATCATATCAGCCTTTTTTTGACGGGGAGAAATCAATTTACAGACCTACCCATCGCTGGCGAGGCGACGGACGTGTGTGGGGGTCGCCCAGCGCTAAATGACACTGGCTGGGAATACCCACTAAAACTACCGGGTAACTCCACTGCCCTTCACGGGGTTAGCCTAGGCTCTGCCGAAGCAATTTCACCAGTCTACTCAGGCAACCCAGCCTTACAGCCAGGTTTCGCGGCGATTAAGATTACCCAAAGGATCATCCCAGCCTATGATGTCCACTGCTGAACAAAGGCATACCCCATCGATTTACAAAAGGATCGGTTTTGCGCAGCCTGCATCCTGTCTTTCGTCTTTCCGACTATTGTCGTGATTTACTTATTATATCACTATTATTAGACAACAATTGAGTTTTAAACAACTTTTAAAACAAGCTTTATAACAATACATTTTATGGATTGTCAACAATATAAATAAAAAAGCAAAGATAATAATAGCAACAATAAATACACCCACTAAATTATATTCGAAATAAATTTTATCGTCACTATTGTGTGAGGTCACATCACTAGCGTGGCGCCTGTCAGGCCGCTCACCGCGGGGCTGCATTGTTCGTGCACCTAAGTGCCTCATATTCGGTTACCCGCCTATATCGCGCGCCTGTACGCTATATCGATATCATTACACGACGCATTTACAAGCATCCCTAGCACCCACAACGACAAAAAGAATTGCATCTTTAAGAATACAGATTTAAGACATGTTTCTGGTTAAAACGCCCAGGGAGTTAAGCTGTGGTAGCCGATGTTGAAATGATATAATTTCCTTTTATTCCTTGAATATCCAAAACCTGCAATAAATTACCGCACAAAAGCCCCACGTCACAGCGTATTTGAGTGCCGTTTTGTCAAACGATTGTCTCGCCTTTATGTTACGATTTATAATATTTATTTAATAGTTATAGAGGAGGCAAATGTTTATTTATTAAGCAATAAAGTAGATGATTTATTCGAGACGTTTTTGTTGATATGTATGTACCTTTTATCGACGAGTGATGATATTTGGCGTGAAGAGCTTTTTATGTTCGCAGAATTTGTAAAATAAGATATAAAAAAGTCGATAATGATTTATTTAAGATATAAAATTCAACTATAAAATGTTAACTCAATAAATTGGAATAAAACCGTTAAATGTGACTAGATTTTTAGAGCAAATTCGGCAATTCGGTGAGTTAAGTCTATAGAACAATAAAATCGAATATTTAAACAATCTGATCTTAGTGTGACTTTAAAGAATTGGTTGTTATTGACGCCTGTTTGGTTTGAAAAATAAATATTACCTTTTACAAAAAATGTAATATTATAGAGGACTATTCTTGGAAGTAATTTTCGGCTTGTCGATAGCTGGGCGAAAAGTCAATTTAAATTAAGTGTTGATTTAGGGATATCAATAAGTCCACCAGGAAGGTTGTTCAAATTAAGTTTTAGTTATATTTTACCTATAATTATTTTATTATTCTATAGACACAACAGGATACAGTCAATAATGTACAAAAATTACTGAATTAAGTTCATGTGATCCGTTGCCCCAAAACATTATGTCACTTTACGAAGATCAATTGAAAACTCTAGGACTAGGAGTAGGTTACAATGAATACTTATTAATATAATTAGCGAATTTATCCTACCTAACATTATTTAAACATACATTATTCGGATTTGTTTTTGTTGTTGTACTAGGCATTCATAGCTTGAGTGTGATCGGAGTCGGTGACTTACCTCGGCATCTATGCTCTTGTACTCGGGGTCGTCGTCGTCGACCTCGAAGTAGAGCTCGGTGGAGGTGAGCGACACGGTGCCCGGCGCCACCAGCCCCGGAGCCACCAGCCGCGCCTTCGTGCTGATGTTCACGGGGCCTGATCAAACCATACAAACCTCATGTATTACGGTATTTAACCTCATTTTTTATTTCCTTAAATAACTAATATCAAATTAAAAAAATAAGTAACCCTCGGCCTCGATCATCGTGGTCATGTAACATAATCTCATTGAGACTATTCTTATGAGCCTAAACACGCTATATCTGCTGTAATTTTCTGGAGAATTGAACATCTTGCAGACTAATTAATGCTACAGCATTAGGTAAAGGTTAGCATGTATTATGCTAATCTTATGAGGAGCTCGGAGGCGTATTGGTTTTAGCGCTCTGGTTTCGATACGGAAAACAAAGCAACTTTCGCCATAATCGACCCTGGGATGGGTCAATCAAAATTTTTTATCTAGAAGCTCGAGCTCCTTCGTGCTTCGGAAGGCACGCTAAGCCGTTGGTCCCGGTTGTTCCTGCAACCGCTTTAACCCACCAACCCGCATTGGGCCAGCGTGGTGGTGTTATGGCCCAATCTCCTCATGTGTTTCTCCCATGTAGGAAGGCCTGTGCCCAGATGTTGGACGTATATAGGCTGGTGATGATGATAATGATGATAGCATGTATTAGAAATACCACTGAAGTAACAGAGGGTACACTAAATTTCAAATCAATCAGATATGTGAAAGTTAACAAAACCCTTTTGTCAAGAAGAAAAGTGCTGGTCAAGTGCTGAAAAATCATTAAACACCTGAACAGATCTTCACAAATTATAGCTAAGGACCACCTCGATCACGTCAGATTTCTGACAAAAAGCCGAATCAACATCGGTCTATTCGTTTAGGAGCTACGATGCCACAGACAGACACACAGACACACCGACATACACGTCAAACTTTTATCACATTAGTACGTGAATAAAGAATAAGTATTGAAGAAGAAATAGGATATATACAATCAACAGTTTTTTAGAACTGAATTGCGATGCCCGCATCCGTCGGCTTCCCGTGACCCTCACCAGATCATCGGTCCACCTTTGGGCGGCCTAACAAAGCTGCGTCTCCCGGTAAGGTACATTATTTATGTAAATAAACCTTCTCTATAATTTGACTGAAGTGTATTAACTTCAATAAATATGTTGCGTCTACGTAGTCGTATACGCCTGAACTGTTTATGAAGGCAATACTTATTAATGTAGTGTATGGACTATTGCTATATATTTTCTTTAAGGCGTTCTATCTATCCCCTTTAACGAAATGTGCAAAAATGACGCTGTCAGTATTTGTGTACGACCTGTAAAAGAAGTTACCTAATAATAATATTTTTAATAACAAAACCAAATTGAACTATGATAACTTGACCTATAGGTAGGTTTATTTGAATACAGACATTGAGACAACGTTAAATGTATTTACTACGTTATTGCTAATAAACCTTTTAACAGGCGTTAAGAGTTTGATTGAATATGAAAAATAACTCTCCGTCTGTTCTGTACATTTTTTAAAAATTTATTTTATATAATGAGAAAATTGAAGAAAAAAGCACAAATATCCATAAACTATAGTGTAAGGGTGTGGTACGCTCTGCTAGCCTCTGCGTTCCCTACTGAATATAGGTAATAACCTGAACTCTTTTAAAGCTCTATCAAATAGGCACCTTCTGGGTAAGCTCGCTAAATCGTAGACCTCCTCTTAACCCTTTGAAGCCAGGAAAACCAGACGCAATTAAAATTTAATTGACTATGTCATCAATAGATGACGTCTGACGTTAATATCTCTCGGCGTAAGAGTGGGATCAAGAGCAAGCCCATTTTAATACGAAAAAATGTACTCTGTTTCTTTTTCTTACTCGCTGCACCCGGCATGGTTTTCAATTAATAATTTAATAAGTAGTTAATTAGGTAAAAACAAAAAGTTTTATAATTCAGTAACCTTCACGGGTGTCCCGAGCACACCCTACGAAAGTTTCATCACAATCCGATCTATGGTTTCTGAACGCATAGGGGACAAACAAGGGGGACAAGCATTTATTTTGTTAGAAAATAAAAAAAAACATTTAATAGAAAAAGCATATTATGACCTCACTGAATTCTTAAATGACACATAAATATGTCAACTCTATTCTGTCATGCTAATGATATAAATTCAATTCAATGTATCTCTACTAATGCTGTACTAAAATAAAATAAATTAAAATTTAATTTAATTCTATAATGAAATATCTAATTATTTTATGCCGAATTATATTGTTTATTTTCAATTGCTTAGTGAAAGCGCTCTCTTCCTTTATGTTCGCAGTGCCCCCACGGGGTGTCATGTGTCCAATGTATCAATTAACTCATTGTAACACCTGTAACTATGTGACTAGCAAATTAATAAATTAAATGAAATGAGACATAGACATTGATTTTTATCTATCTATAAGATTAACTTTCAGTAACGTCGTGAATGACAAAATGAGATGGCCAGGCAGATGTCACTGGGCGGGTACTGACCGGTGAGGTCGGCGTCGAGGTCGCGGTCGTCTAGCAGCAGCTCGGCGTCGTCGATGAGGTCGGCGGCGGCGGGCGTGGCGAGCTGGGCGCCGCGCGCGCCCGCGCCGATGCGCGCGTGCAGCTCCTCCGTGGCCTGCGCACACAACACAAACGCCGTTCACAATACAATAGAACACAACAGAACACACCATAATACAATACAATATAATCGAATACAACAGAATACAAAAGAATAGAATTATATAGAGTACCAAATCCAAAGTAGGTACAAACACTGTAATGACAAAGATCTCAGTATTCCGATACAATCTGTTACACAGTTTGGCAGACTGTTGAGTTATTAAATTTAAAAAAAACCGCGCTCAGCAATATCACAGTATTTTATTCTTAATTTTTGATTTTAACATTATTATAAATGTTTGAAAAATTACAAATTACAATTAAATTTTTCTAGTTTTATTCTATTTTAATTATCACAGTATTTTCTTCACCTCGCGTTAACTAAGTTTTAAGTGCCTGGTATGTAACAACCGTCTGGTTAAATGAGCCACCCAATTGGACGGGTAGCCCGTTAAATTAGCCATTAAATTGGACGCCTAGGCGGGTCGCTTAAATTGATGAGCTTTTTTGTGATTGTTTGAGTGATTGTGTGAAGTGGTCATACAAAAAATAACCTTGAATCTATCAAGGTTATTTTTTGTATGACCACTTAGAACCAAAATGATGTCAGTTATAAATGGTCATAAAAAAATAACCTTGAACCTACCAATCAAATCAAAACTTTTCAGTACAAGACGATCCATTCAATACGCCATTTCGTTAAACGTTAAGTGAGTCTAGTTTAATTAACTATAGGGCTAGGCATTCAATTGGATGCCGCCGTTTAATCACCGGGCTAGCCGATTGGGTGACTAATTTAACCAGACGGCTGCGACACGTAAACAAAGATTCAATGTACAATTAGTGAGCAAAAAAATATTTGATTAATCGATTGTATTACGAATATTTCCTTACAGTGTGGCGCATCGAATCTACTTGCGAAGAGTATCGGCGGGCTGCGACACGGGGGGCAAGTCAGTTCGCGTAAAACGCGGCTAGATTCTGAGGACGAAGCGCTGAGGGTTGACGCATACGTGCTTACATAATATTCAATTGCGTTCAGCGTTGTTACGTTATTATTTTTTTATATTCACTGTCTTTATTGTGTTTTATATAAAATAATTTTATTTAATGCAGACAAACCCACTAACCCTCCGGAGCAGATTATCAAATTGACCAGGTACGCAATTCATCAGATTGTCAAGTAACAAGAGGTCCAATTAAAAACAAAAACAAACTAAACCATTTTTTTAAAATAAGTTGGCTTTACACCTCGGTGCTTTTTATAAAAACTTTCATGTTGTTTTACAAAATTTGCCATGCATAAAGCCAGTCAAGCTAATCTAAAAAGTTATCAGAGGATTTTTCTACAAGAATTTATTGACAAGCTAAAAATTGCTCTTCTTACGGAGTTTTAAGACTATTTTTCTAAAATCCTCTGATAACTATTCAAACTAGCCTGACTTCCTTATTAAAATTTGTGTAGTCTTATAGATTCATTTTGTTGGCATCTTCGACTTGAAAGGTTGTACGAAAAGTTTACGCGTAACCCTCCTAATTTAAAAAATAAACAGTTTCTGATGTTTCAGATTGGAAATTAATCTGAAGTACCAGGCTACCATGACTATGTATGGGCACTAACTAGGTATGTGTACCTGTAGTATGGCGTCGTGCGGCGCGGGCGGCGTGGCGGCTGTGACGCCGGCGGGCGGCGCGGCGCGGGCGCGGGCGTCGGGCACGAGGCGTCGTCGGCGGCGCGCGTCGTCCTCCCAAGAGTCCAGCTTCCAGAACTGGTTGGCGCTGCTGCCGAGGGAACGACCACTGTATTAGGTCTTAAGGTATGAAATTGGTATACTAGAAATTTCATGGATAGTTTAAGATATTCATTATTAATTAGGTGGAGGGAAAAAATTAATGATGCAATAACACGTTATATTAAAACTATATTTCATCATGTATTCACTTTATTCACAAAATTTTGTCCTCGTGATGAGGACGACTGAATATTATCGAGTCATTTTAATATGAATTGAATTCTCAGATATTAGGAAAAAAATTTTGCTGACTGTACATTTTTACAATTAGAATTGATTTCAGTGTAAAATCAGACATGATAGACAGACAGACACTATGACGTTGTTAGTTAATATATTTTTAGTAAGAGTAATAAAAATGAGTTTTTTGACGATTTGAAAGTGCTTCTTTGTGGCCTTGAAAGTTCTTCTTGTAAAAATGTACAGTTAGCAAACAATTGGCTGACCTCTGGTGCTGGAGCTCGGCGGCGTGAGCTGTTCACATGTGCAAGGCGCGCTTATGTGAGACACCTCGTGGTACTGGCCTCGGCGGCGGGGACTGGTCTCTGCAGCGGGGACTGGCCTCTGCGGCGGGGACTGGCCTCTGCGGCGGGGACTGGCCTCTGCGGCGGGGACTGGCCTCTGCGGCGGGGACTGGCCTCTGCGGCGGAAGACTGCCTTGTGGGGCGGAGGACTGGCTCCGGGCGGGCACTGACATGTGCTCGGGCGGGCACTGATCTGTTCTCGGGCGTGACTGACCTGTGCGCGGCGTGACTGACCTGTGCGCGGCGTGGCTCGGGCGTGACTGACCTGTGCGCGGCGTGTCGCAGCTTGTCGAGCAGACGCGCGGCGGCGGCGGCGTCGCGGCGTCGCGCGGCGGCTATGAGTCGCTCGCACGTGCGCTCCTCCTCCGCGCGCTCGCCGCCCGTCGTCGCGCACAGGCACTGCCACAACACACCCACACGTTATTCAAAGCTCAAACTCTCAAAGTGAGTTATTTACAGATTCACTTGGGCTTAATAAACATTAAAAATATTATGCATATTTTTTTGGTATAAAATACTTAGGTTCTTTTATACCATTAAGGTGGCAATCAAGCATACGGTTCACCTGATGGTAAGCGGTTACCGTAGCCTATGGATGCTTGCAACACCAGGGGTATCTGTAAAAACTTTTTCAAGCCCTTTTTGAAGAACCCCATGCTGTACTCTTCACAACCTGAGCGTACGGGGGAGAAAGTTTCCTAAATAACTAACTATACTTACTTACTTAAATAACAATGACAGTAATAGGTTGTGATTATTACTATTTGATTTAAAAACTTTTTAGATTTGACCTCGGATAAGTTAGAAGACACGTTATTGCAAAAAAGTAAAGTAGGTATACGAAGGACGACCACTTTCCCCTACGTTACCTCGTTGAAGTTGAGGATGAACTCGGCCTCGTTAGTACGTTACCTCAAGGCTAAGGATGAACTGGGCCTCGTTGGTCCGTTACCTTAAGGCTAAGGATGAACTGGGCCTCGTTGGTCCGTTACCTTAAGGCTAAGGATGAACTGGGCCTCGTTGGTCCGTTACCTTAAGGCTAAGGATGAACTGGGCCTCGTTGGTCCGTTACCTTAAGGCTAAGGATGAACTGGGCCTCGTTGGTCCGTTACCTCAAAGTCCGCGTGCTTGAGCACGTCGTCGGCGCGCATGCGGTTGAGGATGAACTCCGCCTCGTTGGCGACGCGCACGATGTGGTCGCGCATGGCGTGCGAGAGCAGGCGGCCCTCGTTGATGAGCTCGATGAACGCGAGCCCCGCGTGCTTCTGCAGCGAGTTCTGCCACTCCTGCGAGCACAGCAGCATCACCAGCTCCACCACAGACGTCGACCCCTTGAACGTCGCCAGACCTACACACACAGACACCTCGTACACAAGTTACGATTATTTGTTCAACAAGTGAGCATAGTTATTTTAAGCTGCGAGTGCTGACTTTGAAAATGAAAATGAAATGAAAATTAAAATATCTTTATTCAATTAGGCCCCCCAAGAAGCACTTTTGAATCGTCAAATAACCCTTATGTCTAACACATAAAATAATATTAACTAACAAAGTCATAATATTTGTCTTTCGTCTTGTCTGGATCTACGTAAGCTAACAATGTTATAATGTCAGTCTGTCTATCGGTGTGTCTTTCGATCTGTCTGTCGGTCCGTCTGTCAGCCTGACAGTCTGTGTCAGTCAGTCTGTCTGTCTGTATGTTGTCTGTCTGAATTTACACCGCGCTTTAAATCACAAACTAGAGAAGTAGCCTAGAATTTCTTATTTCAGCCGTGAAATAGTTCGCTGTGTTTCGGATTGAAGGGAAAGGTAGCCAATTATTGGGCATGGACGGCACTCCATCTTAGACCTCAGGATGACAACGCATCTGTAATATGAAGTGATTTTTCCTTGTTATTGCAAGTGTCTATAGGCGGCGGTAACCGCTTACCATCAGGTGGGCCGTCATGTTGTTTGTCATCTAGTACATAGTACACTGGCGATTTAAAGAAACACGAGATATTAAAAAAAACCTGCTCTCGTTTGAAACATCGGTACAACTTTAGAGAGAATTATATACCTACACTTCTAACAATAAAAGTCTAATCAGTTAATAAGTATAAAAAACTTAAAAACATATATAAACTATTTAATATTATTGAGTCAAAAGTGAAGTAGATATAATTTTGCAAAATTTTTATCATCATTTCGGCCGAAAAGAGCATTTTTAGTGTTTTTATATCTATGTTCAATAAATAACTGAAAATATTATAGGTCTTTAAATTGAAATCAGGCGTATTATTAAGAATTTTTGAACACAGTTAAGTTTTTTTTAGCAGCGCTGGCCTATAGGACATGCATTCAGGCCAGTAAAATAAATAAAATAATGAGAATAGCGTGAAATTCGACATTAAAATTTAGCTCTTGTGCGACTTTGCTACTAGTTTTTGCAGCGAAAGCACCTGTTGCGTACCGGAGAGGTGAAAAGTTATTTGTGTTCTACCTTTTGTGGCAGTTGTTTTATTATCATAATAATTACAACATGCATAATATCGATAAGCTAAACTTTCTTTGACAGAAAATCAGTAGTATACACTTATTTCTCATAATTTCTCATACTTAACCCTCCATAATAGCGAATATGCATATTTTTTTAATGTAACAATGAATACTACACAGTGACAATTTACAAACAAGAAAGAATTTTAAAACAATATTAATAATACCCGACTTACAACCACATAAACGTTGCGTGCTAGAAAGAGATCTGATATAAACTTTGACATCACGATACACGCTGCTATACATTTTTTTATAAAAAAAAGTTGTTTTAGGTCGAGACAGGTATAGATTAAATTCTAATTCAAATATCTCAAATATTTTTTAGCTAAAATCAATTCCATCTTCACTTTTTGCAGTATAATTTTACGTATTTTCAAAAAAAAAACATTAAATTTTATTACAAATTCCTAATTCGATTAAATATGTCAAAACTGGTTGAGTTTTCTTCTAACTAGCATGCATGTTGCATTTAGGATCTTTTAAATAACAGAAACTGTATCAATGTTGACCCAAGATCAGCGCAATTTAATACTTTTACTGGGAGACGGAAATAATTAGCTGTCAGTTCATTATCGACACGAAAGTATAGCAAGTAAAATTATAAGCGTAATTATATTAGAATACTTGTACGACAATAATCTTAGGATGGGTCAGATTTCTAAATTTGTTTGACTATACCCTCGCTGCTACAAAAGTAAGCTTTGCCTTGCAGTATAAAAAAAACTTTCAGCCAAACCAAGCTGCCAAAGCTCTCTAGCATGCTTACAAGTGGATACCTTTACCCTCCATGAGCAGTTCCTGGCCGTGGCTGCCGACCAGCGTCTTGGAGAGGAAGGGCGCGAAGTCCAGCATGATCTCCCTGAGCAGCGGGCACACGGGGCCCAGCGCCGTCTCTAGCTTGTGGGTCAGCGAGGCCTCGCGCGAAGCTCCGGCCCCGCCGCTAGCGCCGGTGGCCTCGCCCGCCATCGACGCGTTCATAGCGCTCAGGCCCGCGAGCGTTTCACTATCCTGTAACGTTACAAGGGTCAATTTTTACTAAGTGGTAGGCCCATGGTTGTCTGGGTAGGTACCACCGCCTTTCTTATTTCAGCCGTGAAACAGTCCGCTGTGTTGCGGATTGAAGGGAAAGGTAGCCAGTGTAATTACTGGGCATGGACGGCATTTCCTCTTAGGCCCCAGGATGACAACGCACCTGCAATATCAAAGTGATTTTTCCTTGTTATTGCAGGTGTCTATAGGCGGCTTTAAACGCTTACCGTCAGGTGGGCCGTCAGCTTGTTTGTCGTCTAGTTGTATAAAGAAAGACACTTCTTTTTGCAATAAAAACACGGAAAATGCCTCAACACCAAGCTGCGCCAGCTGAACTGCGCAGCCAACCTAATGCGGTTTTTTTTTATACAAAGCTCGGCAAATGACGACACCACCTGATGTGAAGCGGTAAGAAGAGTCCATATGCGAAGACAGCTAGTGCAGTTCAGACACTGCTCTAGTCGCCTCCACTAAAGCCACCTTATGAACCTTCAAGGCGGAGGCGGCTATAATAGTGTATTCAAGCTGCACCAGCTGTCTTCGCATATGGACTCTTCTTACCGCTTCACATCAGGTGGTGTCGAGTCATTTGCCGAGCTTTGTATAAAAAAAACCGCATTAGGCTAGCGTGGTGGTGTTATGGTCCAAGCTCCTCGTGTGTTCATTCCATGTAGGAAGGCCTGTTCCCAGCAGTGGGACGTATAAAGGCTTGGATGATGATTGTGCTTCCTAAAACCTGCATTTCACGTTTAATAAGATTAAATCTTTCAAAATGTTAAATTTTAGAACAGTTGACCTTTCGCATTTACACTGATAGAAAGAGAGGGACTAAACTTAAATTTAGGTTTAGTGTTGATTAGGCTAGTGGTCTAAAGACAAGACAGTGATTAGATAAAGACAGGCAGACAGATCCCGAACTGTACTACGAGATTGCTCACGGCGTCTTTATGGCTGGCATTTCATTATTCTGAAAACGATGACGCACTCGTCATTAGACCCTAGTAGTCTTACGACAAGAACGTTAAGTGCAGGAGTAAAATAAAGATAGGCGGACAGAACTGCAGTATGGGATTGCTTACGGTTTCAAATATTTGAATTGAAATTGTTAAGACGCGTAAGACCTCCGGGAGCTTACTCGTATTATGACAAAAATCCATTGAGTCTGGAATGTGTGGCTTTATTACAGGTTAATAAAACCTCGTGTATTTACCGGATGTAAATGTCGCTGAGCGGCTTGTAGGTTTCTATTCTGATGCCTCTGCTGTATGTGGTGATGTGACTCCGTACTTCTCATGTGAATTTGTTTATCCATATCTGAAAAAGAAATAACTTTACTTGAAAAAGAAACTTACTTTTTTTTCTTTAATTATTTTTGCTATCTAAATACTTACATTTGTATTTATGTGTTGGCCAATAATAGCTTTTTTTTATATCAATAAAAGCAGCATTTAACGTCATTGATTTCAAACTGAGAAAGTCATTTGTGATCTACTTCAAAATGGTTTATAAAATTTAGTTTTAAGTAACCTCCAGCCATCATGTCATGGTGACTATTCTTATGAGCCCGAAACGCTATATTTGAAGAACTGATTATTCCGCAGACTATTTCATGGTACAGGATAAGCCCAAGGTTAGCATGTCTTGGAAATACCAGCAAAGTTGTAGTAACTCAAATTTCAAGTCAATCATGAACTGTGAAAGTTAGTAAGACCCTTTTGTCAAGTAGGAAATGAGCTGATAGTCGTCCAACTCCAGAACATATCTACATAAATTATTGCTAAGAACTTTAATATATCGATCACATAATTCGTTTAGGAGTTAGAGCCACAGACAGACACAGATACAAAGACAGATACGTGAAACTTATAACACCAAAATCTAATATATCTATTTTATTACCACTTAACTGGTTTCAAACCACAGTTACCATGGCGGCTAAAAGGGATTAAACTTTGAGGAAATTTACGGCTTTTTCAGCAACAAACCTTCATGTATATTCCCCTCGTGGTCTCGACTCCTGCCCGTGATAGTGGCGGGACCCCGCTCACCGTCTTCGTTCAAGTTCACGTCAGTCCATGATTCGTCGTTGCTCACCTGAAGTTGCAAGAGAAAATAATGGTTAATAGAATTTAGACCCAAGCAGCAAATACTCAAATACAATTCTCTCTGTTTTTGTAAGTAGTGAGACTGAGTCAACGAAAGAGGGTAGATCGATATATCTGCCCGCAATGAAGTTGACTTCTACTCGCAGCTTCAGCAGTCTACCCGTGATCATGCCGCATTCAACTGCGCCGAAATATCGGGAACTCCCAACAATGAAATTACATGGTAAATATCCCGAATATAACTCTAATTCAAATGTTAATGAAAGTATAAAGTGCTCAGTCGCTTCCACTGCTTCTACAACAGGTGTTACTGTAATGTGACAACGGTTCTTACGGACCATTATTGAATATACACTATGTCCATCTTAACAGTATTTAATTGATGTTATAGTAAGAAAACCAGCCCAATATTAATTATTTGTTGTATATTGTTGGCGACTGGACGCCAACCTCTTTTAACTTTTACTTTTTATACGATTTTTGTGTTGGTTGCTAGGTTACGTGTTATTTTATATTGCTAAAATTATTGTCTTGCAAATTGCCGAGTAAATCTGTTATGCATTTACAGCGGCCTATTATTTAATTATTACAGTCCGTTTCTCGCTCCTTTTCATATATTTCTTATGAGCAAACGATGGCAAATAGCTGAGTAAGTTTAGATCAGGGATATGTATCACGCATTGTTTGTCTTGCTACAAGGATATGTTGTGTGGCATATGGAATAAGTTCATCGTATAAAGAATAGCATCGTAGTAGGGAGATTGTCCTTTGAGCTGTCTAGCCCCAAGGGCACGACCTGCCTGAGAAGTTGCTTAATCTTACAGGGGTAGCTCATGCTACCGTTCCGACTGGGTCAGCGCTGAACTGTAGGAAAATTATATCAACCCTCTGATACGGATCTGCTTCTAAGTTACATTTAAGATCCTACTATTGAAGCCAACAAAGTGATTGTTAAAGTGGGCTAATAATGCTACATAATTTAGATAGACTAAGATAAAATCGCTAAGAGACACTTAGCGCTAAGCAAATGTTAGTGAAAACAAGCATAAGACGCTAAATACATAGGTATGTAGCGTCTTAATCATGCTTAGACTATTACTGCATGTACGGCAGTACTATTTTTTTTTATACAACTAGATGACAAACAAGCTGACGGCCCACCTGGTGGTAAGCGGTTACCGCCGCCTATAGACACCTGCAATAACAAGGAAAAGCACTTGATATTGCAGGTGCGTTGTCATCCTGAGGCCTTAGATGAAAGGCCGTCCATGCCAAGCACTATTACTGCATGAGCAAGACCTTAATCATCGCAAGAAAAAAACACAACAAAGGAGATATACTCCTCATTAATTGATGAAGTATTTTTTTATCAATAGCAACTTCAGCCCTCTCGTACTCACCGGGTGCTTGTTATCGTCGAGCGCTATCTCGCTGGACGTCTCAGGGTCATTGTTGGTAGTCTCTGTGGAGTTCAGGTGGAAGGATCCAGCGTCCTCTATTGAGTCCACGCTCTAAAACGCGAGACAAAGTTTCGTTTTAATGAACATCTAATTAAATACGTAGTAGTATATTTTCCAACGTGGAGTCGATATTTAGCTGTCTAAATGTCGGTCTAGCCGATTTAGCTCTTACATGACATTTTAGGGTTAATGTTGGAGCACTGAAAATCTTTAAAACTAAATCTTTTTGTGTTGTGTTTGTTGTGTTCTTCTAATTTGGAACACAAACCGAAAAGTACTGAGGAAAGTTTAATGCCTCTTTTTCCAAGACAAGTAGATAAAAAGGACAACAAATAAGCATTTAATTACTAATGATGTAAAATGCATTATTTACTTAAGACCTTAAAATGTAGTCGCCTCGACAACTTACTTTGATTGATAGATACGAGAAAATTTAATTTCAGATAACTTAGAATAAAATCATTGGAATTTGTAAAGCTTATGTCAAGATATTAGTAACTTACCTCATTGAGCACTTACATGCTATTTTAGACCAAATCCAATCAATAATAGATAAGAGTGATAGTGGGAGTAGAAAAGTACATGCAAACAAGTGGGGGGTGGAAGAAGCAAGCGAAGCCAAACGACATGCATAGTTCATAATCTTTGTCGGTTCTGCGACATGTCAATTTCTATACCTTTAGAATTCCTGGGTCTCCTCTTCGAAATTTGACGTTGAAGTGTTAGCTTTATTTACATTCTATTTTGGGTTTAAAATAGCATGTGACATTTGTGAACACCAGTAAAAAGAAAAAGTCGTTTTACAGTCATTCAATAAAAACAGACGCGTCATATTACAGACTGTTCGAAAATATTACATTATATGTTTAAGTGTATTTGTAACACTTAAGGATCGTTAATACTTAAATATAAGGATATTTTTTGGAAGATATCTCAAATCAAGTGATAAAAAGATATCAAGTGATTTTTCCTTGTTATTGCAGGTGTCTATAGGCGGCGGTAACCGCTTACCATCAGGTGGGCTGTCAGCTTGTTTGTCATCTAGTTGTATAAAAAAAAAGTTCATTGCTAACTTTTTTGTAAATTGTCCCACGAAGTTTGTAGGTGTTTTTATCTACAGTGGGCCTGAGTTTGTAGGACTGTGGAATACTGTATTTTGGATCCTTGTCATTAATAATTGGACATAACTGTATAATAACAATAAACAATTAAATTTTAGGAAACGAGTAAAAAGTTGCTTATCAATTTTATAATTATTTAAGTCATACTTCCTTATTAAATATGTCGGTAATAAACATGTTAAGTATATTATAGCGTGAGTGATATGTATCGTGCTTGTGCTGCATCCTCTGTAATGTACACTATATAGTGAGTTTAGCTGAAGCTTATTGTTATTTATATACTCCTGGTACACACTGGTTGACAAAGTGAAAAGCTGGTGTTCATTAGATGTGGGCACTCGAGTGGGTATTGTCTATGGAGATGTGGTATTTACTGTAAATCATGTATGGCCAAAGTAATACAAGATTTTATATTATATATGTAATAGGGAGCTTACAATAAATCAATAATAATAGTTTTTGTAAAATTTTTACTGATATAATCTGACTGATAGATATATTCTGTTTTATTTCCTATCAAATGATTAAGTCAGACTTATGTCACAAAATTAGTTTTATGTATATAATAATTATTGTAAAAGCTGTATGTTTTAAACAATAAATAAATTGATGTTTATTCCAGTTTATTTTCAGCACGAGAATAGAATGTTTCAAATGACAACTTTTTATTTGTAGCTATTATGCATATTTCAGCTTTTCTAAAAAATATTTATTATATTAAATAAAAATACACACTAAAAATACTGTACAAGTTCCCCATTGCAATGAAAAAGATGGTTTAATTCGACTACAGACTTAACACAGAGCTCAACATGAAAGCCATCCCAACCGTCTTAATTTCAGCCGACTTCAGATTTGGTCCTTCGTGCTGTATAAAACAACTTTTTCCAAACAGGTACCTTTTAATTCAGAATAAATAATAAAAAGTACGTGTTTGGAATATTAAAGTGATCCCCAAAAAGCTGTACCTCACTAAAAAACGATCAGCGTAAGTTCTGATGATCAGTTGGTTCTTTGGTTGGGTAGGTCAGGTTAACAACATGGTGAACAGTTAAAAACAAACAATTAATTTCTGGCCACACACAATTTGTATAATTACCAACTTCCGCATAGAGCCGAAATTGCAATAATAATAGTAATCTGTCAGTAATTACTTGTCTACAAACCAAATTGACCACAGACACCGTGACACCGGACAACGTTTTCGACCTTGCAGGTGGAGGCTTACAGGAGGAAAACACATATTTAGTAATAGGTACTCCCAAACCACATGAAGATAAACTAAGCCTAATTACCATAAGTGAGATCTCTATTTAATGGAATATAAGTCTTAAGATTTTTGTTATAATCTTTCTATAGCTGCGCGTGTCTATCAGACCGGCGAATACAATTTCATTCATTCTTGAAATCTGGCGGGTCGTGAGGCCGATGCACTCAGCTTTATTCTTTTACTCGTGGTAAGTTTAAAGTAAATTATTCATAGGTATGTTTATCTCTTTTATGTAACTGAAGCACGGAGAATATTATTTATTGGAATATATTATATTTCTTGTGCTATCAATAAAAAAGTGTTTTTGACGAGAGATGGAGGGGTTTGATCAAGATTGATATCAAATAAGAAAATGGCTGTGATTACAGGTTATTCTGGTGATTTATAAGTTTCCAGTAACTACTGTACTAGGTAATTATGTTAGAAAAAGAAGTGATAATTGAAAATCAATTGTAATTTTTTCATTCCTAACAGGGTTGCTCATCACCTATCATTTCAGCTGATCTGATGGCAAGTGATGATAATGCGGAAGCTGGAAGCGGTCTATACCCGGATTCCTCGATCAGAGAAGTATCAACGGTAAGATTTCACATTCTTCTTACATTTATAACCACAAACTAATAAACCGGTTGGTTAGAGAATTTTCGGAAGTTGAAACGGTCATGATATTATAAACAGTTTGTTTCGTGCGCGGGTTTAAATTTTATTTCAATATAGGAAGGTATATTATAAAATATCTTTTTTGCTAAAGTAAAAACCCAACAACCCTTCAAGATTAAAAATCTAAATTTAATTATTACAAATTTGAGTTTTTGAAATTGTAGCTTGCTTTTTATATTTGCTGTAAATTAATAACTTACAGATCGTCAAAAACGTAACGAGATCTCACTTAATCCCAGTACCAAAACATAGACCAGACAGGTCAGAAAGAGACAACCGCTAATAGAAGGAGACAGACGATGAGCCCACACCCAACTGACCTTGGCTTTCGGCTGTTTGACGCGGAGGCTCGACTTGTGGAGCGGTTCTTCCGGCTCTGACGCCGACGTCTCTGCCTTGTCCTCTTTCTTCGCGTTCGGCTTCAACTCATCTGTGGTTGTCTCAATTTTGGCGACACCCTCTTCTTTCTCACCGTCCTTCATAATTTATTGCAACAGCAAACAAAAACCAATCGTAAGAAGCCACGCGACATTACGCACACATGTTATGCGACATCGAACACAACCTTAGCAAAATAATCCGCGGAACACAAAGTTGATGGCGGTGGACTCAATTTTGTATTAGGGTTTGGATGACATGCTCGCAATCACTACGGAGTTTCCACGCTAAACTATGTTCGAGATGATTCTAAGCTACTTTATGGGGCGAGGAGAGTTTAATAAAATACTTCACATTTTTCTGAAAACGGGTAAAACATGCCATGGAGATAATTCTTGGTATACTTAAAAAAAATTTAGTAATAGAAAAAATAAATTGAAAATATTACCTACTTTAAAAATTGTTCACTATAGCGATTTGATTTGCACCTATATTCATTTAGAAACTTAGTGTTAAAATAGTTTGAGCGACCAAGTATATTTTTAGTTTGCAAATCGAGACGGCTCCATAATGAACAGCTTCAAAGTATACAGTACATAAATCACCAATAATAAAATAATTCCTTGGCAATCTTAAAAAACAGGACATAAAGGGTATATCAAAGTAGCATGCCGAAACAGCTCTTTCAGTTCTATTGAAGACAATGCAAAGGTTTCATCTCAAATGCACACGTACCTTCATAGAGGGGGAGTCCATATCATTAATCGTCGAGTTGTTTTCGTCCACTACAATCATGGCGTACTCCACATCGTCCCCGTTGTGTTCTGTATTAGAAACACACAATTAAATATTGCTGATTTTAAAGAGTGTCCCGATTTTACGACATTGACGAAGCTGGCTTGAAACAAAGCGGGTATTGTTTGAGAGCTATGGAGGGAAGGTTACGCTACTGTTTAGGTACTATCTATCTTACTACTATCTTAGGTTCGATTGGAAATTCTGTGCCGCATAGTACATTTACTTCGACTTCCCATTTTGTTGAGCTTTGGTCGTAGTTATCAGAACTAGGAAGATGCCAGCACATCATTTCAAATCTCTTACTCACTACACATAATATCAAACTGTCCAATAAGTTCATTAATTTCTTATCCATGCACTGTAAAATCATGAGGTGGTACACTCACTAATGATGTCTGCAAATCATATATAAAGAAAATAAACGGAAGCGGTGCTTTAGCAGTGCATTTTTAAACACTGTTTTGTCTTTTTCTGCTTGAAATATAATTCTTAGAAAAAAAAGAACTAAAAAAGAAACAAAGATTTTCAACTCTTCGTTTTCATTGTTTACACAACATTAACAATTTAAATGATTTGGAAGCATTTGATTAAATTTCATATCTAAACGATTTTTAATTATCGCATTTACTGATTATAGATAGAGCATCAAGGTTATGTTATCCAATATATTATTGATAAAAAAGATATAGTTATTGGTTTGTATAATTTAATACATCTTAAGTGAGATGAAACAGTATAAATACTTTACTATTATGAAGACAAAACAGTGAGAATAAAACATCGACCACATTTATGGAACATTCGCATCAATTTGCTTCACAACACAAATCCCCTAATGTTAAACAATCAGTGCTATTTTATTACAGCATTATTGTGATATCAAGACGTAAATCACAACAATGGAGAGGCATTTTACTTGAGATAAATTTAATTTCTTTTAGTTCTGAACGGGATGGCTTTTCGCCTTAAACTCACCAGGTGTTAAGTGATGAGAAGGTCGAAGATGGAAGCGAGCTACATCAGTATTCTTTAGCCACAGAAGAAGTGACCGTCTTACCTCCAACACAACAATGCTGTTAACATTATTGTTACGGCTGCAGACAAGCCCTACCACCAACCAAATCAAGCAGAAAATTTCTGCCTCTACGGGAAATGAACCCGGACCTCTAGATCTAATATGGGTGGTCTGAGGAGGAGGTTAAATTGCCACATAAATTGGACTTACGCAATACTCGTAAGGGGATAGTTAGGCTTTATACGAAGGTATGATTAACGGTGCAAGAAACAGTTATTAAAAGCCCACCTTTCTACACTGGGTGTCTTACGATATCGCGTAGATGTGGCGAAATACTTTACTAAACAAATTACGTTCTATTTTTCTAGGCTTTGAATGACTTCTAATGGTAATTATTACGGGCTACATCTCTCAGACTTCTGATGTTAGTTATTTTATAAAATAATGTGAAAATGGATTTATTTTTAACACAATTCACGAAATCAAGCTTCTGAAACTTGAGAATGTTCATAACGATAATTCTTCTTGCATTTATTTAAATCGTCTCTATTTTCAAAATATGCGAAAACTATTGATGCGAACGTTTTATCCCCTTCATAGCAATGTGTTCATCTTATTTAATTAAACAAACAAACACATTACAACGGGATTTAATCCTTAACGTATGCTGATGTCCGAGTATCAGAACGCAGTAACTTTGCGAGCCTTTTAATTACATATTTGAAATATTATGTATCACTCTGAAAACATTTCTAGACAGCCCTTAGTCTTAGTCGGAAAAATAATTAATACATATGGGTTTGGCCTGAAATAAATGAATTTATAATAATAATTTTTTTATCCAACTAGATAACAAACAAGCTGACAGCCCACCTGGTAGTAAGTGGTAATCGCCGCCTATAGACACCTGCAATAACAAGGTAAAACCACTTGGTATTGCATGTGCATCTTTCTTGGATCGAAGTTAGACTTGTAGAGAACGAAAACGAATGTAGCCCTAGACGCTTAAAGATGCATTTGCATATTTTATGTTTTTTTTTACAGCAAGAGACTAGCGATAAACGTATGAAGATATTCTTGGCAGAGTTCGAGCCCGTTAAAGGAGCCAAATCAAACTAAGCTTTTTAATAAATAACACTGTACGGCTTTAAAATATAATTAAACAGAATCAGGGCCTCGATCGCGCTAATTTACATTGTATTTACCAAAGCAAATGTGAAACGTTCCCTTGCGCACAATTTGTGTTGCGCGAAACATATAAACGGCTACCAATTAGCTGTTTTTTCGAAGCAGACATTGATTTCTTTGATTATAATTATATTACATATTTATTCAGTTCAAATTACATAAATTAATACAGAAAAAACTTTCTAAATTTAGTAAATATATCGATCAGTTTTTGACAGCACCTAGATACAAACACGTTACTATGGCAACCATCTATGGGAACGTATTTTCCGCTGTCCTACAAACATTTTGACAAGTTGCTTAGGCACAACTTAATCAAAAACGTGCGACCGACACCGGAAAATACGTTCCTTTAGATGGTTGCCATAGTAACGAATTTGTATCTAGGTGCTGTCAAAAACCGATCGATATTTTACCCAATTTAGAAAGTTTTTATTTTATTATTTGATGTTATTTGAACTTAATTAATATGTAATATAATTATAATCAAAGATATCAACGCATGTTCCGAAAAAAAACCTAATTGGTTGGTCTCGCGCAACACAAATTGTGCGCAAGGGAACGTTACACATTTGCTTTGGTAAATACAATGTAAATTAGCGCGATCGGGGCCCAGGAAAGATTCCAAAGCCTTTGTAAAGTGTAACCAACACGCATCACGTGTAAGTTACCCAATTCGAATACCAGGACATCAGCATACAACAGGTGGTCGCGTTACCTGCGTGAGCGCGGTGGTAATTAGCGATGCGTGTGTGCGCGTGCGTGTTATTGTTAACGTGTTGACTGCAGTCGAGCTTGCAGTGTGTGTGTGGGTGGCGGTGAGCCGGGTGCCCACCAGGCAGGAACTGGGGGTAGACGTGGTGCGACCACTGCGGGAACAAGGGCCGGCTGCCTAGGGTGCACAACCGGGAAGGCGAATGGGAAAAACGAGATTGACGGGAAACCAGTACAGATGGGAAGAAGGATACGTGTACAATAAGTACACCAGGATTTACCAAAGGGAAACCACGGTATATCAGTTATCAGAAAAGGAAGATTAGAATCCATGAGATTGAGATGTCCAATAATGATAGGATTTTGTGGGTGGGATATGATAATTAAAAGCACCATTCAGAAACGCGGTTTGAAAGCAGGTGATAAAGTTACGCAGCAAAAAGTAAATTTTATGATAAAATGTGATGTTTAATAAATTAAGTCACATGTGTTGTAAACATTCAATGGAAGAAACAGTAGCAAAAAATTAAATATATGTGAGTTATAAATTAAACATACACGACAAAGTATGGATAGGAAAAGAGATAGACACATTGAAGAAAACAACAGTTATAAACAGGGAAATGGACATTATTTTGATGCGGTTACATCAGAGTTTGATCGATTCGATCGAAAACGTCCGAAGCGTGTACGAACGATGCGTGCCACAGTGTATAATAATGTTGACGATTTTACCAGTGTCCCAAATCGTGACGCGAAAATCAAGCGGCGTGAAAAAAAGGAGAAACGACACACTTCAGATATACAGTCTATTAGTAACCATCGGTGTACCGCCGCCGTCAAATATCATGATCTAACGCATCCAAGATTCTTTAACGATTTTGGCATGCTTTTCTATTTTATTATTGTGCAATAGGAATATCAATATTTGATAAATAGCTAGTGATTCTTCACTTGGCTAAATAAACAAAGTAATAATTTACTAAATATCTTTAGTTTTCTATATTCCATCAAACTATTATTGTAGAAACATTGAGATTCCTACTCCATGTCAATCTAATGATTTCAATTTTTTGTAGATAAAAACACTTGACCGCGACTGTACTAAATGACAATGATAATTTCAATGATTTCCTCAGTATCATACACAAATACATCCCAATAAGTGGTAAACTATGTCTTAAAGTAAGTGCAATAAAGCATATAAAATAAGCGTATAAATAATATTCACAAATAAATTAAACTGCTAAGAAACGATCCCCAAAATATATGTTTCATGTTTGAAGAAAATCAGTGACGGATAAAAAATTATTAAAATCATTTACGGATGAAAATGGTTTTCAAATAGTATTTAAACTACAATACAAATTAATATAACTGTCTAAGAATAGCCTAGATATTAAGCTAATAAGAATATCTATTTTACCGAATATATTAAAACATAATTAAGCAAATAAAAAGAATAATTTTAAAATATATTATAATAAAACACTAACGTCATCTATTTATTAGAATAAATGACCATTATACATAAATAAATGATAAAATTCGTCTATATCACACGATCGAGCATGGACTATGGATTCACAATGCGAAATCTATTCAAATCCGTTGTTCTAAACATAGAAATTACACAGAATGTACAATGTCAATCTAGCCACTACAATAATCTAACTAAAATTGTTAATTTCTTTGATCATCGCCAGTACTTTGACAAAACTGACTTTTAGAATATTTTTAAATAATGCCAAGATTAATACCAAGTTGCAAAAGAACCTCGAGGAAATAAGTTCATATTTATTGCAGTCTCAAATGAATTTGTTTGAATAATACAACATTAAGCTTAGAATACGAGACAAAACGATGCGAAGCGAATAATAAATAACGCTTATATATTTTTCATTAGAAAAATAACAATTATTATTTGAAATTATTCTACGTCGCAGTTTCGACTCTTGTTACTTCCTCTCCCTCTCTCTCTCTCTCTCTCTCTCTGTCGGCTGTCTTGTATCTGATTCTACGCAGTTTTAAACAGGCAAAGTAAGACTGTAAGATGTATGTAGGTCACCTGATGCAACCATAAAGCAGTTGCCGGTGTGTTGCCTGCCCGATAGAGAGGAAGGCTCCTAAGTCATACTGAGCAGTTTTACTGATTTTTAAATTGTTTAATAACAATAAATTATTACAACGGTATAATTATAGGTACCGTGGTGATCGTGCGGATGATGCATGCGGCGCGCGCAATCCGGTGGCGCGTGGGCAGGTGGTTCCAGGATATCGCGGTACTTTGACACCATCAGTACTGAGATGAAGTACACTATGGCTAAGGATAGGAATTGCGCCTGCTTGGTCTCCTCCTGTAGACAACGAACGTCAATCACAATAAAATTCTGAAATTGTTGATTCAAGTGCAAAGCTATAGCATAAATATATATTAACCATAAATTAAAATTAAAATTCTATTTTGCGGTATATCTACTTACCACGTCTCTGTAGATAACGGCGCGTAGTCTATTCACGTCCATATCCTGAAGCAGCCTCTCGGGATCTTTAACAGGACTCGAGGTGTCTGCGAGACTCGCCACCACACTCTTTCATAGCAAAAAATGGAATAAAACTTGTTAAAAAATAGTTTACAAGTAAAGGCGCGATATCAGGATAAAAAGTATTGAAAAACTGGACCACAGTGCACCAGGAATCTATGAATACAAAGATATGTAACCTGTGGTAAAAAGGAACAAATGGGCCGCAATGAATGAGAAAGACGCTAAATATTTAGAAAGTGACAAATATTTAATACATAAATATTTCCTCTTCATGTACCCTATCTACACATACTTTAAAGAAACTGACGTATTTTTGCCATATAAAACGTCTTACACAAATATACCTAATAAGTATAGGAAAAGAAGGAGTCACAATCGAACTATTCGTAATGGTACTTACAGTTTCACAAGAAAACGATATAATTTAGAAGTGTAAAAAATCTAATTTCTAAAGATTTATAAAGTTCTAAAGGTGCATAAATAGACCACGTAAGTATATAAAATTATTGTGCCTCATGACAATTTTATAGATATGCTACAGTTAAAGATGTACAAGAGAGAATAACAATAGTGGCATGCAAACAGGATAGAGAAATTACATCAACACGTGTGTTTAACAGGTGAGCAATGCAGGGTGAATTTATTTATTTTTAGATGTCTCAGTTACATCTTTTCTACCAGGTTCACATAAGCACAAGGAGCTGTTGAAATTCATTTCCTCCTTCGTAGAAAAATAGCCACGTCATAAATAATATTTAAAAAGATTATGTAACAAAAAAAGTGTCAGGAACTGTCAATATAAATCGTGTGGGCTTTTAAAGTGACAATATATCAATTAGTGTGAATCAAAATACCAGGACACTATAAACATGTGCGGGTAAGCAAACAGTGCCTTATGACGATGGGAAAGAAAAAACCATAGAGGAGAGAATCTTATGTGGTTTTTTATACGCGTGAAAGAGACGTAAATATTATCCTTCGGTTTCGACATCCGCCCACTACAAAAAAAGAATAAGTCGTAATTGTGACGGGACTCCCGTAAAGCTACGATGAGATCAAACCTAAAATGGCTTGAGAAATTTACACTTTTCTATTACATACTTTATATTTTCTAGATGGAAGTTTTAATGTGTTCAACTTATTGCATGCTTTACAAATTTAAAAAAAATAAGTTCAGTGGGATCGTAAGTCGAAACCGCAAGTGCTAGCCGATGGGAACCTTATCGGTAGTATGAAAGCTTGGGTTACCTTAGCGTCGGGCTCGTCGCTGGGGCGGGCGGCGCGCGCGGCGGCGTACCGTTGGCGCTCCTTGCACTCGAGACAATTGCGCACCGCGCACGTGCACACCTACACACACACGCTACCGCTAGCTACACTACTATACCGAGCTTATAATACGAAACCTTTTTTTGTTATTTCTTTAGTTAGACCTATCATCATTGGAAGGGATGTTTTAGAAACAATCCCTTTTTTATGCAACTGGAAATTTTTCCAAATATGTACTTTACAGTTAACAGGATGCCTCTTTTTGAGTAATGCTATCCTGGTACCCGAAACTATGAAGAGAACGGGTTATAATGAGAGTGATTTTTTGGACTTGAGTAATTAATTAATTTATTTATTTATTACAAAAGTAAATGGTTTGTAAAATCGTTTAGAAGCTTGGTATTCTATAAATTAGAGTTAATCTATATCTATAACAGAAGAAGTAAGAACAAGTATGTATAACTACAGTAAGTTGCTCTATACTATGTTCACTATTCAAGTATACTATGCTTGACTATGTAAAAGATATATAGAAAGAAATGAAACTTATCTCTCTATGCATCGAAGTCAACAAGAGATTCTGAAATATTATGGGCTCTCTATACCTTATGTTACGTATAGAGAGTTCTAATAAGTATAATTATTATAGTACCTCAACCTATAGAAAGTCTAGGTTAATATAAAAAGAAGATTATCACTTAGGACATTTTGTGGAAAGGCTTTACTGTGCAAATGTGCAATTTATCTTTATAATAAATCTATAAATAATACGACAATAACTTTCATAATAATTTGAAATAAAACCAATTTACCGGATTTAACTCGCGTTTAATTAGATGTTACATTATTATTATTCACCCGACGTTTCGATTACTTTACAGCGATCGTGGTCACGGGAATACTGAAGATGTTAGTTGTCTTTGATAAGTTTTAAGTTAACTACCGTCACTTTGTGTTATATTTTGAGCGGTCCGAATTACGCATACGGAGCTCACGGTGTCAGTTTTTTGGGCAGTGTGAGGACGGACTTGGGACTTTATTATTCGCATGATGGGATCCCAAGCTGGTGGTACACTCCAACCATCTTCTCTATTGAAATTAGGATGTATATCATAACCATAATCATCATAATTTAAAACTTTAATTGAACAATGCTATCATTATTTTACAACAGTCTTCCCAAATAGTTTGCTATGTAAGCATATTTACAGGCTTTTCGCTAAGTGTTGATTTGATTTTATATTCGATAGTAAATATTGCTAAACAAGAATTTTTGTCACCACATTTTCCACAAAACCTCCCAATTTGTTACCCCCACCTTTCCCCCCACTCACCAGCCTCAAACACTGTCTGAGTATCCCTCCACTGGACATGTTCTTCTCGGCTTCGAGTTCAGCAAAATTCAACGCGCTGGCAAAGATGAGGACGTCGGCCATGCTGACGAGCCTCTGTAGGAAGGTGACTGCCACTTCGACTGGCATGCCTTGGGTAGGCTCAATCACGTCCAGTTCGTTCTGCAAAATTCAATTTTATTGAAAATAGAAAAAAACACAGTGACATACTAAGCACAGTCGACAGCACATCGGCGTAACAGTTCGACCTTGAGACCGCCCTTACTCCGTTCGTAATAGAAGCGGCTTTCGAAGTGCAACTCTTACAATTGATGTCGTGTGTACAGTCGACCAAATTGAAACATGCATGACCCACTTGGCCGATCATTTCTTTAGAATCATAAATTTAGTTAGGTTTTCTTCACTATCCTGCGTGTTGCACTTAGTACGTTTTAAATATGAATAAAAATGCGTCATTACGGGTAAGAGATCTATGCAATTTTAATCTTTGTTAACACTGCACTAAAGTCTAAATTGGAATTTTAACTAAGATGTCGTTAATAATCTAAACTCTTTACTACGGAGAAAAACTAATAGTTTTAAAAATAAAATGACGTTCTGTCAGATGTCAAGTAGTAGTCTGAAAAAATTAAAAAAAGCCATAAAAGAAAATTGACTTGAAAAAAATAAAAATCTAAGACAATATTATAAACAAATCGTCGGTCTCGCCGATTTTCGTTAAAACTTTTTCACGCAATACTCAAATACTCCGATCTATTTATCAAAGCGATCATAGCCTTGTCAGTGACTGTCATTGTCTAATAAATGAATAGTTCGTTACCTAAGAAATGTAAGTTCAAGCGAATTTCAACCTACTTTGTATAGACTCTATACAAAGTAGTTTGAAATTCGCTTCCTACAGTCACTCTATACTACAGAGAAAATAAGGTGGGTCATGATTCAATTTGGTCGACTGTACGTCCACTTAACGTAGACAAAAACATCAAAAGCATAGTGACTGACTGGACATCAGGCCGTCCTGTAAGTTTCAATTGAAACAAAACAAAAACGATAATCGTCGTGTTCACCTATCAGATCCATATATAAAAAGAGATTTCGAATAATTCACAACACGCCTGTGTTGTGAATTATTCGAAACAGCTGCTGCCGTTTTCATACAATTTGACAATTCATTTATTCACTTAATTTGTAACAGTTTTTGCCAGTATTTATCATTTGTAACAGTTATCACGTCGACGAACGTTTTCGCTTCATTTCGATGGAAGCTTACACTAAGCCCTAGGGGCACTGTTGTATGTTTCAGCCGAATTGAAACGTCTCGATCGCGATTCCGTTCGGCCTTCAAATTATATGAAAACGATCTATATTTTTTTAATGAGACACTTGTGTAAAGACGATCAAATAATGTGTTTCAATTTTGGCACCTGACTTATGATGAATGTCTTGAGAGAATCATCCCCCAGACAATGACTACTTTTACTTCCTACACCGATTGTGACACCAAAATTTAGATTAGCAATTTTTCGTAGCAACTAGCCATAAATGTACCAGGGCAGCAGAAATTGATAGCGGTAGCACAATATCGCGCAATTGCAGTTTATGAGGGGTTGAATACAAAAGCATTGTGCTACGAACAAACTTGCAACGATTTGGGGTAGTTTTACTAAACAAATATAGCACTTATTATAGTGGTATAAGGTACACACGAAAAATACACACCGACTGCATCGATTCGTCTACGGTTTGAAACTAACAGATTTTGGTAGTATAAATAAACAAAACTATCAGTAACGAATATTATTATACTCAACAAATAATTTTATTCTATACACAAATGTAGAAAGACGAAAGCAATATATCGCTACGTCGAGTTTCTAACGAACATTAAAAAAAAATACGAAGAGGGTGGACAACAAGCGTACGGCGCGATTCATAGTAAGCGGTTACCGTAGTCTATAAACGCTCGTAGCACCTTGGGCAACTTTATCAAGGCCTACCCTATCAAAATCAAAAACACCATAGGAGAACATGGTTACTGCCTGTATGCAATAATGAGGAGAATAAAAATTTACATTATTCTTTATGTAGGCAATAGAATAAAAATGCCTAAATTTAGTTCCCCTTGCATACCATAGTTCTTAGAAAAATTAAGACTTCAAAAATTGCTAAAAAAATCCACGGAGTGTTTGGCGGGATTTGGTGGTGTCAGTTAAGTTTTTTATTACAATAAATAAAAATTGTGTCGAAGCGAACTTTGTGTTATAAAATTGGTGTAGTTTAATAAGCCAAGTGTTTGTGTTGACGTACAACTAAAAGATTATTAGAATAAAAGTGATTATGGCACACCATAGTTGTGATAAACCATAAGAACTTTTTTATGGTTATCCACCTCATCAAATAGCATCATAAGTCGACTGTCATCATATATTTCGCATCAAATTCAAACCAAGGTGCATTGAAATGAGTAACACCAGCATTTCAATGCAATAAATGAATATTAAGGAATGGATACATGGGCATTAGTATCCTTTGCCTTCCCATTACCGGAGTAAAAAAACACTTTGAATACGACTCTACGGCTTTAGCCATTATAATAAATAGTATAGGTGTTTGGCGGGTTATAATGGCGTGGGTCAAGATTTTTCTTTTAATAATTAAAAATTGTGTCGGAGCGAACTTTGTGTTATAAAAGTGGTGTTGTTTTAAATACAAAGTGTTTTTGTTGACGTGCAACTAAAAGGTTATTAGAATAAAAGTGATTAGTGTGAAATACGATGAGATTTTTTTTGTGGTTATCCACCTCATCAAGTAGCACATAAGGAGATTGTCATCATATATTTCGCGTCAAATGCTCCCAAAATGCATTGAAATGTGTTAACACCAACATTTCAATGCAATAAATGAAGAAATAAGAAATACTGAAGACATGGCTGTATGTGCATTAGTCCCCTTTGCCTTCCCTTTATAGGGAGAATGAACCAAAAAAAAACATTTTGAATAAGAATCTACGGCTTCAGCCATAATATTAGAGTAACTTATTATTCTGAATAACACTTCAATGCGGCGACGAATCTCCCTGCTCCCAACATAATGCTTTTCGTATCGCATAAGCTTATTGCTTGGGCGGCCTCATCATCATCCTCATCTTATTAGCAAACACTGGCTTCTATCCCAAAGTGAATGGTGGTTTCGGATACTGGCACAGTGTACCAGGCCGTCATAGAACTATAAGAACTTACGTTAGGTGAGGTAGCGGAGGCCAGCAGCGGCAACAGCCCGCCGCACGCGATGATCAAATTGTCCGCGAGTTGGCTGATCAAGTGCACCGTGTTCACCACGAAGATTGCGTTCTCGCTACTGTTCACGAAGTCTATCACCGACTTCGTTGAGTGACTCCGCCAAACCTACAAAATTTTCAATAAGTACCTACTTCATTGGAGAAAGTCTGACTACACGACTATACATAAGAAAAAAAAATCTTATGGCCTCCTGCGGCTACGACCGAGCGGATTTCGGTTTGCCGCACCAAAAGTGACAACTTTCATCTCAGTCGATTCAGCAGTTTGGAAGTAAGAACGTAGCAGACAAAAAGATTTCTTTCGCATTTATAATATTAGTACGGGATACAGAAGTTCTTGTGACCGATATACGCTTAAGACACCGATTTTTTTAACTGCGTCTCTTGGAAATCTGCGACCTTCCTCAACTCAGCCTCTGTAGATTCGACAGGGTCTCAAGTTTATCAAAAATTAAACGTTACTCCGTTCCAAACATCGGTTAAAGGCAATACTACATTTTTACCGCTCTCAAAATCTATTCGTAAACCCGTCTAGCTACTCTTTGAAAACCCAACAAACCTGTATGTCCGTCTCTAGCGAGAATAGTACATCGGAAAGTAGCCTCTGGTGTATGTACGACCACCGGAACTCTGGGATGCGGAACGGAGGCCGCGTGGGCCCCGGCGAGAACATCGCGCGGGAACACTTCGACGGCCGTTTTGACTCTGCACAGACAATGCGAGCGGGGTGACGAACATGCAATGTATTGCAAAAAAATTAAATACTCTGTAGATTATTTTATTCAAAATCACTACCTAATTTGTATTGTGCAAGGTTGGTATCATCAGTATTTTTTTTTACACAAAAAGGGACCAAACAAAGTTTGAAATTGTTTGCCGGCACATGTTCATATTACATGGGTTCCTTCAAAATAGGAGTGAAAAGGCTCCTTAGACGCTGGCAATGGTGATGGTGGCTATAACAGTGTGTTCATGTTGCACTAGCTGCTTTCGCCATATGGACGTGAAGCAGTAAGAGTCATTTACCATGTTTTGTATAAAGAAACTACGCTTTTAACACCGAAAAGGCGCTTTGCCTACCCAACAAAAACAAAAGGATGTATATATTGACTAGAGGAGACAAGACCCCAGTTCCTACCGTTACTTTGGCGACCTTTTCCACCGCAGAATCGCAACACCAGAAGGTAAAATTATTCGACTATGAAAGGCGCTCTAAAGTGGAAGATGCCACTGTGCATTACCACCTCTCTCGACTGGTTGGGTGAGTTCCATCCACAACTCAACGAAATAGTTTCTTTTTTTCTGCATTTTTATACATTCTACTAGTTTTACATTAAATTAAAGCTCTTCAGAATACTAACCGAAATGGTTTGAATCCACCTGAGTGCTGGTGGATGCGCTCCGCGGCCTCTTGGGCGACGTCGACGTGTTCGTGCCCTGCGTGGACACTCCCTCGCGAATCGTGCTGTCCTGCTTCATCTCATTGTCCCCGGGCAGACTCACGCGTCGTTTGTCTCTCTCCACCTCGCGACTTCTATCGTCATCTGTCTGCTCACTCTTATTAGCTAGCGAAATATTCTCACTAATCGTAGCAATAGGCGGAATTTCAGGAGTCTTTGGCTCGTTCTGTACAGGACCGTCTACTCTTTGGCTTTCATTCTTAGCATTCTCTTCTGTAACCTCATTAACAATTTCGGTGTCCGACTTAACCACTTCATCTTCTATAGAATTGACTAAAAATTCACCATCCAAAGGCAGAACATTGCCTTCGTGCGGATGATCCGAAGGTATGACCCTCTGTGGACTATTATCTTCTGTTACATTATTTACATTTTCACTATCATTTACCTTACCTTCGTCTTTAGAAACTATCGTAGAAATAATATCATTTACAATTTCGTTAGCTATAGCCTCGGCAGTTTGATGTTCATTGACTATCTCTTCGATCTCATGTTCGAAGTCTTCGCGACCGTTGGGGGTGTTACCTTCCGAATGTATGCCGCCAGATATCGCTCCAGAATCCGTGTCGTCGTCCGTTTTTAATCTAACAGTTTCTAATGCGATTGTCAGGACGTCATTGACGATATTTATAGCTATGTGTTTAGGGTCGTCGACGTCTTCTGGAGTGTCAACATCAATTTTGTCTTGTATTTTCTTGGGGCTGGTCGCTTCGCTAGGAGTCAGGTACAATTCGGACGGATCTGACATTTCAGATTCTCTCTCCGTCACGACATTTAATTCTGCTACTCTTTCCGGACTCGCCGTTTCGCTGGCAGATAAACTCGAAGGGATACCTTCGCTCTTATCCGTGTTATCATCTTTCGATACACCATCGCCTACGTCTCTAACGGGAATGTAATCTAAGCTGCCCTGTCTAGTCAGAGGCTTGTCAGTCCTCTCCGAGTTCTCCACAGTAGCTATACCGGACTCGGAGCTCTCCAAAAACTTATTTTCATTAATAATAGAATCTACGAGCTCGTTGTCTAGGGTCCTCTCCGGCTCCTCATCGACGGCGTGCTCAAACTTAACACTATCACAACCCTCGACGTCGGGCTTACACACTTCACTGTACACGACTGTAGTCCGGTCGTCGCAGGCGCAGTCGACGTCGCGTAGGGACAGGCCGGCGCCTAGTTCAGTCTGCGCGGAGTGATGCAGGGCGCTGTCGTTTCGCGCGTCGTGTCGCGTGTCGTCGTGTCGCGCGTCGTGTCGCGCGTGCCGCGTGTCGCAGCCCGAGATGGTGGAGATGGGTCGCTGCTGCCGCTCGGCGGGGTCGGTGATGTTGTCGGCGCGCCGCTGCTCGTAGTGCTCGTACATTTGGGCGAATTGCAGCTTGAATTCTTCGTACGAAACCTGTCCATAAACATTAAAATACATAAATATTGCCTATTACGTTTCGTATAAACTTCTTTTTCACCTCTCCAGCAGCAAAATAGCTCTTTATGTAATTTAATTATTTTAGTTTATAAGCTTAACTATTTTAATTTATGGACGTTTTCTTGAAAAATAATAATAACTATATAATTTAGTAAACAATAATGTCACGTTACATAAAAATATAATTAGTATTTACTTTTCAAAAAAATGACATGCACTGTAATTTCGGAATGCAACTTAAAAATAGTCTATATAATCTGTGGGCAAAGCGGGAAAAATAAATTCAGATTTTTTTGATTCTTCGACTTGTGTTTATAATTAATTGTGATTATTTTGTTAATTTAATTACAAAAATGAGTTCATCGAGTGATGAAAATGATTGTTTAACACCTGAATTAATATTGTTTGTGTATCTCACTTATAACAATATTCTGGCTGGAGAGGTGAAAAGTTGTATGTTTCACACGAGAGCAATTTTTTTTTGTCTCGGGCCTTAAAATCACTCACTGCGCTCAGTAGTCTAATTGTGATGCTCGTGATTCAATTTTAGACTACGTCGCAGGTTCGTGATTTAACATCAGCACTCGCTACAAAAAATAATTTTGCTCACTTGTTGAACAAATAACTATTTTTATATAACTGCAGGAAGTTATTCCACCAAAATCTCACCTAACGTTAAGGATCGAAACTATAAAATCTTGAAACAAAAAACTACAATACGAAAATAAACGTAATACGTAATATTTAAAACCATCACGGTCGAACAACAACAATCATAAACAAGTACCAGGCAGCCAAGGCCAAGGAAGAGCCAGGCTCTGAGGTATTCCCACCTTCGAATGAACGATGGCGAGCGTGTCGACCCAGACACGCCAGCCACCGTACTCGTGCTTGATGGCGTGGTGCAGCAGCATGCGGAACAAAGAGTACACCATGTCGGAGATCTTCTGCTCCTCTGCGCTCTTTGGGTGAATGTATGCCATCGCGATCAGCCACTCCTGTGTGGAGAAATTGCACATTTCAGATTCTAGCATTTAGGCTTAGTCCTTTACCAAACCGGCGGCAATAAAAGATAATTCTTTTTTTTTTTAAGAAAACTGAGGTTTTTGAGGAATTTATCACAATAGATTGTATATATTGTACTAATTGTTAAATTAGTGTGTAAGCAGGAGAATCTATAGTGTTGAATATATAATCTAAATTAGTATTTTATAAGTGTAAACGGATTACATAAAACTTCGGTTAAACCAGGAGGTGATAAGCTGAGCAGAATGTGTTAAAAATGAAGCCGACAGTTGTCCACATACCTGCCACACTGACATCTGTAGAACAGTCCGCCTGTTCTCCCTGTTGTTGCTGCAGAGCAGCGTCATGTCCGAGAGGAAGAGCTTCTTTACCTCCAGCAATTGTTCTGTCTGCTTCGATTGCCGGATCAGCGTCGCCACTACTTTTAAGATCACTGGGAAGGTTAAATTTGATTAGTATACCAGAGCACTTACTTCAGACGTCATCTCAAATTTAGCGATAACCGAAAAAAAATATATGTAATTGGATATTTTTTACCCAATTATCAATAGTTTCTGAGATTTAGCAATTTGTGTGAGGAGATATCTTTGTTATTTATGAGTCTAGTTTTCAAAATAAAAGTTGTTACTTACGTATAATATGAATAGACTAATGATAAAGGTGTTTAATTGCATTTTCTGATATTTACTTCATCCATTTTGGAAAATAGCACAAAGCTTTTTTAATTAATTCAAAATTTGAAAAATATGTGAAAGCCTACATTTTCACTAGTAATAAGCATCCATAATTTACAATCTTATTTTCATAAATTGAACCCGATGTATAATTAAAAGGATTCAAACTTCCTAAAGTGAATGCGAAGAGAATTATTTATCCTGGGCGATACTCACTAGGATTTTCTAGTCGGAAATGCGGCTGTGGCTCGGGGTGGCTGGTATAGAGAATCTGCTGGCCAACATGCTCGGTGAGCAGCTCGTAGAGAGCGTTGTACACGGGCAGCGCCAAGCCCTCGCCACACGCACCCAGCCGCGTCGCCAGCAACGTATATAAGTTGTGGGGCGACATTACGTCGTATTTACGTCTGTGGGTGTAAAGAATTGATATTGAATAAGTTTATGTACTTTAGCAGTATATTTATAAACTTAGGTGTAATTCTGAAAATATTAAATGAATGAATGATCCCAATTCTTGGTGTCTAAAGCGCTCGAACTCTCATCTTGAAGCATCGAATAGTGCCTTTTAAACAAACAGTATTCGAAAACATAACCATAATAAACGCTGTTACTAAAATGTTTGTATTATTGCACATAAAAAAAATCCTTTGACATATTACTGCTTGTCTTAACATATTAGAAACCATTGTGTCTGATTGTAGCAGAAACTTAACTAGTCTAAAATAAAACCTAGATAAAGTTCTACGCAGATTTCATAAAACTCACTGAAATGGAAAATAGTTAAACTTTTGACAGCGGACTGCATAGTAAAGTGGAAATAAAATATTTATTATCCTATATTATTATTATTTCTTAATATCCGGAATTGCTAAAGAGATTAATATTGTGTTATGAAAAAGGATAGACATAGTATACGCTTGCTGTAGAACGCCAACACATCCTTTTGCCTAGCAAGAAGTTTAAGATTGTTCACTTGGCAACACTGAAAGAGCCAGCGGTAAATTTCCCTGACTACTTTGTTCCACAAACATACGGCTACATAAGTAAGCTAGATTCATTGGAGTCTCACAATACATCGTCCATGTATTATATTATAATCCACTTAGCAATGTATATCCAATAAGGTTTTTTTACAAGTTATTCGTGTTTTGTTTAACTGGACACCGCGACGGAGTTTTCTTGGGGAACTTTATCGAAAAACCCTTAAGCAAACTAGTTTCGTTAGTACATATAATAATACTCTTTATTGCACTTTAAAAGTTACAAAAACATAATTCATAATATAAGTTAGCAAATGTGGATTTATCTCTATAAGAGATCTCTTCCAGCCACTCCATAAATGTGTGAGACATACTGGTGAAATGTAGGCTGACATTTTTACCTACCCGCATTGGGTCAGCATGCATACGTTACGACGTGAACTGCTCATATGTTTCTTCAAAGTGTAAAGAATGTAGGTCTAAGGGATGTGAAAAGATAACTCACTTATGAGTACTTCTGCTGAGGAAAAATCCTAGGAGTTTCAAAGCCTGCAGTCTTATTAGTTGACTTTCTGATGAAAGCAATTTGAAAATTGTCCTAACGCCACCCTGAAAGGAAACAACGAACCATTGAATCACATGTTCCAATACATCATTACAATTAATTATGTCGAGTAGTTAACTCACTTTCGCGTCAAATGCCGGCACCATAGAACTAGGATGCTCTGACATTAGAGATATTAACATTTGCAATACGTCGTGTAAGTTTTCATCCTGAAATAAGATAACAAAATCAATTTTCAGCATCAGTTATAGATACCATTTCTTTTGACACTCAATTCACAATAAATCTTGAAATCATCTATAAATTTCTAAAAAACGAGCCATTCCAATAATCATTAATTAATTACCATAAATGTGGTCTAATTAATAATAATAGAACTGCACATGACAGTTTCTATCAGTAGCTCGCTTCCTTTGTATACGAGCGAGACAAAGCTGACAATGTTTTACTTTTCAAGCAAAGATAATATGTTAAATAAACCAGATCGTGTGCCAAATTCAACCCTCTTAAAGTTGTTAACAGGTTGATTCACCCCTTTTGAATACTAAAAGAAATATACCAGGACCGCATACCTCATGCATAGTAGTCAAATAGTTGAGTATGGACTGTAGTTCGTCCTCCTTGACGCCATTGCCGATCATAATGAGTTGCTTTAGAAAGAGAAGGATGTATGCACGTATCGTAAGGATGTCCTTGTGGGCGGGGCGTGGTCCATCTGTGTATTGGAATAAAGAAGACCTTTAAATACATAACTCCCTGGTAGCTGTGGTTAAAATAGAGCAAGGGTAATTTCTTTTTTGTGCCCTCTGTGAGTAAAAAACAGAAGACAGTTTAAGTTGGTGGTCTGAATAAACGAAGAAGAGAGTTTAGATAAATTTAAATGCTGAGACTAGTTAGACAACGTATGAAAGAAGGAAAAAGAAATCGATTTAAATAAATAAAATAAACTCTACTAAAATAGAAAAATCGTATTGTAAACGTACAAATGACTTAAGAGCTAAGATTAACCTAGGAATTCTAAATTCAACAATCTCGATTGAGAAACATCATTAAGTTGAAGCATCTTTTTTATTGTAGGTATATGTTTTAATTATATTTAAACGAGATGATACTTTATCCCAATATTTCGGTCCTCCACAGTTATCTTGGAGATCTTCAATCTTAAATCGTTTGGCAAAGAAGAGTCGTTAACGAGATAATGGTTTCCGTATCATAAAGTTTGCTTTTGACAGAGACAGATCAGGGACCGCGTAAATTTAGATGCCATTTAGTCCAATTATTATCTTTGTTTGAAATCGCGAAACAATTTTAGGGGTCGACAGTAATAGATTAGCGAAGATAGATACTGTCCATATATAGAGTAAGAACTTAAATTGTCGAGGCATTTATCACTATAAAAACTTGTACTCCATGGAATATACCCAAGATAAATGAAAGTGCCAAAATAAAAGATTTTGTTTGTAATATTTACCCAAGCCTTTAGGAGTGATTCCACTCTTCGCTCTCGGGTTAACAACCCAGTAGTAGAACTTTAGGGTGTGTACCGTCTGCAAGACAGTACTAACTCTTCTCACGCTGCCATAGATGTGAGCGTCAGCCAGGAAGTCAGTCGCCAGGTAACAGTAGAGCCTGGCCTGCACCGCCGCCGGCGTGTGGATCCACAGGGCGGGGTTGAAGAGTATGTGGTCTAGGAGCTGCCAGGTCAGGAAGGATTGACAGAAAGACTGCGATTAGCATAGCCTTTATACTGTCCGATGGTTGAAAACGTACGCTCTCTTGCTTGGTTTCGGGTCAGTTAAATTAAATATTATTTAAATGCAAATTTTCGGAAATAAAAGCTTTAGTTTAAACTTAATTGATAAAAGAATTATGTTATATTCTTTGATGCTCTCACAAGACAGATAAGTTTTGGACTGGTCATTTGATACAGCTAATGAAGCAGACCGCTATTACCATTACTGCTGACACAGCAAAAAGCACGTTGTGATTAAAGCTGCACGGTTCTAGTCAATAGATATGAACCATTTATTTTTTCAGTGTATATGTATTTTCACCTGAAGTCCTTTGTAAAACAAGTGAGACTATTGAAGCATGTGACAGATGATAAAAATATATGTATAAATTCATGTTGACTCGCCACCTATAACTATTTAATTTAATAATTATATTCGTGCCAATTCTCTGAAGTGCTATTTTGAATACTTAAATAAAAATATAGTCCACGGACCAGTGCGTAAAGAGCGGGGTTGACTCTGGGGATATTAAATTATACAATCCAATAAATTCACCTTCAGTTGATTGAAATATAACCCTAAAACAACAAACTTCTGAACGGAAGCAAAATTATTGGATTGAATAAGTTTGAGAAAGCAAACGAATCAATGCAATTCATTAAGTAAATTTCATAAAACATCGAGCAGAAGTTGAAATATTTCGTTTAAGGGACGCATACAATAATGTGAAAGTTGGATCGTGTCGATTATTTTTCATTTTGTAAGTGAAGTTGAATCAAAACAGTTGAGGTGAAAGCAAGAGGAGCATGCGCTGACAACCATCAAAATAAACTTAGACTAATATGACATGTATTTGCGTGCAGACTTTAGTTTAGCTTTCGATAGAAATCACCACGGAACAAAATAAGCTAAGATATTTTTAAGTTATTCATGACCATGACATGAAGGTAAAACTGAATTGATGAAGTCGATCGAAAGCAAACTACATACAAAAATAATGTACATAAAAATGCGGATATCAGTAGATAACATTGGGCAGAATAAATTAATCTCTTAAAATAATATGATATACATCGTCAATTTTTACTATAAGTAGTAACCTACAACATTTTGAACACAACAAAGGAACACTTTATGGGTTATATTACGGTAAAAGGACGCCAGTCCACAAAAAAAATAGTTGACGAGGGCGAAATGATACATTCTAGGTGCCCAAGATCGATGGCGCCATGAGGCTGGCAGTCATAATGAACTACTCAAGAAAAATCGCGAGAGTAGAAAGAAAGTCGTAAAATTATTTTAGGTTATATTTAAAAAGTTATGGACAAAAATAATTGTATTGTTTTTATTAGATTCTGCTTTATAATTGATCGATGAAGTGGATCAGCTTAGTTTGTAATTTTATTGGATTCGTAATAAAATTACGACGCCATAAAGTGAAAATTTAATCAACGATACGAAAGTGTGAAGTAATCTCAATAATCCTCAAATTCCAAATCGAAACACATGACAAATATTTAACCGTGTGCACGAGACATTTGAACATTTGTGAGATTGATACTTACTTCATCATAAGTAGATATAATTGTAAAATTTCTAATTTAATATCACCTTTTTTTTATTTATACAAAGCACGGCAATTGACCCAACACCACCTGATGTGAAGCGGTAAGGAGAGTCCATATGCGAAGACAGCTAGTGCAGAATAGACATTGCACTAGCCGCCTCCGCCTTGCCGGCCCAAAAGGTGCTTTTTCACGCCTCTCTTGAAGGACCCCATGTTATAGGAAGGAGGCAACACAGAGGGAGGGTTATTTCTAAATAAGAAGAAGCTTACAAAACCATTTCACCTTACACGAATTCCTCGTCGTACATTTTTCACATTTCTCTTCCCTCGTTTAAAATAGCCAGAATTATGGAAATGTCCCGTACTTACAGGCATAATATGGGTAAGTTACAGGTGAAAGGAAAGAAAATGTCTTCCCTTGGGCTAAGAAGCCAATTCAATTATGAGTGTAAGTAGGTACTTGAGAATGGAAAAAATATTTTTCTAAATTACTTAAAAATGGTATGGAAAAGTGAACATACTATATTTGCAAGTCTTCCTATTATTCATAATAAAAATAGTACGGGTTAAGTGTATACCACAGATAAATAACACCAAAACAATAAAATTTCTAACTGATAATCAGAAAACTTGTAAATGGTAAGAACATTTTGTAAGTGTAACAAACAAGAGCTCACCTACTACTGCATTTAAAATTTATATTTAACTCGTTTATTATTTATTTTGCGATTAGGGGTCATTCATAATATACCTACTATTAAAAATGTGTGATAAATAAATAAAAACACAGTCCTTAAATACCTGTTTCAACAGCAGATCTGAGTTAGGCGAACAGCAAGTAACAAGGTGTTTGGTGAGGTGTAAGAAGGATGCCAGCGTGTCGGGCGTGAGGTGGTCCCGACTGCATCTCTGCAGCATGTGCGAGATGACGAGGAAGCCGCGGCACTGCAGCATGTGCTGCTGTACCGTGCTGCACGACTCCACTAGTGAGCAGACGAAGCCGAGCAGTTTTGAGCTGCGTGAATAATATTCTGTTATTTTATATTCTCGTAGTAGGTATTTCGGCAGATTTTTTTTAAATTGGGTGGTGAAATGTTAAAATTTATTGGGTTTTTAAATGTCTACTTTTGATGTACGCTTCTGCTAGGAAAAATTGCTGCGACCACTTAAACCCACCAACCGGCATTGGGACAGCGTGGTGGTGTTATGGCCCAAACTCGTCATGTGTTTCTCCCATGTAGGAAGGCCGGTGCCCAGCAGTGGGGCGTATATAGGCTGGCGATGACTGCAAAAGTCACGCCGAACGTTGTCAAATTCCTAACGACACTTAAAATACGTTTAATGCTAACGATCAAAGCTTCTTTGTTTAAAAAAAACGAGGATGTCTTTAGATCGCAAGCATCGAATGTTACGTCATTACTAGTAGATGACAGGAATAACATGAGTACGTAAATCGACCCCTTTGAAAAAGACAATGTATGTCTTTGAACAGTCAGGCAGGGATCGATGACTCGTTATTGACTTCAGACGAAATTTCTTTTCTAATGTCAAAGAGTAGCAAACAAGCACACAGTTCATCTGATGGTTAAGTTAAGGTAATCACGTGGTAACTACGAACATTTACAACACAATTAAGTTAAGTTAGTCAGTCAGTTCTCTAAAGGAAGAGGACATGTTTTCTTCATTTTAGTACTAATTTTCCTAAATTACTGTTATGCCACCTACATTTGTTATTTCACTGTTAATGGGTGTCACAAGTTACAGGAAATATGCTCGTAAATTTACGAAAATGTGATCCTTAATACTTTTTAAATTAATTTGAATTGCCCTCAGATTTTTCGGTGACAATAAATCTTGAAGGGGCGTACATAATTAATGTTATGAAAGATATCTAATTTAATAAGCGGAGACATAACCCCGCGGTTATTATAAATTGTCCCGCAAAATGTCCCCCGATAAATCTCGACGGGTGCTCGGAGCCGACACCAGGCAATTAGGAGTTGCGAGGAGTTAGTTCATAGCTCCTGTTTAACCGGCCACCTCGGGTGGAAGCAGAGTTTCAGGGGCAATTGCCGGCCGACAGTGAAAGTGCATTTAGCCGGCTAATGCGACCGAATCTACTTCGAATATTAATGAATGACTTTAGTGCTTGGAAATTCGGAAATTCTCTGTAAGCCCAATATAATAGTGATTTAGCGGAGTAATCTCCTTCAAACTTAGCTCGACCGTGGAGAGGACAATCATGCGAACGCAGTGTATTGTCAAAACCAAAGCTGAAAGCGCCGAGCCTGAACTTTGTTTGGGTAAATTTCACACACCCTTTATGGTCTGCGGGGATCTAACTCTAATTCATGCTCGTACTTATGTAACAGTTTGGAACTTTGCCATTTAGTACAGCTGAGCCTTAAGCCTTTTCATTTATGAGCGTGGGCCCGTAACACTGACCTTTCCGCGACAAAAGGATAGTTCCAGATTTACATTTTGGATAACCTTATTGTTTGTAAACTTCACGGTTTATTCATAAACTACTTTTGTAATACAATCTTGTATTTTCTTATTATACAATTAGATGACAAACAATGTCTTTCATTTTCAACCGACTTCAAAAAAAGGAGGAGGTTATCAATTCGTCTGTATGTTTTTTTTTATGTTTGATACCTCAGAACTTTTGACTGGGTGAACCGATATTGATGATTCTTTTTTTGTTCGATGCGGAATAGTTCCCATTTGGTTCCATAAAATTTTTTTGAAAATCCTTTAGGTAGTTTGGTTATTAAATCAAAAAAACTGGAAAATTGAAGTCGTCTACATATGCGAAATTGCGGATTTTTGCTTTCCTATGAATTTTTAGTGAAATGATACGATAGTAGAAATCAATTTAAGCTTTTGAATTAGAATTATTTACGAGATATTTACCATGTAACTTTATAGTTGTGAGTTCCCGATATAATTAAGCTCACGGTCACCCATCTAGCTTTGACCTTCAAAAGTTATCACTAAAAATTGTGAAATAAAAATATTTAAACAAAAATTAAAACCGACTCCAAAAAACTGAAAAGGATGAAATAATTAAATTTTAGTAGGTACTCATCCCCTAGGAACATATTTTTGGAGTTGGTGCTAAGTTGTTTCCAGAAACCATAGATAGTGAAGCACCGACTCCAAAAATATGTTCCTAGGGGATGAGTACCTACTAAAATTTAATTATTTTATCCTTTTCAGTTTTTTGGAGTCGCTTTTAATTTTTGTTTAAATATTTTTATGTTAGTTTATCACGTCCTGAGCGGGATCGAACCCGCGACCTTTCACAATCCGGGTGACTGTTTTAACCTTCGGAACTACCAATGACAAGCTGACGGCCCACCTGGTGGTTAACGCCGCCTACAGACATCTGCAATAACAAGGAAAAATCACTTGATATTGCAGATGCATTTTCATCCTGAGGCCTAAGATAAAATGTCGTCCATGCCCAATAATTACTCTAGCGGCAGGAGGAATTGTCTTACTAGCAATAGCAACACAATGGGATATTCCCTGATTTTTAATGAAGATTTCATTGAAGAATAGAGGTATTTAGATTATCTACGTTACGGTTTACGCTTCCCATCTGACAGTTTGTCTATACTCGTATGCTTGTTTGTCACTTAAATATACCTAACTATTTTAGAAAAAAAAAGATAATCGTCATAAAGAATAAGATTTGAAATTAGCAGGGTCCCTATATATATAATTTTTCGTCTATCTTAATTATGACTGTGTCCGTACTACGGTTTCGTAGTACGGACCTTAATTATTGAAAAAGGGGTATACGAAAGCGTTCGTATTCGAAAACTTACATCTGCGTTCTCGCTTTGATGCACAGGAATGAAAAATCACAGGTAGAGTTTCCGTCATACGCAGGTTTCCCACAGTCATGATTAAGATAGACGAAACATTATATATAGGGACCCTGCTAATTTCAAATCTTATTCTTTATGACGATTATCTTTTTTTTAGCTGTGAAGAAGAAGCGACGAACAAAAAACACCTTCGACTTTAAAAAAACACATTTCTGTAATTTTTGTTGCTAAGTGATGATACCACAAGTACCAGGCCAACATACCATAGCATGGGGTCTCTTTTGGGCTCAGCGGCGGGCGCGTCGTGCGGCAGATCGAGCTGTGCAAACAGCGGGAACAACACCTGCACCCCGCCTATTGAGTTCAACGCGCTGTGTATTGAATGCGTTATTACAGCCTTCACTTCCTGCAAATGAATGAATACTTTTTAACATAGATAATAATAATACCTTTGAGAATAAATCAGCGTACAAGGGGTTTTCTATCCCAGAGACAGTTCCTGTTAGAATAGGAATCATAATTATCCCTAAAACTACTAAGACCACATAACCACATAAGGGATTACCTGTAGCATTAGCGCGTGCGGAGTGTGCACGAAGTATGACACATTGCCTTTGGGCGCGGACTGCAGACATAGCTGGCCATCTGTCGCCACGGGGTTGTACATGAAAACTATAGCCGACGACAGTTTGCCGTCGTACAGCACCTGTATGCCGACAAACCACCCATAACAAAGGAACGTTTCAAATTACGACACAAAAAGTGTAAAGTGAAAAAGAAATTTAAAAAAAATTTAGGTACTTATCATAATTATAAGTAATACAACGTTGCAAGACATACAAGCATTCATGCGACTAGAACATTGCACTAAACCACATAAACAATGAGTTTGATGATTCCTTTCCCTGAGAGAGAGCTCCCGTTGTTTTTTGAGAAGAGTTAATAATTGTATTGTCTTATATTTTTGCGAGCACTACACATTTGAAAGAAAGCCAATCTCAAACTGACGTTTAATTAGGTGTTAAAATGCTATGTTATGATATATTATTTTTATATTGGGTGAATACTAATAATGTAACATCTGATTAAACGCGAGATAAATTGGTTTTATTTTAAAAGAGTTAATTTTAAAAGAAAAACAACTACATCCAAACCAAGTCAGTTTAAATTATTCTTAGACAACAAAATTATATTTAACTAGAATGTAAACTAAAAAATAAATCTACGATTAATTACAATTTCATATTAAAAGTAATTATAAGAAAATCTAGCATTTAGAAAATTCATAATGCGAGGAACATCGCAGCAAGATGATAATGGTAGGTTTAAATTGTTGCATCTTTTTATTATTTTACAAATAAGTAAGCAGGTAAGTTTCTTTAAATCTTACATACTTATAGAACCAGTTAACGCTTTAACTGACAAAACACTACCATAAATTTATGAAACTATTGAATGATTAATTATATTAGATACTGTAGCTAACTGTAGACACAAAGAACAATCTTTTGTCCACAGTATTAACTGCGTGTCCCTCGCACCATGTATCCCTTAGTTAATGTGTTGTATATATTAATATTAAATAGAACAGGAAAACGGACAAATAATAAGAGCAGAAATATATATGAGCACCGCGGACGAGACTTCGTTACAAGCAATACCTAACCCTTAATGTAATAATGTTAGCTGACACGTGTTACAATGTAGTGCTCGTTACAACTTTATATTAGTTAAGTTCATATCTATTCATAAGCAAATAGAAAGTAATAGATTAAACCTACTCTTTTCGAAGATATTAATTATCAATAATATAATAATACTAAACATACTTTCTCAGTCACCCGAATCATGAAATGTCGCGGGTTCGCATCCAATCACATGTATTTTTCCTATTCCAGACATTTTTATAAATCTAGTAGACTTAAATTGCTCCGTCCGCCATTACAAGAGCAGTATTTTATCAACAAAATGGCTGACAAACTGAGTGAACGAGTCTAAAAGCTTTTCTATTAAAAGGCTCGGCGTTAAAAGTTATTCATACTAAGTAAGCATTTACTTTGCGTAGATTTAAAAATATGATCTTAACACAAAATTACGAAGAAGCTTAGTTTTGCATAACCAAATAATAAAAAGGAGTTTAATGTCAACAGATCAGAACATGAAGCCAGTTAGACCTAGAGACCTCTCTTACCTACGCCGTTTGTAATAGGGGCGACTATCGTACAACTAACAACTACGCCTATTTTGCCATATTGTGTTTGATTTATCTCTGTAATTTTCTTGTAAATATACAAAACAGAGAATTTCTATCTACAACTGTTACACTCAATGTGCTGTCATCTGACCCTAATGTATTTCATTTTATACTACCTATGTTTTATCATTTATTATTATTATTTTATTTAAAACTTTATTGTACAGTCGACAACACATCAAGCGTAACAGTTTGACCTTGTGACCGCCTTATTCCATTCGCAATAGAGGCGGCTTTCGTAGTACAACTGTTAATCACACAAATAAAGATACAGAAAGAAATAGCATAAATATGATAATATGTAAGCATTGCTTCAATAGCATGTTTTTTAGTACTTTCAGAAAACGACTAGATAATAAAGCACTGTCTTATCGGCAACTCACCCATTGTATTTAGCTTTCCTATAATATCCTATGATAGTTTGTATTACATGATGCTATTATTTAACCCGCGTCATGAGTCAGGCAATATCAACAAGCACGTCAAACTCGAGTCACGAGCCTGCTTAATATCTTTCCATTCAATTTTCCGACGATAAGGACGAGTTTACTTCATTTTCTATATAAGTACCTAGTACTTAGAAAAAAAATCTCAATTGCCTTCGACAAAGAGCGGGTATAAAAGGTTCATACAAAAAGCTACTTACAATGCTTATGAACTCGTAATAAGGACCGAAGGTATGATTTACTCATTTTATTCGGGAAAATTCAATTGACACGTGTTTTTTCCCTACAATAAGTAGATATAAAGTGTAGCAATAAAATACGTAATACAACCTATCCTTTTAGTAGCAACTGTTTGGGAATGTAATCGATATCGTAGTAAGAAACAGGGAGAAGTTTTGCTACGGAGTCAGAATTTTCCAGGCTTGTATGAAGACCATTTCTACGAAAGCAGTTGCGATCAACATCTTATTAAGATCTTCCGAAAGAGATTTATTAGGTATACCACTCAGCTGAGCCATGAGCAAGCAAAACTTACTATTTGGTTTGCCAGAAGAAACTACGCCACTAAAAACTAAATCTTCTATAAGTTGATTTGTGCAAGCGCCGATTTGACTCGATAAGTGCGTCTTATTTTATTTAGATAAAATAAGGACACTCAAACTACCTCTACGGAAAGAAAGTCACTGGATAGTGTTATGAACGCTCTGTTTTCGATTTTGAAAGCTAACCAACTTTTGCTCTGTTTATCCTGATTGCAAGTGTAATCGAATTTGACGTGGACACCGCGCAGCACACGCTGGAGGTATGTCCGGTGTGGTCGGCACAGCGTGCTGTCCTCATCGCAGTCATCGGAAGTGACCTCTCCCTGCCGACCGTCATCCAAAAGATGGACAGCAGCGAGACGTCTTGGAAGGTGGTCGCCGTCTTCTGTGAGGACGTGATGGCACAGACGGAAGCTGCGGAAATGGCCCGGGAAGAGGATCCCCTGGCGAACCCGATCCACCGCAGGAGGCTAGAATGAGCGAGGCGGAGCCACGCGCGCACGTTGCATCTTTTAGCGCCCTAGCCAGGGGTGTAGAATGGTGGAGGAGGGTCCCATCAGTCATCTGAACACACCTCACAGTCGGTCGAAAAGTTCCGGTACCCACGGCAGTTTTCACCAAAGTCGAGCCCAAAAGGACAACCACAGTGCGCGACCTGAGTTACTGCGATGAGCTTCCTTGGTTGCAAGTACAAGTGCTTATGACTCCAACCTCCTCATGTAAGAAGGTCTGCGCCCATCAGTGGAACGTTGATTAGGCTGTCGATGAGAACGATGACGTTCACGATATAATCGGCGTTTCGACCCTTGTGAGTTGATGGTAGGTAGATAATTCGAATAGTGCGTACCATTTAGGTAGGCAAAAGAATTCGCTTTCAATGACAAACTCGCTAATTCATTTAATCTTTATGAAAGCTCTAAGCAGAATAACATAATTAACAATACAAGTGACGCTTGGACTGGTGTTGAATCAATTTAAAACCTAATTTGATCACAAAGTGTCTATGGATTTAATCGTTCTGAATTGTCAAGGATTTTGTTTCACGTGACAAAGGACAACTTGCTGTATATGCTATTACACAGATTAGTGATATAATGTATCAACAATAATCTATAATATAGGTGCTACTGGTCGATTTGTCCTTGATTTTTCACTTTTTAAACCGTTTGACAATAAATAAAACCGAATACACAAACATTGGAGAGCATAATTCTAATAACCGTCAACTTATTTTATTAAGGACGAGACATTAATTATTGCGTTTTGCTAAAAAAAAGCCACGATAACCTTCGGAATATCAAGTGGCAAAGACTAGGAATTCATAAGGTGGTCAAAAGTAAGAAAATGACAAAATATTCTACATGCATACTGGCAGAAGAAATGAATAACTTTAGGTCACATTTACTTAATAATATATTCAGCTGTAAGCTTTAGGCATAAAACGAATTTAGCAAAGTTCTTTTCATCAGTGTGTGGGACGTCGATTACCGACGACCTTCTTGCTACAATTAGGTCTAGACCCTTAATTTCCTCTGCAAAACCCCAATCTTTATAAGAACGCTTTTAGAATTAAAAAGAAATCAAACCTCGTTCATTACGGGCGGCCATTAGCATTTTTTGTACGTAATTATGCATTGTTATTAAGCTGATCCCGGCTTTGAGAGTATCCACTCAGAGATCTGTATTCATAGAAAGTTTAAAAGACTTTTGGAAAACAGAATTTAGGGGTAGTTACTATAACGTACAATGTTTTGTAAATATTATTTTTGGCATTAATGAATTGCACAATAGGTATTAGATGATGAATTCTTAAGCTGCTGTGCCTAATAAAAAATAGAGTACGATGCCTTGTTAAATTAGCATCACAAATCATTTTAAAGATATAAAAAATAAAATTAATATGGAGAATGCAAACCTATTGCCGGGTCTGTAGGTACATCTCAAATCAAGATACTTTCTAAATAATCACCATTAAAAAGTTTATAACGCAGACATAACCGCATTTCGCTTCACTCCCGTCGCGCCCAGGCTTCATTCACCTGTTATTTGCACCGGCAACATATTTTAAAGTAAAATACAATTCTTACAACGAGACAGCCTCCCCTGCCCCCATTGTTTCCCAGCGTCTTCTGTTTAATATTAAACTCGTCAGGGAGCTCCGCTACAAGTTATTTTAAAGGCCTTACTCCGAAATAACGTGAAACTTGGGCTTAACTTTGTTAGTTTATAATAACCGCGGATTGTTGGAGCTCCTACATTAACTTGACAGTTGTTACGAATGAAAACAGATCCGACCGCTATGAACGTAGCCTTTACGTTCAAAACCGATGAAATTACTAAAAATATAAAATAGAATATTTCAAGCAACCCCGGCCTCATTAATCATTTTACACCATCTCTTTGAGACTATTCTTATGATCCCAAACACGCTATATATATATGCTGTAAGTTTCTGGAGAATTAAGCATTCCGCAGACTTTTTGATGGTGTAGGATTAGCTCGAGGTTAGCATGTCATGGGAATGTCACCGAAGTGATAGTACACCAAATTTCAAATCAATCGGATATTATTATTATTATTATAAATGCTTACTTTATCTCGGTATGTAGCCGGTTTATAAGAGTAACACTATTATTATTATTATTATTACATCATAAATTATAGCTAAGAACCATTGTAAAATCACGTCAGTTTTCAAACAAAAAAAACAAATCAAAATCGGTGCAATGGTTTAGGAGCTACTATGCCACAGACAGACACACAGATACACAGACAGACACTTCAAACTTATAACACCCTTCTTTTTCGTCGGGGAAAAAAACTGGGCTAAGTTATAAGTTTCCAAGACCGAAAAACATTATATTGTGGGGATATTCTACTTACAAAAAGACTTATAAATGAAATACAGCATTATGATGAGTTCAACCTATTATTTCAAAAATACTGAATTCGAGTACCTACCTACTTTAAAAAAGGAATGATTTCACTTTCATTTGATATCACCAGTTTAGAATGAATTTTATTATATTTTTCCTGTTTGCACAACAAAACATAATTTATTCATGATTCCTTCATAAAAAAAAACCTTTACACATTTTATAGCACATAATACAAAAGCTTGAAAATTGTGCAAATAACATTTCAGCCACAAGCATTAGGTATTCGTACTCTAAATCACTTCACGCAAAAAGTAAATACAGGGCTTCAGCTAAATGAATTGTGAATTCGCCCTATACAATGGACAAAAGACAATAGTCAGTCGTTCTATGATTCGGGCGTTTTAACGAGCACCTATTCGCCTTCGGGCGAGAATTAAATATTAATTTGCATGGTAATTAAAAAGTCGAGAAGCATCTCGGTTCTTGGATATTTCAGTGATGACTTTTCGTACTCCTTAAGTAGGATCTGTCGATATTGTAACAAGTTTATTAACCGACTTCAAAAACGAGAAGGGTCTCAATTCATTTAGTATGTTTTTTTTTTATATGTGTGTACACCCATTATGCCGAGTTTTCTGATCCGATTTACGTGATTCTTTTTTTGTTCGATGCGGAATAGTTGCCATGTGGTCCCATATTTTTTTTTTAAATCTGTCGAATAGTTTGGTTTTTAAATTGAAAAATCTGGAATGAGTAACTCGTCTATGTATACGAAATTGCAGATATTTGCTTTCCTATGACTTTTAAGTGAAACGATACGATAGTAGGGAACAATATAAGCTGACGGTTACCCATCTAGCTTTAATCTTAGAAAGTTATCACTAAAAATTGTAAAAAAAAATTAAAACCGACTTCAAAAACTGAAAAGGATAAAATGAGGAAATTTGAGTAGGTACTCATTACCTAGAAACATATTTTTGGAGTTGGTGCTATGTTGTTTCCAGAAATAACAGAACGTGAAGCACCGACTCCAAAAAATATGTTTCTAGGTGATGAGTACTACTTAAAATTGATTATTTTATCCTTTTCAGTTTCTTGAAACTTTTAAGGCTTTAAAGAAAATGTTATCAAATTAACGTTGAAAATAAAATCGGAGACAAAGCTCATTAAAAAATTCATTACCATAAAGAGCGCGCCATTAATTCTTAATAACTTAATTGGCAAAGTTTTAATGGTGTTTGAAGCTTTAAATAACTAGCTACTGCTTAAAATCAGACAGTCAAAAATAAAGTTACAATGATTAGTTTGGAATTAGCTGCGAAGAAAACTGTAAAAAGAAAATTTTTAGCTTTGAAGAAAAAAAAAGAACTTATTATTTTTAAAAACACAAATTACATTGGTTTTCACTCTTTGCGGAACTATGAACTTTTCAGCTGATCGAGAATGATGCCTACAAAACTGAGCGACGTGGTTTCTGAGCCGCCTGTGAAGACTGACAAAATGTTTTACACAAACATTTTCCCGCAATCTACTCATTTGCCCAGAACGCTGCCACACGCTGCTCTGATGCCGATGACGAAATGAGTGAAAAAAATCCGGCGTATCCGGTGAATGAGTGGACCCAGCGGAAAACGGGGGTAAGAGATATGGAACAATCAATTGCGGAGCGGAAGTCACCAACATGCATAAAGTATGTAGAGCTTTTTGAATGGAGACACTAGACACAAAACACCACGAGGTCGCCCACCGAAACGATGGGCTGATGATTTAAAAATTTAAAAAGAGAAGTAGAAAAAATAGAGGCATATGTGCAGAAAATGATTAAAGAAGAGGGCAATAATAAATTACTGCAAGTATCAATTTAATTTACTATATTTTAAATATTTTAAATACACCCAACATACATGCAGTTTGCAATAAAATTCAACAGATTTATGATTATAACAGGTCTTTCCTAATGGTTTAGTGTTTGCAAAATTAACAAGGTGACTTTATGTAAACCTGTATTTTCTGTTTGTCTATTTTTATGTTACTTGATATTTTATTTCAATGTACTTAATATTTTTTTCAGATAAAAACTAAAAGACAGCAACTACATTTTAAATATTCCACCTGTAGGTATCTCTGAGAATACAGACATGACATCCAAACATGACAAAGAGATAAACATTATGACATTGTTAGTTAATATTATTTTTTGTTTGTTTATTCAATTAGGCCCCCTAAGAAGCTTCTAATTGAATAAACATATTTTAAATTTATTTCAATAGATAGTTTACAGGCCTGAATATATTAGTTATATTACGGCGAAAAATATGATTCGAGGAAATGATAGTTTGGTTTCAACAGAACCTCATCTTTACGAAAGAAAAGCTGCGAAAAAATTGGGAAAAAATAAAAATATAAAATGGAACAAAAAAAGGGATTGTTTAATTTTCAATAAGAATTACATTTTTTCTGAATCCAAACTTTTTGCTAATATTTGTCAACACGTCAGCAGCGATATTAAATATCGCTGAAAAATAATAAAAAAAAAATTGAATTTTGACGTTCACCTATTTTGTCATTTTGACCTCTTTTTCGAAGAGACTAGAAAGAATGTCCCGGGCATCCCAACAAAGTCAGTTTGTCGTCACGTATCCGGACAACATGAGATGCAAAGCGTTCGGCGATAGCACATCCGGCGCCGAAACTTGTGTGCGACTTGTCTGTTTGGGTAAATTTCCGCAAGTGGCACCAGCAACTGCCTTGTTTGTTTTTGTCCCCTAGTAAGCACAGTAAGAGTAATGTCGTAATTAACATAAAACCAATTTATATGTGTGTGTAGTTTTCCGGAGTTTTGTGCTTCCCTTGTTTATTGGATTTCATAATAATTTAATGGTAATTAGTCATTTATTAAGTTTAATATTAAAGCGTGGATGCGGCATTTTTATTGGTATTCAAAGATTTATCGGATTCGGCTTTTGTACAATTAAAATTGAATTTCCAGGTTGAGAGTCGAATGCTATACATAAAAAATAAACCTTGAACCTACCAATCAAACCAAAACTTTTCAGTACAAGACGATCCATTCAATACGCCAATTCATTAAGTGAGTCTAGTTCAATTAACTATAGTTATTTATGTTAGTGTGGTAAGTTGGTTTTCCATACCATAGTCACGAGTTGGTAAATAACATTATTCGCACGAGTATCATACAACGTTTTTCAACAGATTTGAGAGAAAACAATATAAATTAATATTTTTTTGTGTTTGGTATTGTGGGAACATTAGTTCCATTTGGGCAAAATAGATGATGATATACGGAAGCATGCCATTTCTAAATGGCGGTGTTAAGAGTTAATTATATGTAATTCATGAAACTACTTATAGATCCATACTTATAAGTAGTTTCATGAAATTCATAAAATTTTATGTTAATAAATTAGGCCCCTGTAATGTATCATTACTGAAGTAAGGGTGCCTAGTTTTTTTAACGTTACGTTAGAAACCCCTGATAAATCGCCCCCCAGTTTTGAAACAGCCCCAAAAGTGAAGGGTTCTAAATGATGTTTCTGATTTGAAAATGGCGCACATCTGCAACGTGCACGTGTTGTAAATTAAAAATAATCTTTCGTCTCCTTTTTAGTATTAAAATGTGCCAATCTTTTTTATTTATTTTATAAGGAAATTAAAATAAACCGCAAAGAAAAGGCACGGCGGCAGGTACTTATGTGTGGTAACCTATTTTACCACAAGCTCCGTGGTGTGGTGCGTAATATTAACTTTGTAACAATGCATAGTGGGTTCGTAAATAAATTTTTTGAGCAAATGCGTTGAAAAAAAATATGATTTCGTTTACAGTTCCCTTTTGTTTCACAGTCAGTAAGTAGAAGGAAACTATTTGAATTAGCAGAGATTATACCAAATATTCATTGTGTCTGCTCTAAAGATTTGTAACTAGAAAGCAGCTAAACACAGATGTGCCTCGTCCTATTTATTTAGGTATAAGAATTTTGCACATGAAACTAAAAATTGCGGGCAATAAATAATCTAGCGGGTCAGCCGCCGCGGCAAGCTTAGCTTTACAAAAGACAAATGGATCTTCCCGAGCTGTCACTCACAAGAACCTTAAGTCTTCTTGGTAATAATTATAACAGTTATATTTGTATAAAAGTTAAAGTTTCACAAAGATAAAACAAATGGTCACAATATTAGCTTATTGTATAATTCTTTATGGAACTTACTTTGAATTTGTTTTATCATAAAAACTAACATATCTACTAAAACGAGACTTGGTAAAATTTAATTTATATTTCCAGAAAATTTACTTTGCAGATATAAGCCACATTTTGTTCTGCTCTCTGATAGCTGAGAACTGTTTGTCTTGAAAAATTAGAGTGAATATATTTTATTGAGTTTTTGGCATACAATAATTTTGTCTGCGTCGAATTGATTTAGATCATTTAAAATTGTATAACATACAACATGCAACATTTTAGGGAATTAAAACCTACATTTTTTATATTTTTAAGAGATAGGTATTTGCAATGATCCCAATTCACCATGAGTTTTATTATAGTTAGTGAAATATAAATATATTGAATTAATTTATACTATAAAGACCCATAGATAACAACCAATGAAGACAATATGAAGTTAGTGAATATACACAATCGGTTAATCATAAACACCGTGATCCCGTAGTAATTAGTCCCGACGCATCTTACATCATGAACGTTCTGTGTTGGGTCGTAGACGAGGTCGCCGTAACGGTCTATCTTGATGTCGCTAGCGGGCAGCAGAGTCTGACACTCAGCGTCGAATCGGAACTGTCCCTGATACCACACAATGACTATAGCTAACAGACATAAACAAATAAGCTTTCTTATTCTATATAAAGGTTTGTTTAAGACGATCACAAATGAGTTCAGATTCCGGAGTAACAACACAAAGAAGCGAGATATTATAAAACTAAATAAGAGCGAGCGGCGCGACATGCTTACACGCTGGCATGCTTCAATATCTACGAGCAGGGAGGCATGCGCCGCGGCCACTTCACGCGCTTCATCAGCCAAGCGCCTGCCTCGAGGAGTAGCATCTTCTTTCACAACTACGCATGCTTCTTCGGTTATTGTTTTTTCGGTATCTTCATCTTGCGAAGCAGTTTCTAGGAATTGGGGTTCGGGGGGAAACCAGGGTTCAGGGTCAGAGAGGAGATCAGCGCTTTCAAGCTTGGGAGCGGACGTCTCGCTCACCCTTTTGTGGTTTTCCGGCAAACTGATGTTGCATTCGTTGTCGAATCGAAACTGACTCTGTATCCATGGTTTGCAAGAAACAAAACGCATTCAAGTTAAGAAATAAAATTTTAAACAATACCTTTAACAATCTTAATTTATCCAAAATAAATTAAGAAAATAATTCTTCATCAATTTACTACCTATTCAAAATAAGCTTATTATAAAATTTAATTAGGAATAAAATTATACTACACAGCAAAAAATTCAATTGCCAGTGTTCTTTTAATTGACAATAAAAATAATATATAAAAGTTATCTACATAAACGGAGTACTAGTGAGTGTATTATACCTTATAGCCGGGTCCCAGTCTATGCATGGCGCAGATCTGGTGTGTTGTGAGGGCTTCCCCGAAAAGGTAGATGGCTGCCATTTGCCCGCAGAAAACGCGCTCCTCGTCCAATTCTGCGGTAGCACCAATATAACATTTGTCGAAAGGCTGAAACAAAGTCCATTGTTGTAGGATATTGTATGTTCACACAAATAAATAAACAACAAGGAAGAAATTTACATCAGACAGTCTTATTATGAATCCTTATAGTCTGAAGACGGTCTGATGTGATACTTCCGGTGCACATTGGCTTTCATTATCAATATTGTGGAAGACCATTGATTGTGGAAGTTTATGTAATAAACAAAGTCGTCAATCTAGGTAACAGTATTGAAATATTAGAAACACACTTTATGTCAGATGAGTGATATTTTTGGCGTCATAAAAGCCATCTAAAATGTACATACTAAGTGTTTAAGCACACGCTGAAAAGAGAAGTTTTAGACAGCGATTTTAAATTGCGCTGTGGAAGGCAACTGGCACAGTTCTTAGTTAATTTGTTTGACGATTATCAACTATATTAAATACTCAAATGCATACAGTTTACACGTGTCCGCAGTACATTATTTGGTAAAAATGTTTAAGGAATTAATTCGTGAGCGGCTTCTTTAAAATCAAAGTATGTTCTTTGAGAAAACTCCTAAAAAAATCTTGGCCTATTTTTTTCATGTGATTCAATCTACGTTATGAAATAAAAATTATAATCTAAATCTTCTCATTGATTAGAATGGAAATTTGCAAAAATAAAGCTGGCAATACCAACATAAGGATAGTATCAACGTATTCTTATGCTTATGACCTCGCATGACAAAATCTATAGTACCTTATGAGTCAAGCTCTCTCAAGCCGCTGAACGGTAATGGCATGTAAATTCATGTTTACAGCTGAAATATACCGCGCTTCAGCGTAAAGTGCTCGCGGGACAACCATAGCCGAAGTAACGTATTGAAAAAGATGAAAAGCAGTTAATGTATCGTTTACTTAGATAAGATAAATTTATTGGAAAAGTACTTGAAGTAGAAATCAAGTCCTCAAGCGGGGACCGAACCCGCGACCTGAGGATTAGGTATATATTTTTGTAGTTTAATCCCTCAAGCGGCGTTATCTTACCAGGGCGGGCTATGACAATTGAAAAATCAATTGTGTCTGGAATCTGATACTTGACGGGTTAAAGACTTTATTAATGTTTTCAAAAATTTATATACTTAATGTAAAAAATATAAGTAAGAATATAAATTTATTGTAGGTTTATCGGAGACTTCGACAGAACAAATAAGTATATTTTTTTATCTTAACGGGTTAACTCTTGACCTTCATCTCACCTGTTGGTAAGTGAAGATAAGGCCGACGATGGAAACGAGCTACACCCGGTTCCTCAACTACAAAGGAATTGGCTATCTTACCTTTAACTGCCGGAACACAACAATGCCGTTAACATTATTATAACGATAACTTTTCAGACAATTAATTCTTAGAAATTACATTTGTTCAAACTATAGTCAGGCTTTTAAAACTATAGAAGTTACAACTAGTCCTAATGACAAACTTATCTTAACATCAAGTTGTTGATATGAAAATATCACGTTCTTGTCTTCATTTATTTGAAACACAAAATTTTAGCAAGAAAATTGTTAAGAAATTCAAACGAATAGTAACTACAACTCTGGGTGTCAGAAGACCATTCATAGAATCACTGTGACGCTTTAAGTATAAGACAAACTTCAACCCGATATTGATGCCCCCTTATTTAAAACTGCATCACAAGTGCCAACTATGCATGACCACGTACACCCCTGAGTACTATGAATATTCACACGGGTGTCCTAACTTCAGTTTAAACTGAGCTATCACTTAAAAGCCTTCATTAAGGACGGGAAATCGTTTAGAAAATAAAAACGAATTTCTCCTTCACAGTTTCACCATCGTGGAGTTGTTTGCTTCAAATACATTATTTAGAGATGGATACCGAGTGTTTTTATGTTCTACTTTAAATCAATGACTATTTATGTAGTGTTATTTATTGCAGACTATATGAAATTGTGCTCTGCATTAATGTTTCGAATTATCACAGCATTAGAGCACTTATAACCGCTATATCGGAAGCAAACACGGGATTTATGCTAATGAAAGCAAACCCGTCTAAATGCATCGAGTCGTTCGTTCCGGCAAGTTTAACGCTGTCGATAGGATGGAGCTATTACGTTATGGTGTTTGTTTAACTGTCTACACACGCCTTCAAGTCTGAATTAGAGGTATTCGCAAATGGAATATCTACTTCATAAGATGAGACGATAAAGATGGACGAATTGTTAGAGTTGCTAAGAGAAATCGACGGAGAATCCCTTTTCTAAAATGAAACAATGAGGATCATCTCCTATATTATTAATAAAAATTTGGAATCTAATCTAATCTAATAATGGTATATCAGAAATAATACATGCAATTAAACCAGGAATAACACAACAGCGCCAATTTTCTTTAATTTACTCGTATAACATAATTGTGTGTCTTGTGTTTTGTGTTGTGTCGCTGTTTTGAAACATCTGATGAGTTGAACAAACTCAATTCATATCTTTGTAGATCATTCATCAGAGTTTCTGTGTTATATGACGGAGTTCTATTACATGCAGTAAATTTCTCTAACGACAAGCGCGTGACAATCCTAAGGTACGAGTTACAAGGCATGTTCATTCATGATAACGAAATATATTATGCTAAGCTCCCATCGAGTTATGAGCGCTCGGTGGCTGCATTAGGGAGTTACATGAATAGCTTACAAACTGCCTAATATGGAATAAAGATTATCTTTTTGGAGATAATAATATTCTTTACTGGCAAAGTATGCAGCGAATCTTAAGTTTATATTTGAAATATAAAGATAAGATAGATATTTTCAGAAGATTAGTCGTTGAACTTCTTGAGCTTATAGAATATCAAGATACTTACGTCATTGGTGGAGACGAACCAGGCCATCTCCGTGCTGGAGGCGAGCTGGCCGTTCACGAGGCACTTGATTTCACTCTTCGTCCATCTATTGTATATATACACCACGGCGATCGCGTACCATCTGACAACAAAACAGGACAAATTGGTATATTTTTTCAATATAAGCCTTTAGAAAATAGATAGATATCAATGTATTAATTAGATTTAAAAAAATGCATTTACTTTGAACGATAACTCTAAATAAGTTATAGGCATAGAAGAATGTGACGTGGTTCAAAATGCCTACTTTAAAACATTATTTGATTTTGATCACTTATTGCTTTGTATCGTAATCCATTCATCTACTAGAAATTATATAGGATCGTTTAACAAAATACAGCTACTTTTTACCCGACTTCAAAAAAAGGAGGAGGTTATCAATTCGTCTGTATGTTTTTTTTTATCCTTTTCAAACAAGTTATAAGAGAACTTTACATAAGGCGTCATTAATTGAATGGTTGATGATAAGCTGCAAGTTCTTTTCCTCATTTCGTGATTAACTCTTTATTTTCTTTCCACTTAAGATTGCAAGATTGCATCTTGAAAGCAAAAGGTATGATTGGTATCAAAACACCTTTATAATAGCCTGTATTTTTCTTTCGTTTGTATATTCAGTTATCTTACCTTCTGGGTTGGAATTCATATTTGACGCAGTGCTGGAACCCCTTCCCCCGGACTTTCATGGATGTCAGCACGAGGCAGTTCCCGACGAAATGGGCAGTGTACCCCACGCCTTTACTTGTCTTGAAGCTGATAAAAATATGCCCTCGTGAGTCCATAATTATTAAAACAATTTTATTAAGGAGTAGTATAATAATATGCAATGCAATAACTCGATTTTTATTGAAAACACCCTCGTGATACTTCAGTTTTTGCTTCAGTTATTCTCGTTATCCCACTCTTACTGTTAAATTAGCTAAATTTTGTGCCTACATCTCAGCATTTCACCTTTTTTATACAACCTAACCCAATTATTTCCAGGCTCAATTCTTTTAGGCCATTTTGAGAATATGACGTAAACATTTCAATTGAGGACGGAAAATGTGAGATGAGAGTGTTACAAGTGCCATTTTAATGAGGACAAAATAATAAGGTTTATTACAAAAGTCCTACAAAATAAAAAGACATAACTAACACAAGCCTCTTTCATCGCTCGCTTTGAGGACTTCGCTTTGTTAGCTATCCCAATGTCAGTAAAAAGTTATGTTTACCAAGTATGTGCCCCGAGCACTCCAGACTGGCCACTCCAATCGAACTTAATTAAGGTAAAAAAACGTGTATCGTGAAACATGGCTAAATTCTCTTTCAATTGAAGTACACATGCTGATGCGTCAGCCGGGTTACTAGAGCCGCATAACCTACTAACAAACACTTGTAACGTACATACCGGATCCACTCAAATCGAATAAAAGTTCTCGTGCAGGTTTATACTGGATTTTTTCGCTAAATGTATCTACCGTATTGAGGCTGAAATTGGGATCGAACTTATTAAGTATAAACAAAAAAAACTGCTTTTGTAAAATTTGTTTTTTTTTTATATCAGTGTACCCTTTTACACTTAGAAAAGTTTTAATAAAGATATTGTCATTTCATAAAATATTATTTAAAAAATCAATAAAATTTTATTCAAGTAAGCTCCTAGCCCGAAAAATCACACCTGTATATCTAAGTTTAAAAAAAATAATAATGTATCTAGCCATAACAACCACGTCGACAGATAGTTTCAGCGGACTAATCACTGAATTGTCCGGATCAAGTCAATAATCTTTTTCTAATTTTTTTATTTGTTGCAAAACTTACCAATACAGATATGGCTTCTCCCTCTCTATGTTGACTGAGTTGATGGGGTCTAGGCGAAACCATGTGGTGAATGTGAAGCCGTTCTCATATGGCCACCTCGCCAGCGGGGGCAGCACTACCGCCTGCCGACAATAACAAAGAAGGGTAACCAATTTGTAAAAATATCGTAGATTCCAAATTTGAATTGGCAATTCACAAAACTGTCAACTCAACGGTCGAATTCTTTTGAATTTTGATTTTACGCTTCAATTTAATGTGCTGTTAAATAGCAGCGTTGAGTTTAGGGAAAGAAACGATACTGAATTAGTATCGCCTGTATTCACGTGCTAAATGTTGTATACTTGTGAGATCAATTTGCAAATCGTAAGAAATATGATACTGAATAATTATCGCCGGTAGGTGCTTTAAATATTTGGGAGATTAATTTCCCAAAATCGTTACTTAGTAACGATATCATTATATAATCATTTATTTTATCGATTCTCAAATTCCGAAAATAAGTAAGTGAATTAAGTTTCAAATATGTAAGAAGTAAGTACGTAATAAGGCAAAGAGAATTATTGAGATACATCTCATACATGGCAATATTTGTCGGACGGCTTACGTTCAAATAGTCAAACGTAGCATACAAAGAACTTACTCAACGAGTACAAATCAATATTAAAAGAGTCGAGCATATTTATTCAGATTATAAAGAATATAAAGCAAGTTTACATTGCTTAAGTTGGTTAGTAAAAACTGAACGAGATTGGATATGCTTTTAATCAAGACTCGGATGAGTGACCGCAAAAAATATTATGAACTCTGTGCAACGCAGGCGCACATCAAGCTGAACCAAGGTTGACAGTGAGAGGGTATGAGAGGCTGTCGCCTCCTTCTGCGAGAGTATTCTCACGCAGAAGGAGGCAGCGGAGAGGGAACGGGAGGGGGATTCTTAAGGCGGCCCTCTCTAGCGTAGACGGGCGTGAGAAGGAGGACGGCGATCGCCCACCTGCCTGCGCCCTAGGTGCAGCCACATGCGTCGGGTGGCTCCCACACGTGCAACAAAAAGGCCTCTGCGAGGGTATTCTCACGCAGAAGGAGGCAGCGGAGAGGGAACGGGAGGGGGATTCTTAAGGCGGCCCTCTCTAGCGTAGACGGGCGTGAGAAGGAGGACGGCTATCGCCCACCTGCCTGCGCCCTAGGTGCAGCCACATGCGTCGGGTGGCTCCCACACGTGCAACAAAAAGGCCTCTGCGAGAGTATTCTCACGCAGAAGGAGGCAGTGGAGAGAGAACGGGAGGAGGATTCTCTGGGCACAAACCCGGGCCGTAAGGCCGGGTTGCCTGGTGGTAGTCTAGTGAATTTACTTCGCAGATCCCAGACCACTTCGTTTTAGCGGATATTCCAAGCGTCAATGTAGATGCTGGGTGAGCCCCGCACACGCCCGCTGCTTCCCTAAAGGGGGGATTGGTCCGTCAATGGATTTCTCCTGGGAAAAAAATAGCGCACATGAAGCTTGATGGTAAGTGGCTACCGCAGCATATACGCAGGTGCGTTGTCATCCTGAGGCCTGAATATCCACCTCATCGAAGTATAATAGAATAATAGAGTCTGTCATCATACATTTGGCGCCATACTCTCACGATAAGCATTAAAATGTATTATTACCACTTACCACCAGATGGGACGTCAGCTTGTTTGTCATCTAATTGTATAAAAAAAAACATTCGCCTTCCAATGCAATAACTGCTGAAATAAGAAAATACACGACTACATTTTTTTCTACGATGGTAAGTGGTAACCGCCGCCTATAGACACCTGCAATAACAAGGAAAAAATCACTTGCTATTTACAGGTGCGCTGTGGTGGTGTGCTACGTATTTTTTTATTATTTCAGCACTTCAAAATCTCAAAAAGTCCAGTCTACTTGACCTTTGCCTTTCTTCTATAGGATATAAGTAGGTATTCAGCAAAAAATCTTATTATCACTTACTTTTGACTCTGATAAAATCCAATATACAAAAAATATGCTTCAAGCTACATTCACAAGGATGTTTCTATCAATATCATATATTAAAAACTAATTTTCCGGTCCAAAGGCGCTTAGGCTGCTGAAGTTATACGAAGGGACGCTGTCGCAGCGATATCCTATCAAAGCCTCACACGTCTCTGAGCTCCTCGTATTAACAACGAATAAGGAACCTTACGGCGAACAAATTACAACCGTTTGTAATAAATACCCATATGTTACCTGCTGTTTACAATGTATGTGTGCTTAATGCACTATTTTATATAATTTAAACCAATACTATAAGTAAGTATAAAATAACTAAAACCGAATGTTTTATGTTTATGTATCTAAGTAAATTGTTATTTTACTGCACGTGTATTTGTACAATTTCATATGATTATACATATAAGTATATTAATATTGTATGCAATGAATAAAAGCAAATTGTCTATATTCTCTTAATATTTTATATTGACCTCTGTATTATAAATATAATCATATTTTTTTACTAAACCTCGGCCTAATTAATTATCTATCTAACACCATCTCATTGAGACTTTTCATAAGAGCGCAAACACGCTATACCTGCTGTAAGTTTCTTAAGAATTAAGGATCCCGCAGACTTTTTGATGGTATAGGATCAGCTCAAGATTAGTGTGTCATGGGAATGTCACTGAAGTGACAGTACACCAAATTTCAAATCAATCGGATCTGTGAAAGTTAGTAAAACCCTTTTATCATATAGAAAATGAGCTGATAGTCATCAAACGCCTGAACTGATCTTCAAAAATTATAGCTAATAACCATCCTAGTCACAATAGCTTTCAAACAAAAAAAATAAATCAAAATCGGTCGATTCGTTTAGGAGCTACGATGCCACAGACAGACACACAGATACACAGACAGACACGTCAAACTTATAACACCCCTCTTTGTTCGTCGGGGGTAAATAAGACTTACGCAGAAACCCGATTTCTAATGTTATTTAGAAGATTTGTTTTAATGATTTAACCGTAAGTTCTATATTTTCTATTTATAAACCTAAATACAAAAAGGTTTTTTCTCGAATTCCATTTTATGACATTTTCAATTAAGTAAATAATATTTCTGTAAAGTTTGAGGATCTGAAACCGCAATATTTTCGATCTTTAAAATCGATAGAATAGTGGGTGGGTGGGGTGACAAAACACAAACAAACTCCAAATATTTTAAGGAAACTGCACTACATCAAAGCGGACGTGACCAGGGCTCCAAAAGCGCCCAGGCGGTTTCGCTTTATAAGAATTATAGTGAAAATGTTTACGCTAGTAATCCTCCTCGTCATTATAGGATTCATAAACTACGGTGAGCCATAATATTATTATGACTGTTTGTCTTGCCGCCCTTTTAGCATAAGATTGAGAACGTCCATTAGATATTAGATTAGATAGAAAGGGTCTGCTCTCAGGTCCTGAAGACAATTAAAGTTGGAATGTACGAGAAACAGAATAAACGATCGAAATCATTGTCCGACTTTCAACGCTGCCGCATTCCGCAGCAGCTTTCGATATTCGGCTTCTAAAATGTTGTAATAACATCCCTCCCCCTTTTTTGTTTGAGTATTGGAACTTTTAAGTTGAAGAAGTATAGAAAATATTTGATTGACACTAAAAAAGCCGAATAACACAGCTTTGAAAAATGTTATGTTTATCTATTTGAATGTAGCTAGTTCTAGTTATACCTGGATACAATATACCTGCCTTAATTAATAATATACTATACTCACTTACCGTTTAACGACTTGGCGTATTGAATGTATCGTCTTGTACTGAAAAGTTTTGGTTTGACTGGTAGGTTCAAGCTTATTTTTTATGACCACTTATAACCGACAGCGTTTTGTTTCTAAGTGGTCATAAAAAAATACCAATCACTCAAACAGTATACCAATCACTCAAAACGTCAAAAAGCTCTCCGATTTAAACGACCCGCCTAGGCGTCCAATTCAATGGCTAATTTAAACCTGACATGACGTTCAGTCATCTGGTTAAGCGTTGCGCTCAATGACTTGGCTAGTTGTACCTACTTCAGCCGTTTGATTGGATGCCGGCGTTCATCAATGGGCTAGGCGTCCAGTTAAGCGGCTAATTTGACCAGACGGCTGCGGATCATAATCCGTATTTATGTGTTTACTTATTTGTTCATTTGCGTCAATCCTGAGCAGAAAAAGAGCTTTACTGTTTGCGCATTACATGGTATCCACACAGAATACCAACGTCGAAACACTGTGCTTTTGCATAAGCTGAGCGACCTATTTGGCCTAAAAATTGTTTAATGTGTATTATTTGTTTTTTTATCTTTATGTGATGTATTTTTTTGCCGAAAAACCATTCATCCATTTGTTCATAAGCAACATGTTTTTGAACTTAAAATCAGTAATTTTATGATTGAGCGAAGAAGCAGCTCAAAACTTATGTAGTGGTTTCTATAAAGTTTCTTCGCTGCATTTTTCTGTCTTACAGGCCTTCCTTTTCCTAACTGATAAAGTTCTAACAACATCCGATATATTTCTTTATTGCCGAAGCGCGTTGTGTTCGAAATTTTCTAACAGCACAACGCTCACGTCAAGTCACGTCACGAATTACGTGTATTTCTGCGTTCGCCACACTTAGTTAAGGGCTTTTTAAAAGAGCCATAACATTTTTTTTATTTTACATAAGCTAAAGCATTCTAAGCGTTTTTTTTTGTTCAATTTGCGTTTTTGTTCCTAGACCCTTGCATAATCGGTATACATAAAAATACGCATAGCACCAAAATTTAAAATAAAATTGTGGAATAACGTTTGGTTGCCTTTTATAAAATTTAACTTACATAATAACTCAAAGGCGACTGGCGCGCGTTCCACCATTAAAAATTGGCTGAGTGAGAACAGAGTTGTTTTAATAAAGTCAATTGCCTGTTTAATTTTTTTTCTACTATTTTATTATATTCTCCCGTTAGACAATCATTGTGTGGAAATGGTAGAATTATAAATAAATCTCTACCAGTAGAATGAGATCTATCTAGATACTTTGGTTTAAATACTGTACTACACTTATTTCAAACATTTAGTATAGTGTTCAAATAAAATCTAATAGCGTAAATTACGTTAAGAATTTTATCGTAGGTATCTTACCGAAGTAGCATCATGCAGACGCGCTAATTAATAATTGAGGCCAAACTCTCTCAAGATGCATATAAGTCTCACACTTTCATTTCAGTGCAAAAACTAAAACTGTCTTGAAAATCGAGACAAAACTAAATAAGTATATAAAAAAGGGATAGCTTGACTTAAATGAAATTCCTTTTGAAGTTGGCAAGTATACATTTGTTTTCAAGTTACGAGGAAGTGACCCTGTTTTTATTTTGCAAGGGTGTTATGTTAAGCTGATATTTTCCTCATAAGTAGTTTATCGTAGGAAGACCGTTTTCGGGAAATATGTTACCAAAAGTTACTGCTGCTGCGGTTGTACGAGGTCCGTCCGTTAAATTGTCTTTAGTATCTGTCGAGTGGATGAGTGCAATCCTAGTAATATATAAGTCAATATATGAATAAGTGTATATTTATTTATCTTAAAAAGTCAAAACGAGTTAAACTTTTACATTCAAATAAATAATTATCGACTGCCCTTGTCGTTGTCCCTGCCTTCTAAGCCAAAGGTCCCGGCTTAAAATCCCGGGAGCGGCAGATTTACCGCCAGAATTTCTAGACTATTAGTAATTCCGTGACATTTCTCCGTTATGGCACAGATTAAAATTGGTTTGAGCGTGAGAGCATATCATCAATAACCTTGTAGGTATTATAATTAATTACATAATTAGTAACAATATCAGTAACAAATTTAAAAGAACTAACAAAAATACGATGATGTTTTCTTGTGTTTTGACAATGTCATTTTGCTGTCAACTTTGCAGCAGCTTTTGACAAAGACAACTAAATCCTTGACATTAAAGATCCCATTTTGGCAGAAACGGTTGTTTCAAGTAAGAATCACCGATTGCCACAAAATCAATATCAAGTTCAATATTCCCTTAGTTTTCTAAGGGAATATATTTTTCGTTGTCTGCATAAAGTAGCTCACTTTTTAATAAAGCAGAAGCGTTTGAGCATGCATTATGTATCTTAATTCAACTCCGCTTTCGTACAGCGACAGCTCAGTGCCAAATATGCCTAAGCTTCAGTGCAATGCTGAATATTATAGCGCTGTTATTAGGTGTGCCATATATACTGGTGCAGTGCATTATGTCATTATATTAAGGTTGGTAATAATATTGTGCTTATATTATTGCCAACCGCAAGACAATCTGACAGCTCTGTTGTCCCAACCATAGTACTATGAAGCTGATAGTCCTGTCTATAGCATGTATACCATACGTTGGTTTTATAATTTGTCAAACTGGTTGTTATAAGAATACAATCCTAGTTTGTTGCCTTACTTTTTGGTCTCGTTAGAATATCACAATCGATTAGATTAGATGATAATATTACAATCTATTATATATTGATCCTGAAATGCCTGAAAATCTATCCGATTCCGAGATCTATCCGAAAGCAAACTTATAATTCAAATCCCAACATTTGCATAGTAGGTATCCATTGGCAACACCAAATGGAGCGTAATTCTATTTCTCTATTATTTCTTAAATTGTGTGTACATAACCATTGTTCACGAAACTCGACATCTAAATTGAATTTACATTGTGGAGTTTGATAAAGACCTGATCGGAATTCGCTTAAATAAACTACCGTGGGCGATTCGAATCGACGGTTTCGTAGGCAATAAACAAAACCCCATTTATCAGTCGCGAAGCATCTAACGCTGCTGATCCGTTGAATTCTACAAACGTTTTGTGCTCATTAATAATCCCTCACGGGTATATGTTTGGATTGTTGTATTTAAGAAAGGTACTATTTTTATTATTTGGTTGATTAGTTTAATTCGAATACTTATAGGTAAGTATGATTGGTAATCATAAGACTTCACATGCTTATGCAAATCAGGCTAGCCTAATAGTTATCAGAGGATTTAAAAAGCATTTTTTAGCTATTCGTACAAACCAAAAATCGCCAATAACTCCGAAAATTCCTCTAATAACTTTTTAGGTTAGTCTGACTTGCTTATATACGCGTGGCAAATTTTGTTAGAATCGGTATGTTAATTTCCTTTCATTATTTTCGATTTGAAAGTTTATATGAAAAGCCGTGCAGCGTAAATGCTCTTAAGATATATAATAGATAAAATTAAGTGTTTAGTAAACAAGGGATGTAGAAAATTGTTGGAGTTTATGCATGCTTCTTATTGGCAATTCTTATTCAAATACGGGCGGCGGCCGGCGGGTGTAATCCGCGTGACACACGCGCGCTATCTGCGTGTCCGTTATTAGGGATCCGTATCTCATATCACCAAAACCTTCTTAATACTTAGTACTTTCTGCAAAATTCTTAATAGCCTTAAATATACAGTACAATAATAATAATTATTTTATACAAAAAGGGTAGCAAACAAGCATACGGGGCGCGTGGTATTAAACTGTAACCGCAGCCTATTGACACGCCTGTCACAAGGTCTTGTTAAAAACAGCAAGGGCTCTGCCTTCTGGTCCCTCGATCTAACTCCCCAGGTCCACAATACTACAAATTAGTGTGTTCTTCTCAGGCACACGTGTTCATCCATCGAAAGAGGCGTGAAAAAGCACCTTTTGTGCCGGCAGGTGCTAGAGCAGTGTCTGAACTGCACTAGCTGTCTTTGAATATGGAGTCTTCTCACTGCTTCACATCAGGTGGTGTTGAGTCATTTGCCGTGCAATAAAAAAATTGGCAGTGATCGCCTCTAATTTCTTAAATCCTCAAAGCATATAAAATGACAACAGATACTCTTGAACCCATTCTTGTTATCAAGACGGTGTCTCCGATGGAGTGAGCGTACCTAAAGGTACCTATAAAATTATTGTTGCGAAGGAGAAACCCAGGTTACTAGTTGGCGTAGCTATCATGACTTTTTATTATAAATATATTATGATATATGGGGCCCTTTACTGTTCAATTCCACTCGTACTTGGCCGGCTTTTTTCCTTATTTATCGCCGTCTCGCCCGAGCCCGGTCCATTTCTCTCTGTCGCGCTTATCCAGAGATCTGACGGGTGGACTGACGCTCTTGGCTGCGTCTGCTTTCCTGGTATCCCTAATACGCCTGCTAAGGCTGATTTATATCATTAATCATGTCGTGTATGTCTGTCTGTTTAGGTATTATTGGCTTAATTAGTAGAATTAAGACGAGTGTAATAATTAAGCTGACGAAGCACTTAACTCGTATCCATTATTGAAACCTTTTCAAACCTTTAGATAAAGAAATGATGAACATATCACGAGCTTAACTCCTTTCCAAAAGGCGGATCAAAAACTATTCTGCCACCATAAAATAATAAAAAAGATGGACGCCGTGTTCTTCTCGCTTGCTTTCGAATTTCTTAGCTATACGTCAAGAAGAAACGCAAATCGATTCCATAAGGTGCATTATTTTAATAAACTGCATTATTTTAATCTCCTCGTATACTTAAAAACTTTTTCTGATGTCGGAGACGGTGCAACTGAGTTTATTCCATTTGAGCCATCCCCGCCGCGCCGCGGCTTCGGGAAACGGGGGGATTTCCCGGAATGGAAAAATATTTTCATGTCCTCGGCTTCCATGGCTTAAGGCCGGTGGTAGTCTACGAAATCATTTTAAGTCCAATGTGTGCGCCTTTCGGTATTCGAACAAGATAAATACAGTCACATCTAAAAGGATGTACTTACTACACACAAACTCACAGCTTCAAATATGTAGTATATATGGACTCTATTGTAGTAGGAATATAGTGTGTTTATTATATGCCTTAAATGGTACCTATACAAAGTTTATGGCGAGACTATTATTTCGGTTTCCCGTTCTGTTGTTACTGCCAACTACCAGACTAATAATTTTTCATGAACATATTTATTTATCTGAACATAAAAAAGTTTTGAACATAAGAAATTCTGGTGAGTCAACTAAGAAAAACAACACCTAAGCTAAGATTTTCTGGGTAAACAAACGGTTTCTTGAAAAGATAAAAGGAAGATTATACGTCAAAGACGATACGAATTGGTTGCATTAGTAGCTGATATTGAAGTATGTGAATGCCCTAAAACGCTAGGATTGAATCAAACCGAGGTCCTGAGATTAAAAAGCATTTTTAATTACATCTCAAGATGTATTGTTCTAGCGCTACCAGACTTTTGTGAGATGATGAAATGGCTCCTCGGGTGTTCCCGACTGGAAACCCTTGATAATTTGTCATTGTGTTAGTATAATTAAAACGTCCTTTTGTACTCAAGGCTTTGTTACAGTTTGTGTCAAAGTGCAACTGTGTTTAACCGCTACAAGCCGTAATTCAGATCCTAAAACCCAAATTGTAAACATTTGCCCATTGTATCACGGTAATGAGAAAATAACGATTGTTTCAAACAAATAACAGTTGGAAAAACATATATTTTGCAGTGCTAATTACAGGATGCGAATATTACAACTTGGTCAACATCAAGTCAACATCTAAAGATTTTTCGGAAATCTATATATTTTTTTTTATATACAACTAGATGACAAACAAGCTGACGGCCTACCTGCTGGTAAGCGGTTACTATTGCAGGTGCGTTGTCATTCTGAGGCCTAAGATGAAATGCCGTCCATGCCCAGGTTTGTACATTTGGCTACTTGGGACAAAAAAATATGATATTGGCAAGTCTTTTTAAAGCGAATACAAATGAAGATAGAGCAATTTCTACAGACAGACATATTATAATGTCTACTCTCCCGTTTGGACAAAACAAAAAAAAACGATCAACATTGTCTGGAATGCGTAACAGTTTTGTATTTATACCTTCACTTCGAAAAGTGGTCCGCACGATACCCACTCAATGGGATCACTTTAATTAAACAAAAAGATGACCCCATTGCCTTCTTTTGGTCAGTTTTATTAACCGACTTCAAAAACGAGGAGGTTCTCAATTCGGCCGGTATGTTTTTTTTTTTCTATGTATGTACACCGATTACGCCGAGATTACTGATCCGATTTACGTGATTCTTTTTTTGTTCGATGCGAAATAGTTGCCATTTGGTCCCATAAAATTTTTTTCAAAAACAGTTGGGTACTTTGGTTTTAAATTAAAAAAAAGTGAAATTATGAAATCATCTACATAAGCGAAATTGCGAATTTTTGCTTTTCAAATGACTTTTTAGTGTAACGATGCGATAGTAGGAAACAATATAAGTTGACGGTCACCCATCTAGCTTCGACCGTAGAAAGTTACCACAAAAAATTGTAAAAAAAAAAATTTAAACAAAAATTAAAACCGACTTCAAAAAACTGAAAAGGATAAAATAATTAAATTTAAGTAGGTATTCATCCCCTAGAAACATATTTTTGGAGTCGGTGCTTCACTTTCTATTGTTTTTGGAAACCACTTAGCACCAACTCCAAAAATATGTTTCTAGGTAAAAATATGTTAAAATTTTTTTATTAGTCAGAAGGTTTGAGTAGACGAACGACAAAACTATAGATTTTTGTGTTTTATCCATTAAATAATAAGAAGCAGAGGTAAAATCAGATTCGTATATAAATAATTATATTATACTATAAAATTATAACTAGAGTAGACTTGAAATATGAAGCAAGAATGATGTAAAGTAATAATACTAAATACAGAAAGATAAGAATTAACTCGGATTTTACTAAGCCGTCAAGCATGAGATTCCAGACACAATTGATTTTCTATTGTCATCGCCCACCGGTGGTATATTGCCGCTTTACAGATTAATTCCTCGGTGGATAGAATAGTAGCCCGAATTGTGAAAGGTCGGGAGGTCGCATTCCGCCACAGGACATTTTTCAGCCTACACAGGTATCTATCTATACATACAGGTATCTTTTATTAGCTTTTTAATATTACTGAGAATTTACTAAAGAAGTTTTCTAATAAGCCCCCGTCACCTTTAGACAATAACGTCACCAATACCCAGTATTTCTGTAACAACTTTCAAAACTAATATTATATTTTTAACAACTTCAAAGAACGGAGAAGGTTATCTTTAATTAATTGTAGATGACGTACTACTCACCAAAACGTTATAAATTAATTCTGGCCCCCAACTAATGAACTCTCATCGCTGCCCACTTGAATATCTTCGGCCGTTTTTTCTCGCCGTTACTACGATTAATTCCCTTTACTTTGTTAACAAAATGAAATCATTTCGGAACAGATTAAAGAGCATTTTTCTGACGAAATAAAAAGCGACCTTCAGCACGGATAATTATTTAAACAACAGGATTGTACGCTCTCGTAAGGGCTCTAATTGAATCATCTCTCTAATGAAATTCCGACGAATTCTTTGCTGTTTTATTTTTTTAGAATATTTCTGAAAGAAAAATTCACCTTAATTTTTATCACAAGAAAACAATAATTTTATGGATCAAAATCAGACTGGTAAATTTTACTCATGAACTAAATCCCCAATTAAGATAAAAATATGATCTACAATTTTATAAAACGTATAAAGCAAAGCTTTTTTTTCAATATTTTTTTTTTCAAGAACCAGCACTGCTGTCTTGTTTTCGAGAGCGTTCTGCTTACACCCTGAATAATAACAAAATCCGTCTATTTCTCTTTACGTCTTCGGTGGCAAAGTTTCACGTTTGTTATTTTTGTACCAAATATTTTTTTCTATTTAATAATGGCAACTTGTCAATGTAATCACAAAACTGACAATGCCAATAAATATTTTTTAAAAAAATCACAAAACTGACAGGCTAGGTTTTTTTTGTGATTACATTGACAAGTGGCTATTATTGAAAAGAATAAAAATAATATGAGCTGCGTAGAATAATCACGATTCACTATTTATTTCCAACGTTTGATTTATCTACTAGAGGCTAAATAATGCTTGGCTAAGGATCCATGATATCTGAACGAAAGTAATTACCAAGCGCGCATAAATATTCGGGATCTTTTTTATAACAGTTGTTACCTTATCAATACAAAAATTTCACAATATATTTCTTAGTAAGATTTGTATCACAGATTGTCACAATATTTTATGATTTTAATATCAGATACATACTCGTACAATAATGGTTATATTGAACAAAAAATTTCCAATTTCAGACTTCTTGCTTCCCGGTGGCTGCCAATTAAACAATTCTTAGGGATCGGGAACGTATTTTGGGGATCTTGGATATAAGTATGGATTAATGTTTGTACTATTGTATTTTTAAAAATCCCCGTCACGATTTTAATGTAGGCTCTTTTTCTTTTCTTTTTCTGCATTTCATTATTTGTAACAGTCTAGATTTTAAAACACGGTTTAGGCAGGGAGATTGTCCCTACCATCAAAACAAACAGAAGAACATCAAAACGACAGGTCAGGGCCTTGTCGCAAGTCGCCGTGACCCGTTCATAACGTCGGCAAAACTTCAGAAGATTGAAATTCACAATGAAGACAGGAGCGGAATTTGAATTCCATCGTCGCCGCAACCCGCGCTCAGACGGAGCCAGGGCGTATTAAAAGTCTACTCTCGTGCTATATTTCTAAAAGTTTTTAGCTTACACATATTTTTGGCAAAAGTTTTAATGTATTCATAAAATTTTATCTTAAATCTTGCGCCGAGATATTCTATAAAATATGTGTCCCCATTAAGCTAGCTAGACAGGTACCCTAAGGCTAAAGTAACTATCCAAATAAAACGGATTAGTCTGTTTCTCTGGTCTAATTCATCATCATTGTCCCTATACAAGCCCACAATTGGGCACTAGATCTTCCTTTATGAGAAAAATATTTAGAATCAAATTTTGAAAAATGCGTTTGTTTACGCAATATTTGTTGTTGTTTAAATGCTACGGCCGGGCCCACCTACAAAAGGTCAAACAAACCAACATTATAGGACTATTCAGACAGACACTAAAGTGTTCATAATTATAATTTTTCAGTGGCCCAAATTAGGTTATGGACACCGGAACACCGCTTTACAATCAGACGGTGTTGTTGGGTCATTTGCCGTGCGTTGTTGTTAAAAAACAAACTAACGGAACCTACTACTGAGTGAAATTCTAAATTCTAAAGACATTTTACAGCCCCGCTTTCAAGATGTTTGTTGCACACGTACAGCGTGTTTCGCTAACCTTATGATTCCCATTAATACCAGGAATTAAGAAATTTCAAAGAGTTCATTAGAAGAAAGCAATTTTGTTTATGTTATAAACAAAACAGAACCGAGGCACCGAGGCGCATATAAAAAATAAAACCAAAGAGGTTGAAACGCAACTGCACGAGTACCAGGACATTATAAACCTAGAGCAGTGTGAAATAAAAAGGGATTTTCTAGTATAATTTCCAATAAAATATGGAAAATTAAAAATGATCCCGAAGAGTCGCGGCCGTGACTCGAAAAAAAAATACTTATTTATTTTATTTCTAAATTACATATTTTATGTATAGAAACACTGCCTTGTTTGGTTACCTACCTTAAAATTCAATTAATTTTTTTAATATAAAATAATTACTAAATAAAATAAATATAATAATAATAATAATAATATTTACCTATTGTATCGGTTTATTTTTCATTTCGTGTCATTTACAAGGGGAAAAGTAGCTTTTTCCTTCTTAGGAAGGTTAAGTTGCCACGTTCCACAATTTCATACAATCTTACTGAAATATGTTTGCACCCGTCTAAAAAAGATACCTAATGTATTTTGTGTAGGTTGTAGCAGCGCAGAATACAAAGGCTGGATATCAAACTAAGTTTTTTATGTACAGTAAACAGGCGTACGGACCGCCTAATAGAAATGGGCTATCTTAGCCGCTTTAATACCAAGCATTTCGCAACATGTAAAATTCAATCAAGCGTTATTTTGACACATAATTCGCTGCTGATTTGGTTGCCGTCTGTTGTAAACTGAAGATGCCTGTCGGGCGCTATAAATTTAAGACGATTTATGTTATCTCTGATTATAATAATATTATTATTTTATTTACTATAAAATTCGTTTCCAGGATACTCATGATCATTAGTTTTTGAGAAGTTCGGTGGCGTAGTGATTTAAGGGCTCTGATTTCGATTACGGAAACCAAGCAACTTTCGCCATGGTCGATCCCGGGATGGGTCAATCAATTTTATGTTATCTCGATCTCCGCTGTGCATCGTTGGTCCCGGTTGTTACTACAACCGCTTTAACCCACCAATCCCCATTGGGCCCGCGTGGTGGAGTTATGGCCCAAACTCCTCATATTAGGAAAGTATGTGCCCAGCAGTAGGGCGTATCTATATACGTCCTACTGCTAGGCCGCTGATGAATTATTTACACAATGTGATCATGTATTGATTTGAAGTCCGGCAGCAACATTCAAAGATGTATGTTGTTGCCGGGCATCATTATTTTAGAAATCACGAGCGTCAGATTGCAATAATTTCATGTCAGTAATTACTATTTCTCAGTTATTTATGACAATTAATTCATTTGTTTTATCAATACAATCTCAACTTAAAATTATTGCACACTCTCTTACTGAAGGCAGATTTGTTCTATAGTCGCTATGACAATTTCGATACCATTCTTATCAGGGGGCGTAGCTCAGATGGTAGAGCGCTCGCTTAGCATGCGAGAGGTACCGGGATCGATACCCGGCGCCTCCAACACAATTTTTTTAACCGTTTTTTTTATAAGTGAAAATTTTGATACAAAAGTTTGTTCTGTTTATACATTAAAATAGTTCGGAATCTAGCGTCTTCAATTTGATTGTTCTGCTTTTTCTTAAAGTAAAACCTAGTTTCTAACTTACCAAGCCTAATTTTTTTTCGTAAACGCCAAAATAACATATTTATTATTGTTTGTCTTAAAAGATTTCACCTGTATTTTCCCATAGAGCTTCAAAGGGCTGGACAGAAAAGGGCCAAGTAAGGCGTGACAAAAAACGGCAGAGGTAAAAAAATCCGTTACAGACCCAAAGGGTTGAAACGCATTCTCACGGGTACTAAGATGTTATGAGTGGACGGGAGGTGCGCTCTGAACATAATATAATGTAAGTTAAAAAAATGAATGTAGGCAGGGGAACCCAACCTTATTTAAGAGTGCGCCTAAAGCTAGAAAAAAATCGAATTTCACCCGCACCCCCCGCATCGCGAGGCACGATTGCAGTGTGTTGTCAATCGAGCTCGTCTAGTCACCTGCGGACGTCATAGTATAGTATACGCAAAATATTCACATGAAAGTAACAGTAGCTTCTTAGGAGTAAAACTGTAGGAGTAGCATTCGTTGTGAACTTAATATTGATTTTCTCAAATGAAATATAATGTATCTTTGTACTTTTTTTCGCACACATATCAACTATCCACTGCATTAATATTTTTTGTAAATGTTGCAACATACTAAAATCATCTCTAATTTTAAATCAATGCGGGTAATTTATTTCTGGGTGCTCTTGAATTAGATGTAGTTGGCACATTAAGAGAAATAAACATATGTCACACATCTGGAAAATGTTATAGATACGCTAAAAAAAATTTAATGAACAATCCAAATCCACTAATATTGTTGAGTTTAATGTTAAAAACCACAAGTGTGCGCGTACACAACTAAAATGTCGCCCTTCATTCCCCTGCCTTCTATTCAGAGTATTACTCATGGAGATATGCTGCAATCCAAATCAAAGAAACTACACGACGAGATGCATTGATTTTTCACGGCTGACCAAGTATGCCTGCTTTACAACAAAGGACCGATCGTGCGTGGAATATAACTCACACCTGTGGGATCGCACTCTACTAAGTCTATGCACTGGAAAGATTGCAGTGTTCATAATTAGTGATATTGAGGTCACAAGCACAATTGAGCCTCTACGATTGCTTCGACACATTGTGACGCTTATGAAAAGCGCCTTCTATTGGCTATTATAATGAAGAGTTCTCTGATGAGCTTTTAGGCCTTATCCCAGCTTCCTTTTTCCTACTGAAGTGCACGCGTGTCAGTTTTCGGAGTCATCAATTCACTGTTTCCACTTCAACATTTAGTGACTGGTTTCTTTGTCGTTCTTCCAACACTTGGAATTCTTAGTGGCCGTCTGCGCTTAAATACTCATCTAATCTCTTTACATGAGGTGGTGTTGAATCATTTGTCATGTTTATTTAAAAAAAAGCGTCAGTAAGCTTGGCACATTGATGTGGCCGGGCACATAGAAAGAGATGCTCACTAATATTGGTCAGAGAGACATTGAAATTTACACCGAAGAGTGAAACAGATGTTTTAATAAAGTTTCTTACAACCTGTCTAGAACGTGTGGGAATGGAGGTGTCGCGTATTTTAAAAGATGACTTAGGACTTGCAGCCTATAAGAGATGTACTGGTCATTTCTTAACTGATAATTTAAAAAAGAATAGGGTGGTAAAATCGAAACTACTACTGAAGCGGTACGCAAAGGGAGATCACAGAAAAATTTTGTTTACGGATGAGAAAATTTTTACAATTATTGAGCATTACTTTGGCAAACAAAATGACCGTATTTATGCTCAAAACTCTAAGGAAGCATCCCAATTAATTAGTCGACAGAGTGCAACGTGGGCGCTATCCAATTTCAGTGATGGTTTGGTGGGATATTAGCTATGAAGGAGTGACTGAGCCATACTTTTGTGAAAAAGATATCAAAACATCGGCACAAGTGTATCAAGATACCATTCTTGAGAAGGTAGTGAAGCCCCTTAACAACACCTTGTTCAATAACCAAGAATGGTCCTTCCAGCAAGACTCGGCGCCGGGTCATAAAGCTCGGTCTACGCAGTCTTGGTTGGAAACGAACGATTCGGACTTCATCAGAGCTGAATACTGGCCGTCATATAGTTATGATTTATGGTCAGTTTGGCGGTACGGCTTGCTCTAAACACCATGATAATTTTGAGTCCGGCCTCATATTTTAAGTTGTTTTATATTATTTGCAATAGAAAATGTTTTTTTCTTTATTTCAGTATTTATGGCAAGACTAGGTAGTAGGTTGGATTTTTGAGACTGGTTAGTAAGGACAGGTACTTAGCCGATATAGTTACAAGAGAACGGTTCTAGGAGATCTTCATTCTGAACAGCATCACAGGTTTTTGAGAAAATGCAGATAGCGAAAAAAGTGTTAAAATCCAAAAAAAAATATGATAAGACTATCAATCCTACTTCGTATGGGGATCAAAAGACACAATGCACAGTGGGACATCCATAGGTCATAAATCTTAAAAACCTGCTTTCTTGTTTTACATTTTATTCCTTGTCGTTACATTGGATAGTTGCGGTACCTTCTGAAACTATAAATAGGTCAGTAATTAGAGTGCGCCTTCATTATCTATTGTGCATTCAAAGAGAGCGCATCGCCAATCGTAAATACTGTTATCAGTGAGTCATTAAAAAGCGTGACGTCATTTGTTGTCATTGCGGGACCTGTGAGTGCTGTGTGAGTTTTTTCTGAAATGGATATCCAAGAACAGGGTATGTAATAATTAATATTTTTATTTTAATTGTATCTTAGTATATATTTTCTTTAGTATGTCATTGCTACGAGGCGACTTTTCTTGGAGTATTATATTTTAATATTCAAAGTTTGAATAAACTTTTAAATATGTTCCCACTCGCTCCGACTATGGAGGTATATTGCACCATAATCTTTAGACTTTCTTATCTTAGGAAAATTAAAACTTGGCTGCCCTTATCTGCCCTTTTGGCGATGACAAGGGTGCTACGGTTGCCAGATTATCTCGTAGCATTTGCTACGAAATTAGTTTATTTAGTCTTAGTGCTTTGTGTAGGTTTTGTGACTGAATTTTAACCGTTTTTTTTTTGTTTTAGGTAATTTATATATATGCTCGTTTTCAAGAATGCATATTCTTGAAATATGGCTAACTGTCAATACCGATAATGACTCGGAAAAGTGTCGTCAAGTCCTACAAAGTTTGTTGACTACTCTGAACGATGCTGAGAACATTGATATTCATTATTTAGAGAAAATTGTTAATAATTTATGTAAAGCTATTGCTCGATTCTGGAAAAAATGTAATAGGGATAAAACCAAGCTTTTATATAAGAATTCCGATTGGTTTAATGTTATTGAAAAAATTCAACTTGTGAAAAATAATAAGCAATGTACTCCGTCTGAAACGTCGCCGTGTCATTCACGTGGTCGTCCTCGAAAACCTTTTACGCAATGTAGTAAAAGGACTAAACGTCGGAGAGTAGCTGATTTGTCAAAGTCTGATGATTCTACTGTGAGTGCATTGCTTGATGTTTCAGACTGTTCATTCGATTCGTGTATATCTAGAGTTAGCACTGATGATGTCTTGTCACTTGTGACTGATGCTCAGTTGACAAAACATCAGTATTTATTAATTAAAAACTTTGTTAATAGTAAGATTTCTCCTAATGTATTACCATGTTACCAACAAATTACTAAAGCGAAACAGAGATGTTACCCTTCTAATATAACTGTTTCCGAGTCTTCAGCTGAAGTTGAATTACAAAGTCTTTTTGATCACACAGCTTCTCGAATCCTTGAATCTCAAAAAGAGGTCTTAGATCAGATTCCTGATGATTGTTTGTCTAATATCTCTTTACTTGGGAAATGGGGATTCGATGGCAGCACTGGACATAGTGAATACAAACAATTTTTTTCAGATTCAACTTTAGAAGATAGTAGTTTGTTTGTAACATCTTATGTACCCCTTCAAATTATTGTAAAATTAGCTGAAGATAATTGTAAAATTTTATGGAAAAATCCTCGACCCTCTTCCACTAGGTACTGCCGTCCTATTCGATTTCAATTTTTGAAAGAAAGCACAGCAGTGTCTTTGCAAGAGGAAGCTTATTTTAAGGATAAAATTGAAAGTTTGCAACCTACTTTTATTCAGATCGACAATCGTGAATTGGTCGTTTCTCATAAGTTGCAGCTTTCAATGGTAGATGGTAAAATTTGTAGTGCTTTAAGTGAAACATCTACAAGTAGATGTTATATATGTAATGCTACCCCTAAAGAGATGAATAAAATAGACGAATGTTTACAAAAACCTGTAATAGAGAGTAGATACCAATTTGGATTATCACCACTACATTCTTGGATACGTTTCTTCGAATATTTTATTCATCTTTCATATAGATTAGACATAAAAAAATGGCAAGTTAGGCTAGATAGTGATAAACAATTGTTATCAAATAAAAAACAATATGTACAGTCCCAGTTTAGGGAACGATTAGGTTTAATAGTTGACAAGCCGCGTAGTGGTGGAAGCGGGACGTCTAACGACGGAAACACGGCCAGGAAGTTTTTTTTGGAATCAGCTGTATCTGCTGAAATTACAGGTTTGAATAAGGATCTCATAGATCGTTGTTGTGTAATATTACAAACGTTATCTTCTGGACATAAAATTAATGAATGCAAGTTTAAAGACTATGCATTACAAACAGCATACAGCCTGGTCGAGGAATATCCGTGGTATAGTCTTCCTGCTTCTGTCCACAAGGTGCTCGTACATGGATCAGATATTATAAGTTATGCATTGTTATCTATAGGAGAACTTTCCGAAGAAGCTGCTGAAGCGACAAATAAGTATATCAAAATTTATAGACGAAGTCACACTCGAAAAATGTCACGTGAAGTTACCAATCAAGATTTAATACAACGACTATTATTACATTCAGATCCTTATATTACAAGTCTTCGGAAACTTCCCCCTAAAAAGAAAAATACTCTGTCACAAAGTGTAATAGAATTGTTACATGTTTAATATTGTTAGAATAAGAATAATTTATTTGTATTTTGTTAGTTGTTTTGTTTTTTTTGTATTTAATTAATTTTAATTTATTTATTTCTATTATTTTATTATAATTAAATAATGTTATCAATGTTTTGACTCTTATTTTATTTAAAATATATGTTTTACATTCCAATTTTTAAGTGTTTGTTCATGATAAATTTAGGTAAAAGTATGTTATTGTTTATATTTGTTTTTTACTGAAGTAAACGTTTTTTATTCCGTAAATACATGTACTTCTTTCATTTTAATGTTCCTAAAACACTTTTACAACTATAAGTCACTAAAATAATACAATGTATTGATAGTAACAGGACTTTAACTATTTATGACCGCCCTTGTATGGAGCGTGTCCCTCCGTGCAATGGGACCATGAGAGGTATGTGTACTAGAAATGTCAGAAATCGCCAAAACATTTTTTTATACATTTTTACTGAAAAATGCTAAATGAATTCGTAATATTCTTTCGACAACTGTCGACACAGCTGGTGAACCGGAATCACTCTTAGTCCCTGTCCTTTCTTTAAAATAATGTAGCCAATGTTGTGTTATTTCATACGAATGTCATAAAATTATCGAATCAATAAGATGTTTTTGAAAGTGGCAAACTATTTCTATGAAAAAATATATCCCGTGTTTTAATTTTCTGTTGTATGGCACCGCCATTTTTTTTTACGTTTTATAGTATTTTGAAATGTATTTCCAATTTTCCATCTTAAAATAACATAGAAGAAATGCACCACTTAGTAAAACATGTTTTTGGTGCGTTTAAACGCCTACTTTAATAAAACAATTACAAATAAAGAAAGTAAACGATGAAAAAATACATGCTCTAGCCAGGAATCGAGCTGCGTCTCCTGATGTCCGGCCAGACGCGAATACCACTACGCCACCGGAGTATTAGGTATAACCTACTAATTTCTTCACCGCTTTTTATCCTTCTTCTTAACGATTTTATAGCAAAATTTATCTCACCACTCATTGAATTTAACACCTCTAGATCCAAAAGAAATAAACTTTAACTAGCATATATTATCACATCTATAATGTTTTTTTGTTATTAAAAATCTTATAGTAGAAACCATATTTTTTTACTTCAGACTTCACTTTATTAAGTTTTTTTAATTAGGTGTAGGTGGGGTGATATTAATCCGATGCTGATCTGAAAAAACATTGTTATTATTAAATTGCAATAAAGTTTATTAATAATAAACTAAAGTGTTAGATTCTCCAACTGCATATTGATAACTGTCCGATAATATTGTGATTTTTGTATTATAAATGCATATTATGAAAATTTCGACCATCGATAAAAGTTTTATTACAAATAAATCAAATACGAGTAGATAAGTCACTAAGAAACACAAACCATGATTTTATTTTACATATACTACGCCTACTGAGATTGCAAAAACAATGCAATCTCAACTCAATTTACATAAAAATAAGGTCGATATCAATAATTAAAAAGTGAGTAAACAAAAGACTTGAGTTTGACACCTAGCCGTCATTTGAATATTCAGTTTCATTTTATAGCATTTTATTTTAATAATTATGTGAAATCACAATTTACAACGTTTTATTCAATTTTTTAAGCAATAGTCTTAAAATATATGTACAAAATTATGGTTTTTAAGTTATAAACTACCAAGTATTCGTGAGAATGTTGCCGAGGGCGCGCGAGAACGTAGAAACATAGTCTTCCCGTCTCAATGGAGCAGCCGCGAGTGAAACAAAACAAATATCATGCGCCCTACCATGCGACTGACAGAGACCGACGATGGCGTTTATCGCGGAAGGAAAATGAAAAATGAAAATGAAAATGAAAAACATTTATTGGTTATAAATAAAAGTAGTAACAAAACAGCATGAATTTTAAAACAAAATCTTATAACCAAATGGTCACCACTCAGCGTATGCTGCAACCTGGAAGGCCACAGCGCTGGTCTTCCGTGGTGCCAACTGAGAGCGCAACGCGCGCATACCGTCAAACCTCAAGGTTGTTCCGCAATAAAAATATTATAAAAACTATTTGAAAAACTATATGCATAGTGAAAAGTGCCCAAACAGTACAACACAAATTTAGTAACGAGTATATATAAATAAAATAACATCATAACCAATAATCACAAATTAATCACAGTAAATTAAAATACTAAAATGGAGTATGCGCCAATATAGTTTTTTATTAATTACTTGCAAACCATAACATATATTGAAAAATCGCTAGTAGAAACCCTCGGAAACATAGTGACATACATATTAATCAATTTTCCCTGTGGTGAAGTAATGTGATTTGGATAATAAATTGAATCTCGTTGAAAGTCAGAGGTATCTTTGTGATTTTTTTCTATCGAGAAAATTTTATAAATTCATGTTTTTGCTCTGACACAACCCTCATAAATATAATGTAATTACCATATTTATAATTACAGCTCATTTGGATTTGATTTAATATGATTAAAATCAAATCTACGATTAGTGATTTGCTTTATACCCCCTCTTAAAATTAGAGCGAAATGCCCGTCATCTTCTGGGTTAAGTTGGCTTTATCGTGGATCTCATACGACATTTTAGTTGCAATTTTTGAATGTGAAAGTATTTCCAAACGGTACGATACACGGTACACGGTATAGGGTAGGTACACGAGTTTGGAAATAGTTTTCATTTAAAAAAAATACACAAAATATATTTATTTGATAGACTCAATTTGGGCCACTGAGCAATCAATCAATCTATATAGATAAAAATTAACGTTTGTATGTTTGTACCCTATGCACTCCGAGACCATTGATCAGATTGTGATGAAAATTTGGCAGGGTGTTCTCGGGGCGCCCGCGAAGGTTCCTGCCTTGGATTATAATACCTTTCTTTCCTCTTTACGGAAATCACAAAGCATGCCGGGTGCAGCTAGTTGTTAATATAATAAGAATCGTAGCTACGTACCTACTCAGTATATTTACGTGCAACTTTAGTTGTTATCTTACATTAGATTTAGACTTATTGGCATTTAATCTTAGTTCAAACACATTTACTAATATTGAATAAACCTGTAAATTGACAATATTTCACTGGGTAAAGCATTCCTTGAAAGTATTATTTATAGCGTACTCAACTGTCTTAGGTACTTACCTTCATAAAGAAATTTTAATAGTGTGACGGCATTTTCTTAACTATATTTTCAACCCACTGTGTCTGACATCTTCAACCATAACCATTATGTTAGTATTTGCTGCCTCCAACATTTTCTTATCTACGTAGAAATAATGAGAACCTTCAACGGTTTCGAGCCCTCAGGCCAACAGCCTTTGATTTCTTGAGGCCCGTTTTTTATCATTGAGTCATGTACTAGTACAACTACAACAGACACTGTAAAAATATTTTTTTCCACAGATAATTCATTAAATAACTTGTATTCCTGCTTAAAACAATAATTTAGCTGGTACCGTTTTTTTAATGCACGTCAAAGACGACCACGCCCTCGACCCGGATGTGACAGGTGCACAATCCTACATAATAATATGTTTATTACTCTATCACGCCAGAACGGCTAAACGAATCTGGATAAAATTCGGCATAAAGATAGATTATAGACTGGAATGGCACATAGACTTTAACCAAGAAAAATGTAGATATCATTCCCGTGGGATCCGACATTCCCGCGGACGTTAAAAAAGCTAGTTCTTTCGTAAATCTTCTGAGTTATGCTTCGCAAACAATATTTATCATCATTATATTAATACGTAAGCGAAAACTTTGTACCTCTTTTTACGAAAAATGCGCGGACAATGAAGTATGAAGTGCAGAATGCTAATATGTATATTTTAAAAATTATGCATGTAAATACATTACATCAATAATAAAAACATTACAAACGCTACCATGTATTTGACACACGCTTAAGTAATGTCAAATTAAGAATAGATTAATATCGTTTGTTCTTTGTCTATAGTATTACTGAATGTCAAACATAACCATAGTAAAATAACATAAAAAAAATCTGGGATCAAGAAGTATAAGTATTGGACAATAGAACCTTAATAATGTTCAAACTTATAATTCAAATCAATTTTTGTCGAATTTCGACATACTACAGATTATAGAAAGATTAGAAGAAAGTCTAAAGTTTCTCCCAAGTCCTCAGCTCAGTCGTCAGATTACTCATCATCATTATTTCAACCGGAATACATCCTGTGCTGGTTAGAGGCATCCCCCAAAGGATTTCCACGACGAGAAACAGAGAGACAATATCAGACAGATCTTTTCTGATTTCCAGAGTACTCACCCGGATTGAAAAAGGTCGCGGGTTGCGATCCCGCCCTGGGACGTTACCTAACTACTTCACAGATTAAAAACGAGTATGATGTAATATTACCACAATAAAATACTGTTAAATCCATCATCATTAGACATAAGCTTCATGATAAAATTACAATTCCCAGACTAAGTAGGTATAAGTTGTATCCGAGTCAGCCAAAGGGCCGAAGGTAAACTATAAAGCCTTTATGAAATATCCATCCTCAGAAACCTTCACAACAATTATGACATCCTGGTACAACTACAAACATGAATGGTTTACAATAATACGATTATAATAGTGAAGTTTTGATTTATTTTTAATACTACCACCTAGCACAGAATAATGTCTCACTTATTTTTCCATTCGGGTAAATTTTTGGTTCATGCGGCATGAGTCATACCTATCTCTATTCATAGTGTCCTGGTAAACGTGAGAATGCATTTCAACCCTTTGGGCTTCTTTGCTGGTGGGCAATATTATTTTGATCTACAAAGTCACAAAGTCAGTCGGGGTTCTTTGCTCCGGTCTGAGGCCTGGTCCGGTTGGAGGTCTTATTTAGAGGAGGTTGGAGATTTTATTTTGAGAAAGAATCAAAACTGTTGTTTGTATGAGAGAGAATATAGAAAGTTAAGGAAACCAATAATAAATAAATAAATGTTTAGTTTTTGAAAGTAGGTAGGTAAATCGAACGCAAAATAGCCAACAAGGGCATCCGTTGCATAGTATTTAGGTATTTTGGTTTTTACTGCCTAAAAACTCGCAACAAAGATGCATTTCGCTCACATTTGAGCAAATTTCATTAAAATTTTGATATTACGCGGCACAGAATTTATTATTTTTAACCCCCGACGAAAAAGAGGGGTGTTATAAGTTTGACGTGTCTGTCTGTGTATCTGTGTATCGGTGTATCTGTGTGTCTATCTGTGGCTATTTTTGTTTGAAAGCTGATGTGAGTACGAAGGTTCTTAGCTATAATTTATGAAGAATCAGTTCAGGAGTTTAATGACTATCAGCTCATTTTCTAAACGATAATAGGATTTTACAAAATTTTACAGATCCGATTGATTTCAAATTTGCTGTACTGTCACTTCGATGACATTCCCATATGACTTACTTAAATTTGAGCTGATCCTATACCATCAAAAGTCTGTGAAATGCTTAATTCTTCAGAAACTTACAGCAGATATAGCGTATTTGGGCTCTTATGAATAGTCTTAATGAGATGGTGTTAGATAGATGATTAATGACGCCGGGGGTTACTTAAAAATTTTAATTTTGTAATTACTGATGTTTTACTGGCCAATATGCATGGTCCTTTAAGCCAGAGCAGCTCCGAAAAATTTAAAACATATTCAAATATTTTTAATAATATGCCTGGTTTTAAATAATAGTCAAAATTATTCAAATATTTATTGAACAAAGACTCTATGTTTGACTTTATACTTTGTATTATGTACTTTGCTATTTATTACCTTAACCAATTTCTATTTTCGTAGGAAACCTAATATTTTTCTCGCTGGGAAAGGTGAAGAGATGTATGTCTCACAAGAGAGCAAGATTTTGTGTCAATCACTCACAGTGGTCACACTTATGATTCAATTAAAGACTACTTCTTAAAAAATGACTTTGCTGACTTGTTGAACAAATAAAATAATAATTCGGTTTGCGTTATAAAAGAGATTTCCCAAATATTTATCACACCTTCAGATTAAAGTTTCCCACAGTTACCAGGCTGTCATGTACAAAGTGAAGCTGTGCTAGCTGACAAAGCCAACAGAAGTATATCTGTTTTCAGAAGTAGATAGGTACTAGGGTGTAATGAAATGAGAAAAGTACTCAAAGTTCGCCACAGATCGTATAAATAAACTGTGATTTAAAAAAAAAATGTTTGTTATAAATAAAACAATTATTTATGAGACATTATAGCATAAACTCACAAAAGGAAGGCAAAGTACACAGAACTGCTTTGTGACAAAAGAGAAAGGTGTATACAATAGTAACTCGTAATACGCAGGTTGTCCTGCCCGAGGCTATGCAACTTGAATATTGTGAAGTGGATTACGGACAAAGAGAGCGTTTGATTCAATTTAAATACCAACGGGGGCGTAGCTCAGATGGTAGAGCGCTCGCTTAGCATGCGAGAGGTACCGGGATCGATACCCGGCGCCTCCAATATAATTTTTGCTGTAAAGATAAAGGGAAGGAAGTAAAAAATGACTAAACAATTTGAAAAAAATATATACATATTTCATATATTGATACGATATTATGTAAATAAATAGTAAGTAAGCAAAAACAATTTTCTATGCATTTTTAATTTATAGCTGCAATAGAAATCGTTCTTTAAATCTGAGACTCGGCATCAGCTAATATTTAGCTCACGCTGCGTGTTTTGATCCCTACTGGTCTTTTGTATGCATGTATTTTTTTTAATTCTAAGTAATCATATTAGTACTTACTTCAAGGTATACATAGACAGTGAGATTATAGACTATCGATGTCAAGCTTTATAAAGTCAACATCATAATGTATGCTTGAAATTTCTCACCGACCCTGCACTTACTTATTCCCAAACAATACCCGTTTGGTAACTCCGCTTTATTTCACTCTGATACGTTGCGTGCGATAATTACGGGTATAGTTTTAGCTGCTAAATATTTTAAAATATGAGCTAAAGCAGACTTGAAATTTCTGTTGACACTGAATCATCAATGATTATTTAAAGGACAGTCACTGTTCATAATACTCCATAACTTACCGATCCTTTTCTGCCTGGAAAGCTGAAAAACACATCTGGTCCATTTCTGTGCGGCATCTGACGGAGGACGTTCAGGAGTTTGGCGGAGTGCCGGGGCTGAAACAAACATAATATAATTAGTAAGATAGAAATTTAAGAATGTAGGTACGCCTTTTAATTGACTTCAAAAAGGAAGAGGAGAAGTAGGAAGATGTGTTTTTTTGAATGCATGTATGTTCGTGGCCAGATCTTAGAATTGTTCATTTTATGATGTGGCCGATCATTTCATGAAACAGTTGCATTTCATGAAGTGGCCAGTTAAAACTGATCATATCGTTCGTATCAGAATAATAAGCGAATAAGGAATTGAGGAGGCAGGTTGACATAAAAGTATTTAAAGTGACAATACCACCAAATAGATTCCCCGCTGACTTTCTACTAATTTGCGCTTTTGAGTGCGGCTAGGCTATTTAAGGGTAATTTCAAATTCCAAGTTCCAAACTTGGGAAATAAATTAATGTTTAAGATGTGGCGACATAATTTTGCCGCCGATTCATATATTATTGCTGAATGCTGACAACTTCAATTTATAGTAAAAAAATAGGGCTTGTTTAATCCCATCTATAATTTAAACAGCTAGTACATTTGTGTCGTTCGAAGTGCGGTCGTAATTACCCAATACCCAGTAAAGACTCGGTTACTCCCCGTGTTTATGTCGGCCTGGTGCCCGGGAATTGGAAGCGGTTCAGTTCCTTTTACTACCCTTTACCCCGGCTCTGCCTTTGTGGATCGTTAAACGAATATCGATTGTGTTTATTTCAGGTTTTATTTTACACTCGATTTCTGTGAATCGTTCCATTTCCGTTTAGAGTGTTCTAAACATTGGATTAAGTAATGCAGGAGTTAATAATTTTTTAACGAAATACTTATTTATCATGGATTCTGTGCCTATACCTACTGTTCTATCTGCCGCTGTTTGTTCTGTTCTGTGCCGACGTTGCTTGTAATGAATGAAAAGACTGAGGAAACGGATCTAGTTATAAAAGGCTATCGTAATGTTACAGCCTTCTTCTCTATCAACAACTGATAGTTGCAGACCTTATTTTATAAAACATAGACTACTTTCACTTCCGTCTCTTTACATTTTTGAGGTGCTCATGTTTGTAAAAAAGAACCCTCATTTGTTTCCCTTACTTTCGGATTACGTTATTAGAAATAGACGTGACATATATAAGCTACGGACACAAACGGCTAAAACAGTACTTATGAGGAAAAGTATTTATTGTATTGGACCAAAATTATATAATAAAATTCCTGTGACATTCAAAGATCTGAATTTTAATACTTTTAAGAAAAAAGTCAAAGAGCTCCTTATTGACAAATGTTATTATAATATTAACGACTTTTTTAATGACAAATTTTAATTATTGTAATATTTGTTTTTAATTATTGTTTTACCTGTTTGTTATACTGTTGACTTTGCCTTATGATTATATATTGTATAATACTATAATAGTTTATCATTTTGATTTTTTCTATTGACTGTTTTAAGCATGCTTAATTTATACAACTGATTTTTTTATTATTTTGACATATTATGACTATTTCAATTCTATTTCAAATTTTTTCAACAATTTTATTTAAAGAATATTTTAGTGCTAATATCATAATTTGAACGCCTAATTAGGCAGGACATGTTGAACCATATTTTATTCATGTACCATCCATGTAAACCGACACATGTTTCATGCAAATAAATATCTTTATCTTTATCTTTCTTGTATCATCTTACTTTCCTACTAGCGTTTCACGTTCATAAATAATATATACAAAATGAATTCTCAAAGTCTACGTGGATACACTTAGTACTGACAATCAAGGGACAATTGAATCTTACATTCCATTTCACGCTAGACGATTCCTAATTTCAGATATTGTTGCATCAACTCACCCATTTGCCGTTGATCGCTTTCATGGCGTTGAAGAGTTGCTTCAGCTCCTTTACTGTGACGCTGTAGCTGGCCAGCACCCCCAACATTTCTATCAGAAGATCTGCAACAAAAACGTGAAGGATTGTAATCCTGGTTTGTAATCTGCTATTACATATAAAAACTTCATATTACTAGACAACGAGCAAGTTGACGTCCGCCCTGGTGGTAAGTGGCTACCGTCACCTATATTATATAGGACACTCGCAATAACAAGGGGAAATTAATATTACTTGATTTACTTGGTATTGCAGGTACGTTGTCTTTGTCATCATGAGGCCTCAGATGAAATACTTTCCATGCCCAGTAATTAGACCTTCCATTCAATCCCGAAACACAACGAACTGTTTTGCGGCCAAAAAGGAACACATTTCTCAAATATACCGCGTGATTATTAAGCATAAGGCCTGTAAGGACTTAAGACTGTATTTCAATAAACTTATTCCCATAAGCATCAAGTCAAAAATGCTAAACTAAATGTGATCTTCTAAGTACGTAAGTAAATGAAACTAAAACGGGAAATCGTGATATTTCGTATTAATCTGTCAAGAGGCGTCATACCTCTGGAGGTCTATGACAATTGAAAAATCCATTGTGTCTGGAATCTGATACTTGACGGGTTAAAAGTGACATTAATTTACTCACATATGCTATAAAACAGTAGGTAGAAATTATTGTCAACATGTTATTAGTTATGCAATGAATAGTTTATTTACGTCAACGAAGCCCCTTAACACCGTTGCCCACAATTCTAATACGGAATACTTAGTCTATCCCACGTTACCACAACAAAACCGACCAATGGGGGGAATATAGAAATTATTATTGGAAATAGGTACGTGTCAAATTAATTATTCAATCGGCACACTTGAGAGACACACGAATAGGTATGATTGACAAATTGTATGATCGGAATCATACTGGTTAATTGATGCGTCAGTACAGAGGAGTACATCTTCATATTGTTCTAATTTATAAGGGTGGGTAAATTTACGAATCAATAACTCCACTATGTTTATAGGTCCCTGCTAGTGAAGTTGAAATCAAATTTATGAACCGATAACTCCTCTGTGTTTATAGATCCCTGCTAGTGAAGTTTAAATCAAAGACAAATTTATTAATAATTATTTTTGTGGCTTCGCCACGATCAGGTAAAAATCGTAATGTGTTTGATTACTTCAATTACATTTATTATGACAACTATAAATCAAAACCTACAAATTACATATTTATTTTTAATTTTCTCAATATACCCATGTTTTTTTTAGTAATATAGCAACATGTGACGTCATCTGTTCCGCAGATTTTATATGGAACATTTTATACGATGACTACAACATATCAAACATACCACTGTGTCTATGAAACTATTGATTTAATACACACTATTTCTTTTGCAATATTTTTTTATGAGTTCTAAACTTCATATTCATAAAAATTAACCCATTGGCGTTAAAATTCAATTCATTACTCCAAAATCAGGATCAAAACAATGAAGTCTCTTAATTTTTCTAAAAGCTTTGTGATTTTCTGGCGAACTTTGTTCAATTTATTATAAAACCTAGAATATTACTACATTTTTTATTGAATCAGATTTATTTATTTTTTAAGAGACTATTGAAAGAATACCTAAGTATATACGTACGATTACTTAAATTTTAATGAAAGAGCGCAATGGCGAGAGTGAGGCCCTATGGGGAGTGGCCCCATTTTAATTGGTTCTAGTATTTATCATACGTAAGATTTTTGGTATTAAAATTGGTATAAGTTTCCAATAAAAACATTTCACATTCAGCAAAAGAGGCTTTCATTATTAATTTATACGCTATACATATACCTAAGTAGTAGCTTTCGAAATGCTGCACGGATATGTTGTTCGCCATAAAACCATGATATAAATACTTACCACAGATGTAGATTACAAAATCAGTATTCCACATACAAATAACGTTAATGGGAACGGAACCCGAAGATTGTGAAGATATGAAGCGATGACATGACTAATGTATCGATATCGGGGACCTATCCACCCCGCTCCACTAATGTATTGATGGACAGTACAAAGACGGACATACAAACAGAAACAGACTCTTTTACTTTTAAGATTGTAAATTTGATTAAACAAATACATTAAGTCAGAAAAAGTATAGGGAATGGATGATTTGTTTATAGTTCCTTGAAACTTTATAGAGAATTGCAATATGACCCAACATTGACTGGAGGAGAAAGGATAAAGTTTTTAAAATTAATCAAATAAAACAGTCTTTGCTAAACGACAGCTGAATGCACAATCTAAGCATTTATATAACCAATTAAATAAAAAACTAAATATATAAACAACAGAGAAGTAGTTTGCGTTCAAAGCGCAGAAAAGATGTGAGAAAAGATGAAAAGATGTGTGTGTGTGAGATGTGTAAGATCTATTTGTAAATTAAAGCAGACGGACAGCTGTCAGCCATTTTTTAGATCTTTACAAATACTGACTTTGCCCTGTTTGTACATTTATGAAGTTGTTATCTTTGTAAGAAATAACCTAAATCTATTTAGAAACTTCAGGAGTACTAGACATAAAAATAGGCTCTGTGTTCCACCCAATAAAACTATGCTTTTAATAGCAGTGTTTTTTGTAAAGCGCCACTAATATATAATAAGTTGCCCTCTCAAATATTGGAAACAGTGAATTCTCATGCATTTAGGCGCAAAGTACAAGAATTATTGATAGGAAAGGCTTATTATAGTCTAAAGGAATATTTTTCTGACAAGTAGTATGTTATTTTTGGAAGTTTTGAAATAGATTTGACTTGATATACCTAATAATAATTGATGTTTGTAACCTAAATAATTTTGTAGTACCTAATACAAAATACCTACTTTCACTATTTGATTGTGACCATGACCATTTTATAATTATTGTTTAACTATCTGACCATGAATATATATTATTGTATACTATATTTGCATGCCACGTGGCTGATTATGGCAACTGTTCGTATAATCTGTAACACCATTGTATATACCCATATTCGCAAATAAATATGATTGATTGATTGATTTATAAATTAAACTTTCATGATTGCAAAACTATTGTAACTGCCTGGCTTTTATCTATTGATTACATTGTAACGGAAAATTTTATGAAATATCAAACGTAAAACTAAGCTTAAATAAATCGATAGTTACTTCTGTTCCGCATGATTTCGAAACCATAAATATGTAACTAGCTACCTTAGTAAGAGTTATGGAAGACTACTAGGAGATCCCAACCACCAATATCATAATTGTATTACTGGTTGATGAAATAAAAATATTTTGATTTTGATTTTTTTTTTGAGTTCCAAATACAATTTTTTGTTTTTTGTTGTTGTTGTTAGATTGGCACAACTGTTTTCCATTTTGCATCTGTTATTTATAATAAATACAATGCTGTTTTAGTTATATCTTATCTAGTGCGTATTGCGAATTTTATAATGGATAAAAACATCGAGAAAAGAGTTTGTCTTAAATTTTGCAACGCCAATGGAATTTCGTGTTCGAAGTTACTAAAAATGTTACAGATGGCTTACGGTGAATCGACTTTATCAAAAACACGTGCTGATTGATGAGTACAAAGCGTTCAAAAGCGGTCGAGATGTGATGGAAGATTTGCCTCGCTCTGGTAGGCCATCCACGTCTGCAACTGAAGTTAACATCGCGAAAGTGAGAAGGTCAAACGGCAAATAAAGAATACTATTTGAGCGTTATGCGGCGCGAGAGAGCAAATTCGACGAAAAAGGCCAGATTTGTGGAAAGAAAATACTTGGATTTTGCACCACATTGCGCCTCCGCACAAGGCCATCATTGTGTACAAATTTTTGACCAAACACTCAAATACCATCGATTAACCACCATATTCACCAGATATGGCTCCAGCCGACTTCTTTCTTTTTTCTACACTAAAATTACCACTTCGTGGCACCCGTTTTCAATCGGTAGAAGACATAAAGGAGAATTCGCGGCGAGAACTGAACTCAATTCCGGAAACAGCGTTTAAAAAATGTTTTGATGATTGGATTATTCGTTGGTGTAAGTGTGTCGTTTCTAAAGGAGCATACTTTGAAAGTGATAAAATAATTTTGGATAAATAACTAACATTTTGCGTATTATTGATCTTTTCCCGGTACTTTCTCGACTGAGTAGTATTTTAATATGAGTTAATGGTTCGAATGGGTACCTTGATGGGGGGCAAAATAATACTTTTAGGCTATAGGGGTTGAAAGTTGCGGGGCTGCGGGGTTGCAGCGGTTTTTTGTGCACTATCTGCCATTTTAAAATTTCCCATAGCCCATTGCTCGGTTCACTCTATACCCGAGGTACTTTTAATAAACAATACATCTAAAGAAGAAACAAAAAATATGAATAAATAAAATCGCGCCCAAATATCTCAGACGACAATTAACTGTTACATTATTTTAAGTTTTGTCTTTATTTAAGAAATTACTAACTGAAAAGTTTGAATAGGTATCAACTCTTAATTTTCAATGGCTCAAATAAGCTGAATAGAAAAGACTAACAATATCTTGTACTTACACAAATGTCACAAAAAAACTGTTGAGAAAAATAAGTTGGTATCTTAAGACTTTTATCTGCCTGCTGTGACGTTCATTCGCGTGTTCAAATCTAAACCGAACTTCGGCTGTGAGCTATGAGCTATCGATAAGTTAACACGAACACTTAAAAACTTCCTTTAACAACTTTCAAGCAACATTTTTCCCGTGTCGTAGTTTTGCTACGTTCATTTTCTAACGATTGTACTACGAACTTAAGAATTCATAACTATGTGTTTACTTAATATTTAATCTGTAAAGTAGATAGATAGGTAGCATCAATTCTACAACACACACACATACTATTACAATATGTTTAAACAATTATCTTAGAATAAACACCACTTGAAATATAATAATTAAAATAAAATTAAATCATGTGTGTGTGGTGTCTGCCACAACCTGAAGGTTTTAACTAGAAAAAGTTTGTTAAAATAAAAGTAATATACATTAAATACACATAACGTCATAAGTTATTATGTCAACTAATGTATAATTTGGGCAAATTATTATGTATATTTATATATACACAATAAAACATTCAAACGGCTAAATCCGCCATCAAATACCCGTTGGGAATACCTATTCGTTATTTTTCTAGATGAAATGATTTTACGTGTTTTTTAAAACAAAATTTTGAGGTCATTAGTCTTACAGTTTCCGCTACCTAGCTACCAAATCTTGGAATAACATATTCAAGCGTTGTACTCGGCGGTTACCTGTGTTTTCACAGATTTCACTAAACAGATTTGATGTGTGTTCATGAGTAAGGTTGTTTATTGTAGGTACCAAAGTAATTAACAAGTCAATGTAAAAAGGTACTTAGAATATATACAAATTGAAAATTGTCTAATTAAAATCAATAAAATCCTTTTCAGTGCTGGATTAAATACCAAAGCTACATAAATGGGAAAGTAATTTTCATGGCATAACGAACTTTATTGCCAACCCGCAAAGCTGAAACTTCCTTACTAAGTTGTACACGCGCCAGCCTCAGGTTATTTATTAACATTATGCGTTAATATTAACAAGTCTCGTGAGAGCGCGGTACTTTAACACTTGGCTTTGAAATTATCAAAACAACGCACTGAAGGGTTGTAGATGAAGGATATTATTTATAAAGGGTAGGCTATTTAATGTAATGATGCTCATTAATTTAAGGATAATAATATATTAAGTAAGTAAAAATATCAAATGGCCGGCATAAATCATGAAGTGGCATCTAATCTTGTATTTTATGACATGTTAACATAAACTGAAGTAGAAAGTCATGTTTGACATTATTAAATAGTTTTTTTTTTTAATTATTGATTTTTATGACATGTTTATTTTATATTATGAGTCAAATTTAAGTTTTATAATTTTGCATTTAAATTTTGAATTATTTAGTGTTCTCAATTTATTTCTCATATACCTGACAGGGTTAAACATAGAGGGTCTAATTTATAATAATCAACACCACACATGTACTTACCTATGTTTATGAAAGAATAAATTATTCTGATTCTGATTCTGAATCGTTGAATAGCTTAGTATTTTCGTTGGTTGTGTTAGCATTTTCCGTCCATAAAAAAAAAGTTAGTGTGGAGTGTGGATGATGGGATGGGGCTCCATCGTCTCCATCGTCACCTGGCGTGGTAGGGATATCCAACGTTCTTCCGGGATATCCCTAACCTATAGTGGTTATTTATTTTTACGCTTAACAATATATGACAGGTTTCATTAAAGTTTCTGTTATTTTGGTGTCCCAAATTCAGTACAACATACTCTCCCTAACTTTAACCTGACACAGATTGTCATTTTTAACAGGTGGTGCGAAAAAAAAAATTATACTCGAAAAGAAAGAAATAAATTAAGTTCTAGGTAAATAATGAATTATTCGCCTTACAAAGTACCAGAGAATCATAAATATGGAGAGATCTCGTTTCGCACATGAGGGTGCGCTAAAAATGTTTGAAGTTCAGTTTTTAACTCTACTCTTTCTTTGTACTCTATAATTATTCACCTATTTGATCTTACTAGGTAGAGACATTGGCTCAGTGATTACTTTTGGATTTAGACGATTATATATAGTTTTCAGTGCGTATCGTATCATGTTAGCTAAATTATATCTAAAATTTCTCAAATTAAATACCAATCGCCCGTTTCTAATTTGCATCAGATCCTCCAAACCTTGTCCGGCGCATTGAACTTCATTAGGTTACTCAACCGATTATCGTCTAGCTTGCTCCCCTTTTATGTGATGAATGAGCGAACTAATTCTCTGTTTGCCTAGTAAAAAATCCCGGAAATCCCGAGTCCATCTGTCACCCAGTGGACCCGTATTGTCTCGGGCTAATCCTGCGTCACGGAACATAATCCAAGGATCCCAGTCACACGGAGTCCCGGGACGCTTAAATCTAACTACGGTATTAGGGTTTGGTTCCAGGGTAGATATATTATTACGTATATGAGATCCTACGGGCGTTATTTGCTTGAGCGCGTTAATGGAGCTTATTGAATTTGATGCTTGTACTATATATGTATTAGCAAAATAGGGTTGTTTCCTAGAGTTGAAAATACGTACCTACTTATTCAAATACATTTCAAAAATCTAGGTAATCTTAATTATATTTAACATTATTTATAAATGTGTGAATAAAACTACTCGTTCGGAAGTTGAAATAGAATATTTCGGCTTTGTAGGGTAGACGTTATCTTATAACGCAAATACAACTACACTGAAAGAATTTGTGTTATCCCAAGTCTTTTATAAAACTATTAATTTCAGATATACTATTGCTTCTGCAATATTTATCAACGATTGAAATACTATTTTAACAAGGGGTTAAAAAAGGTGTACTGTATTTTTCATTTCATTTAATTTCACCTACCCGGCGCGGTGTATGTGTATGGAACAGCTGATTTCTTTTTCGGGATTTCGTAGTTGTCCTAATATTAAAAGTTTTTGTAGTGATGGGTAGAATAAGAACTTAAAAATGACAGCACCTTTTTATAACACCTTGTATATATGAAATAAAAAAAGTTTGAGGTATTTGAAAATAGAAATAGTAAACTTGTATTAAAGTATGGAATGGTTGATGTAACGTCGGCGGTTACTGACAACTGAACCAATATGCCCGCGAACAATACCCAGAAAATGAACTTATTAATTTGTTGACCCACCCGCCACACTCGATCACGCGAAGTGAAACACTCCATTGAATCTCCAATTAATAACGTGGCGATAACTCATGTAAAATATTCGAAGATATTTACATAATAAATTAAAACAAATTTATTCTAAGGTCAAAAATTAAGGAGTAGGATTTGTTCTACTGCTGGGCACAGGCTTTGCTCAGGTAAGCCCATGAGAAGTTTGGACAACAACACCCCACCTTGCTTGCCCAATGCGGATTACGGATGAAAGCAGTTAGAGTAACAACTAGGATCATAGAAATAAGTAGAGTGTATAAATTTTGATTGACCCATCCAGAATTCTGGAGGTGGGCTGGTGAAATTGCTTCGACGATAGAGTTACCGGGGAGTTTTAGTGACGCTACGATCAGGAACTGGGCGACCCCCACACACACCTTAAACGTAAGGAGTAGGTGCGTAAGGGGATTCCTCCAAGGAAAAAAAAGACCATGGAGATGGAATTGACCATGGCTTTGCTTTCGTATTCGATATCAAAGCAGCGCTCGAAACACTATGTCATCGTTCCTCTCATCGGAGAAACAAAATAAAAAGTTAAATGCCTAAATTAAAAATAAATCTCGAACAGAATATCATTTTTATTTTTTATTGTTATGAAACCAACAGCTGTTTACAAATTATAATGGTATTCTAAGCTAAATATACTATTATAAGCCAATTACAGGTTTCCTGAGCAAATATTCCATTAAACAATTACTAAGAACGGACTTTGTGTGTGTGTGTGTGTGTGTGTGTGTGTGTGTGTGTGCGCGCGCGCGCGCGTGTGTGTGTTTGTGCGTGTGTGTGTGTGTGCGCGTGTGTGTGTACGTGTTCAGGATTGTGTGAGTGTATATAATATAAGACCAGCCAATAATATTTCGTTGTACAAATGAATAAAATGTGGGATGAAACCTTGCCTTTCATCAGCTGTCTCTGTTACGACAGACGTTTTGAGCATTTTTATAACAAGGTTTTTTAGCACACAACTACTCTGTACCTACTAATTAACTTTTACCAGTAGTCTTTTAGAGTAGGTTCCTTCATAACGCCTATATTTTAGTAGCTGGTTCTTGATGGTAAATTAAGTAACCTGCATATTTTATGAATTATTATCAAATAGTAGGTAAATCAGGAGCTCGGTGGCGTATTGGTTTGAGCGCTCTGGTTTCGAGACGAAAAAACAAAGCCACTTTCGCCATGGTCGATCCTGGGATGGGTCAATCAAAGTTTGTTATCTTGAGCTCCTCCGTGCTTAGGAAAAGGTACGCTAAGCCGTTGGTCCCGGTTGTTCCTGCAACTGCTCTAACGCACCAATCCGCATTGGGCAAGCGTGGTGGTGTTTTGGCCCAAACTCATGTGTTTCTCCCATGTAGGAAGGCTGGTGCCCAACAGTGGGACGTATTTAGGCTGGTGATGATGATGATGAAACGTTTATAGCCATAAAATAGAGTAAAAATCCCGGAAACAAATATACACGGCACTGTTTTACGTGGCCATAGGAATGTTGAAGAATTAAAACGTTTGCTAAAATTAAAATATAGGTACTTACCTAGTTTCAAGAAAATTAATTATGTATGTAAGCATTAAAATATTCCCTATTGTGCTTGCTTGAAAAATGGCAGCGAAACAAAATAATGGGCTGAAAGCCAACAAAACCAAAACGGCGATAAGGTCCTGCATTGTTTTAAATTACACGTCTCCTTCTAAATTATTGCCATAATAAGACATGGGATTTAAAGAGCGCCACGCACGTATAATAAGAAATATGGCGCCCGTTGGAAGCGCCCGCCCGTGCCCCTGGTTGGCATCAACACAACATCCATTATTTTATGAGTTCCTGGTAATCGCAACGTAATTGAAACAGGCATAACACTGCTTTATCTCCAGTTAATCTTTCATCTTCCTGGTTTTCTTGTACCGTGGTGAAAGTTAAATAAATTATAAAATAATTTAATTATACTAGCAACCTCTACATAAAATGGAAAGTAAGCGGTTTTATATGAACAGTCAGAACCAAAGGTAACCTAAAAAAACTAACTTTTTAAAGTTAGATATTTTAGCTAAGACTGACTTAGACAGTTTTCAACATTTTAGTTAGTACTTAACACTAAACAAATCCCAACATAATTTTTCGTTTGGTCTTGTATGAAAATAAAAATTTCGTAGTGCAAAAAACGATTGAAGAATGGTAATGGCGCAGTATGGAAAAGTTACGTAGATAAGGATTACAAAATAAAATTTAAACTACCAATACCTCTAAACTAATCTGGGTTTGCTCGCCTTTGTATAAATCAAATTCTATGCATGCATACCTATATAATTTTATTATACTATTAAAGATCTGTATTAAAGATGTATCTCTGTAGATCTGTTTTTTTACTTTCGTTCTTAAGCCGTTGAGCCGATTTCTATGAAATTTGGCATGCAGCTAGGGTAGATACTGAACACGGGCAGCAGATACTGTCCGTGTTGTGATTCTCCGCCTTATTGTGGTGCCCAGTAGCGGGCGGGCGCAGTTCTTTGCGAGAAATACCCTGCGCTGTGTTGAAGCCTTGACAGTGAAGGAACACGTTGGTTTTTAGTGGGTATTTGGCCTCAGTGCTTTGAGTCCCACATAGCTCGGGCAGGGCCCCACCCTGCCTGCGCATGCATAAATGCATTTTTCAACGTAAAAAAAAGGTTAGATACTGAATGAAAAAGGACATGCCTTATGCCTAGGCTGCGTTTTGGCGCAATTACCGACATCCACGCGGGCGGCTAGTACATTTCATAAATAGATGTACCATAAATTTAAGCAAAGACTTGTAAAAATTATTTAATCCCATTATATTATAAGAAGATTAGATCGGCTTACTTTTGATGTTGACTGTACCAATATTACTTTCGTGGAGCTCTTTCCACAGCAGTACTTCGGGAAAATATAATTTATCTTATTGATGCGAACCTCCAATTCTTAGGAAAGAATGCATAAAAAATTAACAATTATTATCTATTATAAATATATTCAAAAAATCACTAAAAGTGTATTCTGGAGGCGCCGGGTATCGATCCCGGTACCTCTCGCATGCTAAGCGAGCGCTCTACCATCTGAGCTACGCCCCCGATAAAAAACACAACGAATTATCGATACAAATACTATCATTTAATATTAAGTGCTCTAGAAACCAGAAACGCTAGTGACATTGAGTATGTGGGTCTTAAAACGTCACACTTTCACTTGCGCAAACGCACTGGACAGGCTTTAATTTAGATATTTCGATTGCACTTCTATTCGGCGTAACTTGATTTTAATAATAAAAAACGATCTTATTTTACTGTATTGTAAGCAGTTACAAATAGGGTATAATATACAACGTGCAATGAGTCTGCTTTTTATAGCAGAGAACGTTCACAAATTCTCACACATGTTATATTATTTAAAGATAATTTTACAGACAGAAAATAATATGTTAGGAGATTATTCTTTTGTAACATATATTATTTTTATTATTTTTTATTGCAATTGTAGATCTTAAAAATTTTAATTAAATAACAGGCCCAAAAAATTGGAGGCGCCGGGTATCGATCCCGGTACCTCTCGCATGCTAAGCGAGCGCTCTACCATCTGAGCTACGCCCCCGGCACTGACAGTTGATTAATTAGTCAATAATAATAAAAATTGTTATTAGGGTTTCAAAAAAAGCCGAAACAGGACAAGTTTACAATCACCAGATAAATTTTAACCTAAGAATAATTTTGACAACTTGACAGCTAATCTATAAAATTCTGTCGATCTGAAAAATATTTATAAAATTGGTCTTCAATTATACAAATATGATGTTTTAAAACTATCTAAGGTTTCATTTGATAAACATATTAATGCATATAAATATTCAAACAGTACTTATATGGTAGAAAACAAAAAGCCAGGGGATAGAATCTAGAAGCTACATGACGGAGTCTACTATTTTAATTTCCAATATTATGGCCTTTCAAACCAAATTCAAACAGACTATTATGAGTATTAGAGATGAGCAGAGTCTTCCAATATAGTAATCCGTTTACAAACATAACATAATAATATTACTTATACAGCGCAAATATTTAAGCCCAATATAGGTACCCACATTTAATCAGATGCCGTATTATTGTTTGATAACACATAATGGTATCTCATTAGAGAATTATTGTTTATGACTATTATTATCGTTTCTTTACACGATACGATATACTAACTTTGGTATATAATGCAGAGTTACATTAGTATTTTCGAAGTAAATTTCATCGGGGGCGTAGCTCAGATGGTAGAGCGCTCGCTTAGCATGCGAGAGGTACCGGGATCGATACCCGGCGCCTCCAATACTTTTTTAATCCGTCAATGCGTTAACCAACCAGAGGGCTACAATAGAAAAATCAATTGTGTCTGGAATTTGATGCTTAACGGGTTAAATAACAAAAAGACCTTATTGCCTATATGGGTATTACTTTTGTTAAGTTTCATCGGAAAAAGTAAATACTTATAATGTATTTCAAATGCTTTCTCGCTTTATTTGTTGTCTTTACTAAAATGTCCAAAATAAAATTACATTAGAAGCGGTATCTTATAAAACTTCCAAAAAAAGTTTAATAATCATATTTATGATATCGAGCATTAATATCATGTTACCAAGAGAACCGACTAACTGATGGAACATGTGAATTGAAAATTAAACATATATAGCAATGAAAAATCGACTATCGAATGCATAAGTTTTTCAATAAATCTCAGTCTGAATAACTTAGTACATTCTTTAGTTCGGAGACAATCTAAAGTATTGCACTAGTTGTTATTGCAAACAGGATATATTCAGCTCAAGTTAGCCTCTTACACAAAATGCCTCTCGATAGCCGCTTTTAAATTAAATTTTTTACATAAATTGCTCGAAAAATTGATATAGGTAAAGCATATGTCATTATCAAAAGGCATCTTTTTAAGGGGGCTGAGCTGCTTGATTGGTGAAATTTCATTACGAAAATTCGAAAATAAGGGTCCAGATATTTTAGTAACAAAATAAAGGAGAAAATAAAGGCGAAAATGAAACACTCATTGGTTCTTCAATTTATTTTTAGAAATTTTCCCGAACAGAATCCGGACAAAACAAGAACATCCGAAAATGAACAAACAAATCTAACCTTATTTTTTCCCTGTCAGAAACTTTTCAGTGCATGGACATGAGAGGATGCTTTCAGTGACATTACCCTTCTTTAAATAATGGTGTTATATTACGGTGAATAGGGCCGACAGTTTTCTCTATACTACCATCGTAACAACTGTAAGCCTTACAAAGCGAGCAACTCGCCAATGATCTCAATTTAATTAGATTTTTCTTCAATAAAACCCCTGACTACGTTGTAATAGTGAAAGGTTTTAAACCTTTAATATTCTGATCTTGCTTGAGTCTTTGCATTGAAATATTTCACTTGCAAAAGCGGTGGTATTATTTGCTGTTGATATTAACGGGGGCGTAGCTCAGATGGTAGAGCGCTCGCTTAGCATGCGAGAGGTACCGGGATCGATACCCGGCGCCTCCAAATCGAACATTTTTATTTTGTTCTTATATTATTTAAAAATCGTAGTAATAAAAATGAGAGTCTAATAACATTAAAAAGTTACAACTAGTATATTTTAAAAATATTGATAACTTCATTTTTGTTTCTTGAACAATAGCTCACTTTTTCAGCGTCATTCGCTCATTTTAACTAAACTCAAATCATTTCTTTCTTACTGCACTGTAAAGCAATTAATGAATTATATTACCAATTAAAAGTTTCTTTTGTTTTCTACTCAAGACTCCCCTGTGTCAGTACCAGGGCAACAACAACGGAGAGCACGTTTGCAGAAAAGTTTACACAGCGTGTTACAAATTAACGTCAACCAGAACACTTTTCTAGTAGACACTAGTGCTGGGCGTTTAATTGTTCTTGTTGTAAAAATATTCGTTTTCGTAAAATACTCATAAAGCTTGCCTGGCATCACTTTACAGTGCGAAATTTTAACAAATCATTGCATGAATATTTATGATACACGTACGTGTACGTATAATTCAATGTGTCAACCAAAAAGAATATAGCTAAATACCTAAGTTGTTACTAAGTAGTTTGTTCAAATGTACGTGAGTACCATTTTCATATTACAGCCATAGCTCAAAACAAAATCACGTAAACTAAGACTTCGGGTAATGAAAATAAATTGCAAGGAAAATGCTTAATGGTCTAGGTAAGATAAAATGACACGGAATATCTTTACATATTTTGTAAGTCTAGCAACTGTGGCACACGCTCGGCATTTGCTCATCTCGGAGACACATTGACCCCGTTTCACTTTGCAAAGGTAGCGAAAAAAGCAGCGAAATCAAGGGAGACACCAGGTAAGCGCGGAAACACAATAGGTATGCAAAGAATGACGCGCGTGAAATAGATACACTCTTTTACGAACTCTCGGTAATAAGTTTGAGTAATCAGGTTGAGTTTTATTTTATAGCTTCATAAAAAAAGCAGTTTTTTCACAAATACAGCACGAAAAAGATACAATCTTGACGACCGGCTGGCCGAGTGGTCTGTACCCCAGGCTACTCGGTCAAGAGGTCCCGGGTTCGAATCCCGGTAGGAACAAATGTTTGTATGATGAGTACGAGCATTTGTTTACGAGTCATGGATGTTTATATGTTTATTTAGTATATTTCTAATATTTATATACATATTATTATCATTATTTCTCCGTTATCTAGTATCCATAACACAAGCTCTTAATGATGCTTACTTTGGGCTAGATAATAGGTGTGAGTGTATAAATAAAAAAAAAAAATAAAAAAAAAAATCTACTACAGGGGCCTTACCACCATCTTTATAAAAGCGATTCATATTCCGCTCGGTTCAGTATTGGTTCCTAAACTGCACCGCTGTCATAGTCGTAGATAGCGTCGTAGTACGGATATAACGATTCTACTCAGTTTAGGTCCTAAACTGGATCGCGATAAAAGATGGTGGTACGGGTGCAGCACGCATTATACTGGCATCGAAATCCCAATGTTATGCATTACGAGGGGCAGAAGAACTATACTTACTATTGCATTAAAGACACGTTCAGAAAATAGATAAGAAAGCCATCTGTCGTTATAACAAATCAATTTTTTTAGCAGATAGCCAGTTCCTCTGTGGTTGAGGAATCCGGGTGTAGCCCGCATCCATCGTCGGTCTTATCTTCACTTACCATCAGGTGAGATGAAGGCCAAGAGTTACCCCGTTAAGGTTAAAAAAATCCACAATAAAATAACCAGCAATATTCCACACAAGATCGTTAGGTACAATCTTTTGTAGGATAATAAATACTTATATACTTGGTTTTACTCTTTATTTCTAGTATATAATAATTTAACTGTGGCGCTTTGTGTGTGTTGTTTTGTGTGCAATAAAGAATAAATAAATAAATACGTCTACGATCAGGCGGGCTAAAAACCATAAATACTGCTCATATTTAGCTTAACATTTTTTGAGAAAGAAAATAACGATCATAAACGAAAATTTGTAGGAGGAAAATAAACAAGAAAATTTACCAGGGCTCGTTTAAAAAGGCCTCGTTATATTTGTTTATTAAACAAATGCTGATGTTTTATTTTATTTTGGCGTAAATAAGATTACCTGAATAATAATAGCCTAGATAATATTACCACATCGTTACTGAAAAAACGATAGTCAAGCTATTGTGAAAAAAGGTATTAACCAGCTACTGACAGACAGGCACGTCAATAACACTGACTGAGGATCACCGCTCTAGCCCTGACTATTATTTTTTCCTCTGTGTCCTAACCTTTGGAAAACTATAACTTTTGATTTGAAATATATTTTTAAACACTAAAAAGACATAAAATATTTAAATTGCCTAATTTACATTCTATGTGTAATTTATATAGAAACTAGCTCTTGCCCGCGGCTTCGCTCGCGTCAAAATCGGAGTAGATTCAAATTTAAAAAAGTGGGACTTTCTTTCCGCAAAGTAATGAGTACAATTTAAGATCCAACAGAATTTTAAAGATAATATACATATTTAGACGTTGTTCATAAATTAGTAGGTTTCAGAGCAGAACAGAGGTTACTTCGCAAAATAATCATGAAAGTGTAAAGCCTAAAATTATTGTCTAGGATGGAAGTACTGTAACCGGTAAAAAGATTACTTAACGATGATCACTTCGTAAGCTTCAGAGAGATTGTTCAGTATTAGTAGAAAAAAAATATTGGATTCATTAACAGATGAACCTAAGCCAGAATACATATCGGCAAAATTAATATATAAATTTAATTTGATCTACCTACATCATACTTTGATAGGCCCAAAGGGAACGTGCCGATGATATAGATAAAAGTGTGTCTTTTTGCATTTTAAATAGAATGCAAGCGCAAACTTATAAAAACCAAGCAGGCAACCGCCTTCCTGCAGCACCTTGATTTTTAGTAATTATTAAAGTTTCGCGATGACTACTCTTCCCGTCTTTCCGCGCCACCCGCGCCCGCTTGGGTAAGTACCGATTGACGACGATTGAGTGGACGGCACCAAATACAAATTTAAAAACCTATTAAGAAAACGCGAGTCTCTCTCCCTAGTGCTCCAGAAATTCTCATCAGTCTGTTTCCTGCTGATCAAGAAAGTAGATAATAATTGAATCCGCCAAAAAAGAGCCCCTACATTTTTTAAACTAAATATTTTTTATTAAAAATGCCGCTACCAGAAAGGGTTAAAAATATATCTCACGGTAACTAGGGTCACATAGGCACTACAGATGTGAATAAGATGTCTCAGGTAAATTTTTAGGGGTGGAGGGCGGAGACAATTAAAAAAAAACTATTTCACATACGGAGATGGGGATGTCTTTCAAGATTTATATGCTCTTCAGTAATCGTGAATCCCTGGTACCGTTGGGAACCTTATGACAACATTTTAGTTATTGACCACACAAAATATGTTTTTTTTTGTGAATTATATTTTCAAAATAAACTTGAGTACTGCGAGCGTGCGACCCACACCATTCCAATATTTATTTCCAGGTAGCCGTGGGAATGAATATTATAAATAAATTGCTGTGAAGTTTTAGGAAATATTAATGTCATGTTTATCAGGAAAACAGAAGACGGTAAGAAGCGAGAGACGTTCTGGCGAACAAGAATAATGAAATTATGTGCATCACAGAACCAGAAGACCACAATGGGAGCATTGCAGGTAACAGAAAAAACCTTTTTGTGTTGGGTAGTCTATTTATCGAGGAAGGGGCTATACAGAATGGTGCCATCAATATGCCAATAAATTAAAACATCGGCTATAATAATTCATAGAAATGTTTTGCAACTTTAATGACATTTGTATGATTTAATGACATTTGACATGACATAATTTAATGACATTTGTATGAAATAATTATAACATTGGCTGCATTATTTCATAGAAATTTTATATTAAAGTAACTCTTATGTCTCTCGTTAGGTAGATCTGAGCACCTGACACATTCAGCATACTGGCTATACATTTCAGTTGTATATTTAGTTAGTAAAGAGAAGTAGTATGACTCATCATTTTGCAAACATCCGCATTATAGTACCAACATTTATAACAGTTTGTAGGACCGAGACCAAGGCAAAAACCGTGACACGAAGACGAGGATGATTTTACCTTAGCGGTTCCTATCAATTTATGTTAACCTGGTGTTCGTGAGATAAGAAAGAGATCCTTGAGAATTTTCCTAACAAAGCAGGTTTTCCATTAAAAATATTGGGGTACGCAAATAAAATTTATCAGATGTTGATGTTTTTGTCATTTTTTTATCCACCTTCTTGTAAATTCGTAACGTCTTAATATTTCTCAGCATTACTAGGACACTATAACGTCGCAAAAGATCTCATACATATTTTGTAATCCACTGCAGGCAAAATACAAACGACTACACCTGCCGACTTTTTGTCTTTTTCTAACTATAGTAAAATCACAAGGAGTGAAATTTAAGGGTTGGCGGGGTGCCAACCCTTAAATTTATATTTATAAAAGATTTGTAAGACGACGCCTTTGTAAGTACATTAATTACCAGGAGAGCAGATAATCTAAAAATGTTCTCGTATTTCTTTTTGACTAAGACTTCAGAAAAAGGTAGAGGCAAGGTACAAATAATACTGAAATGCTTGAGCAATAGTGTTTTGCACAGATTTAACATATTCGGTAGACTGCGCAAGAGCTGTAAAGAGGTAGCCTCGTATTATTCTAAACATATTTTGAAATAATTAAAAAAAATTACAAATTATCATTTATTATCTTTTAATAATAAGCATTTATGTCTCGTGCGAAGAACGCCATATTGACGCCATTTAATGACGACGGTCAAAATTAATAACAATAACAACAAAATTGTATCTTTCCTTTTGCATGTGGAAATATAGAAAAAATAAAATTATATAATTGGTGTAATTTTCTGAGAAAGTGTTTTTTACGTGCAATATGGAAAATTGTTGTAATATTTTTTTCCCAGATACTGCCATCATTATAATATACATACAGGTTAGTGACGACAATACGACAATAAATGTTATATTATTGTTATTGAAATGTGTTACTTAGGTCCACTCGTATTTAATGCAATAATTAAAGAAATATAAAAAATACATCAGACATGGCTATATGGGCTTGGCCCTTAGTCGACTTTTACGGAAAAACACAACAAAAAAAAAATTGAAATAGGAGAGGAAAAACCAGATAAGTGCCAATTATTTTCAATATTGTAGTAGAAAAGTAGAGTGCTTAAATCGGGTAGAAGGCATTTCAGCCTTGAACTATTGGCGCTCGAACCTTAGCAGAAACGGGTGGCTTTTCAACCCTTGGTTAAAAATCTACTAAGCAATTTGGTCACGTTTACCTCTAAAGCGTATTGATGAAACAAAACAAACATATCACTAATAACATGCCTGACAAAAGTGGTGTACTCACCGGCGACGACAGTCTCTGCCCGCGGCAGCCTCTGCAGCACGTGATGTATGAGCCCCACGTCTGTGCATGCCTGCAGGTTGCGTACGCTCTTGCGCAGAATTGCGATGAACACCGACCATATCTCCGCCTAAGACAAAGATAAACACATTAATCCACTATATACTTAATGCAAAAAATATAGTTTTATGTAGTCGAAAATATAAAGAGACTTTAATAATAAATTAACAAGTTTGACGGATTAAAAGCCCGCGAATCTTGAGCAGAAGCCTACTACTTCGATTTCTAAATGATATTGTTTTAGCCTGTATCGATCAGCTCCCCGCGACCCTAAATATTGCCTGTCCATCTAATGGGATCTTTAATACGCTTTCCCGTACGTGGAGGGCATGCTAGAATATTAACTTCATCAGCCGTCGCCCGTTCTGTGTGTTGTATGCCCTGCGCATAGCCACTTCAAGTTGCTAATCCTATGAGCTATGTGTGTGACTTTAGGTATCCTGCTCATGTCCTCATTTTTGACTCTCGTAGGAAAACACGAAACATGAATTGCTCCATAAGCTATTTGAAATAATAATAATAAAAATACATCAACCGCTCTTCTTTCGTTACACAATCATGCAAATTAAAAAGCGATCCGTGAAAAGCTAATTTAGACATCAAAGACACGGCCCGTTATAAAATGTAGGAAGAATTTCATATACGGTAAATAAAATGTTCCCTGCATTTTCAACTGAAACCATTTCGATCGCTAATTACGAATTCGTCAAAAAAGAATATCAACGAATGAAAAGTATTATTGATTTTGAAAAGGAGGTTAGACGTAGTGAGAAATAAACAGTGTGGCATATAAAGAAAATGAATAGTCTTCCATAATTGGTAGTAGCTTCTTAACATGACTTGGAATTCTTGGGCCGCGCATGTGTTACCTCCTTTCTATAAACTGAGTTCCTTCAATAGAGGCGTGAAATGGCACCTTTTCGGATGGCAAGGCGAAGGAACAGCGTTTTTCAAACTGCACCAGCTGACTTCGCATAGGGACTCTTCTTACCCATTCACATCAGAGGGTGTTGAGTTATTTACCGTGATTTGTACAAAAAACACGTGCCATTGATGACTGACAACCATCATTATGAAAGGCGTATGTACTACTATTAATGGGATACCTAGAATATTGATGGCGAGCGTAAATTTGGATACCCGTGATACCTATGTAGACACCACCAGTCAAGTCGTATGACGAAGGTGCTCATTAACCAAATGAGCCGTGCGAATGGAGCCGACAGGTGGAAAATTTCCTGACGTCTAGCGACAAGTCTTAATAAAGTGGTTGCTGGGGTACGATTAACATTAATCACGCCCCTTTGAAACAGTCGCCAACAAAATAAAATTGATATTAATTTGGTAAATGTTTATAGATTAAAGACAATGCGACTGCAATGGGTAGATGTCAACTTATAAGTAGAATATCTAATAGGTTGGGGAAAAAGTTTCTTCTCATTTTTTAAGAAAATTCAAAACATTTTTTAATATAGTTTATTTACATTTAACAAAAGTATGTAGGTACCATTTTGTTCGATAACTTTTTGCCATCTTGTAGTTGTAGGTAGGGACATGATCCCATTGCTATAGAAATTTTGGGGCTTCTGATCAAAATACCGCGACAAGTGGTTTTGGCAGTTCTCTCGTGATGTTAACCTGACACTGCCTAGAGAGTTCTGAAGAGAGCGAAACAGGTGGAAATCTGAAGGTCAGGACTATACGGCGAATGCATTAACACCTCCCAGCCAAACTCTCTTAATTTTTGCTGAGTGGCTAAAGATGTGTGAGGTCTAGCGTCATCATGATGAAAAACAACACCCCTTCTGTTGATTAATTCCGGCCGCTTTCTCTCAACTTCTTGCTTTAATCTCATCAGATGTTCGCAGTAAAGTTCATAATCGATGGTCCTGCCTGGTGGTAACAGCTCATAATGAATAATGCCCTTCTAAGCCCACCAGACACACAGCATCACCTTGTTGCGAGTTAACCCGGGTTTCGCCACAGTCTGTGAAGCCTGACCGGCCTTTGACCACGACCTTTTTCGCACGTTCGTACGTGATCCACTTTTCATCACGAGCTATCAGCTTCTTCAAAAATGGTTCGGTTTCATTAAGTCGTAATAAAGAATCACAAATGAGTACACGGTTCATTAGGTTTCTTTCAGTGAGCTCGTGGGGTACCCAAATATCGAGCTTTTTTGTGTACCCATTTTTTTTAAATGCGCCCAAACTGTTTTGTGGTCAATTCCCAGTTCTTCAGCTACGTCGTAACTACTGATATGCCGATCTTGCTCCAGTTTTTCAAAAATGGCATCAATTTTATCCGTAATAGAGCGACCAGAGCGACGTGCAGTGCAACTTTGACTAAACTTTTAATGATACCAAAACCAGCCAGATACAAATAGTACAGCAAAAGAGATTTTATTACATGTTCATACTTACTATAATGCGAAAAGACTTTTTCCCTAAGTTCAAGTTCTTTATATTTAGTATTGAGTATTGACCTTTTCTATAAATCAAATAAATGAGAGAACATGAGCCTATTAGCGAATAAAATAATGTATTCAGAAAAAAATATTTCATTCCTGTCAAGATAAATTCATGTTTTCGCGATTTTTTGAGATTGATCAATGCGGTAGGCAGTGACGGATGTAAAAACCATTAGATGAAATTATGATGCATTATAACATACTGTTGGTACACTGGTAAAAAGTAAATTGTATTATTAGTTCCATGATTCGCTCTATCACACCTTTTACCATGATGGGTTAGGTTGGTTACCATTACCATGACAAGTTTCTTTAAATAAATAAAAAAGAAGTAAATACAATCCCGAATTCAACCCAAAACTCTATTTATCTTTCAATGGCTGTCGAGCATACAAATGAACTTAGAAAGTAAATTCACTGCACCAGGACAATAGAAACACAGTGCAAGCAAGTATGTAACTAAAGCAATTGAAGCGCTAACGAGGCTGCTGTAATTATATTACATTCCCGCGTCGCTCGCTGTAGAATCTCAGCGAAATTACAAGTCCGCCAGGAATCTGCGGCATTCCCTCGAGCGACTCAAGGAATCCCAAATGAAAAAGAAAAACATACATCAATATAGCTGTGTGTCCAATCCGAACGGTCGTTGATTAAATAGCAAAACTTTTTTACTATAAAGAAGTTTCCACTCCGAAGTTCTGTTAGCGGGACTTCTAAATTGGGGAATAGTTCTTTTTTCAAACGGATCGGAGGAGATTAATTCGGAAGTTGGATTTCTCCGATGATTATTGTTACAATAACTAAGTGAACTTTATTTTAACATGAGCGTAAAGTTAGTAGATTGGCTTAAAACATCATAATCATACTTTATTTAAATACGAGTATTACTTATTAAGCCTTTTAAGCAGTTAGTAGGTACAGTTAAAGAGTTCATCAATAATCTTGATTACAAATCGCTCAAACACGCACAATTTCGTTTCCTAACAAACCTAACTTTCGAGAAATACGCGCGCCGAACTCAATGAGTGATAATCACGCGTAACTTTTACATACCTCATACATGTATCTGATGCCCTGGTCAGAGTAAATTGAATTTTTACATAAAATTTTAAAAACTTTATTTGCGTAAATGTTGCAATAATGCAATTGTAAATTTTCCTAATTACTTCCCATTTAGGATGACTATAAGATTATTTGGACAAAATGTCCGATAATCTTACAAACACAACACAAATACAAATATTCTTTATTGCACACTTAGCAAAACACATTACACATGACAGAACAAATTTACACACAGGACAGAACAATAGTCGGCCTTATTGCTAAGCAGTAATCTTTTCCAGGCAACCTGGAGTTCTGGAAGGAATACAGTCTCCGAGCCCACCTTATATGCCAGGGGAAAAAAATCACAAATGAACAGCATGCACAGCGAAAGAATAAGAGAGGAAATCAGAGGAATGGATAGGTATATCCATAATGAGAGCAGAAGATGATCATAAAGTACGATTTAACGTATACGACTGAAAGGAAAAAGCTTTCACTAAATACGAAGGAATAGTAGGTAAAAAAAGGTTAGTGTATAGAAGAGAAAGCCACCACTGATAAACAGTAAGATAATTTCAATAAATATTCAAACCGAAGCAAAGTGTCAGTGATTAACTAAATGAGGTTTGATTGTTTCTGAAAAGTTATTGAAACTGACGGACAAATCCTGTTACAACTTAATTAGTGCTGATTGGTTGGTCAATCAATAGCTAATCAAGGTGTTTACATTAAATTACATGAATCCAACTGACGATAATTATAATATTGTTCATTAATTTGTTTAAGAATTTATAATAAATAATTCCCGTGTTTCATGATATAATTCTGTTAAGTCGTCGAAATCCACTGTCAAATAGTTAAAACTAAAAGCTTGCATATAAACTAAGCTAAATCCATGGAGTGGCAAACGCATTTCAGTAGGAGGAGGAGATTTCAGTTCAGTTCTACAAATGGTAAGGATAGTGACAATTGGTCTCGAGAGTATAGGACCTACTTAGGCCTACAAAAGGACAGATGTATGCGAGCACACTAATAGTAGCTTCAAGAGGTAATTTTCAAGATGACTTCGAAAAAACTGTAAATGCCGCCGCTAATAGGTGTCCTCGATGTAAGCCGCTTGATGGTCGTATTGAGCCCTCGACGAAAAAACGTCTCATAAAGTGACTCGACAGATTCAGTGTCGTCCATCACTATGACGACGGACGACCACTGCGTGGTCCTACACGCCTGGTGCTGTGTGCGCTCAAGCGTGATGTATCACTTAATTTAGTTTGCTTTAAAAAAATCTTTTTATCTTCTGTTCGCCTGGTGTCTTGTGAGCGTCGTTTACGGGTTTAAAACGGGATAAGCACAGTCAGAGACATCCTTCTTCACATTTTTGTATTTGTTTTGTTATAATTAACTGACTTGAGCTTATTATGTAAAACCAGAGGCCTACCTACACTAGTAAAAAATAAAGTAAGTATATAATAGTTTTACAGTTAGACACATTAAATTGTATGGATTGGTTGAAACTTGTCGGCAAATATTTGTCACACAGACTCGATGAGTTTCTTTACCTCATCTCCAATTCCTCCCAATGTAATTTTAAAAATCTTTCTGTCGGTTGACTCTCCGTCTAAGTACTACAGATATCGTAATACTGCCTACACAATAGGAATGTTACCTAATATTTTTCATATATTTGTAAAAGTTACACCATCTTCTACACTTCAGAAATCGGAAAAAATACGCTACCTGTTACCCATAAAAACTATTTAAACTTAAAAGTGATGGAGTATTTGTTAAAATTATACGGCTTAGAAAATATATGAAAAAATAGTTTTTTTTTCCAAAATTCACCAAAAATTATAATGACATTAGTTTGCTTACATCAATTATATTAATTTTGTCAATATGCCATACATTTTTTAGTAATATAGAAACATGTGACATCTGTTTTTTTAAGAAGCGTTATTAGACGGTGCGCTGAAACACATCAAACATACCACTTTATATGAGAAACTATTGATTTTAAACATAGGTACCTGCTATTTTTTTTGAGTTTTAAACTTCTTGTTTATGACATTAAAAAAAGTTGTCAACTACCCTATTGCCAGACCTCAAGCGATTATGAAAGCAAGGCAATACCCGGATGTTTATGACATCATTAATGCAACAACTCCTCAAGTGTTTCTCCCATGTAGGAAAGCCTGTGCTCAGCAGTGGGACGTTTATAGACTGGTGAACAAGCTGACAAGCTTACGCATGTTGGTAAGCCGTTGCCGTAGCCCATAGACGCTAGAAATGCCAAGAGTACTTACGGTTATACTCTGCAATATCAAGAGGTAGTAGCGTTTACTTGATAGTTTAAAAGACAATCACCATTACTCCACAACGCTTACTTGGTCTGGTGATCTTATCGCAAGAACCATGCCGAAGTAACGATATTTGACTGCGGTCTTATGTAAGGTTTCTAGGTATGTTTCCCTATACATACAAATTTAGCCCAACCGCTCTTATCAAGTGTAACGATAGAATAACGCGCATTGAAATTGAAAAATTTTCGAAACACATTATAATTATTTTAAAACAATATAATTGTTACGTATTTATAAAATTAACGCACGCTTTTGTTGGCTAAGCTGTTTATGGAGCATAGAAAATCGGCACTTTATAGACGGCCATTATCGGATAAACTGGCTACATGTATGGCGTGGTGCCAATAATGGCAGCAATCGCTGGCTGACCAAAAACAAACGAGCGACAATTACACGAATAACCGATAAAAAACTGCGACGTCCAGACATATTTACGACAGGTACCAAACTACATCTGTGCGAGTTATTGCTGTTTTAAATGTCACCTTTATCTGAAGACAACGAAAGATGTTTTTGTTTTCTCATTATGTTACTGATACCTACTTTAATATGTTAAGCCGCTTAAGACATCAGCAAATGTGTGGCTTAGTGTAACGGTAGTGAGTGTCCAGGAAGAGATACCATAGCTTTTTTGATTAAGGTATGTATCTAAAGATAAGGATAAGTATTTGTACGAATCTTACAGATTTTATATCCTTTCAGCTTCCTTTGCTCATAGATAACCCGATGTAAATGCAAAAATAAAAGCCTAAGCCACTTTCGAATTCATCTCGTGCTAGTTCCAAACAATAGATCTCTCCACCAATAGGATTTTCAGAACCGATACAACAAATTGAGCTCCAATTATTGAAATGACAGGCTCTCGTGACAAATAGACATAGCTATTCATGGGGCCCCAATCCAATGGAAACTTTCTAAAATATTTTGATTAAATATGCCCTTTGTGGCAAGACATTCTGGGTAGAAACGTCACAGCTTTGTACTTTTGAGTTTGACTATTCAATTATTGCTAATTTGATAACTTTAAGCGTCTGGAGATAATATAGAATATAGGATGATCTAGCTAGCAGTCTACTAAATCAAGACACACACAGAAGTACTAAGAATTGTGGCAAAAATATTATCGACTGTTATGTGATTGCGATGCTACAAATTGAAAAAAAAATCAAATTATGGGTGTCTTGATTTCATTTGACTCTTTCAAATTAATACTGTCACGTCTCTTTATGATAAATAAAACATATTTACTAAATACAACTTCATCAAAGGAACAATTAGATACATTATTTTTGGGGTACTAACAAATAGTTATGAAAACACTTAAATCTCCCAAGCATAAACATAAGCCCGGCGAACAACTGTAGTCAGTAACGAGGCACAAAGTTTCCGCCGTAAATTTCAGGTTAATTTTAGTAAAATTGGCCGATGGAGCAAAATAAAGCAATTTGGCAAGAATTATCGCTTCTTTTGTTCTTAATGTGAGCGAGGGTTGTGCGGTCGGCTTCGAGCGCGCTGGGTGCCACGTTGGGGCACGCAGCATTCAATTTGTTTCAATGAAGATATTTTGTCTTGCAGTTCGGTGCACATGGTATGACCATTTTTACGACCATACCAAACCACACTGGCAATAATGTGGCCAAGTTAACATACAAAAAAATAAATATTTTACTCTCTCTTGTAGTATTTTCCTATTGTGTGCATATTAAGTACGTTAAATATTATGTATCATATATTTGGAAATGATAATAAAATAAAAAATAAAATAAAAATATTACCTGTTTCCGCCCGGGATCGAACCGGGGACCTTGTGCGTGTGAAGCACACGTGATAACCGCTACACTACGGAAACATATTTTGGTAACTCTAAATTTACAATTACAATCGGTTGCGCGACTTTCTCTTATCTCGTCCAGTTAGTTCCAACTTCCAATGACCGTGAATTGTTCAACTAGTTTTATCTTTAAAAAAGCAATAAACTAGATCAATAAATAATTTATAAGCAGGAGATATCATGTTACATGAAATTCCAGACACGTTTTACAGTGTCTTATAATAATTGTTTATGATAGCTGTTAGTAGTGATATCAAAATGACATTACATTGTATTTAATACTTGCTCTGCGTCATTTCATTCGTCTTTATTTAATCAACAACCAATAACACTTTTAAGAGTGCTGTCCACGGGTAGAGTACACGGTAGAGTGAAGAAGTCTACCAGTTTTAGTTAGTACTCCACTCTACCACTGCTGTCTACATTGGTATAGTTAGCAGTGTGGTCAGTACTCTACCTTTGTCTAGATCATTATTATAATATTTTATGTTTATATGTGCAAAGCAGAACAGAATACTACTTTACTGAAAAATATCGTTTGTATTCTTAATAGCATTGTCAATGAGTTATAGAAATTCATCCCCAAACTCAGCGATCGACTAAATTAAGGCCACTCGACTAAAAAACCACTATTGCACCTGTAAAGCGTACGAAGCCACTCGTTACCAGGCGAGTATGCTTGGCGAGGAGATTGGAACTCGTTAGACGAACGATGACTGGCGGATTGCCCGCCAGCCCGCGACCCTTTACAACGGATAAACTAAGATTTCGTAGGAAAATACTCGCAACTTGAGATAAACGGGTGAAAATGTAAATGTATTTTAAGGAAAGAATAAAGGAATGCGGTGTCTTCTAAATGCAAATACCTAAATTATCTTGTTATTGCAGACAGTGTCGAAGAAGAAAGAATATCGTTTGATGGGCTGTTACGGGACATTGTAAAAATACTACACTTTTCAAATAAAACTTCTTTACCGGACTAACTTGCGTTTAATTACAAGTTACATTATTATTTTGATCTATCCATCCACCGCGGCATTGAGGAGACTCGAGGCCGGGATAGTGTGGACGAATATGTCCGCAGGACTATATTCTTGTGAAGTTTAATGAGAGAATAATGCTGTGTCAGCACACACAATGACATACGCGCACTGGAGCGTACACTCTTATAATAATGCTAAGTAAAAAACAAATTAGTTAAATTTAAAAAACACTTCATCGCCATCATCATGTTATCAGCTGAGAGAGGCCCACTGCTGAGCATAGGCCTCCCCCAAGGATCTCCAAACGGATCGGTCTTGCGCTGCCCTCATCCATCGGCTTCCCGCGACCCTCACCAGATCCTCGGTCCACTTTGTGGGAGGCCTACAAACGCTGCGTCTCCCGGTACGCGGCCGCCACTCTTTCCGCCCCAACGGCCGTCAGTCCTGATTGCAATGTGGCCTGCCCACTGCCACTTGAGGCTACGGCAAAGAATTACGAGCTTAGTTCTCCTTCGGATCGCATAAAACACTTAGTTAGGTACTTTTAATTATTGTGGGATTAGGAAATAGTCCACGGTGAGCAACGTCCAGTAGGTACTCAATTAATAGCCCAAACTCCATAAGGAATTATTCTATAATTTTCATGGGAAATCGTTCTCATATCCTCTGGAAGTATATATAATAAAGGAAGTATAATCTCAGGATGGACAACGCCATGAGAGTGATGAGACTAAGAATGATGATTTGATAGATTGCCGTAACTTACACATCAGGTGGCACCATCATACTTGTGGTACGTACCATAAATAAAAATATAAAGGAAATAAAATCATTTGTTACCAGAGAAACATATAGACAGAGACGATTGAAAGACAGATGCGTGAATCGGCACAAATCTTAAGACTGCTCTCCCAACGGTTTTCAAGCAGAATCCGTATCTCCGGTAAATAAATCTTTTGAGAGAAAATACGTGTAAATCTTGAAAAATAGACGGGGAAATCCGAAGTTAATCTAAGAGAATAATGACCTGAATTGAAAGTAATGACATTTCGTATGTACTTATTTCATATTTTCATATTGCCCTGTGAATAAGCGGACAACAGTATACTTTTCAAAACATCAAGTTTTTTATCCAAAATCGAGGTAAACAAATGTAATCTGCCTGGTGGAACGCAATCTCCGTAATATAAGGCTTGCATTGCACCACCACTGTTATCGGATAGGATTTGCCAAATCTGTATACTTATAATGTTTTCACGGCTTTTTGAAGAATCCAACACTCGTGGGAAAATGGTTAGGTATTCCTTTTACTACCAAAGTATTTTCAGGACATAACTTCCTTATAAAAAATAAAGAATGCTTCAAAAATGTGACCATTTTCGTAATTTCTCTAAGACGAAAAATAAAGAGGCTTCTTGAGGCCATACGTCAATAAAATAGAGGAGTACATATTTATAATTTGAAAATATTTTTCTTGTGATAGAATTCAGCTCAGCAGTGGGACGTAAATAGGCTGATGATTATGATGATGATAGAATTCATAGCCAGCAATGCATTGAAAGAGAGTGAGAAAATATGCATTATTTCATTACTATGTTAAGCCGCGTCAGACTCCCGGGAGCATCTGACATTGTGTCTGGAATGGCTTGGCGGGTATATGAACCTGAAAGTAAACTGCAATTATTGTTTGTGGAATAGATTCCTAAATCGAAAAACAATATCGCTAGCCGATATTAAGTTATATCATAACGTGGAAAAAGCAATTTCTGCAAGAAGATATTGAGAAGTTTGATCACTAACGCTGAATAGTGGTACTTTATAAAAAGAACTGGCGTGATTGAGAAACTTTTAAGCGCTCTCGGTGAATCTTCCGTAATTATTATGAGTGAAGTTGCTTCAGGTGGATCAGACGGTTAAGGCATTGTCGTGGAAAACTGGGATTTTAGAGAAGACTCCTGGTTTAGAGTGGAATATAACGATGCAGCCTTTGAAAGTGCTTGCGAGTAGATAGCGTACGGTACGAGAAAGCTCAGTTATTATTCAAAGAATTAAATGTGAACTAAGTAGGATTTCATACAGCCAATGTAAAACTATTAAGTATGAATATAACGAGCTGACGCGTTTTAATTTTTATTTAAAGTTATTAATCAAGGCAGATTTACTTTCCGTTTAAAACCGAAACTTTTCGACACATAGACAATACATTACATAGTTACTGTAACATTTTTCAGTGCCATGTGTTCACACCTTTACTACACCAACCACCGCTGCAACCAAAATCTACACAGTTATACTGTTACTAGCCTGCGACTTTAAAAAAATTGCGACGGAAAATAGTTGTATGGGAAAGCAAACGATGAAATTAAACCCTAAGATAATTTTAACCGTTTTAAAATTCATTGCCGAAATAAACATATTTATCTTAAAAAATAATATAAGAAATAAAATAATAATATAAATTATTATACATATTATATTATATAATAATAATATACAAATATTTAAAAACTAAAATGTGTAATTTTAGTTTATCTAGTCTAAACATATACATTTAAAGATTTAAGTGTCCACAGAATACTTCTTTTTGGTTTGTTTGCGAGATACGGTCGCTACGAACCCATCTCGATAGCGAACGAGTCCTTTTTTTGTTGACACAGCCGTTGCGTGGTGTATCGCGCAACCTCCTACTGAGTTATGTTGTCCTGGTAACAATGTAGATCGAACTAACCCTTTGGCAAACATTTTCTAATGGAAAATTTTGAATTTTTTATCATTTCACTCGTGCAAGAGAGAAAATGTATTTTCAATCGTCCTCCTCTTTGCTTAAAGGCGAATTTTGTTTGGCGTTTGCGTTATAAGAGAGTCTCTTTAAACCATGTTCTGTCTGTGTTATGCAATTTATTGTTAGAGAAGAGAAACTGCTGTAAATACGTCTTTTGTATGGCATATAATGCTCACATCCGAGAATATCACATGAGCTCACATAGAAACGGGAGGAAATTGACTATTGCATTATTAATCCCCCGTTTCTGCACCGAGCGCATTGCTATGCGCTTCATTATTGAGTGCGCTCTCATTTACAATTCATCGCTATTATCGCATCGCTCTACTGGCGGGGTATTTTGGAGAATGGAGAAGAAAGGTGATTGGTGTGAAGCCAAGAAAGAATATAAAAAGTAAAATAATCCATACCACATCGAAATAAGGATTATTATTAACTAATACATTAGCATAATAAGAAACGACTTATTTTATTAGCGTCTCAGTGCACCGCACGCAGATATTTTGCTTATTGAGTAATCATATTTTTCACATTTAGCATAAAAGGGTCAACAAAATATAAGTAAAGGGTTACTTTGATCTACTTTGGTACCAGGACACCATAATTTACAAGAAAGTATACACCTACATCAAAGATCCTTTAGGTTTTTTTTTTAAAAAAAAAGGTACCTGCCTGCTTGTAGGCGGTGCAAGGTTTCATTCACATTCAAGTTGTAAGCAAACCCGATACAATCATCCTGCTGTCTCTTTCACGCCCTAAGTATAGACCATTTACCACAGTCATAATGGATTGTTTATAACAATACCAAATCGCTTATAAGTATTGTAAATTAAATGTGAACATTTCAAAATAAAAAGTGGAATAAACCAATATTTACGCACCAAATGAGTGTTAATATTTGAAACATAGTTATAAATAATGTGATTTCAATCAATTGATGCGGGCAGTGCAGGACTGATCGGTTTGGAGATCCTTGGGGATAGCTTATGCCCAGCCGCTGGTGGTCGTCTCACAGCTGATAATATGATGATAAGTTGGGAAGTATTAAAGAAATCCAATACAAAACCACAGTCATAATTTTTAAAGTAGATAATAACTATACTTGAGCCAAATTCGATATGGAATAAATGTAAACTACTGTCACTTTTGTAAGAGTGATGAGCAAGAAAGGTAGAGAATGAAAGGGACAAACAACAATTCTTACAATAATTCTTTATCGAATTTGGCTCAAGTATAGTTATAATGCACTCTAGTGGCTAGGGGTCGCAAACCGGGATCCAATTACCGACCACCTAGAGCTTCTTGGAATGGAGTTGACGTCTAACCTCAACTTTGGTGTCACCATCAAATCTAAAGCTCTAACTGCAGCCAAGAAACTGGGCATTCTCAATAGGGTGAAGCGTTACGTCACTGCTGGACTGTTTCTTGCCCTTTATAAAGCATAAGTACGTTCGTGCACGGAGTACTGTTCTCACCTATGGGACAGCGCAGCCAAGTAGCAACTCGCCACTCTGGATTCCGTGGACCGTAGACCCAAGAGGCTTAATGGCGACGAGAGATTGGTGGAGTCTCAGCTATAGCCTGGACCTCCTGGTTACTTGCTTATCGGTCTTCCACAGATTATAACTTAGGAGAGTGTCCTCAGAAACTTCATAAGTTTATACAGCCTAGCTCATTTCACCAGCGAAGTACCAAACATTAGGCGGGCTACCACCCACATCTGGTTGATATACCAAATATCCGTACTAAGCGCATTTCATCATCTTTTGTAATCCCAGAGAGTGTACGCCCAGAGAGTGGCAAGCTTTTCCCCACTGTTCTAATAACCTGAGTTCTTTTAAAGCTGGAATAAATGGGTACCTTCTAACTTCTCTCGAATCAAGAGTGGAATCAGAGCAAAGCACATATTAATAAAATAAAAAAGCAGTTTTTTGTAGAAAAGAATAGCTTTTCATAATTCTATAAGCTACTCTAACCATCAAACTGTCAAAAAGTCGATGATTAATCGCTGGGATTAATTAATATACCTACATATTCTGCAAATTCCGAAAATACCGAAATATCGTTATTCATCATATAGTTTAAACCGTAAATACCATTTTTAAGTTATTCGGTATTACGACCCCTACTACACGTACCAGGATATTAACATTCGCCAAGAGTAATTTACCTGCAAGCTCGGTGGGCAGTGGTCGAGCAACTCCAGCATGTGCTGGATATTCTGCGCGTCCTGGATCACGAAGTTTAGCTCCATGTCGAACTCGCCGCCCACCAACTATGAACAAGAAATCAAAAATATTACAAACTGCATTCAGAACTGACTTCGTCGCTACAATAAAGATTATTTAGCACATAAATTACATGGTAAACAGTATTCGCAGTACAAAATACAGAGGAAAGGTGCAGAATGCTCACGAACAATACCTATTATACCTACATGTAAACAGGGGCATTGAGATTTTGCAACCATTTTGAAATAGCTTACATCCCTAAGTAAGCTGTTACAATCGTTAGTTTTCAGTGGAACCAATATTTATTTTACTTGTATTTTTACAGTCAATGAAATACAAATCACAGACAACATTAATTAAATAAATTACACTTAATATAATTTACTGACTCTGACTGGATTGACAGAATAATCTGGAAAGATTGAGTGAGACCAATCGATTTGTATTTTTTTTTAATTAAGTCATTTGGTCATTCGTTCTATAATTATGTAGGTTGATATATGTTAGTTTACACAAAATAAATTTCTGGACGCATGCCTCTAAATATTTGACAGCCAATAAATAAGTCAATTTTTTTTGTTACTGACATTATTATTATTAATAAATAATAATAAAGAGGAGCTCGGTGGCGTATCAGGAGCTCGGCGGCGTATTGGTTTGAGCGCTCTGGTTTCGATACGAAAAACAAAGCAACTTTCACCATGGTCGATCCTGGGATGGGTCAATCAAAGTTATTTATCTCGAGCTCCTTCGTGCTCCGGAAGGCACGGTTGTTCCTGCAACCGCTTTAACCCACCAACCCGCATTGGGCCAGCGTGGTGGTGTTATGGCCCAAACTCCTCATGTGTTTCTCCCATGTAGGAAGGCCTGTGACCAGTAGTGGGACATTTATAGGCTGGTGATGATGATGATGATGATGATTAATAAATACTCTTTATTACACACAAGAGACAAATCAAATTATACATACTTAAAAACAAAAAAACTGGACAATTGGGCGGCCTTATTGCTAAAAAGCAATTTCTTTCAGGCAACCCAAGAACCGCCAATCCAGTTCCAATATTCTACATTTTCAAAATCTAAAATACGCTAATATCCGAATATTGTGAATATGAAGAGTTAACCGTATTGACGGGATAAACATTTAAATTGTTTGTCAGTTACAAAACCCATTAACATTTTGTTTGGGAAAATCAAGCGAAAACGTATTTTTTTTATTAATTTTTTTGTCCATTTTCCAATGTTATATTGGATTCTCAGTTATTCTGCTATTCGGGACGGAGACAAATGCAACAAATAAAAAACCCTGAAAATCGGTCCAGCCATTATAGAGTTGCAATTGCAAGTGTTCGGACGAACCCAACTTTGTTTTTTGTCTATGACTGTGATTATATCGAGGAAATAAATTTTAAACATAGATTTTTTATGAAACACTTTTAAACATATTTTTTATGAAGAATGAATGATATATTGTTGCAAATACAAATAGAAGACGAACACGGAAAGACTGCTTACGCGACAGAAAGTTGGTTGTCCGTTAGAAATTTTCTAAAACTCTTCGTAAAAGTTAAGAAAGATTTTCTCAGAGAGGAGGAGAAAGATTATTCCAACACTTTGTGAAAGCGTGGTGGAATGGTGCTACCACGAAACCTGGACTATCTGTGTTTTGGAAATAATAATTGTGGTACGAGTCTTGTCTTACGTTGTGTGAACATCAGTTCATCGAATATACAAAAATGTGGCATCGACGGTGACGTGCAAATTTCTTCGAGCTATGTGTCTTTTTAGTATTATCACTTAATTCGCAAGAATCAGTTCTATTTCTCGTTAATCCTAAAATAAAACGGCTTGTATTGAATAATCTCAAAGCCAACATTCAAAGGCGAACCATTTTATAGCTCGCTCACAAATCCGCTCGTGAATGTCGAAATTCGCGCGCTCGTTGATCTTATGAAATGAAAAGTGTTCCAGATGATTCCGAAGTCAATGACATAGATTTTTTGTAGATCCTTCTATTTTTTTTATAGATTTTGGTGAGCTCTTTAATTTATATCAAAACCAGTGGCCCTCCGCGACACCGTCCGCTTGGATGTCGGCTATCGCGCCAAGAAGTAGCCTTTTGTTTGATGTCCTTTCTCAAGATGTAATCTATCTCTATTACAAAATATATTGAAATCGGTTCAGCGGTTTAGGATTTCGCATTTATAACATTAGTAAGTACAGATGGAGTCCTGAGAACCGATGTCTACAGGCATGGTTCTAGAAACTTTAACTTTAACGTTGTTGTCTCGATTTTCAGCATATGGCGCGCTGTCTTTTCGATAGCTTCGGCGATAGCTAGAATATGGCAAGTATTTGAGCCTTGTTAGTAAAAGTTCATTTTATTCATTTTATCTATAGGAATCTGTATTTGCTGAAAACCTGTATAATCTACTTATACCTATATGTCTTTAAAAAATATAAGTAATAAACCAAATTCAAAATTGAATATTTTTAATCCACTTTTAGATACGAATTTCATCGGGAGCTCAAAATAGAGATTAATGATAAATGGTATATTGAGAACTAGGTCATCAACACAATACAAGCAGGTACTTACATGTATTCGTATTGTGTTGTGCTGTATTATAAACACGTACTCGCAAGCTATTCATCAAATCTTTCATCCCTCCCACGCCGAGTATAAATCTATCTTCCATAAGATTGTTCTTGTTATATTCACTTCGCTACTTTACTTGAATCTTATGATACACTGGTATGTTTATAGAATATATTTTTTTTAGTTTTCAATCTTGCTTTTATATTGAAAAATGGAACACACGAAACCACACACGTAGCACTAGAAATTGCTTTCTTAAATCTGTGTTGCGGTGTAGAGTAAATTGACTCAAAGCATCGGAAGACCAATTTTCTAAGCTGCCTCTTTTTTCATAAATCTCCTTGCTTAAGAATCCGCAATCATTGACACCAATTTCACGTATTAGGTATGTCTTCGGCTCGGCTACTTCTAGCTTTTCTTCTGATCGAACATTTTGTGTCCAAGTGATATATTGGCCGTACCTTGAACAGGCGACGAACAATGGCGTGTTGTCCTCGTCGTGTTCGACAGACATTCAATTTGCGAGATCGGTCAATCTCTGTATAGCTCCTGCGAGCTCGGTACCCGCCCGGCCCTTTGTATGCCTTCACAATGGGTCAGCAGAGAATATGAAAAATAGGGAACAAGCTTTTAGTTTGTAACGAGTACAATTTCTCGACCTTCCTTCCCTATATACATAGAAAAAACTATTTTCCAAATGAATGAATAAAAGTCAAATTGAAAATGATTACTGATTACCTCATGTAATTTGTGAGGCGTGCGTGTTCGATCGTGACCACACCATAAGCGGTCACCATCCTCTATCAATGTTACGTCCACTACCAATCAGCCCGTCTCCTCAACGATTGTGGTCACTTCACCTGTTTATACATATTTTATTGTTTTTTGAGCTGAGTTCCTGGTAATGAAACCATTAATCTAAACATCTTGAATTTGTGAACAAAAATCATCCGTTTTATACATTTCGTGCGGGTTAGATGTTGGACTTTCTCCATCATCACCAGCGTATATACGTCCCACTGCTGGCCACTATATGGAAGAACACATGAAGAATTAGGCCATAACACCACCATGCTGGCTCAATGCGAATTGGTGGGTTATAGTGTTTGCAGGGGACCAACGGCTTAACGTGCCTTCCGAAGCACGGAGAAGTCGTGTTTACAAATTTTCATTGACATGTTATCCCGGGATCGACCACTGCGAAAGTTGTATTGTTGTAGTAATCAAAACCACTTAGAGGAGCTGAGAGGTCTCAGCTCCTCTTTTGACGAGTCCAAGCTCAACTTTTGTATGGAAGATCTATTATTTTTCGCGAACTCAGAGTCCGAAAACCAGAGACTGGACTCCAAAACTATTAAAATTGTCTTTGGCACATCGTCGGTGGGCGTGCAAGACCGTGTAAAAGTAGTTTGCAATACCGCGTATTTACAAAAGTCGCAAAATTGAAATATCGCGGCAGCGGCCAGCGGGCTCTTAGCGCTGATTCGCTTATACTAGATTCTCATTAAACAACACCCAGAGAAATCCCAAACAGGCTCAGTCAAAGAAATGTGTAGAAATATCCAAGATATCATCTTTTTTCTTTCATCCTGTGAAATAAACAAAAAGCACATACGCGGTATTGCAAACTGCTCTTACGCGGTCTTGCACGCCCACCAACGACATTCAATTCATAGATTTATTCTAACTATGGAAACAATTGCCAAAAGCCTCCATCAGACTTTTTAAATTTTTTCAAATAAGTATTTATTTTTTCTAAAGACACACCTCGGTGGGTCAGTTTTTACTTTTTTTATCGTTTCCAAAAAAGGAGAAGGGTATCCATTGTATGTTGTTTTAATCTAAAAAATACCACCAAGTGAGTGTTTTCCCACAATGAAGTCCTTTTCACTTCATGTCATATCGATTTTTATTAGATTAGATTTTTATTACTTATTTAAATCTCTGTGCAAAATTATAGTCTTGTAGCGTAGAGGTTTAACACCCCGCCCGTTTATGTCACAGACGATTACTCCATTTTTTTCTCACTATTTGCTTTACGGCTCTGGTTTAAAGACCATTGAAATGCGGGTGTGTCACATTTCAATGCATCTTGGAAGAGTTTACCGTCAAATATTAATATGACAACCTCGATGTTTCTACTTCGATTAGGTGGATACCCACAATAGAAATTCTCAAAGTCTTTAACACCAAGTTAACCTTTAATATAATGATTTTTTTATATAGGCGTCAACACAAACACTTGTTTCACAAAACTAAACCAATTTTATAACACAATATTCGCTCTGACACAATTTTTTGATTGTTCTAATAAAAAATCGTAACCGTCATATTTTTTTCCATCATGTTTGTTATCGGTATATCACGGTGTTCCATCCCGCCCAACATAAATGCCATATGTGTTCAAACAACACAGCCTGTGTTTACAGGTCCGATGACCTGATTCGTATTAGAATAATATTTTTTTTTGCACGGAAACAATGAAGAAATAACCCCTATGGTGTTCGCATACTAGGCCACTATAAAAATAGAGGAGATATTTTAATAAAAGGGTCGGGCTTAATCCACGCACCCTACTATTTGCACATAGTGACAGGTGGTGGAAGCACAAGAATTGTCAACCTATCTAAACACGTCAACCCGCATTTTTTTTTCGATTCAGTTTACAATGAAGTGGTAATATGTGTTTAATATTGTTATTGAATAATTATGTGTTTATCGTCATTAAATAAAGTAAATTGAAACCAGAGAACAAGTGGTCACTGCTTGGTTACACAAACACAAAAATTATATAACCCACACGAGCTTGAAGTCACATGTCATTGCAGCATGCATTACCAGGCGAGTAGAAATGATAAAGAGCTGAGTAAACTAACCCTCCTCATGCGTTGGCTCGCTTTTATAGTGAGCGATCGATTTGGGTCCGTACACAATACAACAAAACTGAAGTCGGACTTGGTGCGGAGGAAATCTTGACAATTATAAACAATTAGTAGTTTTGTAGTTACTAATCGTTACATAGCCACATTCATTCCATTTAGAAATACTTCCAACACTTTTCATGTAGTGAAAAGTGCAAATGTTGCGTAGAAGAAAAAAACATCAAAGACAACCGTCATGCATTTTAATGCCTAATTGTCATGATATTAGTGACTATATTGAAGGCACAAATACATTATTATTACTATTTATGGGTCGATCTTCTCTAAGTGGTTTATCAGTAGCGCCGAGGCCTGCCTTAACTCTTAACATTTGTTGTAATTTAAATAATAATAAATACAGTGAGTATCTCAAACTTAGCCTTATTTAAATCTGCTTCAAGTTAGGACAGATTTTAAATCCGCTTTGTCTGCCTGCTCGTATTATGTACGCAACGGTAACTACACCTTTCGTACGACTACGACATTACACTCTCAACTCAACGATATTTCAAATCAAAATAAAGCACTTTTTAAAATAGAAATCATCATTTGATGACATTAAACTAATAATTCGCACATAATTTCGTACGAGTATAACTGTCATTAGTTTTATAGGTAAAGCTTTTCATGCTGAAAATAGTTCATTTAAAAGTTTCGGTACACTGTCCACAGCGAAATCGGCTTAAATGTTAAGCTTTCCCGAGCAAAAAACTGAAAGCAATAAGGATTTTCCTGCATCAAGAAAACGAAAAAGTAAATAAGCCATCGTTAAACGGATCGCAGAGGTTTATTTTTATGTTAAAATAAAATATTTCCTGTGGCGTTCTTCAAACAGATAGTGGTAGATTTTGCTTACTGGCAAATTCACCACGGGATCCATTACAAAATTCATTCCACTTGAAAATGGGAAATATATTAGATATCTGTAAAGTTTGTATAAAGTTACACATCAAGCAAACACCATGTTCTAGATTCAACTGTCTTTATTTCCTCTTACAACTACCTACATGCATTTTATATTTTATGAACTGAATGTTTAACAGATACCTACAATCCCCTTATCAAAATAATAAGTACAATTGAGGTATATATATATTTCAAAATTTTACAACGCTCCTACCTACCTTGTTGTATAAAAAAAAAAAAAAAAAAAAACAAAATCAATTCATAACAAAATAAAATTAGTATTATGTACACAATGTTTTGTACTTTTGTTCATTATATAAACATAGGTTGGTATATTGAAAAGTATCTACAGTGATTGTTATTAATTAATAATAAGTACATGCATTAACATGGTTATATTTAATGATATTAACCAAGCAAATTATAAATAGCTTGTATTATTAATTATACATATTTGAATGACTTGTTGATTTTATGTTGGTACAGTTCATAATGTGGCCTTTAATAAAATACAATTATAATACATTGTTGTTTAATTAAATACCTACAAGTGATTTCTACCACTATAACGCTAGTTTTTAGCATGCATTAATCTAGAAAGTGATTATTGATTAAGTAAGTAACTGTTTCTTAACAAACTCACGAACTCGAGAATCCCCAGCGATCAGGTGGTTTCACTATCCTGCCAGAACGAGAATATTTGGGATAATTATTATTATTATTAGCAACATTACTTTGTACGGAGTGTGAATCGCAGGAGCCGTTATGTGAAATATTATTTGACATATTTATATCATCGTAATCGTATGCATAATTTTTGCAGCACTCGTCATTTCGATTGGCAGAATCGATTATAATATGTTTTCTATTTCGCCGTAAGATACGTCCTGAAATCAATTTTATTAGATAAGACCTTTTGTCTAATATACTTTCTATAGTTCCAGATAACCATTTGTTCTGTAATTTAATTTTAACCTTTTGTTTTAGTTTTAGTGGTGTTAGTATTTTCGATCCTCTATCGAAGTGTAGTTTTTGTGCCATTTGGCGATTTTTTAATTGTATTAAAATATTTTTATGTAATTTAGGCTTTAGAAAACGAGGAGGGCATGGAATAATACTACGCAATTTTCTATTATATAACAACTCAGCGGGGGATGGTAATTCGTTATTGACAGGAGTGTTTAAATATTCTAATAACCCTAGACTAAAATCTGATCCTTGAAAAGTAGTTTTCTTCATCATGTTTTTTATTGTCTGAACGGATCGTTCTACTTGACCGTTGGATTGAGGGTATCTAGGTGATGAAGTAATATGTTTGAAATTCCAAGTTAATGAGAATTCTTTAAATAAATTGGAATTAAACTCTGGACCATTATCCGATATTACTATCTGTGGTATGCCATTGCGTCTAAATATATATTTTAATTCTTTGATTACCTCTTGAGATGTGGTTTGTTTCAATTCCACCACCTCAATGAACTTGCTAAAATAATCTACAATAATTAGGTACGACTTATTACCGTGGTGGAAAAGATCAATACCTATTTTATACCACGCTCTGTCAGGAATCTCGTGTGGTATTAAAGGTTCCTTTGAATTTTCTTTTCTATAGGTTAGACATGCCTGGCAGTGTGATAAATAGTCCTGTAGTTGTGAGTTCATATTAGGCCAAAACATAACCTCACGCGCCCTTAGTTTACATTTTTCCACTCCTAAATGACCAATATGAATTTTTAACAACATTGTTTTACGCATACATTTTGGTATAACAATTTTGTGTCCTTTCCAAATGAGTCCATAATTTATTGTTAACTCATCGCGACTACACCAATATGGTTTTAAACTATCACTAAGCTCATTTTTATGTACGGGCCATCCTTTTTTTATCATTCTTTTTAGCTCTTGCATCTCGTTATCTTCCCGAGTATATTTTTGTATTTGTAAAAAATGAGAATCAGTTAATGGGTTAGCAGTTGTTATTGCACATACTTGAGCTTGCGCGTCAAGATGATCACGCGGTGTAGTGCTTTCCTTGTCACTCACGGCCGCCCGTGATAATGCGTCCGCTATATACAAATATTTACCTGGCTTATACTTTAATATGAAAGAGTATGGTTGAAGACGCATTAACATTCTTTGTAAGCGGGGAGGTGCATTAACTAGGGGTTTGTTTATTATATTAACCAAGGGCTTGTGATCGGTTTCTATAGTAACGTCAGTTCTACCATATATGTATGTATAAAATTTTTCACAGGCAAAAACACAAGCGTATAGCTCTTTTTCTATTTGAGCATAATTTTGCTCTGTTTTAGTTAGTGATTTTGACGCGTAACATACGGGCAAGTTGTCTTGCATTAGACATGCACCTAACCCGTTTTTGCTCGCGTCAACAGATATGACGATTGATTTTTCGAGACTGTAATAGTTTAATACAGGTGGATTAGCCAATATTTTTTTTATATTTTCAAAACATTGCTCATGCCTTTCATCCCAGTGCCATGCAACATCTTTCTTTAATAATTCACGGAGAACGCAGGTTTTTTCTGAGAAATTCGGTATGAAACTACTAACATACGTAACAATACCTAAAAATCGTTCGATATCTTTTACATTTTTTGGCTTTGACATATTTTTTATAGCAGAAACATGAGTGTCGTCGGGCCGTATGCCCTCCTTTGTAATTTTATGGCCTAAATATGTGAGTTCATTTAACCCGATTTTACATTTTTGTTTATTTAATTTTATATTGATTTCACTACACCTTTTTAGAACTGCACGTAATCTTTTGTCATGAAGTGCTTTTGTTTCTGCGAATATTAATAAATCATCAATGAATAAAATTACTCCTTCAATATCATCAAAGTGCCCAAATAAGCGTTTATGGAATATTTCTGATGCCGAGGATATGCCGTATGGCATGCGCAAAAATTTATATCTACCAAACACTGTATTAAAGGTACAAAGGTCCGTACAGCTCGGGTCTAGTTTTACATTCCAAAAACCTTGTTTAGCGTCCAGTGTACTGAAATATTTGGCGCCAGACAAGTTTGCCGTTATTTCCTCAAGTGTTGGCAGTTTAAAATACTCACGCTTAATAACTTTATTTAAATCTCGCGGGTCTAAACAGATTCGAAGGTCACCGTTTGATTTTTTCACCACCGTCAGGCTGTTTACCCAATCAGTGGGTCCCTCTACTTTCGTTATAATACCATCACTTTCCATTTCTAATAACTTTTCTTTAACCTGTTGCCTTATTGCTATCGGCAACTTACGCGGGGCATGTACAACAGGCAGGGCACCGTCTGCTAATTGTATTTTATAGGTGCCCGGCAAACAACCTATGCCTGTAAACAACTCTGGAAACTCATCTAAAATATTTGTATTATTTTTATAAACATGTTTAATGCTCATTATTCGTTTTAATACATTTAGTTCTTCACATGAACTTCTTCCTAAAATAGGCGGTGAATGTAGGTCCACTATTATAAATGGTAAAATATATGTATTGTTTTTATAACAAACTTTGAGGTAGCATTTACCAATGACGTTAATAAACGTACCAGAATAACCCTGTAGTTTCATCGTCGTTTTAGTTAGATTATCTTCTGATATACTAATTTTACTTAACCATTTTCTAGGCAAAATATTTACATCGGCTCCTGTGTCTAATTTGAATTTTATACTAATATTTTCAAAATATAAATCTACTGTCCACTCATTGCTAGAAAAATATTTTTTATTATAAATTACCTGATCGCTGGAGTCTTCTCGGACTTCATATATACGGCACATTTTTGCATAATGATTCATTTTCTTACATGAACCACATCGCTGTCCATAAGCAGGGCATTGAAACTTATTATGATTTCTGCCACATTTTGTACACACTGCACGAAAAGTATGACGATTCTGATCTTGCATTTGACATGGTAGTTTTCTTGCTGTACGCTCAACTCTCTGGTAGTGGTCTTGACGTGAGACTGCCTCGCTGCTGCCGCCAGTAAAGCCGGGTGTTGATCTTTTCGAAAGTCTATTTCGATTCCATGATCCGCGCACATAGTCCACTTTCTCGGTGTCAGTTCCATTATGTGAAACAGCATGAATATTGCAGTGATGTTCCTGCTTCTCGCTTTTGATGTTATGTGCTTGCATTCTTGATGTTTCCGCTAATCTGCATATGTCTATAGCTTTTGACAACGTCAACTCAGGTTCTCGCAGCAACCTTTCTCTGAGTGACCCATCTTTTATTCCGCATATCATTTTATCACGTACTAAATCACTGCTCAAATCTTTGAACTCACATTTAGCTGCAATTTTATTTAATTCGAATACATACTGCTCAATGGATTCTAATTCTCTTTGATCCCGCGTAAAAAATGAATGCCTTTCGATTGTAATATTTCTTCTTGGTAGAAAAAACGAATCAAATTCTTTTAATAACTCGTATATGGTTTTATACTCGCCAGAAAACTGTTCATACACTTCTCGACACTTCTCACCTATGATATGTAATAATATATTAATTTGCACTTTTTTCTCTTTTTTATGTAGTTCACATGCTTCATAGTATATCTCGAACGATTTTTTCCATTTTTCCCATTCTTTGCTTAAATTCCCTGATGTAACATTATTTAAATCATTTTCGAATAAAAACGGTGCCGGCGGTTGTAAGATCGATTCCATTTTTTATTTACTTTATTTTTCTATTCAATTGCACAATAAAGATCCTACCGACTGCGCCATGTAAAGTTTGTATAAAGTTACACATCAAGCAAACACCATGTTCTAGATTCAACTGTCTTTATTTCCTCTTACAACTACCTACATGCATTTTATATTTTATGAACTGAATGTTTAACAGATACCTACAATATCCACTGTATAATTCATACGTATTTTAGAGCGTTTCCCGACTTCAATATCTCAGGCAAAATTGTATGTATTAATCTTTGATTATATAAATGTCTAGCTAGATGGAACGCTCCGCTATAAAACTTCAATTTAGAGTTTTGACATAGATGACAAAAAAGCCGACGGCCCGCCTGGTGGTAAGCGGTTAACGCCGCCATAGACACCTGCCATAACAAAGAAAAATCACTTGTTATTGCAGGTTCGTCGTCATCCTCAGGCCTAAGATGAAATGCTGTCCTTACCCAGTAATTACCTGGCTACCTTTCCCTTCAATCCGAAACACAGCGAACGGTTTCACGGCTGAAATCCTATGCAGACGACCGCACATACGGGTCTACCATCTACATAGTTACCCTCACACAATGACAAAATTTACTTGTGTAATTATTAGCAACTTATTATTTAGTAACCCTTATTATACTACATCTGAATTTCTTCGTAACATATACATATATTTATTATTTACCATCCCTTTATGTTAATTAATATAGATACAACTTGTGACCACATCATTATAATTATATTATTATTTGTATCACTTGGGAAATTTAAATACAAAACGGACAACACTGAAACCATGGCAAGGTTACGGATAAAAATATATTATTTTAATCAAATATGATCCTTTTTTAATTATAACGATGGAAAGTAATGTTTATTTTAATTATCTCTTTCCTTCTAATTCCTGCACACTTTAAGTATTCGTGCAAACCGTCATTTTTCCACAATTAGGTAATTTTAAAAATATGCCGCGCCGACGTAATGTAGTGACAGTTTTGACACTGAGCAAGGAGTTACAGATATTACCCATTAGTGTTCGTTATTTTTTCCTTAGTTTGACCGATGTCGACGCTCTATCTAGATAAAAATACGCAAAATCTTAGGTATTCGTTTATAAGCTTCCTTTTGTTGATTGAAATATAAATGTACAGAAATTGGATTTACGCTTTTGCTACCATCACTTATCGCAAACACCTCTTTAAAAGGATTTGCTATAAGTCGTCCATTTCACCAATAAGTGTACATTTTTTTTCATAACATGAGTTCTGATTATAGTTCAAATGTCGATAAATTAGTAGGAATCAATAAATTTTTCAAAGGAAATAAAATTTATATTTAATGTTTTTATATCATTATGACAAGATAGCCGTATCGCAGCAATTGATAAACAGAGGTTTTTATTTAGATTTTGAGAAGCATAATTGCTGTAATTATACAATAATATTTCAATAAAAAATACAATGTATTTTTGTATTTCTAAAATATTATGAGTTAAATACAAAAATCTGAAGTATCACCAGATAAATATGACTGGAATTGTATAAATGAAATAAACTGCATAAAAATAAAATAAATAAACCTCATAGGAAATGACCAAAATAAACCGCAACAAGTAACAATTTCAACCTCTCCTCTTCGCATAAATACCTAGTATAGCAGCACCATAGAATATTTTTTCCCCTCCCTCGATCAGTGTCATGGATTCATGAATAAACAAACCCACATGGGGTTGCAGAGGGTAACAGTTATGGTGAAAGTAGGCTCCTCTATTCTCATGATCGCCTAGTACAAAAACACCATAAGGGTGGTGACGCCATTGTTATGTGAATGATACCATAAGCATGTGGTATTTTTGCGTTATCACTTCTTTCCTTGCCTTATAATTAAATTTAATGAAAAACACGCCTATACAATTTGGAAGAGTTTCATGGCTCCCATAAGAAATTATTAATATGAAATTGGTAACGGTTTGGTTTAAGCCCTTAAAATCTAACTATAATTTGTATCTATGTAACGCCCCAAAGCTACCTAGCCCCTTAGACAAGATTCCTTTCGATGATTATACTAATTCGGTATGATCCGAGGTTCATATCATAGAATTCTATTATGAATAAAATATTACCTTCTATTTTTTTCGTTGTTAAAGATAAGATAATAGCTCGATTCAGGCGTATCCTAAACGGAGCGTTAAAACTGTCCCACTTAACCCCAAAAGGCGGATCTTAAAAATTACAACCCCGATAAAAGGCCGTTATCGGTGGTTAACGGCAAGGCTGTTACCTGGGCATTTAATCATTCAGATGGAACGAGGATAAAAAATCGTATTTTCGTATTTGGGAGTTATTTGCTTGTGGCCCAGACTATTGTGTAAACATATTTTTATTTATTGAAAAGCCTTTCAAATATTCTACTATCGTATTTATGTTAGTAAATTCATGGGAAATTGTAATTCCGATTATTAGTAAAAGTAAGAAATGTAATATTCTACGCTGTTACCTACATTATATTTAACGTCAATTCTAAGTCATCCATTCGTAAATCTACCGGGACATTTAGTTCTGAGAAGAACGCGCAAGAAACTCATCAAGGTTGAATGCAAACTTTAAAACTTACTTCTGCGTTCTGGTGCTAGCCGTAAGATTGTACGTTATTATATTGGAAGATGTCCTAAGCCAAGGGCATTTTTTTTTTTTTCTTCATCATTACTTTTTTGACCTTTCTGGATTGCATCTCTCAAACTAAAAAATAATAAAATTTCAAACATTAATTTAGAGTTAAATTAGGAATATCATTCCAACATCGGGGAATCTCAAAATTGATTGTCAGCCCTAGTAACCGATATAATCGCGTAGTCTACTGTCACATAAAAACGTGATTATTGCCCGTGGGCGAGCGGCCGGTAATTTGATTGTGCAAGCCGGTTATTATGGCTACCAACCCTGGATACGGGTAGATCCGGTTATAGCCCTTAACGATATAAGGTTACCATTTGACGCTGGTTATTCCATTAGAGTTGTAATTGTTTCACACCTTTGTCGTAGTCATGAAAGCTTCTGAGGGTTTATTTATAATTTCCTTCATGAAAACAGACACAACTAAGAAACATCGACCATACAAACATAATAATATGAATCAGTACATTTATTTCACAGTTTCAATGGCACAACAACATTTTATTTTGTAGTAGGTAATGATGATTATCATCTTCAACAGCATTTACATTTTTCACTGCCGGGCACAGATTTCAAGATTAAGTTAATTCAGACGTCACCGTGGCAGTAACGTACATTTTAACATTAGTCTCCCAATTACATATAAAGAACACACCTCATTACAGTGTAATGCCGGGGCAGCTGCAAAATTACATAATAAATGGAACCTATTTTCACTAGAGCGCGAAAACATGCTCGCACAGTAATGACATGACACGATGGCAGTCGTCAAACTATTTTACTAGAGCAAGTTTATGAGTGCCCGGTACTTCGCTATGTACAGGACCCGGTAATGATAGACAGGAGAAAACTTTAAACGCTTCCGTCGAAATTTCAGCAGAATTTTAGGGAGCCAATTTCGCCCAAGCACCATTTTTAGGATTCGGAGAAAATAAAGCATTTTTTTTATGTAGATAGAACATTTCGGGAAAATGTGTAAAACAACTTGTTAAAACATCCTAATCTGCTTTGGTATAAAGTAAATCTTATTTCATTTTCCCACTCAATTATTTTAAAGGATTTTTTACGTGTAAGATGCTAATGTCACTATAAAATTACGTACTTAGCGTGCAGATCTCTCAAGGGAAATAGTGGATCCTCTGCCGAGTACATTAAGTAACGGAAAAGAAAGTTCGAGAATATTATTATTATTTTAGATATTTTTATAAAGAATAAATTGATGCAGTAAAAAGATTACCGTGTTTCCTAATTCATTGGTGTAAATATAACCACCCAAATCTCCAATTAAAATATATTTTTTGTGAAGGGTTAGGCAAACAATGCCAGTATAAATTTTGGTTTACCCGAGCTGTTTTATAATCAACATTTTTGTCGTGTCATGGTTCAATGCTATTTCTAAAAATATGAAATAACGTTTAACATTCAAAGCGGCAGAATGTCATGAAAAAGATCCCTCTGTTTCATGACATTCTGCTCTTCAAACACGTAATACCGCAAATTAAAATAAATCAGTGGACAGGGGTCTCCGCAACCAAGTTTAAAAATAAAATTATCGCAGCGACAAGTCCTTGATATTTTAATGTGAAATAACGTGTGAGAAAAAAAAACAATTTTATTACTCAATGAAAGGGGTTGACCTCTGGTACATGTTGAGTTCACTTAGGGTCTTCAGTTTCCGAACATCAAAACAGGAGGAGGTCGGTTAAGGTGTGATAATTTCAAAGTTCATAATAGGTGTTATACTCGTAATCGTTGCCCGTGTCCATTGCATACAGAATGGCAGACATTTCTAGACACTCATTATTTAACGACTATCATTTTGATAAAACCTTCCCGTATATCTGATTCATATTGGCTTTTGTTACTAATGTATTTAATTGTATGATTAAAGAGTATTTAACGTTTTACTGATTTTTAATCTTTTAACCATTTTTTCTCCAATCTTCAATCTTTCTTGTTCGTCCCTGTAAAGCAAAACTGCTTATATAAAAATGCTGTCAGCTTTAAAGCGTTAAGATCCAAGCTGTCTGCAAGCAAGTGTTAAAAGATTCGCTCATTAAGTTTACCACACAATTACTGCGACAAAGCCGAGCTGTGCCAGTAGAGAAGATGTCTGATACAAAGACAGATGACTCATTTAACAACATTTGAACAGGAGAGTAATAAATAGTTATTTAATTAATTTGAAAACAGATACGGTGGTGTAAATAAATACAAAAGGAAGTGTTCATCTACATCTACATCTAAGATATGTTTGTCACACTTAGTGTTAATTAGTGAAGTATCCAAATATCAGATATAATAGAGTGTGTGAGCAGACTATTAAGAGACAATGGGTTAGTACAATTTGTGAATAATCAAAACTTTATCCTCGACAAAAAGCTAAAAGCCCCCAATAAAGTTGTAAATATACGCAGTGAGCGCTGCATGCCATAAATAAGTGGCTGTTAGAAATTCGAGCGCTTTTTGCGCGTCCCGTTGACAAATTGTGAAATAAGTATGTGGTACAAGATAAAAGAGATCAGGCTTCCTCCGGACAGGCGAGGCTTGTCCGGTCTGACTATGTGTCCGAGAGCCCTATCTCACCGGGACGCCCCATACTGAAGGCGGCCACGCTGGCAACGATATCAAAGAAATCATATTGAAAATGTAAAAAAACCGGTGATATAGTCATGGCATCCCAGTACTTACATTTACGGCTCTTCGTGACAAAATGGACTTTGCATGGAAGAAAACCTGCATGTGTGGACAAAACCCACACAAGGACAAGATAGCATTAGTTTCTCTAATCCTAGGGTCTGGACATGCGTCCGCTTTGTTTTGTTGAGGTCGTTAGAGGCTAGAGGTCGCTGAGTAGCAAACATCGTATTTTTCAACCTCAGCTATAATTATTTATCAAAAATAGTTAAAGTCCAATGTTTAGCTATGTGTTCACAAATATAAGTTACTAATGTTTAATACCGTCTACGCGAGTGTTATCTGAAGCGTATATACAGTGAAACAAGAGAAGACGATACTTACATAATCAACAACAAAACCAAATGAAAAGTGCTTCTGTAATAATTTTTTGGAAAGTGAACATCAACGTAAATCGTATGATTATTATATTCTTACTAACGATTATAATTGAAATGCTAATGTGACTTTAATTAGAAAATACTTTAAATTTATTTTAATTTTGAATGTGGGTATATAGATAAATAAAAATCAGCTGTTGATTAACAAGCTAGTAAACTATATTGCTATTGAACGTGCTCATAACAATATTTTAGTTTATGAAATAGGCGATAGATGGAGCAGTAAGGAGCAAAATATATAAGCTCATAATTTCACGACTCACTTAACAGAGCCGTTGGTCGATTACTACAGAAGGCGGCTAATAATCTGGAGTTCCCGTGTTCAAATCCAGCAATTTTTGTTAAAATGAATTTTTTAGAAAATATCACATTTAGACGGAGACGTACACAGTCAGAAGATATACACGATGTTAGTAGCGTTCGACTTTCGGAGACATTGGACGATACAACTAATAGTGTCCCAACTATGTCAGATGACGAGAGCAACGAAATACAAAAACTTAAAGAACAAATTGAAAACCTTGTTACCGAGTTGAAGAGTGCTCACAACGAAATTGAAACACTTTCATTGGAGAATACGAACCTTAAGCGTCAAAATGATGAACTTATTAAAAATAATGACTTATATAAAAAAATTACGAATAGCCCGATGTCTAGCAGAAAAAAAAAATTAACACCAAAGAAACTGCAGACAAGTACAGTCAACAAAGAAACCCAGACTAGCACCGAGATAAAAAATGATAATATTATAGAAATACACGAAAAATATTTACCATCTAAAATAAATAGTATGAACATTTCTAGGGGCTTGCAAACTAAAGAGTCACTAAATAAAATATGTATTGTAAGCTCTAATAAAACCAACAAAATATTAAAAACGACACAGAATACATTCAATGAGTATTATGTCTGCCATTACGTGACACCAAACTGTGGAATAAAAAACCTGTTCGAAGGAATTACAACAAAATTGGAGAACTTTACATTGCAAGACTTTTGTATTATTATGATTGGTGAAGAAGATTTCAAGAAGACTAATAATAATATTGATTTGCTTTTGCACATTAGAGAATCTCTAAAACCAATAAAAAATACTAACGTAATAATTTGCTTACCTACTTATAAATGTAGTAATTACTCAAATATGTATAACTGTCGAATTGAAAATTTTAATTATTTGCTTTATTTAGACAACTTGAATTTTGAATATGCTTATTTGCTTGATTCCAATCTTAACCTTAGTTATGACTATGATATGTTTCATAGATATACTGGCATGGTAAATGACTATGGCATGGGCATTATATTCGACTTTTTATATAAGCTTGTTGACGAAATTAAATTGATTCATAAACCTGACGAAAATATAACTACTCCAAGGCCATTTCCAAATTCCTTTCGTACATAACAAATTCATAAACATTCTTCATCAAAATATAAATGGATTAATAAGCAAGATGGACATGTTAATAATAAATTTGGATTTGTTGAAGTCAAAAAATATTGTTGTAGATGTGCTCTGCATCACAGAGCACAATATGACAATGAGTGACTTAGCGATTTTACATGTGAATGATTTTTGTATTGGAGCTTCTTTCAGTAGGAAAAACAGACGAGGTGGCTCTTGCATATTGGTAAAAAACAATCTTCGATTTAAGGTATTATCACATGTATCTACTCACGGTATACCTGGTATTATCGAATGCTGTGCAGTAGAGATTTTTGATCACAATACGATAATATTGTGTATTTACAGACCACCTAAAACTAGTAGTGAAAATCTTGACGTGTTTTATAAGACTTTAGATAATTTATTACACGGGTTCTGTTTTACTAAGAAAAAAGTAATAGTCTGTGGAGATTTTAATATAGATTCATTAAGAAAAACAAAGTTGAGTAACAATTTCATTAATTTCTTCCTGAGCTTTAATCTTAAATTAGCTTTTGAACAACCTACTCGTTTATGCAGTGGTACATGTATTGATAATTTCATACACAATTTTCGAGGATGTAAAACTGATATTTTTGAATTCGCAATATCCGATCATACAGCTCAGTTACTTACCATTCCAGTTAAAACAAGATGTTTACTCAGACATTGGTTTATTGAGAGACGAGACTACAGTTGTGACAATATTAATTTATTTATAAGACATTTAAGCAATTTTAGTTTTATAGAATCTTATAATAGTGAATATGCTAATGCAGCTTTTGACAATTTTTATGACTCTTTCATGCTGTTATATAATCTATGCTTTCCAATCAAAAATATTAGAATTACCTCATTTAAACGACCAAAGTGGATCAGTAAGGGAATACAAATAGGCTGTAAACGTAAACGTTTTCTTCTATGGAATTACAGAAAAAATCGTACTGACGTAAACAAAAAACAATACAAATTATATACTAAACGTTTAAATAGAATAATCAAATTGACTAAAAAAGCACAGAATGATTTTTTTATTAAGACAGCAGACAATAAATCAAAGGCGACTTGGACTATACTAAATAATAACAAATACAAAGCTCCAGCAAGTGAAATACAACAGGTGAATAGTAACGGTAGAATAGTTCATAATCCATTTGACATAGCTGAAGCATTTAATATTTTTTTTATTGGCCAAATACAACCAAACAATTTTGACATTTCTAAATTACATAACTTGACGCAAACTATTAATTCTATATTTATGAAACCGACTAATGCAAATGACATTGAAATAATAATTCGATCACTCAAAAACACAAAGAGTACTGGATATGACCAGGTGTCAACCAATATTCTAAAAAAAGTCTCGCATATTATCTCACCTGTTCTCAGCCATATTATAAATCTATGCATTACCGATGGAGTTTTTCCGGAAATGCTAAAAGTAACTATTGTTAAACCACTCTTTAAAAAGGATGATAGAGAAAATATGACCTGTTATAGACCTATTGCACTTGTTCCAATTCTTTCTAAAGTTATAGAAAAGGTTATTTATAACGGTTTAATAAATTTTTTTGATGTCAACAATGTGCTTATCGAAGAACAATACGGATTCAGAAAAAATAAAAATATTGACATGGCAATATATGGCTTTCTCAATACCGTGATGACAAATTTAAATGATAAATCACCAGTTTGCGCACTTTACATGGATTTAACAAAAGCGTTTGATTATGTTAACCATGAAATATTAATACTTAAACTAAATAAGTATGGAATTCGGGGCAATATACTCAATTTACTGGAATCTTATTTGAGAAACAGAAAACAAGCAACGCAAATCACTAGAATATGTACAGTTACTAAAAAAGAAATACGCTATACATCCGCCTTCAGAGAAACAACATTTGGTGTACCTCAAGGCAGTGTATTGGGGCCATTACTGTTTTTAGTATATGTTAATGATCTTCCTAAATGTATTAAAGACGACATGATATTGTATGCAGATGACAGTACGGTTCTATTTGTAGATAAATATAAAACTAATTTTGAATCACATATAAATAATACACTTTATGACATTATTAACTGGTTGACATTGAATAATTTGAAAATAAATATGGACAAAACCAATATTATGACATTCAAAAATAGAAATAATCGACAAAATCCTAATTTAAACATTTATTATTTTGGACATAAGGTTAGGGAAATTGACACTGTAAAATTCTTGGGACTAAATCTAGACTCTCAATTGAATTGGAAAGGTCACGTTGAAGAGGTATGCAAAAAACTAAACCAATTCTCATATGCGCTATATATGCTGAGCAAAATTGTAAATAAATCGGCCGTAATGTCTGCCTATCATGCCTACGTAGTATCAACTCTTAGATACGGTGTTATATTTTGGGGTAACTCTGTTGAAAAAGATACAGCATTTAGAGCCCAAAAAAGGTGTATTAGGTCGATATGTCATCTACAACAGACTGACAGCTGCAAGCCTTATTTTATTAAATTAAAAATATTAACGTTACCATGCTTGTACATATTTGAAACAATATTATTTGTGAAAAAAAATTTATCTTTATTTGAAAATTTTAAAAGTGAAAGGCGTAACCACAAAATTGTATTTCGCCCAAGTAAAACTGCCCTATTTAATAATAGTGTTTTTGGAATGGCGCCACGCCTATATAATCATCTTCCAAAAGAAATAACTGGAATAGATCAGTGTACTGTATTTAAAAGAGCTCTTAACAAACTACTCATAGACAAAGCATATTATTCCACCAAAGAATACCTAGCGGATAAAATTGTATTTTAATTAATTTTATTGTCTTTAATGTTATTAATAATTTAGGATTCGATTGGATAAACACTGATATTTAACTAGACTGAAATAATTAGAAATAATAGAATAATGATAATAATAATAATGTAATAATAATGTAATTGAATACCTATTGACAATTTTATTGTTATAAGCATATTAATAATAATGGATTCTAATGTTAATGTTAATTACCTACACCTATATGTAATATTTTGCTTGCCAAAAGGCTGAATATGGATTCCAAGCGCTTTATTTGTATTTGAGTACCACCTGTATATGACCCATGTTCGCGAATAAATAATTTTGAATTTGAATTTGAAATTTGACTCTTCAAACAACAAATTAAAACAATTCCTCTTCAATATACAAAAAAAAGTCGACCAGTGTAAGACTACAAGCTATCATTTCTTTTGTTTAAAAGAAGAAATCCATTAACGGACGTACCCACCGCTGGCGAAACAGGGGTTATTCATCATCTCGCCCGAAAATAACTCGCCCGATCGGGCGACTTGGCACCTTTCGAATTTACCTAATATTTCTGTCGTCAACTCGGCCGACCATTGTCGCAAGTTTTTGTCGGGCGAGATGGCGAATAACCCCGAAGCAGCAGGGGGTTGCACATCTAATTTGACCTTAGGAATATCCGCTAAAACTCTAGGACAACTCCCCATGCCTTTCGCGGAGGTTTTCTGAGACTTGCGAAGCAAATTCACCGGACCAGATGTCTGCAAGTTACTCGGCAAATTATTGACATTCCTTCAAAATGATAAAGTACTTTAACCTGTCAAGCCACAGATTTCAATCAATTTTTTTTTATTGACACAACCCCCGCGCCGGTGGTGTTATGTGGCTTTACAAATTAAGAGATTAAGTAAATAATGTTTGAGCTATATTACAATACGCCTACATGACATTGTCAGTAGGGTAAATTGTAAAATGACGGGTACATTAACGGATAATCCAGAATTTTGTCATCTTAAAACCTGGGGGTGAGTTACGTACTCACCCCCAGGTTTTAAGATGACAAAATTAGTAATAAGAATAAGTTTCAAAACAAAACAACAATAAACAAAAGAAGTACACATTTTTTTTTAAATGGAAAGGTGTTTATACACCTTTAATATAATACTATACCACCACAATAAATAAAACACTAGGGGGAGCTACTCTCTATGTCAGGAAACGACGTATCCAATCCGTTCGAAAACTCTGTAGTTCAATGCCAGCGGTCCAATTCCATATTTCTTTCGTGAAGCGCATCTGGGGTACGGTACAGCTGTCCAATAATAAGATATGAAAAAAGAAATCAATGATTTTTGTGTGTTTTGGAACGTGTCATCGCGTCGTTTAAGCGCTACGGATTGCCGAATTAGGATAAGATATGAATTTATGTTCCTCTTCACAATAGGATCTTATGCATTATAATACAATATACAATTATTGATCTTAGGAAAGAAGGTGTTTGTGCATGGTTGTTCTTTGTACTGGACGTAGAATCTAAAACTATAGCAGCATTGCCAGGCGTCCCGATTTTTAAATCAAAATTAAACGTCCTGCGCGGGTCAGGCTCAGACCCGCTTTTCGGGGATAACTCGGCCGTGCGTGCAGCGTGGTGAGGAATCGCAAAGACTCAACTAACCTAACGATGGGGTAAATCTGATTTAAAATATATATTTTTATTATAATAAATTTTCTATGGCTTCTTTTATTATCTATTGTTACGTTAACGTAATTTAAATCTCAAATAAAATGATAAATATTTAAAAACATCTGATTATATACGATTTTTTAATATTTTTAATACTTTCGACGAAAAAATCCTGCTTTTTGCATTCAAAAAGTTTCAAAATCCCGACTTGACAAAATAATTCTGGCAACGCTGAACTATACCTACTATCTTAACACTGATGATAATCAAAGATTAAATTCACTCGAACAACAAAACGAGTCAAATAATTATTGAGGAATGTTGTCTTCTCGGTACCAAATAAACTTGAACATAAACATGACTTTCGTTCATCAAAAGCGTATTTTGTATCTATTTTCAATAAAAAAAAACCGTTCCAATTAACGGTGAAACGGAAATTTTTCCCGGGTGATTTCTTTGTTAGAGACAAATTGATCCAAATTACGGTGCACGGGTCTTCCCGGACCCGGGTAACGTATTCTCATTATGTTGGCTACGTCGGCGTTCGTGGGTCTACGATATTTCGCATTAGTTATGGAGTGACTAATCTTTTCGTAATTGCTTATGACTATTTTTGTTCATAGTCAAAATTTAAATGGTAAAAATACTCTTATAATGTGAGATGAATACTGATGAAGGGATAAAACACATATCTATATCTAACATTAGACTAATCTATAGCATGGTAAGCTTGGCTTCGGATGCAATTCCCAGTCAGGTCAATGCACGAAATTAGCATTCTTAGTAAAATTCTTAAGTATTATAAAATAAGTTTAAATAATGATACTACAACAGGTACACCGCCTTTACAAAGGGGTCACTTATATATTATTCTATAATACAACCATTTTCTATGCATGTAGCATTCTAAACAGTAAGCTCCTTTGCAGGTGTGTTGCCCTGGTATCACGATTTAGATATGGCTTTGTTACACGCACCCTCATAAATTCATGGAAAAAAAAGGAAGCAAAACGGACCTCTCTATCTTTCTCTTGTAAATGAGATAGATACCTACTAAAGTCAACAAATTAAGTTAGTATAGTGATAAAAATCCTGCGGGGCCAGTGGCCATTTGGGTATTTTTTACTATAAAAAGATACCACCAAATTATAAATAATTTTGTAAGTTGGTGGCATAATTAGCATGCAAAGGGTTAAAAGTGTGAACGCATACACTAGGAGATTAGAATCTAATAGGAGATACTCAAATGTTCGGTTCATCGTCCGCTCCATAAACATGGGGATCTCGCAGGATAGGTTCCCAAGGGATATTTATTATAAATTCAACCAGACATTAGGCGAACAGAATGACGTAAGATGCTTATTCGACTATTCGGGACAACAGACTTTGAAATTATTTAGTGAAATGAAAAAGTGCATCATCATAATCATACATAAATGTCGGCGGCATTTTTGAGCCCTGACGTAAAAAGGGAATGTTCGTTTTTGCCTAATTAGTCTGTTATGTTGGTCGGTAGGTAGCCGGGGCATTGCGGTTTTTGCGCTTGAGCTAAATTGTGACGCGACTCTGTTTTTATTGAGACTTAACGAGATTTGCGAATCTTAAACCGCGATGAATATGCAATAAATGTACCAGGACGGTATAGAGCTAAAAGAGTCCGAGTTCGCAACAAGGGATGCTGCTAGGATACACAACCCCCTGCGGTTAGGGGCAGAGAGCGACGCCCTGTTTAAGTGTAGGGTGCAGATTTATCCCGCGCGTCAACGTCACCGTGTAGGCTCATTTATCTGCACTACTTTTATAATGGGTTATTCATCGTTGGGCTCATAAATAATAATGAGGTGGAAGGATTACCTACTCCGGTTAGTTGCCACATCACGCCCTTTCCCTCTATCTTATAGACTAGTGGGCTTACTTTGTAACTTCTGCAGTTTGCTGTGTGTTAATAACTGTGTTTGAAGGTTCTAACATCTCTTGTCTCCAGAATATCATCGCATTTGGTATATACTACACGTAGAATAAGTGATTTCCTTGACTGCACCAATTTGTGGGTGATAATTACACCTGCCATAAGGTAGATCTATTTCAATTTCAATTTATTTATTTGCAAATTAAGTGTTTACATTTATGGAAATTTACATAAAATTATTGGATTGAATGGTTTTGTCTACACCGTAATGTCATTTTTTTCGGGCTAAAGTGGTAAGGCCCACAAAAATGACATTACGGTGCAGGTAGACAAAACCGTTTCTCGAGCTTCTCGTGTTCGTTGTGCTACGCGTGCTGTAAAATTCAAGAAAAAGCGTTATGTTGACAGCGTAATCCCGCTGCTCCCAAAATAACGCTCACTCAATGAGCCCTAAGCGACCTTACTCTTTACACTTCAAAGAAGTGATATTTAGTTACGATCATCTGTAAGTCAGATGTCATCTGTAACAATCATCTGTAACACAGATTGTGTTACAGACAGTTAAAGTTAGCGAAATAAATAACGCTAAAATATCGTTTTATCAATTTTCTCATTACGGACACATTCACACCAAATAAATTTTGGGAAATCGCTCATTGAGTTTCACATATCCCTTTGGATATATACGTAAATCTCGTCAATCTGATCCGATCCATTCACGACCTTAATTGGCCTTCAGGCAAATCCCTTTTATGGGTTCCCGGTAATTATGAGCAGAAAACAAGTGCCTATTGCAATTATTGTCCGCACGCGCGGGGTCGAGGGCCGAGGGTGAGACCACGGCCAATGACAATCTGGGTCACTTGACTTGGGACGTTTATTGAGACATGTACAGAGGTCCGTGAATTAAGTGTAACACGCGTTGAAAAATGACCCTTATTACAAAACAAGCGAAAACTGTTTAAATTAAATGTTAATAAATAAGCTTTGTAAAACATATTATCGTAAGTCCACCTCAAAATGCCTTAATCCTTAACACTGATAATAGGTAGGTAAGAAGTACGGAGAAAACCTTTTGGTTTGCAATAAACCATGACATGATATAACTAGAAAACAAATAGACAAAATAGGGATTGTGCATGCAAAGTAAGCAAAAATACACAAAATATTTTAAATTAAAAAATAACTACAAGGATAACAAAAAAAAACGCTTCAACGCGATTGTGAATTTTAATGAGATCTACTAATTTTAAAGTAATTTTCTATTGAATACAAATTATCCTTCACCAATAATATTAAGTTTTCTTACTTTTAAGCGGTCTTTCAGGAAATTAAATGTATCGAGGCAAAATCTTTCAATTTTGTTTTGGTTCCACACGTCTCTATATAAACATTTTTTTTTCTATGTAGGTATCGCCTTAATACAAAATACGGAAAAATACTTAAGTAGGTGATTACTAATAGAGGTCGATTTTTAGACCTCGTCGACCCCTAAAATCAGTTTTCGTTTATAGCGAACCCTAGGAAACCAATTTCGACCCCAACAGGTGGATATCGCCAGTTTGGTAATCCCTGCGTAACACGATACCTATCCCTGGTGACTCAGTGATTAATATGAATATTAAGCATAACATCGTATACTTAATAATAATAGAGATTAATAGAGATACTATTCAAAATCCTTAAAGTAGCCTATATAGTTATTGGAATTTTTGATACTTATTGAAAATAGATATTAACATTTTTAATTTCGAGCGCCTTCGTTTGGAAATAATCCGAGTATTTCCAACTTTATAAGTCCTGATAAAAGCTCCAGCCGCGTGCAATGGGGCGTAAGCTGACGAGATGTCTAATAATAGTTGCAGGGAACAAAAAAATACTAATAAAAGCAAGCGGGCAACGGTGGGTGGGGCCAGGCGGACCCCACCCCGCACGCAACGTGTTGACACCGCTTACTACTGCAACCCCATGGTCGCCTGGTACTTTGCTCGAGCGTGTGTGACGCAACACAATGCAATTGGGATCCTTCGGAGAAAGGGGACAGATTAAAAATCTAGTTATTTCTTAACATGCGTCGAGTGTGGCCTGCGTAAGAATTTAAACAATTCTTGTCATTTTTTATGATTATTATTGTCGTTTTTATGGACAACAAAATACAACAGACGTATTCCTTTTTTATTTTGATTTATATAAAAAAGCCTCAGCAAATTAAAGTAGGTCTTTTTTTGGCGCTTCTATTTGTCAAGATTTATGGAAATAATAAGGTAAGGGTGTATTCTTACAAAAAAACTGTACAAAAAAATGGTGCTCACTAAATGTCCCAAATCCCATGAAAACTTTTACTTCTCCTTTATTGTTTTGTAAATAGGTGGTTAACCAAAAAGTTTCCTGCTCCCCCTGCTACAGACAGCTGTCAATAGTCACTAATTAAATAGTAAATGGGTATGCACTCGTATTGATCCCGTTAAAAATATAAAGTAATCTTGTAAAGGTGAGATGGGTAACAAACGACAAATTCCGACTGCACAAATGAATCTATAGATCAAAATCCTTAAAGGTGTTATGAAATCCTTCACTCTCTGACAACAGCCTGCTTTATGTTCCAGAGGGGTATGCACGATAAATATCTCATGAATAAGAATTCTGCATTAGGTATTCGCGCTATGTCACCGACCGAAGCAGTCTGCGAGCTGATCATTCTTTAACTGGTTGTTTCATGTTTGATGCTGGATCATCTCATGATGATATGATTTTAAATTGTAATGCCAAAGGTCTTCTAAAATTTGAAACGTCATACATTTTCTAACGTGTGGTTAAATTTCCAAATGGCGATTTAAAATCAATACTATAACTACATAGTACCTAAAGAAACACCTAAAGAGGCGCCTGTGTTTAAGGCTTATATACTTCTCTTGCATTGAATAACTCCAAGAAATCTAATATTGCTCAAATGTTATGCTAATATGTCGCTACGTAATGCGTTTATGCGAGACACCCGAAATATTTAAGGCTGCCGAAATGGATGGTCGTCTAAAAACTTGTGCGACCCTTCGAAAAGTTGATATGGGTCGTTAGTAATGACAAGGGTGAATTTGCTGAGTTTAAATAAAACGTATGCTGAAGATTACATGAAAATATTTTAAATTATACAAAAAATATTTAATGTAATATCCATTGGGTAGTCGACAATTTAGTGAGATACTCAGCTGTCTGTTTTATCAATCGTTAAATAACTGATATTAAACATATTACGCATCAAGGAATTGTGTGTTTAGGAAGATATTTTTTAATCATAATTATACATATTTATATTACATCTTTTCTTTTTCATTTCTTTTAGACTTTTTCTTCTTTTAGTGATAACTATCTAAGAGTAATTATTTCATATGCTTTAGATAGTAACACCTACTCGCTTCATAAAGCACAATATCCAAATCCCTATCTGATCTCTAGTAAGGAAATGTCTTTACATATTATTATAATCAGTGCTCACATTTGAAATCGTGTCAAACATTGACTGCATTCTCAAAACCTTTCACCGACTGAACCGAAAAAAAGATGAAATCGAGTTCTCCAAGCAAAACTTTCAAAACGTTGATAATTGGAAATACTAAACGGCCGCCGGGCAAACAAAGCACAGGGATATGAACCGAAACAACTTGCTCCAGAAGTTAAATTATTTCTCTAGTTTTGTAGCTCAAAAATTTTATGCTAGTATTAATTCTGATGGATTGATAAAGTTTTAAGGTACGAAATTTTAGGAGTAGTACCAGCAGAATAATGATGTCATTTATTTAAATATCGTAATGGTAATCCGATCACACTCAATTATGTTATCTAAATGTAATCTTTCTCAATCCACAAATAGGTATCGGTAGCATTAATTAAGTGAATTAAGTGAATACAGAAATAGATTGGTAAATTAAAACCGACTTCAATAAACTGAAAAGGATAAAATAATAAAATTTAAGTAGGTACTATCCCCTAGAAACATATTTTTTGGAGTCGTTGCTTCACTATCTATTGTTTCTGGAAACAACTTAGCACCAACTCCAAAAAATAAGTTTCTAGGGGATGAGTACCTACTTCAATTTAATTATACTTCATATAGCTCCCGAAGATGATTACCTACCTACTGCATGTAATAAATGGTAATCATCTTCGGTCGCGATATTCGTATAATTAGAATCGAACTTCACAAGGTAAGTTCGTCTAATTCTAAATTATTTTATTCTTTTCAGTTTCTTGAAGTCGGTTTTCATTATTGAAAATATTTTTTTTCGCAATTTTTAGTGATAACTTTTGAAGGTCAAAGCTAGATGAGTGACCGTGAGCTTATATTGTTTTCTACTATCGTATCATTTCACTAAAAATTCATAGGAAAGCAAATATCCGCAACTTCGCATACGTAGCCGACTTAATTTTCCAGTTTTTTTTATTTAAAAACCAAACTCCCCAATGGATTTCCAAAACATTTTTATGGGACCAATTGGGAACTATACCGCATCGAACAAAAAAAGAATAATCAATATCGGTTCACCCAGTCAAAAGTTCTGAGGTAACAAACATAAAAAAAAACGTACTGACGAAGTGATAACTTCCTCCTTTTTTGAAGTCGGTTGAAAACAATCTATGGGACATAATGGCAACTATTCCGCATTAAACAAAAAAAGAATCACTTATTACATCGGATCAGAAATCGCGGCGTATCCGGTGTATATACCTACATAGAAAAGAAAAAAAACATACTAACCGAATCGACAAGTTCCTCGTTTTTGAAGTCGGTTAAAAACTGAAAAAAGGACAAGTACATCAGACATATGTATGAAATTGTGAGAAATTACACGAGTAGCGTTATGTTATTTCTCGCAATTTCATACAAATGCCTCGTTGTCCGACATACAGGGGGCAGGACCATAAGCGGCCCATAGCGGGTTTATACATTAGAGTTCATATCATCTAAAAGTACTGAAATAGCTTTTTTGCTGTGCTCAATGCTTTACAAAAAGTCGTATGTAGGTTGATATGAAATTTAAGACCTCATTGTCTCAGTGTGAGAAATCTGGTAATCAGAGTCTGGTTCCCGCCAACGAATATCAAGAAATTAGAAACAGATTTTTAACAAAATTATTTTATGCAGAGACCTTTATGTTGCACCTTTTTGGAATGAATAATCTTTCATTGATTTCTTTTTAAACCAATCTAGATACACATCTTAGCAAATACAAGGCAAAATCTTATTGCCATCGGCCCAAACAGAATTCTTAACTTCGAAATCGTCACTGACTAAACGCGAAATGTTATTTTCCACGCAACACAAAAACGACACGTTCTGAATGGGCGAACGAAGCACGGTGAGTGCTCTTAGAGGCTTCCCATTCAATCGCTCATTGTCACCCATCGGGGATTCCCACTAAAAGCTCTTTATGCCCTCCAATATACCGTTTACTTTTTATCTCTCCGAAAATTTGATTTGTATAGCGCTCAGAAGCGTCGAGCACCGTGAATGTCAGTAATTTCCGTAACAAAATAAATAAGACGGCTTTGTAAAAATGGTATGCAAGCCCTCGGCATGGTATTAAATGGTAAAAATAGAACACCAAGGCTCCAGAAAGATAAAAAGGGTGATGTTATTTACTTATTATTAACATCGCGACTCTATCAAATGAAACGCTTTCATGAAAAGCTCTTCCGTTCTTCCGACCAGAAGCGCCTTTGCATGAAAACAAACACAAACGCAGAGTCTGTCAGAAAGAATCCGATTCGATGCATTTGATTTCGCGAAAAGTGAGGAAAGTAAATCTCCCTTGATCTTGTACGAAGGATCCTTGTATCACGAGAGCGCGCCCCGCCCGTTACACCCCGCAGTCCCGCTTGCTCTGTCAGTAGACATTTCCGTAAAATAACTACATAATTCTGCTACTTACTACAACGCTGAATTGGAAAAAATCTAGGTTACGTTATTATAGGTAACATAAAAAGTTGCAGTCTTCGTGTCTATTTCAAATTTTGCTTCAATATAAGTACTTAATAACGAATATTCTACTCAGTGTGGTTTTAGTAAAAAAATATAAAATTGAAAACTTTAAGTAGCCCCCGGCCTCATTAATTATCTATCTAACATTGAGACTATTCATAAGAACCCAAACACGCTATATCTGCTGTAAGTTTCTGAAGAATTAAGAATACCGCAGACTTTTTGATGGCATATGATCAGCTCAAGGTTAGTATGTCATGAGAATGTCACTGAAGTGACAGTACGCCAAATATCATATCAATCAGATCTGTGAAAGTAACCATAACCCATTTATGATGTAGAAAATGAGCTGATAGTCATCAAACGCCTGAACTGATCTTCATAAAATATAGCTAAGAACATCCTTGTCACGTCAGCTTTCAAACAAAAGACTGAATCAATAGCGGTCCATTCGTTTTATTAGCTACGATGCCACAGACAGACACACAGATACACACGTCAAACTTATAACACCCCTCTTTTTTCATCGGGGGTTAAAAATTGATTTTACGTTTAACGGTGGGTAATCTACGCCCATATAATAGAGCAAAAAGTTGGCGCCGCCCGTGAAGACAGCTCCTGAATGGGTTTTTGTAGTTTTTGTCGGAAACTTTCTGTTAAGATGAATAGACGCCGCTTACCGTAAGAGCCTGTTTCATGATGTTTGCACATCTAGCTCGGCTTACGTCGGGCACGAGGTTAAATATCCACGGATGTTTATACGTTAAACTTATGTACAGCTGTCACGTAGGGGCTGTGTTAGGTTATCTGAATGTTCTTGAATTAGTCCGATTTCAAGTCTGTTCACGATCGAGGCGTCATTTGAAGATTCAAAGTTAGTCTTTGACAGTTCATAGCGACTGAAGACGAGTTTATGAACTTCGACTGCATGTTACTTTTATGAAAAATATTGGAACATTTTCGATTACATCCAGCCTCTTTTTTCAGATACGATTGATGTTTTGTTTATTTTTTTTGCCTTTTAGGAATTTTCATAAATGACGCACACGCGTACCCTGGCAATGTTTATTTACTTACACGTCTGATATCTCATCAAACGCCAATCGGGATCAAAGAGCTACCAATTTGCTTACTCTGACAGAAAATAACGGCTGGACTGAAACTAGCTTGGAGTAGACCCACTGTGAGTTCAATATCTAACTAATATTTGAACTAAGAGCTAATCGCCCCAATAAACTACACCAAGTCACGTAAAGTCACGTATTATAAAAAAAATATATCTGTAACCCTCTTAGCTAAATCAAGGTTATCAACAACGGGAAATAGTTTAGGTAAAAATTTGCATCGGCAAAAGGCAAATTGACTACTTTTTAAAATTTATGTAGTGTTTTATTGACAAGTATAAATTAGTATAAATAAGCGGCATTATCATGATTAATTTCAAACGAAAACTACTTAGGCCAAACCATTTTTACACATTATTTAATATTTATTATAATATAAATGCCCGCAAACAGCTGGCGTTGGCTGCGACGTATATAGAACATTGTGACATAATTATTTGAAAAGCCATTGTGACTAAGCGGACAAAAGGCGCCACGGGAACATTAAAATCATCTTCAATATGTAAAGATCTATTTCATATGAGCTGACCGCAAGGCAATATCATGGCCTTCATTTACGTGGGGCAAAAGGCTCTCCCCCGGCCTGTAATTATACCCACCAAACTTTTTTCTAAAGCCTTTGAGGATACATTTCGCCGGAGTATTCTTGTTTACGAGCCACCGTTCGCGATCCTAAAAGAATTTCCAAGGATAAATGTCCAAATTTAAATTTTTTTCCTCCAGATTAAATAAGTATAAACCGTTTTCAGGAAAAAATACGCCAGACAAATAAAATGAAATATAATTTCTGAAAATAGTATGGTTTCCTCAAGTTATTGCTAAAGAATTATGATAATGTATAAGAGCAATCGTTACATGGCAAATACTATCAACGATTGCGGACCCTTTGGTTAGCATTGGAATAATGGAATAATCAGCTTTAAGAAGTAAGTATTGGGCATTGGCTATCAAATGAATATACTATTTTTATTATTATTATTATTTTATACAACTAGATGACAAACAAGCTGACGGCCCACCTGATGGTAAGCGGTTACCGCCGCCTATAGACATCTGCAATAACAAGAGAGAATCACTTAATATTGCAGGTGCGTTGTCATCCTCCCCAGCTGCCGGCCACCGGACGATCGAACCGATCCGTCCTGACGATCCATACTGACCGGACATGGTTGCTTCGGTGACTATCTGTACCGTGTCGCCCGTCGGGGGGAGACACCGCGGTGTCACCACTGCGATTCCCCCGACGACACCGCCGAGCACACTCTGTTGGAGTGCCCGGCCTGGCGATACGAGCGGCACGAGCTGCGTACGGCGCTTGGCGGCGGTCCTCTCTCATTGTCAACTATGGTAAGTACAAACCATGGTTGACAGTGAGAGGGTATGGGAGGCTGTGGCCTCCTTCTGCGAGAGGGTTCTCACGCAAAAGGAGGAATCGGAGAGGAGACGGGAAGAGGATCCTCTGGCCGCCCCTCTCAGGCGTAGACGGGTGGGCGCGAGAAGGCGGGCGGCGATCGGCAGTCTGGCGGCCGCGTGCGTCGGGTAGCTCTCACGCGCGCAATACAAAGGCCGCCACGTCTGAGATTGCTTAAAGTAACTCTGGGCAATCTCCATCGGCGCAGAACCAGGCCGTAAGGCCGGGTCGCCTGGGTGTGGTCTGGTGAATTTGCTTCGCAGACCCCAGACCACTTCCGCGAAAGGCACGGCACGAGAGTTAAGCAGGAGTTTTAGCGGGTATTCCCAGGGTCAAATTAGACGCTGGGCGAGCCTCGCACACGCCCGCTACTTCGCTAGTGGCGGGTAGGCTAAAAAAAAAACAAAAAAAGGTGCGTTGTCATCCTGGGGCCTAAGATGAAATGCCGTCCATGCCCAGTAATGACACTGGCTACCTTTCCCTTCAATCCGAAACACAGCGAACTGTTTCACGGCTGAAATTAGAAAGGCGGTGGTACCTACCCAGACGACCCTACATACGGGTCTACCACCTAGTAAACTACGGGTAACCAACGGGTCTACCAACTTATACTAACATAACTAAATAAATGGTTTCTAATTTACAGGGAAAATGGAAATGGCGTTGCTATCAACGTTGTTTTTCCCTATCATATTAAAACTACCTAGTTCAAATTCAAGTTCAAGTTATTTTATTTGCAAATATGGGTATTACATCATTTGGTGGTATAAAAAATATAATATATTTAAGTGGCTATTTCCATTTTCTGCCAATGGCGTGCAAATTTTATACAATTAGTTATCGTATAGTCGAAGAGTTTGTTTGTTTGTTTGTTTGTATGGTTGAACGCGCTAATCTCAGGAACTACTATAACTACTATAATATGGTTGAGCGGAGCGATGGCTGGCACATGCGTCATACTTGTGAACAGGTGCCACTAGTGGAAATGGTCATCTCTAAGCTTCCTTGATTTTGTAATAATTTACCTACATATTCATCAATAGTATCATTTTTGAGGGATTTTTGAGGTATATGGTATTATAGGATATTATATACAAAACAATACAATTATTATTGTAATGACGTGGTCAGACAAGTGTTTATAATTAATGAAAGATGTTTAGCTTTATTAGGTCTTTGTATATTAATTGTTGACCTTTGTGTATTGTAATACCTATATTGTGATGGTGCATTGTCGGACAGCCTTTAAATACAGTAAATATTCTTATCATAAGGTACTTATTGGTACGTTAATATACCTTTTTTTATACTCTGTGCGACACTGCGCTGCTAAATACTATTACTGTGTAATTAAACATTGTAACTTAATGATTGAAAAGAGTGACTACACGAGTTTGTTGCCGGAATCTTCTCGGTATTTCAACTTTTGGAACCGGTGTAAATTCAGACAGACTGACTGACGGACAGACAGACAGACTGACTGACGGACAGACGGACCGACAGACAGACCGATAGACAGACTGACATAACATTCTTAGCTTACGTAGATCCAGATAAGACAGAGAGACAAACATTATGAAATTGTTAGTTAGTTAATATTATTTTTATGTGATAGACATAAGGGTTTTTTTGTTGACGATTCGAAAGTGCTTCTTGGGGGCCTAATTGAATAAAGATATTTTCATTTTTCATTTTTTCATTTTACTGATAGTCCATTTATCGAGGTATTATATAGGCTATAAAACATCACGCTACCATCAATAGGAGATGAGCATTAAATAAAAGTGTTGAAAAAACGGGGAAAAATTATTCCTTTTCTACTACTAACTTGGAAATGTTAGTAATTTCAGAGATTTAAATATTGGCTTACAATTATCTGTAGATTTAAGATTGCAGATGGCTCTAACACATTGTTTTTGAGCTCTAAAAAGAATTTCTCTATTTGACTAGTTACCCCAGAATACAATTCTATGACGGAGAGTTGTCATAACAAATCCATGATAAGCAGTCAAAACTGTTTCACGGTTTGCTATTTTTGCAAGCTTATTTAAAGCAAAAGAAAAACTATAAAGCTTTTTACATACTTCTATAGAGTGAGAGTCTATATGCACCCCAAGAAATTGAGGCCTAGTACATGGCTTTCCTACATGAAAGAAACATATGAAGAGTTTGGTCCATAACACGAATACGCTGGCGCAATACAGGTTGGTGGGTTAAAGCGGTTACAGTAACAGCTAAAACCAATGGCGTCCGAAGCACGGAAAAGCTCGAGATTACAAATTGTAATTGACCCATCCCGGGATCGAACTTGGCGAAAATTAGTAATTAAAATACATTTATAATAATGTTAAAATCAAAAATTAAGAATATTGGCGAAAATTCTTTGTTTCCGTAATCAAAACCAGAGTGATCAAGCCACTACATCACCGAGCTGTTCTCTGTAAATTCTCCTCGAGCTGTTCTCTGTAAATTGGGAAAAAAATTAACTAAGACGTTTTGAAAATCTAATTTCGAATAGGATTTTCGGACCTCAATCATAAGCAGCAAAGTGGGGTGTTAAATCCGGGATACTTGACAAAGGAACGGCGGCTTACTTGACAGATATTATGAGCCCTTTATTATTAACGGGTCTTCAAGGACCGGCCCTTGGGCACACTATCCTCGCGATATCAATTAAACACCATCTCTTGTTTATGAGGTAAAGAGCTGAGATTTCGGAAATTCAACAGTAACAATGGTTACGACAAAATTTCCTTCAAAGACAATGGCAGCTCAACCGTTGCTGTAAGATATTAAATTAACACTTATAGATTTATTTAATACACTGAAATCCCTATGAAGAAAGAGAATGTATTGCAGATATTAATGCAATTTTGTTTCGTCCTGATCCTGATGCCAATATATTTAGAACACTGGAATTCATTTGTTATCTGAAACAACCTCGATTTGTGTGTGTCTTGAGGAAATAGATGAGTATATTTTCGAGACGGGAAAGCAGAAAAACTTTTAAACAACAACACTTGCAACGCAATAAAAAATAGTATGTGGTACGAAAACTTGCATATTTGGTTTTGGCAGGTTAGGAAGATGTGTCAATCAGTTTGAAATGAATAACGAAGTCAACATTTCCTTATAATTTACCTACTTACTCGAAGAAAGCAACCCCTGAAAAGCAAGATCGCAAAATTTCACTTTACCGTCACAACGAGCACCAGGATAACATAGGTGCATGAGAGCCAATTGTAGATCGGTGGGGTTTGGACAAAAGCGTTAAATCGCGCCGAGGGAATTGGCCAAGGGGTGCTCGACCGACGGCTATGCCCCGCAACTAAACGGTGCTATACAATTTTCCTGAAGCTACATCAAAGCATGTTTAAGTTTACTTTTATATGAAAGCTGTAACACAACACATTTAACACAACAATAGTTATTTGTTCAAGAAGTGAGCAAAATTATTTTTTGTAGTGAGTGCTGATGCTAAATCACGAACCCGCGAAGTAGTCTAAAATTAGACTACTGAGCGTAGTGAGTGATTTAAGGGGTACCTCGTGCACACTAGCGACACCAATTGATTGTTATTAATTATATATTAATAATAATTAATATTAGAGAATTGCTAAAGAACGGTATTTGTAATTTTTAAAGATGTATCTTGTATAAAGTGTCTACCTATAAGTAACCAAATTTTTTATTATTGTTAAAAGTGGCCACTTTCGGCAATAATGAAAAAATAGGTTATATATAAATAGGTAGAAAACAATAATTACTTCAACACAGTAGTAATATGTATACGTGGGAATAAACCAACTTTGGCAATGAAAACTTGCCGAAGTCCTGGGGCTGTAGGAGCATTGAAGAGGTATAATTATTTTACATCGAAGAGGAAGATCCGCTGTTTGCTTATTAACGGGGGCTTGTCATCCGCCGAGCGGTAGGATTATCACGGTAACGCTGTTATAATAGATAATTGGGTGCACAACATGTTTGAGCAAGACGAGGTTGACTGAGCGCAATGTTTTGCTGGATCATTCATCAGTGATAATGTGCTAATATGAGACTCAATTGTATCATCAATATCGTCGTCGATTCGGTTGCAAATAAGAATCAACTCCTTGTCAAACTTTGCCTATAATATTATCAGACTCTCCCTTGTAATGCAAGCTAGCGGATCGTTTTGAAGTCATGGCCATTATTGCTACTAATAAATAAGTACTTTTACCGAAAATATTTTGCAGTTTTGGCAGGTTACGGCCTAGCCACGGGAACGGGCGGCGGCCGACATCGAGACAGCGCGGAGTGGTTGAAGAGACGCCCGCCGCGCGCCGCGCGCCGCCCGTTCCCGTGGCCAGGTCGTTATAGTAAATAAGCATCCATAATTTAATGTTATATTTTATTTTAATTGCGAAAGTAGTAAAGTAAGTCTGTCTGTTACGATGAAGATTTCAAATTTAGATAAAAGGAAATAGTAAAAGTACCATTTTTTCGTACAGTTATCATTGTAAGAATCCATTATTACTATCATTTCCAGAAAACTTGACAACATCATAGAGGTATCAATTATAAAGAAAAAAGAATGTCAATGTCAAAATACATTTTTGTTGACGATTTTACGTTGAATATTGTCGATTTAAAAGTATTTCTTTATAAAGAGTCAAACAATTCTGAAAATACACAAAAATACTTCAAGAGCGCATCCAAAACATTCACGGTTGAAAATCTTTTAACAACGTAATTGTGGCTATGGACAGTACACTTTTGAGCAATTTTATGACTTCCATGCTGCCAGTTTTATACAACAAAATGATTTTATTTTGTTACATTTTTGCAATGAAATAAAAGAGTTTTGTGTTAATCAACACAAATAAAATAAATATCTTAAATAAAAATCTACTACATAACAGGGTCGTATAGATCATGTTAAGCGGTAGATTTTTGTCTACAATCTGTAATGGTGCTCATGAGATGGCTCAAAACTTTACTATCTCCTCTCCTCTCTCTTTTATTTTTCTTCTCTCTTAAACTGTGAAGAATATGTTGATGTAGGTGTGCTCTATTTCAACATATAACGTTACGTTACCTAACGTCAAAAAATTTGATCACATGAATTAATTCAATAGGCAGTTGAAAGAAGGCAGTGTCTTGGTCTGTATTTTATTTCTGATTTATACAAATGACCTGCCAAAAATACTGGATTGGATTCAGTATTTATGGCAGGACATTTACTGGAATGGATTCTTTTTGCCGACGACATAGCTATAATTGTACCATGCACTAATTTAGCGAACTAACAATTCAATTCAATTCTAGAAAATATTCTCAGCTTTCTAAGTGCCTATAATTTGTTAAGTACTTAACTTGCCAAAACTAATATTGTGTACAATTTATGTCTTACCAAAAAGCGCCACTTAATATAAAATGTAATTTTAAAGATCATCATCATCATTTCAGCCGAGAGACGCCCACTGCTGGGCATAGGCCTCCCCCAAAGATCTCCATACCGATCGGTTCTGCGCTGTCCGCATCCATCGGCTTCCCGCGACCCTCACCAGATCGTCGCTCCACCTTGTGGGAGGCCTACCAACGCTGCGTCTCCCGGTACGCGGCCGCCACTCGAGGACCTTTCCGCCCCAACGGCTGTCAGTCCTTCTTGCAATGTGGCCTGCCCACTACCACTTGAGGCTCGCAATTCTTTCATAAATTTCATTCTATAAAATTATAATCATATAGTAAGTCATACTACATATTATAAGTCATTATCATTAAGATACTGACATAAAATCAGAAATTCCTGTCACTCTTTTGGGACTAGAATGAGATTGCAATCTTAATTCGAAATCGTATAGGTGTCCAAAACGTAACTAAACAATTACCGTCTTTCATATATTCAGTATACCATACCACTGTAAAAGAGCAACTGATACCAACGCTGCCCTGCCTGTATACTATGCCTATGCAAACTCTAGACTCGTGTACGGAATGTTGTTATGGGGCAATAGTACCGACATACAAGAGTTATTTATACTGCAAAAGAAATGTATAAAACAAATGATATCATGACATGACAAATAATATGATGATGTGTATTGACCAAATGATATCATGTAAACCATATTATTAAATAAATAAAAAGTCCTAGGCCACCTGTTTGCAAGGTAACCGACGTCCACGCGGTAGTAAATAAATTGCCACTAGAAGGTAATAAATAAATTAGCCGCCAGAAAAATGTCTCCAAATTTCAGATTTCGTCAGAGATGTAGTCCCCAACTAGTTGGCGTACTTACCTCGTAGCCGTGCGGCCGTGTAATCTCGACCAATGATTCGGATTAACGATAATTTAATTTGGGTAGCAAACGGGCTCGTACGAGCCGGCGGCAACAAAGATGTTTAATTAAAGCCTGTACAAGGTGTTGCCTTAATTAGTACTACCGAGCTGACTGATCAACTACGTATTTGCGTAATTAAAAACTGCTATGCGATTCTCTAAAGTCAGCAGCCTTGAATTCGTGGCTGTGGCGGGGCTGTCATACCTTTTGGCGTTTGTTTGACAACCATTGGCGACACTAGCGTTACGACGATTGAAAAGAAAGACGACGACGAAAAAGTTGTTTATTTTTTCATACGTCGAAAAGGTCCATCAAATATTGATTGATACATTTTAAACACAAGAAAAACTAAATCGAAAAATACTGATTGTAACAGCAACAAAGATACACAGCCCAGGGACCACCGTATTAATTAATGATCATACGCTTACGCGTAGCGCACGTCGTCAAGCTCGATGTCGAATATTTCTGTAAGTGAATCGCACTGCTGTTTACTTCATTTGACTATCTTTTAAAAAAAATATTTCTAAACCGGCTAACCGATTATGGTGAAATTTAGCATGCAGTTGGATTTATAAGGCTACTCTTTGGCGTGATAACCGACATCTTCGCGAGCGGAGCCGCGGGCGACCACTAACTAATCATGTATCTTTCTTTTACATGCAGCAAACGAGTTTTACCCAAACCCGTGTGAACCCCACAAAGGTTTGAGGAAAAAAAAACATCATGGGAAAAAATCGTCTCACACCCGTGGGAAAAGTTTAGTTAAGATGCGCTTTGAATACCAGGATAACATAAAGACGAAGGAAACAAGTACTAAAGAAATAGGTTAACATAAGCACCCAAGTGTGTTTACATAAAGATGAATGAAGAGGAGAATCTGTAAAATGCGGTTTAGTTAGCCCATTCTGTCCCGAATAAACTTTGAAAATGTGAACTTCAGGGTGACTGCTTCGTCACTCTCATCAAACCCGGTGATGACGTGACAACTAGGTGGCATTTGTGTCATCTCCATATTCTCCATACATATCCATAAACTTGATGAGAGTGATGAAACAGTCAGCACACATAAATCGCCGGTGCGCACTAGTTCCAAGAAATCACTCTAAAAAACTTAAGTCAAATCTAACAACTTTCCTTCAGACCGAAAAGATCAGCGCTGATATTCCTTAGGCTGTACCAGGAGAACATAAGTTCGAAGTAGTTTCAAGAAAAAGGGACCCTGAGACCCTGACTGCCCTGCCTAGCGACGAGCAAACAATGCCCCAAAAGCCCACATACACAATGTCAGATTTTTATATACGATAATGGGTGAACAGATATCACCCATGGTTGTGCGACATTCAATGTAAAACGTATACCTAAATATATGTGAGTCTTCAGAACTATCTATGTATTCTGTGGAATAAATAATAATTATCTTAGATTATGGTTCTGCATAAGAAGAAGTAGTAATAAACGAAAACAAAGGAGTAAAAGTGACATTTCTTCAAAAGTACTAGGACACCATAAAGTAGAAAGAGTTCGCTGCACGGCAAACTATGGAGAGCACACAAAATCAAGAAGGGACGGAAGGGTGTGGTTAGACAGAAAGAGACAACAAAACATTGCCCTTATAAACAGAGGAGTCATTTCAAAAAGGGCCCTCTTGCATTATTCATACGGATGTAAATGAAAATGGCAGGACCTAAAAAGTGCACAAAAACGCTACAGGTTTATTTTGCTCCCGAGAACGGTTAGTAGAGAATTTTTTTATTGATTTTAGTTATAATACAATATACTGGCATCCATTATCCTAGCTCTTCTCGTAATTTTTTTTAAAAATATATTGAGTAGGCATTATTAGTTACTTTATAATTCCAAATAGTATTAGAGTGTTAAAGGAGATGTCCCAAAAATGTATGGAGACCCGGCCAGTTCTATGTAAGAACACTTTATTGAAAAAAGCATCTAAAACAGTTTTAATATTTTATTTTCTTTTTATTGTCTTTGTTTCGTGGTACAATAACGTTTATAGAAGAACAGAAACATAGGCAAATATTCATCGAGGCGCCAAAGTCACTTTGGTGATGTTTCGTTGACTTCTATGTCGCCCGCCATATTGCCATGTCGAATAATTCTGAAATTGACTAATCATTTTGAACTTTGTACTAGTAAACTATTGTGACTGGCAACACTACGGAAAACTGATCAATGGTGATTTAAGGACTTGTATCCAATGGCAATATTTTTTTTAAAAAAAAACAAGATAATGCTTGAGTTGCAAACGAAATTTTGCAAGTAAAAATGAATGTTTGTCGACAATTAACAAATTCGTTTGCACGTTTAAAAACATGGTCGACAATAGAACGACATTAAATATTGACAAAAACGTATTTTATTTAACCGAATCGGCAAACAGTTTTGGCAGGAACGCTTTGATATGTAAATTTATGATAACATTATACCGAGAGGTCAAGTGCTTGTAAACAAAACAGTTAGGTATCTCAATAAGCTTGCAGGATTTGTGTCACGTTGGTTCAAATCATCATCATCATATCAGCCGAGAGACGCCCACACCTGGGCATAGGCTTCCCCCAAGGATCTCCAAACCGATCGGTCCTGCGCTGCCTGCATCCATCAGCTTCCCGCGACCCTCACTAGATCGTCGATTCACCTTGTAGGGGGCTTACCAACGCTCCTTCTCCCAATACACGGCCGCCACTCGATGACCTTTCCGCTCCAATGGCCATCAGCCCTCCTTGCAATGTGGCCTGCCCAAGTGCCTACTGCCACTGTCTTGAGACTCGCAATTCTTTGGGCTATGTCAGCGACGTTAGTTCTGCTGATCTCATCATTTGATCATCGATCACGCAGAGAAACACCAAGCGTGGCCCTCTCCATTGCTCTTTGGGTGACTTTGAGCCTTCTTATGAGGCCCACTGTAAGCGGTCACGTCTTGGTTCAGATATAGTTTTAAAAATTAAACTTTCGAAAATTAAATTTATGGTATCCAAAGTATTGGTAACAATAATTTCATTGTATTTTCCACAAGCATCACATGACGCAACTCTTCATACTTCACAGAATCTAATACGGCAAATATCTCGATAAATGCTTTATCCCGTAGTCATGTCGCGCGCTGAAATTGTTTCATCGCAATACCACCAAGGGCTGTCACTTACAAGTTTTATTTTAAACGTATATGCTACTGCATAGAATGATTTATAATAAAACGCTAGATTGTACAAACTGTTTTTTTTTTCATTTATTTGGGTTAAAAAACAGTTACAACCAGTAAAGTAATTGTGTCACCCACATCATTAACCACAACAGTAAATATATAAATAAAAATATAGGTTACGAGTTGTCGCCATTGATCAACTACAATTTTTCTTCTACTTCGAGATAATAATACAATTTACACAGTATACTAGTTTTAACCTTATTGGAATGTAACTGCGACACTTTTATAAAAATTTTATAAACAGTTATTATGTAAGACCAGAAATACATTTGCTTAGTGTCCACTTAATAATTCTGTTAGTTAATTTTTAAAATTACTTACAGAGGTGGAGAAAATATCAATTGTATTAAAATTATTATTGTATGAGTCGGTAATTCTATGCAAAGGTGAGCGTTTACCAGCATTAGTCCTACAGATACTAGTGGCAAATAAACAAGTTACATTTCTGGTATTGGTTGTATAAGGCACACGATAGCGAAGTTTATTGTTAAGGTCAACACAATCGTATCGATTATGGCACAAGTCGTATAGAAACATAGTTTCAAGTTGTAGGCGTCTGCAGTTTTATAGCAAAATTCTGTTAAAAATGTTAATTAGATACAACAAAATCAAAAGTTTTAAATACAATCTACCTTAGCCTTGATATGTTAAAGCAAAGTCAATTTGTAAAGAGAGGGTATAAAATCGACATCGACAAAGACACTATTGCAAAACCGATTAAATTTATAAGGAATTACTTAAATTATAGAATAACATTTACCATCGTAACCTACCTTGATATTAGAGACAATGTTTATAAAAAAGATTAGTTCCTTAAGAGTACCCTATCAATCGGTATTATATTATATAAATACAGAATGATTATTTTCTCCTCTTGGCGGGAATGTCGGCTCTGGCAAGTGAACTTTATTCCATACTAATATTATGAATGCGAAAGTGTGTGTTTGTCTGACTTTTACCTCTTCACGATTAAACCGCTGAAAACACTGAAAACTGTTTTTTTATTATTTCAACAACATAAACTTTAGCGGAGAGTCATTGGAAGCGGGCTGCGCAGATCCGATCCATTTGTAAATTGATGGGGACGTGGGGACGTCTATGTTCAGCAGTTTACCTACATCATGGGCTGATTATGGTGATATATTATTTTTGACGTATTCAGAGTCATAACTGGACAGATAAAAGATGCCTTTTTTCTAAATTTTATTATCTAAATATAAATCGCCGTAAATATATAAGCCGGCCACCCTGGCTACCTTTCTATCTCTAACATATCTATAGGATAAATGGTAACAGCGTTTCGGAAATGGCTTTAATAATGCAAATACCAACATTGTTTATGATCACGTCAGCGCGAATTGGACATTCGAATGCGCAATAAACAGTAACAGCTGATTCGTTAGGAGCAAATATTTGACATCATTTCTACCATAATTTGATAATTTTCCTAGTCGTAAGGCCGATGGAAGAGATTTCTTTTAAGAATAAGCAGTTCCTTTACACTCTGTTGTGCTTGTTTATGTTTTAATTGTTGCTTTCTTTCGTGTGTACTTAAATTGTAGGTGTTAAATAAATAAAGATAACCTACATAACGTAGTAACGCAACCTACATACTACAAATAAATAATGTTAAATAAAACTGCTTTTATATCCAATAGTTAGTTGGACTTACGAGGACTTCACCACCTTCGCCGGTACTGAATTAAGCAGACTTTTTTAAAAATAAAGCATGAATGATTCTTTTTAACCCCCGACGTAAAAAGAGAGGTGTTATAAGTTTGACGTGTCTATCTGTATAACTGTGTGTCTGTCTGTGGCACATTGTAGCTCCTAAACGAATGGACAGAATTCTGTTTTTTTTGTTCGAAAGTTGAAGTGATCAAGATAGTTCTTAGCTATATTTATGACGCTCATTTCCTACTTGACAAAAGGGTCTGACTAATTTTCACAGATCCGATTGATTTGAAATTTGGTTTACTGGTGCTTCGGTGGTATTTCCAAGACATGCTAATCTTGAGCTGATCCTGTACCATCAAATAGTCTGCGGGATGCTCAATTCTTTAGAAAAATATAACACAAATACAACAGATATAGCGTGTTCGGACTTATTAGAATTGCCTCAATGAATTGGTGTTACATAGATGATTAATCAGCCTGGGGCTACTCACAATTTTATATTATTTTTCCATGTGGTATTTTGACGAGTTTCTCCTATTAATGGATTCTCCTGTAATCCAGCGATCCTCGGATTACAGAAGACTCAATGTGATAGAGTACAAATAAACAGTTTATAGGATGACTCGAGACTTCACCAAGACCCAGTCGCAGCACGATCAGATAACGCATAGTTTTCAACACGTTTGATTGCCTCTCGGGTAAATGTTTTCAGATTAGCTTCTATGTGATATTGTTGCAATCTCCCACTGACGAAGTTTGCCTTGGTATAACAGTAGCATATACGAAAATAAATTACATTAATTATTATCTCAATTTTAAAATCTCTACGGAACCCCAGCCAAGGCAATTAGCTCAGCCTAGAGCATTTAATGCTCTCTTCTGGTATCCTGTTAACTATGCCAACCTGGTACGTAGCGCATCCCCGCGCCCACTTAACAGCATTCACGAAAGGTATTTAAAATGTCTATCTCTCTGAAATGTTCTTTTACAACGACGGGAGCTGGAAAATTAGGTAAGTCTCAGTTTCATTCCGCAGATTTATTTTAAAAAGTCGTAAGCATTCGCAATTTTTCTGTATCTATCTTAATCCATAGTAGGTGAAACATTTAACTTTTGTTTATAAGCGTCAATCGTCATATAAATTTAAATATTAGGGCGCTAACAATAAATTACTTAAAATTCAATTAAAATTACTTAAGATACAATATATACGTGAATTTTCTGTCGGTCCGGTCATGGCACAGGGTCTTGGCAAGGTTTTTGCATGGGTGACGGACCGGTCCTAAAGTGGGCGTTATCTCATAATAATTTAATAAAAAAATAATATTTTTGCTTCTGCCAATACGGTTACGAATAGTGTACTACACACACCTAAAGCAAAAAATAAACAGATAGGTACATATAATAGCCAATAGTAAGGATGATCAATCCATTACATTTCATAACAGCGACCGGCGCCAGCAGCGGGGGTTAACCATTAAACCGACAAAACATTGTCTGTCTCATCACTACAATTAAAAACGATTTATATCCCGTATGTGGGGCGGGGTGGGGTGGTCATGGCATAAATAAGATGAGTTGAAAAGGTTGAGGTACTAGGGCCGCAGCATTAAAAGAAGATGCTGTGTTCTGTGGGCGACAGTGTGCAATATTGATGCGACGGGCGGCCACCCCCGGCAATCGGCAAACGACTTAGGGCTTTGACACACTTACAAATTTACATCAACGATCGATGACTATTTGTCAATAATTTTCCACTATTATTGTATGTACTGCAAGTAACTGTAGGTCTTTATATTACTTCTGCTATTCGGCTATTGAATGTGTAGAGAAAAAAAGATATTCCAATCCTGAGATTAATGCACAAAATAAAATTACTTGCTATTTAAAAATAAATAATAAAAATCAGAACTTGACAAAATAAGCCTTTTTAAGAGACACCTACGACTTTACTAATAACTAGCCTTACAAAGTTAGTCTTATTATCTCTTTTGTTGGGATTCAAAATGTCATTCGAACGAATTAGACAAAACTCTTTATAACTACATACGCCATAAATAGGTTACGAACGTTATCGTTTGTGAATCATGACTTATTCTGAAAATAACGACTTAAATAACACGTAATGCGGGCCTAAATGTCTCAAGTGAATAAAAGCCCTACCAACATTCAGGACATTGCCTGATACTGATTTATGGAGGGTTCGCAATCTAGGAAATCCGTATTTCCGACTTATTTAAAATCGAGTTGCCAATTCAAACTGACAAATTGTTTGAGGACCTGTCACTACACGACAATTTAACATTTTATACTTTTATTTTTGCTCATTTATTATTTATTAATGAAAAAAATCAAAACCAATTTCAATGAAACAGTTACAGAGACTGCAGACAGTACATAGAAGCAAAACTAATAATGAGGACTTGATTAGTGTCAATTTGTAATAATTTCAGTAAAAATGTATTTAACCCGTCACGCGTAGATTCCAGAGACAATTGATTTTTCAATTGTCATGGTACTCTGGTGGGATAACGACGCTTAACGGGTTAAAGATAAGTATAGCTGGTAAGCTCATGTGTTGGATGGGTCTCGGAGGGTAAGTAGGTGTAGCCATTCCGGTATGAAACTGTTGGCTGTATTTCGAATTGCGATGTGATGGGAGAGGCAACCACAGTGAACCATGGGAGGTACCTTGTAACATCTTTCGTCTCTCCAGAATTCTTCTCACCTGCAATGTCAAGAGTGTTTATGATATTGCAGGATGTGAATTTAAAATGATCAGTATATAATTACTTATGAAATATGATTTCAGTGTTCTTATTATGATAACCTCCGCGATATTTGCTATGATTTTGTTATTTCTTTACGAGTGCATCAACAGGACGCTTTCTATGTCAGACTAATTCATCGCGGGCGTGTACTGTGACGTAAAAGTCTATATTGGATATCCTTGTCTAGCACGCAACGTGACGCAACTTTAAGTGGTTAGAAGTCCGGTTTTTAAATACCGTCGATCTTATTATCGTCGGCTTATTATTTACTATCAACACTTACAATAAAAGTAGGTATTTTACCGTCGAGAGGAGGCAGACGCTAACAGTAGTTAGTTAGATAAAATAATACAAAATCATACTCAATATTAAATTCACAGAAACCTCAAGATTAGAAAATTGCCTATTGTTAGTACCTAATTACCATTGTCAAATTATTTAGATCGCAGCGTAGAAAATTATGCTTTTTAACCGACTTCAAAAACAAGAAGGTTCTCAATTCGGCCGGTATGTTTTTTTTTTTTTCTATGTATGTACACCGATTACGCCGAGATTACTGATCCGATTTACGTGATTCTTTTTTTGTTCGATGCAGAATAGCTGCCATTTGGTCCCATAAAAATTTTTTCAAAAACAGTTGGGCACTTTGGTTTTAAATTAAAAAAAACTGAAATTATGAAATCGTCTACATAAGCGAAATTGCGAATTTTTGCTTTTGCCAATGACTTTTTAGTGAAACGATACGATAGTAGGAAACAATATAAGTTGACGGTCACCCATCTAGCTTCGACCGTAGAAAGTTATCACTAAAAATTGTGAAAAAAAATTTTTAAAAAAAAATTAAAACCGACTTCAAAAAACTGAAAAGGATAAAATAATTAAATTTAAGTAGGCATTCATCCCCTAAAAACATATTTTTGGAGTTGGTGCTAAGTGGTTTCCAAAAACAATAGAAAGTAAAGCATCGACTCCAAAAATATGTTTTTAGGGGATGAATGCCTACTTAAATTTAATTATTTTATCCTTTTCAGTTTTTAACCGACTTCAAAAACGAGGAGGTTCTCAATTCGGCCGGTATGTTTTTTTTTTTTTTAAGTCGGTTTTAATTTTTTTTAGTTATTAATTTTTTCTTTCATTTCAAATCAACTAAAGGGATCTATCTACACAAGCGAAATACTTTGTGTGTGGACTGTGGATATTATTTTGTAATACGAGCGATGTTTGCGATGCAACTTGGCGCGCAGTTGAACATATTCGGTTTATCAGGTGCTGTCATACAAATTAGTCGGAACCGCGGTGCACACACTTCGACACAAAAGAACCGCACATCTGCAGATATTATTATGGGTTGTAATATTTTCACTTTTCATAGTTCTTATTGCAATGGCCTTAAAGTCTAATTTCGTAATAATAGATCAACTAATACTCGAAGGCCGGAGCCGGGGCGCCGCGTCGAACTTATTTGAAAATCGAACGTAATTTGAAAATCGAACTTTTTCTAAAATCGAGCTGGCCACGGCAAGCTGAATGGAAAACATTTGAAATTGAACAAAAGCCGCAAGTATTGTAAGACGCTGCAATAATATACGTAATAACTGCAAAGATTTTATAAAATATATCAAAATAGAAGAAAAGTTCTGTTAAAATGTCAAGTGACGAAAGTGATTTAACTCCGGAGTCCATAAAATTTAATGCCTTTGGCATTGTTCATAATCTACTCCCAGAGAAGTCAAAGGAAAAAAGCCTGAAAGCCTAGAACGATTTCGACAGCTGAAAAACTGCAAAAGGTGCAAAGTCTGTGTCTGAATCAGTGCTTCTGAACATCAATTTTCACTTTTAATTTTAATTTGCACGCACAACGCACTTGCAATATCAAGTGATTTTTCCTTGTTATTGCAGGTGTCTATAGGCGGCGGTTACCGCCTTCCATCAGGTGGGCCGTCAGCTTGTTTGTCATCCAGTTGTATAAAAAAAAAAAAAAAAAAAATTATAATAAAACGCTGTTTTTAGTAGCCTAGCTTTTTTATTGTCTCGCAAAAGGTAAGCAAAGTGGAATACACTCCTCGGGGACAAAGCTGTCTTTGTCTTGGGCGCGCTTAAAACCCTCACTGCGCTCGGGAATTAAATCTGGAGTCCTTCGTTACGTTCAGGATTCAATATCGCGCTCGTGACATTAAACAGTGCTTTATCCCCTCGGTGTATAATCTACTATAATACGATGCACGGTAAATGACTTGACACCACCTGATGTGATGTGGTGAAGAGTACATTATACTGTTCTAACCAACTCCACCTTACCGGCCTCATCATCATCACCAGCCTCATCGTCATACGTCCCACTGCTGGGCACAGGCCTTGCTACATGGGAGAAACATATGAGAAGTTTGGGCCATAAAACCACCACGCTGGCCCAATGTGGTTTAAAACGGTTGCAGTAACAACCGAGATCAACGGAGGAGCTCGAGGTATCAAATTTTGATGGACCCATCCCGGGATCGACCATGGCGAAACTTGCTTTGTTGCCGTAATCGTATCCAGAGCGCTGATACCACCATGCCACAGAGCCTATCCTTGGCGGCCTAAAAGGTGGCATTTTACGCCTCTTTGGAAGTAACCTATGTTATCATTTACAAACTATAGTTTCCAAAGTGGTCCAGACGGCCCCCAGGGTTACAAGTAAGACTCGACGGGGGTCTACGTTGCGTTGGCGTGACAAAAAAAAAACATTTTTTGTATAGTTTTAGGTATATATAGTTTTAGGTAACATTTATTTATCCGTGCGGTGACGGATTAAGAATACAATTCACCGCCCCATTTCTTCCCGTGGGTGTCGTAAGAGGCGACTAAGGGATTACCGAGCTACCAACTGCTCGACTGGTGGTAGGGTCTGAACACCCGTCTGGTTAGTGACCACCGTACGCATGGCGTAAAACCCGCCAAGTGACCACTTGTGGTCGCGTTCCGGGATCAGTCAGCGTACAACCAGAGCTTGGGGAGACGTTGCGGCGATGGATGCGGTCAGTGACGGCTTCCGTCTAACCAGAGCCAGGTGGACTGCATTGACCCGCCGACCAGGGAGACCCGAAGAAACGGCTGTTCCGCTGGCCGCCCGTGGTACAGTACAGGGGCCCAAGCGAACCTAACCAGTTCGTTAGGCTGCCCTATCATGCCACGCATAATCTTGGGGTGGTCCGTCGTGCCGGTTGGTGACCGGGTGGTGGGGTCCCGGCGGCCATTCCCGGGGGGGTTCGGGGGCCCTTCCGTTCGGCGGGTCAGCGCTTCTCTACTGTCGGCTATTACCTGGGGAAACAGGCCTCACGCTTTGACCGTATATATCGCGGCAATGTCCCCCCAATTCACGCCTCTCCTCCTTCTATTTTAACCATGGCAGCGCTCAAAAACAGTTTCGGTCGTTCAGCGGTGCACACCCCCACCACAACCACGCTGTTTGAGGTCGGGCTCACTAACATCCGTGGGCTCCATGCTAACCTCAATGCCGTCCACCAACATCTCGAGACGGCTCGACCCGAAATGCTGTTTTTGACGGAGACGCAAATACTCCGCCCGGCAGACACTAGCTACTTGGATTACCCCGGCTACGCTCTTGAAGAGTCCTTCAAAGCGAAGGCCGGGGTATGCTTGTTTGTCCGGGCGGATGTTTGCTGTCGCCGTCTGCGCTGTTTGGAGGACCCTTCCTACTCTATTCTTGGGGTGCATGTGGACCTGGGCACACATTGCCGAATCTACGTGTGCCTCTATAGATCCCACAGCGGTGACATGGAGACAACTCGACTTTTCGAACATCTTAGTCGGGTGGCAGATGTTGCGCAGGAGCAGTTTCCAACCGCGGAATTGGTGTTTTTAGGGGACTTCAATGCTCACCACGAGTCGTGGTTAAGTTCCTCTAAAACTGACCATGCTGGTAGAACTGCCCACGCTTTCGCTCTCACGCACGACCTGACCCAACTGGTAAACCAGCCCACCAGGATTCCAGACATTGTCGGTCACGCGCCCTCATTGTTGGACCTTCTGCTGACGACTCGCCCGGATGGATATCGGCTAGAGGTTCGTGCTCCTTTGGGAACATCAGATCACTGCCTGGTATCCGCTGGGGTGCCACGGGCGTCGCCACCGGTACCTATGGTTGCCAAACGCCGCATCTGGCACTATGCGTCGGCAGATTGGGACGGTATGCGGGATTACTTCGCATCTATCCCTTGGAGGCAGCGCTGTTTCAGTGAGCTGGACCCGAACGCTAGCGCTACTGCTGTTGCTGATGAGATCATGTTAGGGATGGAGTACTATATCCCTCACTCCGATCTCATCAGTAGGGGTAGGCGTAACCTCTGGTTCAACCGCGATTGTGCCTTAGCTGTTGAAAACAGACAGTCGGCATACCGCGCTTGGATCAGGGGCCGAGCTTGCGGGGATCCCAACATTGACTCACTGAAAGCAGTATATAACAACGCCACCAAGTCCTGCAAAAGGGCCTTCATCAGAGCGGATGCACAGCGCGTTGCACGAGTTGGCCAAGAACTTCTTACGCATCCTACGGGAAGCCGTAGCTACTGGCGTCTGGCCAAAGCCGTGCAATCCAACTTTTGTCAACCCTCGCTGCCCCCGTTGAGATGTTCTGACGGCTCGCTAGCTCACAAGCCGCAAGAGAAAGCCGATCTCTTGGTAAAACTCTTTGCTGCTCACTCCCGAATCGATGACTGCAACTTACAGCCACCAAAACTCTCCCACTGTGGCCACACAATGCCCGATATACGTATTAGGCAATGTGATGTACGTGCGGAGCTTCAGTCAATCGACGTCCGGAAAGCTAGTGGGCCTGATGGCATTCCAGCGATAGTACTGAAAAACTGCGCAGCGGAGTTGTCTCCTGTCTTAACGCGGCTATACCGTCTTTCTCTCTCTTCTGGGTGTGTGCCGGAATCTTGGAGAGAGGCCAATGTGCAACCGGTCCCCAAAAAGGGAGACCGATCAGACCCAGCTAACTACCGCCCGATAGCTGTCACCTCAGTTCTTTGCAAGGTCATGGAACGGATCTTAAACCACCAGCTGATCCGATACCTAGAAGATCACTCATTAATTAATGATCGACAGTACGGGTTTCGGCCGAACCGGTCAACGGGTGATCTTCTAGCGTACTTAATGCATGTCTGGGGTGAAGCTATTGACAAACGTGGTGAGTCACTGGCAGTTAGCCTTGACATTGCCAAAGCGTTCGATCGGGTCTGGCACAGGGCTCTTCTCTCCAAGCTCCCGGCATACGGTCTGCCCGCTCAGCTCTGTAACTGGATCGCCGGCTTCCTGCATGAGCGAAGAATCCGTGTCCTCGCAGATGGATGCGCTTCGCGGTTCATGTCAGTGAATGCTGGTGTACCACAAGGCTCTGTTCTATCCCCTACACTCTTTCTTCTTCATATCAATGACATGATTCCGTTAGGAAACATTCATTGCTATGCAGATGACAGTACAGTGCATGGGGGATATTACGGTCGCCCAGGGGCTGGGCGCGCTGAAACCGAGAGGGAGAGAGAGAATCTTACCATTGAGCTCGACAGGGTGATGAACCTCGTATCTGAATGGGGATCTAACAATCTTGTTGAGTTCAATGCTAAGAAAACACAGGTGTGCGCGTTTACAGCCAAAATGTCGCCGTTCCTTCCCCTTCCGTCTCTTCAGGGCATGACTCTTTCGGCACAGGGCTCCCTCAACTTGCTAGGTATGGAGATATGTTGCGATCTGAATTCCAGGAACTACATCGAAACCGTGATAAAAACAGCCTCACGGAAGCTCGGTGTCCTGAACAAGGTGCGTCGATTTTTCACGCCTGACCAATTATGCCTGCTGTATAAAACTCAGGTCCGGTCTTGCGTGGAATATTGCTCGCACTTGTGGGATGGCTCCGCCAAGTACCTACTCGATGCCCTGGACAGATTGCAGCGTCGTGCTGTCCGTATCGTTGGCGATGTAGAGGTCACCAACAACCTTGAGCCTCTGCAATTGCGTCGAGACATTGCGTCGCTTAGCGCCTTCTATCGGCTATATCACGGAGAGTGTTCTGAAGAGCTATTTGACCTTATCCCACCTTCCCCCTTCCTACTCAGGAGCACGCGTGCCGGTCTTCGGAGTCATCAATTCACTGTCTCCACCTCAACATCACGTACAAAGAAATTTAGTAGCTCTTTTCTTTGTCGAACTTCCAGAACTTGGAATTCTTTGCCAGCACATGTGTTCCCTCCTTCCTATAACATGGGTTCCTTCAAAAGAGGCGTGAAAAAGCACCTTTCGGGCCGGCAAGGTGGAGGCAGCTAGAGCAGTGTCTGAACTGCACTAGCTGTCTTCGCATATGGACTCTTCTTACTGCTTCACATCAGGTGGTGTTGAGTCATTTGTCGTGCTTAGTATAAAAAAAAAAAAAAAAATATCGTATAAATGTAGTAGCAGAGGTCCACCATTATTTTTTGTAATATTGTGATATTTCTAAATAATGTATAAGTTTAATACTCTCTTCTGATGGCCGCCAACCCTTACGAGTCGTAATAATATTCTACTTCGCCGGTTAACAATCCGCGAAGACGCCGGCAACCGTCCAAAACTTTATTACTACAACCAATTAAATATAAAAGAGTAATTACAAGCTCAAAATTTTAATCTATGAATGTCTGTCAAGTTTACAATTCATAAAGTTGGGCCTAGATTCGTTAATATAAATCTGCTAAAAGCTTTCATCGGGCTATCTGCGAGCTCAAGATGGACTCTCGAACAATTATCGTTTCATTCTAAACTTGGCACAATTTAAGAGGATTTTGTTATGATCAGAAATTTTGGTACAATGAGGGTTGGGACGGCTTGAAAGATTATTTCTAATAATTTAATTAAATGGACCATTTAAATGATTTAACTGACATATTTTTATTAACTGCCAAAGTCCTATTACTTTTGGATCATTTGTCTGAGGTAGACGGATTCGTCAACAATTTCGAGAACAGAACTCCCAACTGTAACTGGTAAAGGTACGAAATGAATAGTCGACATAATCTTTGTCATGTCTATGTTTATTTTTAGACTCATCTGTCGAAAAGTTATGTCTTGGTCACCGAGCATTACCTACGCTCAATTCCTCCAGGGATTCTGCCATGACTACTAAGCATCTTGTTGGCAATTCGAAGATGAGTTATATACAGGCCGTTGATGTTGATTTTCAGTCCTGTCCAGATCATTATTTCCTGATAAAAAAAAACTGTTCAGCAAGACAGTAACAAAATATTTAATATCTATCTAGGTTCACTCAGTTAAGTTTTTCTGGAATTATGTGAATATTAATACTTTTTAAAAATGGTTTCAAGAAAATTGCCTTATGCTTTATTAAAAGGAAATTTCTTCTCAGAATACATTTAATAAGTGAACCAAACATCTCTTAGGTTCTTGGTATTGGCAATTTGCTTGTTTCATCAATTTCTTAAAAGCAGAATTAAACCTTTCGTTGCGGCAAGGTGGTATACAAAGCTTCTTTACAGTTCTGAATTTGTGCTGAAGACACAAGTTACCTCGATCAGTATAAAACCACAATGAAGACCACTTCACTTGTTTGAGTGAAACACATAAATATAGAAATAGAAGATGAGATAGCGACACTAAAACAGTATAAAATTTGTAATCTTTAACTGATTCATGCTTCGGAAAGCATGTTAAGCCGTTGGTCCCGATTGTTACTGCATCCGCTTAAAGCCACAAACCCCCATTGGGGCAGCGTGCTGGTATTATGGCCCAAGCTCTCATGTGTTTCTCCAATGTAAGAAAGCCTGTGCACAACAGTGAGATTAATCCTTCAATGCCCAGACGGCAACTTAAGTTGTCATAGCAATTAAAATTTAACTATCGGGCTTTGATGGGTTAATATATGCTGGTATTGTGATGTGATTATCAATGAGAAAGTCACTCTATCTGTCTGTCTGCAACATTTTCACTCTTAAGCTGATGATCGATTTCGTCAAAAATTGGCATGGAAATGGATTACATCGTAAGAAAGGATATAAGCCAATTTTTGGCGCGATAACTACCGCTACCGTACTATAGTTTCAAGAGTCGGTTTTTTACACTCCATAGAACAGCCAAGATAAACACAATAGTAGTTACATTGTCAAGTTATGTTTATATACCTACAAGCTCTAGGAAGTCATTCAGGTAAGTATTCAGTTAATGTCCCATCTGTCCTATTCCTATCAAGGTCCCTCGCAAGATGCGTCCCATTTGACTCATACCCATTGTGTGCAAGCGTTTAGGTTCTGCCACACAAAAGCGACAATGGCTGTGCATCCGGCTGCGGCTGGCAGACGTCACCTCCGGTCGTCAATATGGCGCACCGCGACGTTTCCGGTGGTGATGACGGAAAATGGTGGTTTCTGGTTCCATTTGTGAGGACAGTGTCAGATAATCTGTTTGATGAAGTTGGAGTGATTTTTGGTATCACATAGTATGTCATGTATACATCGTTTCTTCAATAATTCAGAAGTTTATTAACCTGACAGTATTGTAGGTATAACTTATTACTGCTTATTTCAAAAAGAACTACTTGCTTCAATTTTCATTTTTTGTTGTTACTTGTTCATGTCGAATATAATGGAATGAAACATTGAAAATGTCACAGAAAATCATCATCATCATCATAGTTTCAGCCGACAGACAGAAAAAGATATAAATAAATAGATAGATAGACATGCTCTCAATATGAAAGAGTTCCTAAATAAAATAAATAAAACTAAGACGACTAAGCACCAGGACAACATAACTCTTTATGAGATAGTGCCGCCCGCCGCGCTCCGGACACCTACTTCCGCCGTGGCGCGGCGGCGGGCGCCCCGGCCAGGCGCGGCGTCTCCACCCTCAATATGGCTACTAAGCCGCATCCGGTTTGAGGCATTAGCTGCAATTGACGACAGCTATCATTCACACTACATAAACGTATAGACTGGTTTGTCTTTCTCATTTGGCTTACTCGTATGAGCTAGATAAACAGAATACCCATAGCCTGTCATTAATAATGTGCAAATGTCGTTTCAGGGCAAGGAAATATCCGGGGACGTATGTGTGACCTAATATAAAACATAGTTTTTAAGATGGTTAAGTTTTAATAGCTCATATCGATCAACCTGTAGCCCGAAGTAAAAGATATTTTAAAATTAAATGTTATTTACAACAAATAACAATCTGCATACATAAATGAGCTATAGTAAACATTTCACTGGAATACATATGCTTAATAACAGTCAATCTAGCGGATTACATCGGGGAATATGCTCAGAGTTATCCCTGCATAACATTTACTAGGTCTCATCTAAAGTGTATTTGATGAGCTGAACAAATGTGATATGTCAAAGCACTAACAGCTATTTACTTAGGTTAAATATGTAAGTTTTGGGGGCAAATTATGTATAAGACAAATACACAAAAAATATCCAGGGTTGGATTGAGAAGATCAGCAGTTTTCACTTTGTTGGGTGTTGGTTCTTAGTGTCCAATAAATACTCTAGACGCTCGCTTTTGAGGTGACAAACCACGAAGATATTTCATGGTCCAGGAAACACGTTTCCATTTAATTTTATTGAAAAGGCAATTTAGATGACTCGGTTCGATTTCTATAAAAACGCGGCCATAAACAGCCTTCATTCCTCTTCTAAGGGAATTTCACGTGTCATCGATTCTCCAGACATGCAATATACCATTATTTTTTGTCCGATTCCCCATTTTTATTGATATATGATTGGTGTGAGGTAAAAGTGATGACGGCTCGTTTATATTATGTACTTTCAAAATGAAAACCAATTTGTGGAAACGGAACAATTTGTCCGCCGTTCAGTGAATGGGAGAGCAGGACTAGGAAATAAAAAGAAGTAGGTTACCTTGCAGTTAAATAGAACTGCTTTGTAGTGTTACGAGTACCTACATACCTAGTTCTACAAATGTCGACAACAGATATTGAGACTGTTTATAGTTTTTTGATATTTGCTGACAGTAAAATGGCATTATGACAACTCAGTTAACTTGACTCTATCTGAAGAACTAATTGAAATTTCACTATATGTTTACATTTAGCTTAAGCTCTTCCTCATTAATAGTTCATACAAGAAACAAAAGAACGTTTTCAATTATTTCCTTACAATTCTTGGATATCTGTATCATTTTCACCCACTGACAATAAAAATACAATATTGTTGCTACCACCTTAATCCGATTCAGTTTACTCAGACTGGATTTAGCCTGCGCCCGTATCCCGAATTCCTCAAAGTACAGGACAAATCGCACACTGCCAATAATTCCACATTGTATCTCCATTTTAGAAAGTAGACGTTTTAAGCGGTGTTTTATATAGCTCATGTCGATTTTAAACGAATTATTATTACTGTTTTTCTTGAATAAAGAAAATTCTTCAAAACTTTTAAAATCTGGTAAAGATAATTCAAAAAATTCCACCAAAAGCATTCGTGGTTTCCTTTACACTTCATATTAATGTATCGGTAATAATATGTTAAACGCTGTTTACAAAATATATTCACTGTATTATGTCCAAAACAAGTTGGGTCGTTGGTTAGTTGGTTAGCAGTGTGCTTCAGGCTGCACTAGCTGTTTTCGCAAATATTGACTCTTCTTAGCGCTTGACTTCATGTGGTGTTGAGTTATTTGCCATGCTTTGTATAAAAAAACATGTTTCGGCTCGAGCAGATGGATGAATATTGAACATTTTTACTAGTTTAACCCGTAGTTATCCACTCGATGGCACAGGTCAATCACGCTCGTATACGACAATTTGAAAAGCCAAAAGTGTAAAAGAGGATCCAATCAACGAAGTTCCAAATTTTTCACGACATTTTCTGCTAGCCTCATACAATGTGGAGACTGACATTAAGTTTTACAGTATAAAAGATAATAAACTTTACGCATGGCTGTTCCGAAATAACAACGGTAGGCAGTAAAATGAAACTGCGTCATTATGGTTACTGTCGGGTCTACCAACAGTTTGTAATGAGCGTAAGCGTTTGTCGTTGTGTAAAAACGCTACTGCAGATCTCGTAAATAGATAGTTGGATTCTCTGAAAGCGATGAACGAGACGACTTTGCAAGGGGAAGCGCTGGTGTCAATTCAGTTATATATACGCTTAGGATTCCTGTAAGCCTGCCGAAACAGAAAATTCTAACATCAACTTACATGAAGCACTTTGAAGGATAATAATAGCTTTAATCAATTTCTAAGCCTTGCCAAAGCAGCGAAAGCATTTTTATACAGGTAATTATCATTTAAAAAGTTACACGGTACGAAAAAGAATTTCTGACCCATATAATCTAACTGGGTAATAAATAAACTTGTTCGGTAGTACCTACCAACAATCACATAAAGGAAAGTAGTTTGGTTTCACATCACGAGTAGCACACGACACACAGTGAACTTCCTCAGTTTTATGAGAAAGTGCATTAAGTGCAATGGCCGTGTTATCTTAAATGCAGTCAGAGTTGAATCTTTGTGTACAATCATCATACTGATATTATCCATAAGTCACAATATAGGTCACAATTAGGAAAACAACTTTGCTGATTCATATTTGACCACAATTCTAAAAATTAACATGGCATAGTAGATGTACAAGTGGAACGGAAAGAAGACGTGGCTGATCTTATAAGATACGCAGCTTTGGCTTTTTCAAACAATGTCCTTGGAGAACTACTAACATAGAAACAGTTCTCGATTATTTTAATTACCATTTTAATTTGTAAGCCAAACTACTAAACATTGTTATCCAATTGAATAATCCGAAAGAAATAAGAAAGATAATTCACTTCATAATTTTCGTCGAGCTTCGTCAGATCTGATTTCTTTTATAAACGTAATATTTGTCTCCCACACGTAAATTACTTCTATATAAAGAGTAATTTTCTAAAAGATCAAAGGCAACAGGAAAAAGGGCGAAACAGATGGTAGGGCTACAAAGTCATTGGTGCGTTTTCGAGCTTTGGCGGTTTTAAAGTGCTTTTGTCCGCGAGGCATAAATTCTTTTAGAAGACAAAACAGCTGCTACCTGTATTCATTCGCTCTATGTACAAAACCCTTTACAAATGTCGACAACAGATATAGAGCGCGTCCATTCGCCCCCGGTATTTAAAAGTTGCCAATTCTGCAAGGGACGTTTTGACACAACGTTTCAGTTTGTTTGACCATTTGACTGAATGACATTCTTGTTTTGGCTTTGTTAGTTTGTAATTTCATATACAATCCCAATTTATTTCATTATTTAAATAAAAAAGATACGGCACTAGCATAACACCTTTTACTATGAGAGTACTTAATCAATAAGCCTTATTTAGTTACACAGAGTTGTTCAAATGCTATACGAGCGAACATGACAAAACAATAACTAACGTATATGTATCATGATTTATTATTGAGGCCCTGAGTATTTACTCATTAAATAAATAGTTTTAATGAAATTGCTTCAAATATTCCTACAGTAATAAATTAATTATTTTCAATATATCCGCTTCGTAACTTATATTATGAATAAGTTACGAAGCGGATATATTAATTACTTCGCAATTCCAAATTCTTAGGATAACAAACTTTAGCTAATAAGATGACTGTGTTTTATGTAAATAATTAATTAATACATACTTTTAGAGCCCTGAACATAGTGATGATGAGCCTATGTAGATTCGAGGACCTAACAATGCCTTTGTTTCAAAAGAAATAACAAAATCAGACAAAAAAAACTTTTAAAAGCACCAGTCCTTTTCTTTTCGGGGAGAACCCGACTACAGACCTACTACTACTACCAGTGTGTGTGTATACCGACAATAAGTCCCTGGTAAACTAAGTCCACTGCCCTTTTTGGGAGCAGCCTGGGCTCTGCCGAAGTCTGCGGTGTGAACTTAGGAGTGTTTGAGTATGATTGTTCGGATTCATACTAGCCACACGCTCTTCCTGAGTTAATAGGACACCGACGTAGAGAGAGGGGTTTGTAGTGGCTTAGAAGTGGACGCACTGCGATACTACAAAATCATATGATGTGGGGATAGGAGGGAGGGGCCCAACTGGAGATCATCAAGGTCTCTATCACATGCAGCTATTTCGCCCTTCCAGAGTCAATAGGAGCCGGGTGGATGGTGTATTGGGCTGCGATGTATGGGTTTCATGTGCTGATAATTGTGCGTGTCCACAATCAGCCATACGTTCTTCCAGAGTCAATAGAACTCCAGCGTAACGGGGTTGGTGGTGTCTTGTGTGTTGGTGGTCTCAGAAGTGGACTGAACAGTTGTAGCACACTAAGCAACTAGAATGTGTCCGAAGCACGAAGTGGCAAGGTCTTTGGGGGTTGTAACACAGTGCTTTGATGGACCAGAGGGGTATTTGTCTTAATTGGAACCTTCAAACGATGGTAGAACCTCGCCTTGTAGTAGATAAAAGAGGACGTGAGAATGGAGAGTGGTCTAGGCAGAGATGATAACGGTTCTCTGTGACGCAATTTTGGAGGCGAAGTACTGCTCTTTTTTTATCTTAACGGGGTAACTCTTGACCATCATCTCGCCTGATGGTAAGTGAAGATAAGGCCTACGATGGAAGCGAGCTACACCCGGATTCCTCAACCACAGAGGAACTGGCTATCTTACCTCTAACTGCCGGGACACAACAATGCCGTTATCATTATTACCGCCATAGCGGCAGACTTACGTGGTAGCTAGCCAGGCGGACTTAGAAAAGCCCTACCACAAACCAAACCGAGCAGAAATTTTCTGCCCCCAACGGGATTCGAACCCCGGACCTCTAGATCTGAGTTCGGTGGTCTCAACCACTAGACCACAGAGGCGGTTAAAGGCGGTTTGGGGGCTCTTTGTGACCTTTTGGAGACGCCGGTACAAATCTTGATGGATGACAAGTCGCTGTCTCTTTTTATCTTCAAGTGTGCAGAATGAATGTTTATTTCTTCAACTTTTACACTATTTAATTATACACCACTTCACTGATGCGGTTAATGATTTTGCGGATTTCCCATACATTTAACATTAGTTTGTTACTTGATATTCTATTAACTCTGTACGATACGGAATTAGGACGATGTGTGCGTGTTGCGTTTAGATATCACATATTAGTAAAAAATAATGCTTTGATCATAGTACCTATTCTATATCTCTACTATTATTAATTATCAAAAATTACTGTGACTGGCGTAGCCACACTTGTCAGCAAATAAATGGATCTCGCCTTAAAAGCACCAGTCCTAATAAATGACAATATATTGGCTAATATTACACATTCAAGTACGCTAACCGTACTAATAATTATTCAGCGGAAAATTCCAACATTTCAATCTCCATGCCGATTCAGAATAGATTCCAATATCGCAAACTAAGACAGGAACATTGTCTAAATCCCATATAAGTTTGCGATCTATCAAAGTTACAACCACACCCAGTAACCGACTCCATTAGCGCCAGACTGGGATGACATTGTTTGCGCACTAAGATCGATAGTGTCCGATGTCCGGTATCTGATATCCGTGTGTGTCTGGACAAGCCGATTCTTGGAGGTATCGGATACCAGGCGTGCATGACGACGCCGCAAGTTACATTAATTGTCTCGAAAATTCGATTATCCGTCGAAGCCTACGATCCGTCTGAGGTATGTATATAACTAGGTTGAATATAATCTGACTGGTTGTTGACATTTCTAAATAACAAATATAGGCAAATATGTAATAATTTAGCAAATAATATGAAATCGATTCTATAAGATCTTTTTCAAATTTTCATGTGCCTTTCGACACAAAGGCGTCATCAAACGCCTGAATAGATCCTTAGAAATTATAGCTAAGAAACATTCTGATCATGTCAGCTTTTAAAACAAAAAAAAACGTAATCGGTCCATTCGATTCGAAGCTACGATGCCACACAGATACCCAGAAACAGAAACGTGTAACTTATAACACCCCCCTCTTTTTGACTTCGGGAGTTAAAATAATCTATAGATGCTGTGCAGGCCAATGCGTTTAAAGGATAGAGAGTGTTATTTAATAGAATCGATATTACTATATGACTCGCTCACAAGTTTTAAGCTTTTGACAATACTTTTAAACTAATTAATGCTTTAGCTTTTTTGGTTTCGCCTATAAATTGTGTTGGAGGAGGTTGACTAGCTCTTTAATTTTTTTACAAAAGTTCTTTTAAAGCCGCCTAAGCTAGTATTCAAACTTCATTTACCAGGGCAGTAGCAGTTATGAAGAGGTCCTCCGGCGCTTTAGTCCTGACATAATAACTAATCGCCAACCGCAGACAAACAAGGCACACCTTAATTAAGGTAGAAAGCTGTTTACATCTCATTTACATCATCAATATTACTGCCATAGTGTTTTGCTGTAGCGTTAGCCTTCAGAAATATACCTTAAGAGAACAGCAAAAGACATACTTTACAAATTCAAGATAAGGTTGTAGAATATTGGTTACGTAGTACGCTTGAAGGATTTGTTGAAAACGTTTTCACCTTTCCAGCATGAAAAAGGTGCTTTTGCTAAAACCCACTGCAAAATCGCATTTTGTTCATATGTGAGCAAAAGTAATATAAAATTTTATGCAGAATGCTCATGCAATGCGACACAGAAAAAAGCTAAACTGCGTGTACCACATTCATAAGCTTATCATTAGCCATCTAGCCAAGTCAAAACTTATTGTATTTGTACGTACATATCACACTAGAACAAAGTTTATTAGACTTTCGTAAATTTTAATCTCACATTATGCTTTTAAGTGAATGGGAATCTCTCTTTACTCTCTGGATTTGATCCCTGTACTCCTTCCCTAGTTCTAGATGTAAAATCAGCGTGCGGGACAATAAAACCAGAGTTGTAAGATTAGGGTAGTTTTGTGAAAGAAGTGATTTAATAAATTTTTGATTGTGATGACATGCAAATTGGAGAACCCTTTTAGCAAAGGTTTTTCATCGTGGTTAATTCACCTCATCGAAGATGCAGCACGGCCACTCTATATATTTGGCGCCAATTGGGTTTGGTGTTATAACTATTAACAAAAAACTTCTTTAGGCGAACCGTTACAACCAGGACCACATACGACATGAAGTGTAACATAATAATACCTACCTACACATAAGTCTAAGACGGTAAAGCGCACCAGTGACGGCATCAAATAGTAGCGACCACAGACCGCAATCCCGCGGCGAACACCTGCCGTTACGCCTTATCCCCTTGTCGTTTGTAACTACCAGGCTTAGAATTTGTATAGGTGGATTAAAGATTACTTTATCCTTGAGACACACGTCTTTATTTATTATCTTTGGGAATATTTCTCAATTATGTTAAATATATATTCTTAATATGAATAATATCTTCTCCAGAATGAAAGATTTTGTTTGATTTCCTGAAATTCCCAGAACAGTTCTAACTATTCTAAGCTTTCCCAATTAGTATTTATGAGTAAATCAAAAGCCTCTTGGTTTTTAAAAAGCTACAAATGCGGCGGAATTTCTGTGTGTCAACAATACTTATAATAATATTCATTTATAGAGTTTTCTTTTAGATACCTACAATAAAGTCAAAGCCTTTATGTCGGACTTTCTTTTAAGTTATCAAAGAAAAAGCAACAGATGTATAATTCAATTTTCATTGTTTTACTTATTAAGTAATTAATTTCCGCACTTAGTTCAATTACGAAACATTTTCCTCAAACTTGGTAATTGATATGATTGTATTCTTATATTCCAGAGTTCTTAAAAAACGTTATACTTAGAGTTTGAATGAATATTCATATTTTGAATATTTTTGAAAGAAGGAAACATGCCTTTAAGTATATTATTGATTCAACTGCGATATAAGTATATTATGTAGGTACTACATAACCTGTTACTCGATACATTATAATTGATGTAATGTATCCTAATATCGCCCGGTGTTTATATAAACTAAGCCAGTTCATCCATACATTGCGATGTCTGTTCTGTAACGCCCGGGGCTCAGGTTACTAATAGATAATAACCTGATTCTGTTCTGCACGGACTAAATCAAATTTAACTTCAGTGCTACTCATTAATTACAAACAAATGTCCATTATTTGACGTTTCTTTAATAGTAAACTTAGTTGCTTTACGATCACTAGGTCTGAGTAGTAACGCCAAACTACCTAAAACGTTTATGGATCTTAACTAGCAAGTGGTCTTTGTAGCAAAACGGTCTAACTATTGAAACTGAACTATTTTATCCACCTATGATAACGAATAAATGATTTGTTTGATTGATTGATTAAAATTTTAATTGAGCGTAACATTTAACCAAATGGCTGAACGTGTCCGCCATCTGGTTAAATTAGCCATTCAATTACCTGGATGCCCAGGTCGTTTTAGCCAAAGAGAGTTTGTGTGTCTGTCTGTGTGATTGGTAGGTTCAAGTTTATATTTTATGACCACATATAACCGAAATCGTTTTGGTTTTATGTGGTCATAAACAATAACCTTCAACCTGCAAATCACACAAACAGTCACACAAATGCTTTTTGTCTTAAACGACCTGCCTAGGCATCCAATGCACTAAAACTCTTCAGTACTAGACGATCCGCCTAGGCATCGAATTGTGCTGACTTTCAGTACGACAAGTCTTTAAACGTTGAGTGAGTCTAGTTCAGTAACTATCGGCCTAGGCATTTGATTGGATGCCGGCGTTTAATAAACGGCCTAGGTATGAAATCAACGGACTAATTTAAGCAGACGGCTACAATATATCATGCTATTGCTGTCTTTTTAACATTACTTACAGAATTTTTAAATTATAATGATATATAGTGCAGCAACATACCTGTAACAAAAGAAAAACAGACGTTAAAAATATTACTCAAGTCCGAAAATAATTTTCTGAAACAATTAAACAGTTATTCTTTATTATTTCTTAGTAACCACTTTTGTGCAAATAAAATATAAATAACACCAGGATTGGTCTACTTTTAATACATACTACGTACTACTACGCCTACAGGGTTATTATCACACAGGAGACAGGACGAACCGTATGATTGTTTGTCACTCTTAGGAAAAAATGCAAAACGTAACGAACCTACCGAGTGTACAAAAAAGTAGTACAATAATTTAGCTTGTAATGTTTATTTATTGGATTACCAATATAAGTAACAGTAATCATTATATTAAATATTACATAAGGGGCTTAAAGCTCACTGCTCCTACAATAATAGGTACCTAACCACAGCATGCTTAGGAAGTAAGATTTTAAGGATTTTAAAAAAATCTTTTGCAAGAATCTTTTGAAGAATTTTTCATGGCCCTTTATATTTGGTCTTGATAGAGTCGACAACCTGCAAGTGATTTATTTAGTTAGGTGTTTTAATGCAACAATTACAAGCGCGGTTTAATTCCAAGACTAAAGCACAGCTTTACTACCACAAAATAAATCAGACACCATACACACACACACACACACATACTCATAATTATACTGTATGGTCCGGTTTCTAACGACGCACGTGCAGCAATAAGTACTCCATTTTCAAACCCACTCTTTATCTCCTCGGCTTTTAGTCATTTGCTGACCGTTCGCCGTGGGAGCTAATGTTCTTGCAATTTTTCCCACTAAATTCGGAGGCGGTCTTATTGCGTCTTTGAAATATATTGTGTCGGGAACAAACCGTTATTAGCGGGGAGTGGGGGAACTGTTTGTTTTTTGCCTCGAACTCTCTGAACGGCTGAAGTGAGCGATCTCTCAATTTAAACCCCGAAGTTCTTTATGGGAGTTTTTCGTTACATTGACTCGAGTCTGTCAACACTGAGACGCGCGTCGGACCTATCGACTTTTCATTGTAACAATGTTCCGAGACGTTAAGTAAAATATTCGCAGAACTCTTAAAGTCACAAACTGTTTTACAGTCGAACCTAAAGGCTAAATGTATAACTAGAAATTAAAAACATAGGCACAAACTTTTCTTCCTTTCGACAACAACCTTAACAAGGTGCGTCGATTTTTCGCGCCTGACCAATCATGCCTGCTTTTTACAAAACTCAGGTCCGGTCTTACGTGGAATATTGCTTGCACCTGTGAGATGGCTCTGCCAAGTACCTCCTCGATGCACTGGACAGATTGCAGCGTCGTGCTGTCCGTATCATTGCCGGTGTAGAGGTCACGATCAGCCAAGAGCCTCTACAATTGCGTCGTGACATTGCGTCACATAGCGCCTTCTATCGACTTTATCATGGAGAGTGCTCTGAATAACTTTTTAACCTTATCCCACCTTCCCCCTTCCTACTTAGGAGCACAAGTGCCAGTCTTCGGAGTCATCAATTCACTGTCTCGACCTCAATATCGCGCCCTAAGAATTTTAGTAACTCGTTTATTTGTCGGACTTCTAGAACTTGGAATTCTTTGCCAGCACATAAGTTCCCTCCTTCCAACATGGGTTTCGTTCAAAAATGCCCTTATGGGCTGGCAAGGTGGAGGCGGCTAAAACAGTGTGTTTCAAGCTGCACTAGCTGTCTTCGCATATGGACTCGTCTTACCGTTTCACATCAGATGACGTTGAGTCATTTGCCGTGCTATGTGTGAAAAAAGGCTAACCCACGTATTCATAAAAACAAGTGAAGTTATAAGAGGCTTATAAAGTGTTTTGTTTCTCTCACTCATATGAGAAAGAAACAAGATAAAACATATTGTAGCAGTGTTTTATCTAAAATAGGTTTATTGAGCGTTTATGAATATGGGCGTTAAGCATGAAAAGCTCTTTATTTAGTTAGTGACTCCACTTGCTCCGACTTATCTAACAGTTCACCTAATCAAGTTCCTACACGCTTGTCGCCGTCTCTCGTTCGAGTGAAGCTAGCCAAAGCGTTGCCAATTCGGCTGTATGTTTTTTTTTGTATGTTTGTTACCTCGGAACTCCATGATTTATAAACCGATTCGGAAAATTGATTATTTAATTGAAAGAGTATATTTTCAGATTGGTCCTATAGGATCTTTTTCAATCGATTCACTAGTTTGGTATTAAAATCAAAATAACTGGAATGATCAAGTCATCAATTCAGCCAAATTTTGGATTTATGCTTTCTACCTTTAGTGGTGCTTATTATAATTACATTTGCTTTGGAATACTACCAGGTTGGTCCACGGTCACCCATCTGGCTTTGAACTTCGTAATTTATACTAAAAGTTACGTTTTGGAGTTGGGACTACACTTTCTATTGTTTCTGGAAACAGCTGGTGCTAACAATTTTTTTTTTAAAAAACAACATTTTATGTTCCATATGAAATAAGTACCTAAATAAAATTAATTGTTTTAAGCTGTAATTAAACATTTACAACATTTGATGCCGGTTTTTATTTTTGTTGTAATTTAAAAAACGAAGAAGTCTGAGTAAAGCTACCAAGTATTACGTGTGTACGGAGCTTCAATATATTTGATGAGGAATCCCATTACTACACCTTCCCAAGTAATATGCCAAGCCGTGATAACGTCCTTTGTAATCCCAAGTATAAGGAACCAATAACCGCTTAGAGATCAGCATTACAAGCGCCTTGAATTAAGTTGTCGCGTCATTGTGTTCTGCATGGTAATTTAATTTGGTGCTGTCAGCCGTGTAATGCCGAAGCTATTGGCTCAATCACCTCCCGGCTTCGCATACTTGCCTGGTACCGCATTCGAATACCTCAAGACGGAATTAGCGAGAAGTCATCTCTATCTCATTTTAAGAGTTAATTGAAAATTTTATGGTTCAAGTGGAAATTATAATAAGGCTAACTATTAAAATTCATAATAATAATATTCATACACTCACACCTATCTAGCCCAAAGTAAGCATCATTAAGAGCTTGTTTTATGGATACTAGGTAACGGATAAATTAATGAAAATGAAAGATTAATTAAATAATTATCGTCAAAGACCATTTAAATTCTCAATACTTTACTTACAAATCTTCAATTTTTTTTACATAAATTTATCTTATTAGCTTAATATTGTTTATTACAGTTATTATACATCATCCATCTCATTAAAATTTTGAAGAAATAGAAACATCACCACTTCACCTTATTTTCATACAAAACTAACCTTGTTCTCTCCGTGTCCAACTTTTCGTTATAACAATGTCCGGAGCTAAATGGTTTAAACAGATTACTACAGCAGCCCTTTTCTCATCGCCAGCCCTTTGCGGAATCTTAATAAGTCGCAGAAAAGTTTTTAATTAATTCAACGCGTTAGAGGCCTTTATATTTTATTACAGGAAAGAATTGGTCAAAACTTAGTTAACTTTTATTATGAAATCCAGGCGCAGGTTACTAAAAGGGAGTAATAATTTATTCAATTACATAGAAAATGATGATTGGTTCATTGTCTGAGACTTTGTACCGCTTTGAACGGTGCCAAATAGCGGCAATATATTTCATTGACTGTTTCATAATACCACCGCTAATGTAGCTAATATTTTTGAAGCAAATCGGAGTCTTGGTGAAGCAAATATCATTAATCAAGAGGAATAAACACCATAACTGTGATATTCTGTAATTACCGTGAAGCTCTCCAACGACCGATTCTTGTGGAGGTACTATATGTGTTATATGAGGCCAAGGCACGAATTTTATTCATATTAATTCAAACACCTACTTACCCGAAATTATTCCATAGGTCATCATATCATTATCAAATTGATAAGATCTTGACGCAGCTGCACTCAAATAATGAGTCAATTTTACGCTTTTTAAATATAATATGAATCTGCGTAGACAGCGTGTCTTTGCCGTAGAAACTAATAGTATTAATGTCTACGGACACTCCAACATTTGAGAGTACTTACTTAAAAAAAAGTAAAAAGAAATAGTTTAAGCTTTCTATTATTTATTTATAATGTTTTTTTCATACAACATTACCATTAAATGAAGAGATATTATTCCTAACAGGTATCCACTCTAACCATTATGTACACGTGTATGTCGATTCGCGCCGTGGCAACAGACCACAAATCCACACACTAAATGTAACTATGAGCTACATAATTAATGAATGGTTGCCGCATTACCGTTGTCAATACAAATGGCGTAAAAGCTCTATTTCAAATGATTATTAACTTAATTACACATAATATGTGGAATAAGATTATTATTCCATCTATCGAATATACTTTATTGCACAATAGGACACATATAATCAACAACAATAAAAATAAGAAAAACAATACCATTGGCGGCCTTATTGCTAAGCAGCAATCTCTTCCAGGCAACCTGGAGTAAAAGGAAATAATACAGAAGGAAATAAAGAGAGAGATAATATTGAGGGATATTAAGAAATATTATTGTGAAAGGCTGAAAAATAATTAGTTTATATATTATAAATATTAGGATTCCAAATTAAAGCAAGTTTTGCTTAACTATTCAGGATTGTTTTTTATTGTTCATTGTTTTTCCATGCTTACATTTTGCCTAACATCCAATTTTATATTTGGTAGAAAAGCAGCAAAATTATTTATTTATATTATTCTACCAAAGGTTATTCGTTGCCATGAAATAAGAATCGAGTAGTGATATCGGAGATATTTAGAGAGCCCTTCAAAGGGATACGTGACGATACCAGCGAGTTATCTCGTCAAATGGAATCTTTTCTACGCGAGCCATTTTCGGTATCCGTCGAGTTTTTAGAGAAATTGCTTGCGAATAGATATGTATCTTAGACATACGGCACCCGGGATAGCTTTGAAAATGTAATTTATTTAATACCATCAGCTACATACACCATGAATGTATCTAATTTAGTTAATGTGATGTTTGTGATACAGTGGTAAGCAATTCTTTTAGAAATATGAAAAATCATCGTGTACATTTTCATTACTATATTATAGTAATCCTTATTGAAGTTGTATTTCAAAAATCAACAAAAGTTACATAAACACAGAATATCATTAGTGATTATTCAAAAACATCAAACAAGTTTTAACAACGTTTGTCTTAGAACTCAAGTAAATTAAGATTAATACACAAAATATCTGCGAAACTTTTGCGCAATATCGGCAGTAAACTGATCCCAATTAAGGACTGGACTAATTGGTGAGGCATCGATGAGACCCGATCAAAAGTTGCTTTGGCTCTGTGTAAACGTACAGACGTCTGTTGATGCTGAGTAGTGCTGATACAGAGATAGCATAAATATTATAAGCTATTTGAAAAGTTAAATTCTAATAACGCCACTCAATATAATATAGAACGTTGATTCAACGAAAACTTTATCATTAGATAACATAAGATCATTGGCAACTATGTTAGTTAGGTAACGCTGCCGAGTTAAATATTTCAAATTTAATATATCTTTATCCTTTATTTATTGCACACATAAAAACATAATAGATATACATTGACAAAATTCATGAACAAGGTTGAACTTATCTCTAAAAGAGATATCTTCATGCCAACCCTTTAGCTAAATATATCTACATAAAAGGACGCGTCGAAATTTCTTCATTATCAAACTCATATAACAAAGGACAGTAGCAACCAAGTTGTTCACAAATAAAACTATAAAATATTTAAGGGTCTGGAAACCATTGGCATTCCGAGGAGAAAACCGGTACTACAATAACAGAATCTGGCTAGTAAAGGAATCACATAAGGAACTTTCAATATATCGTAAATTCATGATATAGGAAATAACATACATTATTCCGATATGGGATAGCTATAAGAAAACATTCTGGGCCCTTCTTGAATCTTCTTCGTGAGAAATATTATCAGAATAATATTAGAAGCATTACGATTTGTATTATTTATATTTCTTATTCTGTGTCCTTCCTAACTGTACAGATTTTTTACTTTGAGAAATGAGTCCACCAAATTTTATGAACAAAATAGTTCTTCATAATAGTAGAAAAAACAATTTGACGATTCTTTATTTGATGAATCATGTGCTAGAATAATATATTTAAGAATTCCTTCATAAACAAATAAACACGTAAGTTTCTATTCTATTACTGTAATCAGAGGCATACCTGATTCACATCGGATCACGACTTGTACTGAATTATTCACAATACGGAAACATACCAAAAATCCAGCGCAGAACCCGGCAACGTAATCGGTTTTAATACCAAATCTGTGTAAATCATAAAAGAGGTTGCTCTAGATCTGTTCGGAGGCATGAATTATTTATCTGACGGAGGGAATTAGAGGTGCCCACCGTAGGAAGGGATACGATGTAAAACGTTAATAGACAGGCGTGTCTCGCGCGATTTGAGGGGGTGCAGGGAGATGATTATACGCCTGAACTCGTTACGTGTCGTGTGAACAGAAGATATCTTGGAACTCATTGCAAGCTAAGCCATGACTTTGACTTGTCGCTCTTATTGCAGACATGCGACGTGGCACATTGAAAGGCAAAATTTCATGAACTAGCTGCGAGACTGATTGCGCTATAGACTAATGAGATATCATAACGATGATGAGCTTGATGTGAAATATTAATTTGATGATACTCGTTTATAAAATTAAACATTTTGGAAATGAAAAGCTTACAATTTTTATTTTACAAGACTTTATCATTTATTGCGAATATTGCGATCATTTGTAAAGTATTGTAAAACTAAACGACTAAGATGATAGAATACACCATATCCAATGATTTTGATAGGTCTTATTGATTGTGATGTTAGGAAATTATTTATGATATACCTAATAAGTAAGTATGCACTTCGTAATCTCTATTTAACTTTACATTCTAAGCATTAGTGATTACAGAATCCATACCTATCTGTATTACCAGTAATGCTCAAATTAATATCCCATTTATAGCCCGAGATTAACACGTCATATGTCAAGAACCTCTCGCTTTCATTATCGACATCCTCATTCCTCGCCCCACTGTACGTCAGGCCTAAATATTGAATTTTCCATCGTATTGTTCCACGACGCCTCGTTCCGCGCAGATTATAAAGTTTAAATTGGTTTACAGAGCAAAGGCTCTCGTGCTCCCCTGTTCCAGTTGCAGGGTCGCGACTGCGTGCACTTTGACCCGCACTGGATCGAACTCAGGCTCAGGCTTCAATTCGAATTCACGAATAAAAAGGTCTTTTATTCGTGAAACACAGGTAAAAAGTTGTGTTGCGGGTTGGAGCCAGGATATGGTTCGCACGCTTTTGTTTCTGTGCTTTCGTTGTCTTCTTTATGAGACGAGTTGCCCCAGAACATTGTGCGTGGGGTCCATCCCACATATTTATTTATTTAAAGTTTTATAGCACATGAATATGTATGCTATTATAAAATAAACATGTAAATATCTATGTTTGCTGTTATAACAGGATCCCGACTAAGTGTTTCATAAAAGTTTTTTTTTCCCAAGAACGTATTGTAAGTTTCACATGGCATGTCCTGCTCAATACGTACAGGTACTATTAGGTACCTAAAAAAATGTAATAGTCTTTTTTACGATCGAGTCAATCATATACTTTAAATTTTATTTATTTATTTTGTAATTATGTTTAAATATAAGCCAAATAGTTTGCTTTACTCAAATTGACAAATCAATTATTGAACTCAAGCCACCTTAAATTCAGTAAAATAATTGATTTATTTCATCTTCATATTCATAGTCCACATATCTGGGAATGAGAAAATCGTGCAAATGTATAAAACTAACTGTTTAAATGCTCTAAGAAACTTAGTCGTCGTCGTTCAGCTGATATCTAACAACATTTTATACTATGGTAGAAGTATTTTATTGGCATGGAGTAAAAAACATTGTTAGAGAACAATTTAAAATTAGTAAGGGGTCTCTCACAAGGGACACGCCTAGGCCCGCTAACCAACTATCTTAATTTGCAGAAGTCACAACGATGATTGATTTATGGGGTGATTGTAGCTTAGTCATGGCCCCATGATAAGATAGGATATGGGGTGATTTGTCGAAACTAAAATAAACTACAATATTTTCAATATCAAGAAATCAATTATCACACAATATCAAGAACTAAAATAAATTCTCTGCAGATAGAAAATTCAAAGCGCGTCATTTGATGTTTCAACTATCCATCTCGAAGAACAAGCAGTACCAATAACCTTCATTGCAGCGAGCGTGCTCAGTAATCCTGCGATATAAGTTAAGAGAAAAGCTTAACCTAATTCGTTAAGATATATGTGACTAGTATATATTTACTACGCGTAGTTAAACCATACGGGTGGGATTAAGTAGTAGCTCATTCGCTTTGTTTCATTCAGCGAGCTAATGGGCATAACCATATAAATTAACAAGACAATTAAATCTTATGTTCCGCTTATACATCATATAGTCTACGTTTTTGTGAATCTATAGCTTTGAACTAATAATATGTTGAAATGAATGTCCTTTATTTCTTAGAACTTTCTTTATTTCTTTAAAATTTAATTAAACTCTTATTAACAAATCGAGTCTGTGATGTTTTTTTGAAATGTAAAAATTGTTTCTATATTCCTTAGAACTCTCTTTATTTCTTTAAAATTCATTATACAACTAAAAACGCCACCAGGCGGGCATAAGTGGTAATAGCTCCTAAATTATAGCATTTGTTGTAGATACATTCTACTGAAAACACGAGATAAATACAAGCCTTGCTAGGTTAGGTATAGCAGGATAAGTTAGCCTACGGGACTTCGGCGCCGCGACGGCGGGGCGACCCGTGACGTCACAGCCAGACTCTGCTCCTAGCTACTATAGACTTGATAAATTGGAATGATACATCTCAAAGTGCCAAGCTGTTGTGAGAATTGACTACACGGCATTTTAGAAGCCATTTGTGAAATCCTAAATAACAAATAGGTATTTGAGGAAGTCATTATTCTCCAACTACTCCCGCCCATGGATCATTAACTATTAGGTGTGGAGGAGCAGCGACCGGAGCTCTTTTAGTTTTACGTAACATAGCACCGATACAATAAACACAGTCCCAAATTACAGGGAACTAGGTAATTAGTACAAAATATGAAAGTATTATTACTATTAGAGATCAATCAATGGAAATTTACAGGCGCCACTTTAATGTAATTGTGGTTAGCACTAAGTCGTTATGGTTTCACGATGATGAAGATGAGGATAAAGATGTCTATAATTTGCAACTAATAATTTTAAAAATTATTACCTACATCCCAAAATATGTAAAAGTTAACTGTAAAAATAATGATGTTGAATTATTTAGGCATTAGAAAATCAAGAATCATCATCATCATCATTCATCATTTCAGCCGAGAGACGCCCACTGCTGGGTATAAGCCTCCCCCGGGGATCTCCAAACCGATCGGTCCTGCGCTGCCCGCATCCATCGGCTTCCCGCGACCCTCACCAGATCGTCTCGGTCCACCTTGTGGGAGGCCTACCAACGCTGCGTCTCCCGATACGCGGCCGCCACTCGAGGACAAAATCAAGAATATACAAGAAAAATTCGAACCAAACGTGTAAGCAGCTTGTTTTGTACTTAAAAGGACCTACAACCCGCTATAACCCAAATAAGAAATATATTTTTACCTAAAACGAATAATGTAACATTCTCACCCTGTCTTGTAAAGGCTTAGAATGACTAACTTTTAGTTGAGTTTACTTGACACCGAATATCTGATTTTTAAATAGGTGGTAAGAAAAAGTTTTTTCGTATATTCCTCGGGAAGGAAAAAGCAGTTTTATATCTTGGGTGCGCTATAAATAGGCATTACCGTGTACAAATATAACATTTGAAGTGTCGTGTTCCAGGTATGCGTGAGTTTACGTATTCTGAAGAAGGGCGGAAGAGACCTGTCAAGTTTACTGACCTCTATGTTAGTGTATGCGTCATACGGTAACCACTTACACTTAACATTAAGTGTAACCTTTACTTGTTATCCAAAAACACAAGCCCTTTAAGAGGCTAGTCTAGCATTTGACCGTAATTCTGTGTCGACGATATTGTTGACCGAGACACATGTTACCAAGACTCAGTGGAAGCTGAAATTATATGAATTCAAACCGATCAAACTCATTTTACTATAATCGTTCATTTTAATGGCGACACCTGCGAAAAACTCCCTCTTCTAAATGAAATCAAAGATCCCGGTTATTAAATTCAACGAGAAATATATTACCGTCTGTTACAATAGCGAGAAAACTGGTAACTTTTGCCAGCAAATTATGGCGGTCCCAGTTGTTTAGTTAAATGGCATTTCCATAATATTACAGTACAAAATTCAATCCCAGTAAAAATGACATGACACCTTTGTGGCACAATAATACCCGCTTTAGAATCATATTTACGTTGTTTATCATAAGTATACACCTATTGGCTCACAATCTTGTGGTTTATTACGGTATCCTGTATTATTAGTCCCTTTGAAGCCCGATAAACCAGACACAATTAAATTTTAATTGTTATGGCAACTTTAGTTGCCGTCTGGGCATTGAAGGAGATTAAGCAAGTGTTTATTAATGCGTTCATACTATATTATTTCATACAAATTTCATTGTATTATCAAATGAATAAGATGTTTTTAAAAGTGGCAAACAATGTCTATGAACTCAAGTTGCCCAATATGTTTGAATTTATTGTTGTATTGCCGGCACCACCCTGTCTATGAGCATTGTATATTGTAATCAATTAAAAAATGAATTAAAATAACGCATTAGCTAGCTACTTCGTTTTCTCGCACACTGAATTACTATGCCATGAGAATGATAATTCTAATTATGATACGTTCAACAAAAGTTTTAATCGAAGTAATTAATAGCCAATTGAAGACCATTAGATTATACCAAAAAGAAGTATCGGTGACCAACTTCAAAATTCATTCAGATAACTATTGCACGTGATCAATAAACAGCATTCAAGTATTGCCACCCCATGAATCTACAAACATATTCGGGCGCAAAGCACTTACAAGTTTGTTTGTTCAGTAAAAAGCTCCAGAGTGGAGCTACTCAAGTCGTACTCTTGTTAATATTTTATGTGTCCCTGGTGGCCCGCCGTGGAATGCGTGCTATACAAAACCATTATATGAATTCTACTACAGAAAACTTACATAAATTAAAAAAAAGCAGGCGGGGCGAATCGATGCTTCAATTCGGCTATTGGCCAATATTAATTAGTTCGGTCAAAATAGACATTTACCCTTGCATAAATTCCCAAGAAGCTGAAAATTTATATTTTATTCAAAGCATTTTTTTTTTATTCAAGGTCCAAAGTTCGCAGAAATGGGTTTTTGAGATTTTTTAGCACAACTGTTAGTTTTGTGATAAAAATAGTTGAGACAAAAATTGTGAATAATTGCTATCTAAAAAAGTTGCCCTTACACATTTTCCTCTAACATTCATTATCTGATACCCATATCAATTTTATTAAAAAAAATCACGTCTGCCATCTTGGATCTTGAAATTGATGTTGTATTTAGAATCGGGATAGACAGCCATATTGATTTTTTACAGAAAAGTCCGTCCGTCTTCTTGAATCTCGAAATAGATGTTAGTAATCAGAATCGGGACCCCCGAAAATGATACGAGACGAGATGAGATGATGGCATGCAGTTTCACTTAGCACTGGTAGTATTTTTTTGTGCAATTCTAATTGCTCCTCAAGGTGGTCCTCTAGGACCACCTTGTTATTTCAGGTGCAACAAGCGTACAAGGAAAAAAGCTTATTAAAATGTAACACTCCAGCCCCCTTATTCACAACTGTCGGAAAAGAATCTAATATCGGAATCTCTATACTTGTCACTTTTTATCACGGTGCATCAAAGCGTGACGGCATGTGACTTTTCGAATCGAATCCGTGATCCGACGGTTTCTGAATAAGGTGGCTGTACGGCGTGTTCCGAGCGAGTGTATGCAGCTCGGGCTCGCTACCAACCCCTCACGATTGCTCGGACTAGTGCCCGTTGGCTGACTGTATGGAATTTATAAAGACTTGGGTAAAACTATTAGCCTGCGTCACGGATACATTGATATTCAATGATATGAACTGAAAAGAAACTCATAGTCCCCTATTTAATGTGACAATATAGCCTTCCGCAACATCTGTCTGATGCTCGATTGTTTACGTGCCAGTGATGTTGATCTGTTGGGATTACTTACCGCATGAAAACCTTTTGAAACGTCATTTTTTTTTAAAACCAGGCAAGGCTAGAACCATCGCAAATATGATTAAATTCAAGTCTATCAGCTTTTTTTATACCACTAAGGTGGCAATCAAGCATACGGCCAACCTGATAGTAAGCGGTTACCGTAGCCTCTAGGACGCTTGCAACACCAGGGGTATCACTTGCGCGTTGCCGACCCTGTAAAAATCTTTTCACGTCTTCACGCTTATTCAGATTTTAATCAGGTTTTATTTTTACATCCTATAACTGGCTGCGATAAAACCTCTGCAATGTTCCGGAGGGGTAAAATAACATCTTTTAAATTACTTGAGAAAAAGACTTAGTTACATCTGCTAAAGTTTTTGACGACTTTAACTCTGCTCTTGAAACTACAATTTCCCACGGAATCCGTTTTCATCCTTCTGTATATGGAACTTCAAAAAAGTTACTTGCATAATTTTATGTTACTTTACTATCTTTTGCAAAACTTGCTTGTAATAAAAAACGTATGCAATTAGCTTGTCTTCCGCCAACCTCGGCTTCTGCTCAGCAACATTTGTATCGAGTATATTAACAGGTTCAAGTATAGCTTGGTAATCAAGGTTGAAAGCTAATTGATAATGTATTGGAACCAACCCACACACTACTTCCACCTGCACCAGAGAAGGGTGCAATTTGAAATGCGGCTGCAAAAAGTAGCTTTATTTTGTTTACCAGCATGCACCAGTTGTGCTTCAATGTTGAATCTCCAACAGAAGAACATCGACGACAAAACAACTGATGTATCGCTGTTCGAACAATTTATGTCACCTCAGGAAGAAGAAGAAAAAGATCAGAAGGGAATACAACTTTAGTAAATTTTAGAATCGCTTTTTCTCAGAATCAAAGATTCTTAGGGGAAAAATTGTAATCGAAACGTCGGGTGTATAATAATAATGTAACAACTAATTAGCCGCGAGTTTAATCCGGTAAATTGTTTTTTTTATTACAAATGTGTATACTATAAAAATATGAAGTTGATTGTTAAAAAGAACATTATCTAAATATCCTAAATTTAATAAAATAGACAAATAAATAGTAAAAATAAATCCAATAAACCGACTAACTCCAGCCAGAGGAGTCTTCAACAAGCCAATAAATAACAGACGTAGGTTTGCTCAAAAAGTCAAAGTTTCTACTAAACAAGTACTAAGACCGCAGACAATGGAAAGAGATAGCTAATAAAAATAGTCTTGAAAGTTTTTCAATTATCGTCTGGAGGCACGTTCGGATACACGCTCCGGTGATTCGTTGCTTGAACGCTATGAAATGATTTAGTTCCATTTTTGAAACGATATATGAAGCTTTTCCCGCTCAAAATGAAACGTCTTTGTTATTGGTGCGCCGCCGTGTACAGCTTACGGAAAGCCAAGTTGATGGCAGATAACCCTTTTGATTTAAGGCATTTCGTAATACTGTCACGTTTTTATGTAAACTTTATGTAAGGATATATGAGAACGATATCAGTAGTGGCAATCTGTGACGTCAATGAATTAACATGATCACCGCTGCAACTTTCTTTGATTGACTGTACATCTTTACCGACACGAAGTTAGCAATAAAATCTTTATAATTTGAATTAGAGCCTCCAAACATCAAAAAAGGTTGCCCTTCAAAAATATTGAAATACGTAGATTTGTATCACCAATCCACTCAACTTGATCGTATTCAACATTTCACGTATTGTAAATCACAAAACTGATAACATGGTAGGTAGGTACTGTTTTGTTTCTTTATTTATTTTCATCATACCTCTGTAAATTACGAGGTTAGTACTAAGTCACGCACCAATCAAGCATCAGATTCCAGTTACAAATTGATTTTTCAATTGTCATAGCCCTGCAGGGGATAATGCCGCTTGACTGATTGGAAGCGGAAGACTGTACTGAACTAAATTCGCTAAATCCTCACAAATTGGAACCAAAGTGGTCGCGTACTGTACGGTTTCAGAGAAACTTTCTCCCAAGTATACTCAGATTGTGGAATGAGCTCCCTGCAGAAGTTTTCTCAAATGAGTACAGCATGGGGCTCTTCAAAAAAGGCGTGAAAAGGTCAACGCGCAGGTGATGCCCCTGGTGTTGCAAGCGTTCATAGGCTACGGTAACCGCTTACCATTAGGTGGGCCGTATGCTTAATTGACCTTAGTGGTATATAAAAAAAATTAGTCAATATGTTTTGAAGAAATTGTGTCGTATGTAGAAAAATATCTGATTTGACTGACTGAATGACATTTGGTTGAAAATATAATTGAAAACATTAAGCGCCAAGTTCAAGTTGTCTTCAAACAGACCTACTTTCAAAAACATAAGAAAACATACGGCGAATACCGCGTTTATATTGGGATTTAATAAGAGCTTTATTTGCAAGCTACCATCGTCGCTGGCAATAAATCAACGGCCCGCTTCCGAAGTTTCCGAACGTGGCGCGACGCTGGCGACATCTATCTCCAATATACTGTCGGCTGCACTTTGTCTTGAACCTTTCTTAGCAATAGGTCTTATTACAGTGCAATAAGGTGCAGGCATGTTTAACGTGGTTCCCACGGTACCGAGAAGACTTTAAATCTTCCAGTTGTTCCATTGAATTCGACGTTGCTCCTACCTATGTTATTAGTGTAGCGAAGATCAATTTCAAAATCTATTGTAGGGTCGTATTATTGGGAAACAAAATTGTAGGTGTCACTTATAATGCCGATAATACTATTGAGCATCGACAATCTAACCACGTTATTTTTAACCGTCTTCAAAAACGAGGAGGTTTTCAATTCGGCCGGTATGTTTTTTTTTGCTATGTATGTACGCCGAGACTACTGAACCGATTTACGTGATTCTTTTTTTGTTCGATGCGCATTAGCTGCCATTTATCCCATTAAAATTTTTTTTTAATCAGTTGGGTATTTTAGTTTTTATATAAAAAAACTGAAATTATTAAGTCGTTTACGTATGCGAATTTGGGGGATTTTTGCTTTCTTATGACTTTTTAGTGAAACGATACGATAGTAGGAAACAATATAAGTTGATGGTCACCCATCTAGCTTCGACCCTAGAAAGTTATCACTAAAAAATGTGAAAAAAATAACATTATATTATATAAATTACATTATAAATAAATTAAATATTTTTTGGAGTTGGTGCTAAGTTGTTTCCAAAAAACAATAGAAAGTGAAGCACCGACTCCAAAAAATATGTTTCTAGGGGATGAGTAGGTACCTACTTAAATTTAATTATTTTTACATTTTCAAGTCAATTAAAAACATAAAAGATATTCTGTCTACTATAAAGACGATTGATTTGTTTCAATTTTTAAAAAAGAAGAATTTCAAGTACAGAACCAATATTCCAAAAGTCAATAAAATCCACTTCCCAAAATAGGTTTTCCTTCGCTGTCAACACAGTTATATGCAATCAGGATGATTCGACGGCGGAGCAGCGGGCGTGTCGCTGTAATGGATTGAGCCCAATACATATCATGATGATACAAGCACTCCGGGAGACGAATCTAGGCCCATTCCGACGTGAAAAGGATTAACTGATGCCCTCCGTTGTGAGGACACCGAGGCGAGGGCGCGTGTGAATAGTAAATTGAAAATATGGACTTGAACATAGTGTAGAAAAAGCTTTTTAGCAGTAAAGGAAGTTGAACAATTAATATAGTTATTTAATAAATTATGATTACGTCCTGTATTTAAAAAGCAAAGAATTGATAAAAAGGCTAATCGTAAAATAAACGAAAATAGATTCAATAAACGTTCATTTTTTATACACTGTATATTGGAAGATTAAATAGGATTTAAGAATTCAACAAGATGGTGTACAGTATAAAGAAATTATCGAAGTCAATGTCAAGCGGCAACTGTCACGTCACGTCATTTAAAAATTGAGAATCGATATAAATTATTAACTTCTGGTAAGGGTTTCTGAATGGAAGAAAATTGGAAGTTATATATTTGAATCCATATTTTTATAAAATTTTTTAGTAAATTGTGATTTGTTTCGAATTTAGGAATAAATTAATCTAGTGTTTTATCTTAAGAAATTATACATTAACATCATCAATAATACATTTTAAAACATCACTTAAACGATAACTAAACGTGAAGGTCACACCAATTAACAAAGTCACATCTCCGAAGGGTTAACATTAGACAACTTAAGCTATGCCTATACGTCTCAAAGCCACCGCATTATTCACCACATGCCTACTATATTTACTTACTTACTAACTTGTCGACTTGTTTGCTGTAATCAGTGATCAAGGAGGCGTTCCCCAATCAAAATTTCAATCGTTTCATTTACTAGCAAATAAACAGTACCTACGATCGTCACCAACATAAGTTAGTTTAAAATCTCATAGACCTTAGTTTAGATGATTTATAAACAGTCAGAATAGGTCGCTTCTATACTTTGATAATATTGTACACTTTTGAATTCTCAACAAACAAAATAAAGTTGTTTCCACCACGAAACGTTCGTTCGTTACCATAACAAGTAAACTGCTAAAAATGATCACTAACTTTTGATAAATACATTAAGTTAATCTCACCTCACTGGCAATGATGTTTTTGTCATTCTTCAAAAAAAAGAGTTGTTCGCTTTCGTTTTCCTACAAAATAATAGTTATATAATGATTTTTATACACGTAATAAGCGAATAAGATATTACTACCCACGAGTATGTATTTTAAAAACCTTTTAGCACAAGTTATAAGCACTTAAGTGCTTCTTCCAGACATTTACTCTAAGGCGTTTCCTTTTTATGATGAAACACGTTTAAGGAGGCTGTGATAAAACAGTAAATTGTCACATGATACAATATAAAAGAAAATATTGCCACTAACGCGAAAGGTAACACAGTTTACAAGAGAGCAGAATGCCATAACCGTAAATTACGGCGGGATTTTTCCGCTAAATAAGCACTACAACACTGGAACTTAGAGATGAAGTAAATATATTTGCAAGCACAGTGTGAGGGTATTACGGTGACGGTGGTTATTGCCCATGAACAGGTTGTAAAAATGTTGATTTTATCGGGGCCACAGACTCAACGAGGTGGTCGCCGTCAGCGACAGGTGAATAGCCCTAATAAATAATACCGCACACCCCTCGCACACATTACGTGCTCCGGATTCTTTCAAACCTTCTACATTCCGTGACAAATGTACCTTTTAAGAATACCCTTTCAACGAGCAAAACGAATCAAACCATTCAATTACACCTAACGATAGAATTAAAGTTGCACGAACGAATCCGCTACGTTGCACTTTTCAAAGAACTTGAAAGTAAGAAACTAAACGCCGATTCACGCGTCCTAATTGAAACAAACTCAGCTCTAAGTTGGCTCGCTCACAAAAGAGGCGGCAAACGGCGACTCGGCAAAAAGTGGCGTTTCTCAGGGAACCTTCATTTCACCGTTCGCCATTACGTAGGTACCGAATGATGATTTACTAGAAAGAATTTTTCGCGGCCCGCTGCCATCCTCGGCTAGTTGCAGAATCGAATATTACACTCGAACGATAAGGCATCGTTTTGTCTACTGTAGCGATATTCCTTATCTAGAGGATATTCCTTATCCAGGCGATATAGCACTCGAATTAGGCCGGCTATGGACGACAAAAAATAAAAGAGAATGACCGATCATCGCCGAAATGAACGTTGTCGGGGGATGTAAGTTATCTCCATAAATAGTGCCGTCAGATGATTTATATCAAACGTCGGAGTTTGAGAGGCTGCGCGGTGACAAATGAAGCCTGCCTCGGAGATCTTTCTAAACGTTAATCACAATTTTAAAGTTATATAATCTCTGCGACCGGAATCTTATCTTTGAAGCAAACAACTTTATACCTCATTAAATTGGGGGAAAGGTTATTGAATTTACGAGTTTCCTTTGGTGAGGTGAAATTGTGAGAAATAGGGATGCCAGATGTTACCGAAAGTAGATTTGCTGTGAAGGTCTCGCGTCTCACGTTACTAGGGTAGCAGGAGCCGTGGGGTGTAAGGCTAAATGACTTTAGGCTCTCTATAATATCGTTTCCCACATAACTGAAACAGTCAGTTTAAATTATGAATTCAAACATTGGCAAAAGATCGTTAACTAGGCACGTTATAGTGTATCACATCTATAAAAATAAACAATTATTTATAAATAGTCATAAAAATATTTTTTTTGAGTCTTATTACAAAGACGAAAAGGCATAAAGTTATCAAAAGTGTATTCATTTTACTACTAAAGCTTGACTAAAGCAGAGTCTGGTTAGACCTAGTTTGGGCCGGCTAAAATCAAACACAAACCATCGTAATAAACTAGGTTTGGCCCGGCTAAGCCTAAGTATAATTTCGCGGCTGCGGTAAAAATTTATTGAAGTTGAGCTAGAAGGCTGGTTTGTTTGCTAAGGTTTAGCTTGAAAACCAACTCAAGTTAAAGGATACATACATTTTACAATTTGGATATGTCGCCGCCATCTGGTTAAAATCGCCGCTTTATTATATGCCTAGTCCTGATTAAACGCCGGCATTCAATTGAATGCCTAGCCCGATGGTTAATTGAACTAGACTCACTTAACGTTTAACAACTTGGCGTATTATTTTTTATGACCACCTTTTGCCGACATCGGTTTTGTTATAGTTACGTGGTCATAAAAAAATAACCTTGAACCTACCAATCGCTCAAACAGTCGCACAAAAGCTCTTCGATTTAAACGACCTGCCTAGGCGTCCAATTGAATGGCCAATTTAAACCAGACGACTGACATGACGTTTAGCATCTGGTTAAACGTTGCGCACAATGACTTGGCTAGTTGTCCTTCAGCCGTTTCATTGAATGCCGGCGTTCAATCAACGGGCTAGGCGTCTAGTTAAGCGGCTTATTTAATGGTCATAAAAAAATAACCTTGAACCTACCAATTAAACCAAAACTTTTCAGTACAAGACGATCCATTCAATACGCCAAGTCGTTTAATGTTAAGTGAGTCTAGTCCAATTAACTATCGGGCTAGGCATTGGATGGCGGCGTTTAATCAATGGGCTGGCCGTCCAGTTAAGTGGCTGATTTAACCAGATGGCGCGGCGGTGACATATTGATAGCTTTCACAGTCATCATTTCAGAAAAGGTCTAAGAGGCATATCAATATAAAAAAATGAGTATAAATAAACGTAACAAGGAGGAGCTCGGTGGCGTAGTGTTTTGAGAGCTCTGGTTTCGATTACGAAAACAAATAAACTTCTGCCACGGTCGGTGCCGGGATGGGACCGACAGTCAAATTTATAATCTCGAGCTCCTACGTGCTTCGGAAGGCACGTTAAGCCGTTGGTCCCGGTTGTTCCTGCAACCGCTTTAACCCACCAACCCGCATTGGGCCAGCGTAGTGGTGTTATGGCCCAATCTCCTCATGTGTTCCTCCCATGTAGGAAGGCCTGTGCCCAGCAGTGGGACGTATATAGGCTGGTGATGATGATGATAATTAAACTGATCAAAAATATTCAGCTTTTGCTTACACAAACTGTGGCTAAAACATTGCATTGCACCCGAAAATATCTCTTTTGTTATTACTTAGTAATACGACACTGTACACTCAAACTTGAAATATTAAAAGCTCGGAGCTTATCTCACTACAGACTATAGAGATGGCTGCTAGTAAAATGCAGTTAAGGCGGTTCTAGAACTATCAGTGAAATAGTTCTCCCCAATCGGGACCCTCTTGAGTGGTGTTCCATTTCGTGTAGCTCGAAATCTAGTCCCAGGACAAAACTATATTTGGGCATGCATGCACTTTAGTCTGACAGAAACTTTGGTTTTAAGCTAACTTTGGTCATGCTATAAAAATAACTTCAGCTATGAAGCTTAGCTATAGTCACTGTTTATGGACGCACCAATAAATAAAACATAGAAACCGTATTTATAAAAATGTCTAGGCTGGAAAATCATATCACCATATCCTCGGATGTGACGCGAACCCAGCACTCTCTTCAAAATCTGGGTCACTACCTTAACTGCTACTGACTGATTACTTGTCCGAATTTCATTTGACTTAAAACGGTTGACCGACGTCATTTTAACATATTTTTAGACACCCGAAATATCATTTGACATAACTATCATTTTACCGAGGGGTAAAAGCATCAAACTGCATGTTGAATGCTGAATAATTGGAAATATGTGCTAAAATTTTTCATTTTACAAAATAAAAAAATGGCAAATAAAACATAGGTGTAGTGAATGTTCGGAAATATAATACTTCGAACAAAGGTTATTTCAGCCGAGCATAACTTCCGTACAAAGTTTTTCGACCAAATGAAACATCGATGTAACGAAAAAAATCCAATTGATAATAGGTCAACTGGCAAAAGTGATTTTGACAAAAAGAGACAAAGAAGTCATAACAAATACATAGTAGAAAGATTTTCGGTTGACTTAAATTCGGTCACCTTTCGGTGATTATTTTTTTAATTTAGACTTTTTGTATCTATCAAACGTTTTTTAATTAAGTAAAACTTAAGGAAACGGGAATATACTCTTCATTGCGCTGTAAAATAACAAGAATTTAATGCCTGTAACTAACATAAAAATGCGTGAGACATACTGGTAGATAACGGGCAATATGAAGTGCATTTAAGACATCTATTGACGGAACATAAATTTCAACTAATTCATAAGTTTATACATCATATCCATAAGTAACTTAACAGATAAGAAAAGTAATTTACTTGTTTCGCTTCGCCTTCTCTAGCGATACATATAAATTCTCTATTCCTACCCTTTACAATCTATAATTGAACCCATACCTATACGACTATCTGTATAAGAATAAACAAACTCCAATTTTCGTTGGTAATACCCCGGATTCGATAAGACCCGGAATATTGCCAGAATGCAGAGTTTACACAATCGGCCATTACCTTGGCCAGTGTCGATTCAACCTGCTTTATCCGGGATAGGTAGGTTTGTCTCGCTCTGTTGTATTATATTTATTGACTTAGTGAAACCACTTCGCCAAAGATTCGTTTTATTTTCCATGGCTAATGAACAAAAACAAAACAATCTTATATTCTGGTGTGTGTTATGGCATTTTGTAACTATGGTAAGTATTTAAGTATGAAGAAAGTTCAAAGCATGTATGAAATGGTAAGTGTTCGGTATATGAGAGGCATGGTTACTGCGAATTATTAACAAAGTAAAAAGTTCAAAGGGTGCAGGAAAATTGCAACAGTGATTTGTGAAGTACCATTCAAACTATTGGGTTTTCTATTGTGTGTCAGCTGGCCGTGTAAGGGACGAATGGTTCAGATTAAATCGCATTAGTAGGTACTGGGAGAGAATGACTGGGAGGACGGTGAGTATGAAGAAATATGAGAAATAGAGATTTTAATTCGCTTTTACGTCTGAATGAGTTGGTTAAGAGATCTTGGAATCTATAACACTTTTGTGATATATTGCATTACAAACGCCAATAGATAGGTGATAAACTTGAGTTAAGGTGAATTACAGTTGTAATTAGATTGTCTAATTAGGGAGCTAGTTTCCCGTCGATTGCTCGTAACCCGTTGGACTATCATAGATTACTAAACTTACCTCATAAGCATGGACATTAACTTTTTCTTTCTCTTTTCATCACAGTCTATCCTTTTATATAACTAATTTATATAACATTTACCTTCCTTGTCAGTAATCCTAAGTTCTGAACGAATAACCTACTCTACGTATATTTGTAGCTTAAGCCGTCCAAATCGATTGTGCCTGCTGTAAGGGAATCTTGGCATTACCGTAAATCTTAAACTAATAACATTATGGGGCAATTTACTTCTGTAACACAGAGTTGCCGCCATTCGGGCTCCAATGGCATCTCTATAATGGCACATACTCGTACTGGAGAATCCCGATTCTGTTACTTCTATATGCTTTTGTAAACCGCGATCTGCTACCGTATTAAGTATTTTATGGATTTACTTCACCTTGTATTATAAAAACGATTTTGTAACTAGGTTACTATAAGCATGACGGTAAATTGTAGCTTAAAGAAATAAAAATAAAGAAAACGATGAAAAAATTGTATGCTCTATCGAACCCGCGTCTCCTAGAGTCCGGCCAGACGTGATAACCGCTATGCCACCGGAGCAATTAGGTGTAATCTTCACCGCTTTTTACTTTTTACCGTTTATCTCGTGTAGAAAGAAAGAAAGAAAGAAAGAAAAACATTTATTGGCACCAGCACAAAGACAACAATATACAAAGTAAAAAAAAATAACACAAATAATAATAATAAAATAATTTTCTTAAAAATCAGACAAAAACTAACAAACTAACAGACAGTTTCCTTAAACGCTTAAACGCTAGCGTTGTGTAGCTTACACGCTTGTAAAATCCTAATAAAATACCTGCAAGAAAAATGCTTTAAATCGTTTAGGTGGGGCGACAGAACTATAAAATTAGAGTTCAATAGTTCTTTTATTTTCTAAAAGATGTTATAAAGTTATGTTAATCGAACAGGCGTATTAATTGGTAGTGCGAAAAATCAGCATGCACTTCCTCCGTCTTATTTGCAGATTTCTTAGTATCTGGATTATATAAATGAGCTAGAAATGTTTCCATTTTGTGTATTAATCCGACCCTTGCGTTCAATGAATCGTGTCATATCAAAGAAACTATTAGGTATAATGTCAAGCGATAAAATATGTTCTTTCAGTTATAAATATATCAAATACAAAAAATATTTAAAGGTGAAATTGATTGGCTGGCTTTTCACAATATGTCAGTGCAGATTTAAATGAATACAAGAAAAACAAGTGTCCAAGATAAGTTTTCTTTTGATGAAAATTTACTAAACAAATAAAAGTAATTTAAATAAGTTTTTTTTTATATATAAACCAAAGTACCCTTCTGATTTTGAAAAAAAATTTATGGGACCAAATGGCAACTATTCCTCATCAAACAAAAAATAATCACGTAAAGCGTATCAGTAGTCTCGGCGTAATCGGTGTAGTTACATACATAGAAAAAAAACATACCGGCCGAATTGAGAGCCTCCTCGTTTTTGAAGTCGGTTAATAATCTTAGTATTAGGTAAAAATAACGTGAAAATGATAGGTATTTTCGTATTCACACGGCATACGAAAATACTTATCACATTTACCGCTTACCATAAAAATAGCACAAAACATTCCTAATATACCCAGTAATATGTCGAAAAGGTAACTGGACAAAAGAGCGTGCTATTTCAGGGAAGAATTATGTTTTTAATAAAGTCGGTAGCAAAATTCCATAGTACAGATTCATTTAATATTCCCACGTAGGCGAAGCATGGACGAATAACGAAACCCCACAAAAATTTATGATGCAAATAAATAGCTAACATATTTGCGGGTATGCAACAAAACGTTCAGCGCCAGTTGATGCGAGGGTAGTATTATATTCATGCCGTCACAAAGTTTCGATGAGCTTTTGTTTTGGAATTTTGATTCGTAAAGCGTACGTATTTAATTAACTGCAGTGAAGTTATCAGGGTTTTCCGTATTGTATCGCTGTTGATAATAATATGTTAAATTATATGTATACCTATCCAATCCAATTGTTGATAAATTTATTTTCAAAATTTGGCATCAATCATCCCATTCACTTAACTTTACTGTGTCTGTATTTATTAAAAAACAGAGATAACAGATTTATATTATAGTAGAAATATTTAAAATTAGTTTTTCATCTATCCAATATTTCTAAAAATCTATATATTAAACCGTTGAGCTTTACGGGGACTACAAAAAAAATACCCGTTCAGTAATTCACATATTTTAAATATTGCTTAGTTTAAATCTTGTCAGCATCCAGCATCTTGCCTGCTTTGATAGATCCAAAACTAAAGCGTAAATCTTTTCTGTTCAGATTTCTATTTACGTCTCTACAGAATAAGCGAAATGTCTTTTTTTTCTTTCCTCGTCTTATTAAATAAGCATACTGTGGCTTGTGAGGAGCTCGGTGGCGTAGTGGTTTGAGCGCTCTACTTTCGCCATGGTTGGTCCCGGGATGGGTCAATCAAATTTATAATCTTGAGCTCCTCCGTGCTTCGGAAGGCACGTTAAGCCGTTGGTCCCGGTTGTTACTGCAACCGCTTTAACCCACCAACCCGCATTGGGCCAGCGTGGTGGTATTATGGCCCAAATTCCTCATGTGTTTCTGCCATGTAGGAAGGCCTGTGCCCAGCAGTGGGACGTATATAGGCTGGTGATGATGATGACTGTGGCTTGCTTTAAGGGTAATATTTTATTTTATTTTGTTTTTGTAAGTTTAATTTATCTCAGATACCTACATTGTTACGACTGGCTTTCCAAATGAAAATACAACAAATAATTCGCGTAAATAGTAGTAAGTTATAACATTTATAACCCAAGTGTATCCAAGCATGTAGCTAGAAAGGTATTATGCAGACCCGTTTAATACTAAGGGGGATGACTTCCTGACAATTTAAAACTCTGGTGACCTTGTGGGAAAGCAACAACACTTCGAGTTATTTGTCTGCTATCTTTCCATTCTCAGTGGGCCCCTTTTGAGTGAATAACAAAATCCCACTATGCCAAAGTTCTCTCGAAATATTAATAAATTTCAATATAGTCTAAACAAGAAAACAAACAAGAACTGCTTAAAAGATAAAGCATACTCGGGCGAGCAATCTTGACGGTGCTCGCGCAACTCTCGCTCCCGGAGCAAACTTCGTGCAAGTTAGTTTTGTTGACGTCACGGGCCCGCCTGAAGTTTCCCGAACAATGTACCAGATGATAAAAATGCCAGCCCGCGGGCCGCGTGTTCCTCGGAGCGGCTTTGACGGGAACTTAGCGAAATTTATGCACGGAACATGTTTATTTTCGAGGAAATCATATTGTCATGATGCGAACATACAAGGCCATAATGGCGACAAAGGATGTTGGGCGATATTTTTCAACACGCTTGCTTGTACTGTGACTGTCTGTGACTCTTGTGGCACCGCATTTAGAAGTATAATTCCGCTGATTTTTTAACACTACAGGACTAGTGGTCTTTACATTACGATTATCACTTTTTTATCTGTTCAAAGAGTTTTTATGTCAAAACCCCACTAAAAACAGTAAAAAAGAAAAAAATATTTAAATTTAATTAGGTACTTACTTAATACAAAGTTATTTTTTGTAAGTGGTGCTAAGTTTTACACAGAAAAAATAGAAAGTGTAGCACGAACTCCATAAAATAACTTTTTAAGAAATAAGTAGTAGTTAAATTAACTTATTTTTTCCTTTTTAGTGTTTTGAAATGAGTTCTTTTTGTTTTAATTGATATTTCACTATTTTTAGTGACAAATTTCGGAAGTCTTTCACGGATATTTTGTCGATTCATGGCTACCTTATGTTTACTTTGGAATAACTATTCTAGTTCAAGTTATAAGGGAGATCTAAATGCACAGTCTACTAAGTGAAGTACAAAATGTAATTGACAGTCTGTTACCATCCAAGTTTAAAAAAAAATACGTTTTAATCTAAAAAAGTTTCATAGAATGGAAAAAAAGCAAAACAGGCAGTAATTTACTAACACCAAGGTACCAACACCACCTGATGTGAAGCGGTAAGTAGAGTCCATATGCGAAGACAGCTAGTGCAGCTTGATACACACTGTTCTAGCCGCCTCCACCTTGCCAGCCCATAAGGTGCCTTTTCACGCGTCTCTTGAAGTAGCCCATGTTATAGGAAGGAATGATCACATAGCTGGCAAAGAATTCGATTTTCTGGATGTCACTAAAGAATCGAGTTTGATTTGAACTTCTTTGTGCGTGATGTTGAGGTGCAGGTGGAGACATTATTTATTTACTATTATTTTTACTAGCAAGTGTATTGCAAAACGTCGTATGAAACGCGTGTGCATTGTGTATTACAGTCTTTGGCTCCATTAAGCCTTGGCTTTTGTGACAAAGTAAGTACAATTGTGTCACTTATTGATGAGCTTATCATAAAATACCATCCTATCATGCCCTAAATTTAATAAAGTAGATTTATAAGAACAAAACTAGCAACATATCTTACTCTAATGGCGTATCTGAGTCAAACAGAAATAATTTCTCCAAATCACATTTTCATTTGCAGTCCATAGTCAAGGCATTCAATTGGTTTATATGCTAATCAAATTCTTGTTTTTGTTCTCGTAAACTTTTGCTTAATTTAGCGAGGCTCTGTCCTAAGTAAACTTGCCTCAGGGAAAATATGTTTACTAAAATATACTTGCTTTCTGCCTCATAGGACCCTAGTACGTGCTGCCGATACAGGTAATAATAATATTGGGATATTTTATCAGTTTTTGGTACCCCGCAAACTTTTTAATGTTTTAAAATCAAAGCTCTGAAACCAGTTTTGCAGTATTTTGATTTTAATATAAAATACACACGAGCATCCTGAGTACAATCTTCTTTTGTTATGGGCCTGTAACATTCTATGATATCGATACACACAATGGTATTAAATAACAATTTAATGACGCTTCTAAAAATTTTGTTACATTATCTTCGAGTATACAAGAGTTCGAGTAAACTCATCAGAGGAATCTTAAACAAGTTAAATACATAGCGCCATCGTGTTCTATATAATAATTGCTGTTAAATTTAATTACAAATAAACCGAATCACCCATCAAAGCAAAGTTAAAATTGATACCAAATCTATTACAGCATGCACATCATATCATTCACAATATACCTACAAGCAATTTGCTAGAAGTAAACCTTATTACTATATTATATTCGACATAATAATGGCAATTTTTCTTTTCATTGCGAAGAATATTAGATGTAGTTGTCTCCTTTCATTAGGGAACCTTCAGTGCTACCGAGAAAACCTTTATTCCCATCACAGGCATCTTTCTTGTTACTCGTAATTATGAATTTAGTTAGTCCATTGTATTTGATGACATGTTTTTCCTATTCAGTATTTATTATCTCAGAACGTTTTTACTATTGCTCACCAGAGTTGTGCAAAACAAATGTATATATTCAATATGACTTTATAAATAATATTTTTGTATTGTTTACCTTTATCAAAGGGGAAGACGTATAGAGGCATGTAACACTAACGAGTTGCCCTCCCAATCAAGAGATATCCACATCAAACCACAAGTGTAATTTCATTAATTTCTACGGGAGTAAAATAACATTTTATACAGGTTGGTGGCGACAAAACAACATTAAGTTTAAAAATGGGCTGTATTAGTTCTTTTTAGCTGTTTTTAAACTTAATGTTGGTCAATTGATGCAGTCAACGTTCTATTTTAATGTCGTATACTCTGTATGAAAACTTTAAATCATAGACTGTCTATGCCTAAAAACTATGAAAAATATTATGGGAAAAGAATACAAAGTTTATATATACAATAGGTGATGCTAGAGATTTTCAATACAAATAAAACTTAATTTAGAAACAATTTGATTATTACAATAAAACTATTTTAATTTGGAGTTAACACCAACTTTTATTTTAAAGTTACTATTCTGGTTGATAAAAAAAATGTAGAGTTTATATGTATAGCTTAACCTCAAAATTTTTAGACTCTATAATAATTTTGAATCCCAGCTCCTATTGTATAATAACTAATTTTTTTAATAATGTACTAGTAAATGTATCACACAGACAATCGTATTTCGGTTAATATGATCAAGGTACAAAAACCTTGAGATAACACAAGCGTCATATAAACAAACCATTCTCCTTTAAAATGACGAGATATTCATATTACGGAAAATATATGTAAAAATACTAGCAAGCAAGGGCATAAGGGCATTATTTTACTTTATCCATAAGATTTCTTTGCATGTTAGACACAATTTATGGAAATACATTTCAGTTACATTATACGAGTCCTTATTATAAGTAGAATACGCCTTAGGGATTTCTATATGTAATCCTAATTTCACGCGAACAAAGCCACGTCCTATCCCTTAGAAATGTGTGTTTTCTAGGACAAAATGTAGGCACAATGTGGTGGTAAGGGTTATAAATTGTATATCATATCCAAAAAGCTCCGAATTCGATGCCAGCTAAACCATTGTTCTGTGGAAAGGAAACAGATAATTATTATAATACAAACTAATAACGCAAAGAAGTCAGTAAGAACTAATACCAAATGTGCAAGGTGTGGAATAAATCGCGACATTCGCGTCACACAAGGTTCTCGTGTCGTGACGCAACAATAAGCGTTAGCAAATACCAGGGGCACAAAGCTTTAGATTAGGTTAAAAACTACGTATATAGGGTAGTGCCGTCAATGCGACAATAAATTTAAACATATGCTATATTAGTCCATAGAAATGGTTTGCCACTTTCAAAAATATCGTAATCATTAGAAAATTTCATGACATTTGTATGAAATAATGCTGCCATTACACTATTCCATACAAATGTCATGAAATTATCAAATGAACACGATATTTTTGAAAGTGGCCAACCATTTCTATGGACTAATATAGCCCATGTTTAAATTTATTGTCGCATTGACGGCACCACCCTGTATATATATGCTGTAAATATTCTATTTGAATGTTTGTAATAAGCAAAACTAAGCAAAATAGTAAGTACTGCGTGTATAAGGTAAAGACGCGATCTTGCGTTACAAATGAATTATCTAGCAAAAGAAATCGGCTTATTCGGTGAACGAATCCGTATCCCTTGTTTCTATCGAATTATAGCCGATAGAACGACTCCCTTGAACAACCGGGGATGTCAAACTTGTTTGACTATTCAGTGTGAAGGAAAAATGCTTTTATCCTGCGATTACATTTTACGTTACGTCGATTTCATCTCTGAAGATTAATACTTTGAGATCGTCAGTGACGAGAATTCTTCGTTTTCTCCAGAACTCCCAAATATTTAGATACTTGTGAAACTGGGAATTTAGACCGGAAAACACCAAACCAGCTGAATAATCAATTATTTTGACATACCTAAACTTAAAAGGTGACGACAGAAATGTTAAACAAATCGCAGGAAAGTGTTTACTATTAATAATTGAACACTTCACAGATTCCAGAAACGATGCCATTGTCACAATGTAATTAAACAAACAATCTTCGACGACATCAAACCGATTGAAGTCGAGCCTCCCACGACGCAGTGCCCTAGTCGAGCGCGGAATAACAACTATTTTTCACCTACGACGTAAAAAGAGGGTGTTATAAGTTTGACGTGTCTGTCTGTGGCATCGTAAGTAGATGTTAGACAAATGGAGCAAATTTTAATTACGGTTTTTTGATTGAAAGCTGACGTGATCAAGATGGTTCTTAGCTATAATTTATGAAGATCTGTGCAGGCGTTTGATGACTATCAGCTAATTTTCTGCTTGGAAAAAAGGTTTTACTAACTTTTACAGATTCGATTGATTAGAAATTTGGTTTACTGTTACTTCGGTTTATTTAAGAGTTCCCTTTTATGAGCTTTCACTTAAACAAGACTTAAACATTTGATTGACAAAACAGGTTCAATAATAAATACAACACTTATTTGTAAATAAGTTACTTAGTAAGTTTACATAGATTTATTTAGTGAACGAATAGAATGGAACCGTTATCCCTATATCAGGATAACAGATATTACCAAGACCTAACTAGAAAGGCCTGACGTAGACACAAACCGCAAAATCTGGGGCCGTATCTTCTAACAAGTATCAAATACGACTCGAATCATTTAATTTGAATAGGACGTTCGAGCCTTTTATGTTGTGTTCTGTGTACTCTAGGGCCACTGACTGACTCGCCCCTTGTCGTGCTCTTCCAAGTTCCTACCAGCCTAGTACAATGGAAGTCTGTATACGAGGAGCTTTGCTTTTTTCTTTTGTTTGGGACCCTTTAATTCTTCCTCCATGTTACCTTTATTTATATACTCAGGTAGCTTCTGTTTCTGTTGTATAAGCGAAATAAAATTCCTTTTGATGGATAAAGATTTTCTGTTTTTTTTCTTCTAAAAATATCCACATTTCCACTTTTAATTGATTGCTTGTAAACATCAGTTATTTCAGATAAATCTTATAAGTACGTAACGTTTCATCTTCCCGAGGAAAATAAAATTTATCTAAAATTGACGCCTTATCTAAATACACATCCAACCACATCTCAGATAGAAATATGAAAAATTCCCGCGAGCACTTATCAAATTTGCGACGTGTCGATGGAAGGTATAATGCTGTATAGCCGAGATTTCCGAAAGCGAGCTCGCCGCCTTGGGCCAGAATCGAATTTAGGACCCCGAGCTACCCAAATTGATTTACCTCCTTCCAGTGAGGTGACGCCACTCACACGACGAAATGCAAGGGTGTGATTTGAGAATCGAGAAGTAATATCGCTATAAGCGTATGCCGGTTCGTGACAAGAATATTTTTCGACGATTTGGGTTAAGATATTCCTTTGGAACTTCTGTTGTCCTGTTATTTGGATGTTGGTAAATATTGAGCGTTTATTTTTTTACTACACCAGTGCTGGCCAGTAAATTAGATTTGAACTACTTGTAAAATTACATTGTCTAAAAAAATCTCTAGTTGAAATGATATTACCGTTTCACTTTACTTGAATACAAAGTAGTTACATTGCTTTGTAAATTATAGAGTTAGTAGAGTGTGTTGCTCTGTGATGGTCAATTTAGGGCGAAGAGTAGCGGATATTGAAAGGCATGGTCAAACATGCAATCAAAATAAACAAATGTGCTTTACGCCGGTCCGTAATATACCAGGGCATATATTTCAGAGCTAATATCCGCAGGGTTGTCAAAACATGATTAATTACCATGTAGGAAGCAAAATTGTTAACAGTATTCCATCGAATAATACAGAACGATTTAAAAAAAGACAAACGGAGAATGTATGCTATTTTAAAGATTACGCATTAATTAAAATATTACTAACAAGTTGACAAGTTAATAATACTTTGTGTTTGTAGGTAATATCTTTCAAATAATATCTTATTCATTTAATAATTTTACTACTTCATAGAAACGTCATGAAATTATAGTGATTAACTATTATGACCGGTGGTATTTATACATACTTTATACCGATTTCATTGAGTTGACCTCAACTTTCCCGTATGAATTAATAAGGGTTTAGAAATAATTTAAGAAAATGATTTATATAAATACTTATGTTTTTACACAAGTTCTCTTGAATTAATCCATCTTTAAAATAGGTGCACTTGCGTGAAAAGTAATTTCAGTAATCGCACGACAGTAAATCTACGTTTCACACATTCAAGCGTCTCATTCACTTCAGGTCATTCCTTATTGAGCCAAATTATATTCTGCTATGCTAATTCAATCAGATTCCTAAAACTATCTTTGCAATACTCACGAAACAAATGTTTTAACCTTAAACAAAACTATTTTATAATGGTATTTTAACAGAAAATAACTTTACTTTTTAAGCTATCACTAACCAGTAACCCTAACTGCACTTTGTTACCACTAATTGCGTATTTGTCAGCTGCTTTGTACAACGGATGTGCAGTTGTTTTGAATACACACTCTGCTTTTGGTCGAACTGTTAGCTGAGTCGAAGTATCGGAGAAATTTCACGAATTCCACTGGAACAAAACTATTGCTTTTAGAAGCCGTCCAACATTTACATGACAACAAAGAAAATACATCACCGGCTCCCACAACGTGCGCGGCTGCACAGATATGCAAATATCCTGATTTCTAATTAAAATTCCTGCCACTGCCGCCGCAATTCTCGGAGAATTTAAATATAAATCTCTGAGCGGATAAATAGGAATCAACATGGATTCCGTTGGATTCAATCAGATTTTGGACGGTAAATAATGGTGGCAAGCTGGCAACGGAACGTTTTTCATTCAAACTGAGATTGGCTGGCGACAGGGTCGTGGCAGACGAATATCGTCTATTCAAATGCAATGTCAAATTAAATCAGAATTTAAGAGGTAGTTAACCGATTGAGTAATTTGTTTATCTGGACAAAAGCTTCGGCAATCAATTTCTATTTGCATAGTAAAATTTTTGTTCTAATTAGAATCCCATAAGGTAAAGTCGATACTTCAAATATTGGTTCAGATAATTACCATTATATTTATTATATTGTCATCAATATTTGCAAACACTTTAAGTAATTTTCTTTCTTTGTCTCCCCGTGACTACCATCGCTGTATAGTAATCGAAACGTCGGTCGGGTGTATATTATATTAATGTAACATTTAATTAAACACGAGTTAAAACCGGTACGAGTAAAGTGGTGTTACTTAAAATATCCAGATTACAAACAATTCATACTCGTAGGAGCCGACCCTAGAACCTTTCAGAATCCTGGTGACTGTTTAGACCACTCAGCTTCCTAGGTCTTGGGATAGCCATAGGAATTTCTTACCTCTATAAGTCAAAAATATGTTGACATTTTCGATATATTATGGAGGTACGAACGAACGAGTATTATTTACAAATACTGAAAGTCGTAGCATCGTAGTTAGTTGGTTAGTATTGTTAGTCAGCCATTAGTTTATTAATAATTATAAATAAAAATCGTACTTACTAGCGCACCAGCACTCACAGACAACAGAAAAACGTCACAGATTAATTGATTTGATTTGATTTGATTTATTTATACACACACCTATTATCTAGCCCAAATTAAGCATCATTAAGAGCTAGTGTTATTTATGGATACTAGATAACGGAGAAATAATGATAATAATATGTATATAAATATTAGAAATATACTAAATAAACATATAAACATCCATGACTCGTAAACAAATGTTCGTACTCATCATACAAACATTTGTTCCTACCGGGATTCGAACCCGGGACCTCTTGACCGAGTAGCCTGGGGTACAGACCACTCGGCCAGGCGGTCGTCAAAAATTAAGCATATACTTGAGTAAGAACTAGATATATTAATATCAAATGAAAGTACGTTATATCATCCACATACAAATACTTTAAATCCCAAAGAGCATAATCTCTACTGCTCTCAAATAGATAATCTCTAAAATGCGGTACTGAATTTTAAACAGGACCTTCTGGCCCGAGGGTGTGAGCCAGTGGGTATAGCTATTTTTATTTTAGACGGCCTGATAGTAGGATGATTCGTTTCTCTGCTCCAGCGACCCGGAGTGGACGTAGGCACGGAAAGGTAATTAGTAGGACGTCTGGTGAGGTCAAGAAAAAAATAATATTAACACCTTAATTTTGCATCAATTAATAGTGCTTAAAACTCCTAGAACGAATTATTGAACAAAAATGGCTATATGAATATCATCTGTATTAAAATTTTCCGATGAAATCAAAGAATAAGATACAATTATAAAGAAATGTTAACTTAGTTTAAAGTATTTCCAAACTAGGACTTTGCCCTTACGAGTAGGTAAATTGCACTCATCTAGCTCGCTAGGTTTTAGTTTAGCTAGTAGGTATTACTGATAATCTACTTACCTAGATAGGTATCTCCCGGTATCTCATGGTAAGTGAACATCTGTCGTTAAAAGCCTAACATAAACCTATTCCTCTTACGTCTTCATACTCTCCTGATTACTACATTGAACAGTTTCTCTGTTATAAAAGTTAACCGGTACCTTGATATGATTTCTCTTGTACTTTAAAATAAGAAACAGTTAAAAACAGGAAAATAACAATAGAGAGAGAGAGTTGTTATTTCCTGTCTAACTACTTGTTATTTCATGAATGAGCGTGAGTAACGTAAAGCTTAGCTGTTTTAGAATAATTACATTGCCAAAAAGTTTCACCAAACGTTAGGATCTGAAACTTTCTGTTTGAGGTGTGCTGTACCCGTAACTTGAGCGGGAAACGACAGACAACACAAACACGAGATAGAGGGTAGACAGAGAGCGCTAGTGACGCCGCCATGTTTGCTCGCACTGTCACTAATAATTAGTAAGTCGCTGAACGGTAGGCGAGCATTGTGACGTAACGTTTGCCAATTAACAGAAGTTATATTTGAGGAAGTAAAAGAAGTAGTAAATACTGATTTGTAGCGAACATTGAAAATTTCCGAGTTTATGTTATTGACGAATATCTTAATTAACTACCTGTGTTTGTATTTTAGTAGATACTTAATTATAATGTGTATAAAAGTAGGGACATTTATCTGTGCATAACTATTTGTACCTTTTGTGTCAAACAAACATTTTATCGATGGATTGGTAAATCATGCCTCCGTCAGTACGTCAGTCTCATTACCAAAAAAAACGGCTCTATAATTGAAGCACGGAATCATTCAAAATTCATATGTCGAACAAGTAGGAGCTACGCAGTTGGACCGGGAATAAAAGGTCCAAGAATGCTACGGTGGTTCTTTAGAGATGCGCCAAATTTTTGGCTAAATATTCTTAATCGGTTGAGCCCATATCTATATAAATCTTTTATACTTCAATCGATGCCTACTGAAAGCATCATTACATTAGTAAATATTAAAATTAAATAAACTTTCATAAATAAATAAATAGTCCTGAACATAAAATCAGCTTTCCTGTCCCGCTTTACGGGCAGGCCGTGCCTGAATTTTAATGTCCGGAGGTCGAGTGGGTACTTACATTTAAATTTTACGTCATGATGAAGCCATCACACCAAGAAGACTAAAGTAACAAGACCACTCCTAATTTGACAATTTTAATCTTAAAGAAGATCGTATCTTCTAATCTCATTTAATTTGTATAATAGATACACTTTTATACACTCCCGCCTAATCTAGCGCCAAGTGTAGAGTTTATGTTATGGATACTATACATAACGGAAAATAGACTTAATATTAGTTATGAATGATAGAAAGAAGCCACGGTTGAACAATGTTTTGACTAAAATAGCGTTAATGAGCATTTATAAGAAACGCCGGTATATCTTTGTCTTTAAGGGTGAAATTGAAAAAATAAATCTAAGGCTCGCCGTGCACTTCAGGAAATCATAGAACGATTTAAGTATACAGAGCTAAATTAATATTCTAATAAAAAAATCCGTTCTAAAAGGTATGCGCTGGAGAAAACTTCATGATGGCCGCGTACTCTTAGAGAAGTTCGATGTTTCCATGCTTGGTCACAAAATCAGAGATAAGTTGCTGAAGTCTGATTTAGGGTGGTCAGAGCTCATCAGCTAGTTTTATCTTATCTTATCTTATAGAGGGGCCATGACTAATTCACAGTGCACTTCGACCCATTGTGCCTCCCCTGCGTTTACTCTTTCTGTGTCCAGAATATGGATGCCATTAGCCTTACTATATCTTTAGGCAGAAAGAGCCTGTACTCTTCTGGCTTTGGATATGCCACTTCCAGAAGATTCATTCTGGTTCTAGCCAGGGCATCACAATGACACAAGAGATGCATCATTGATTCCTGGCATTCACCACACGCTCGACAAAGTTGTGTTGGGGAGAGTTGCATTTTGTGTAGCATGTTGTTAGTAGCAAAATGCCCTGCGAGCGCCCCAATCAAGAAGCGAGCTTTTGTTCTACCGTTTCCATAGATGTATTTACTCCATCCTCCTACCTCCTCCCCTAGGAAGCATTTGGATTGTTTTAATCCCGGTATTTTATTCCACTCAGATTTATGTCTGTTTTGACATGCTCTTTAATGGCTGTGTTTATGAAACTTTTCGAAGGTGCTAGAAAGGGCTCAGGACCCACGTAAGTGTTTTCTGAGCCCTTCCTTGCTAATCAGGGTAGCTTTAAGTTGGGGGCAGAGAGACAGATAAATATACTATGATGACAACATAAAGGTCTCTTCTCATTTTTACAGTGTAAGGCATCAGTGTGGCTTTGATGTTACAAGTGCTATTACTGATGGCTAACCACTTACCATCAGGAAGGCCGTATGTATGCTTATTGTATGATAAAAAGACCTACAAAAACTGTGACGTGAGCGGGTACCCCAACGCTTGCCTGTCAATCCAAGACGCTTGCCTTTGAAACAGTTGTCAAACTTACTCATAATTAATAAGTTAAAAGGCGTTTACCTTTTGACATATCAAATAAAGCAAAGCTCCTTCATAATAAATTAACGTTCAATATTGAACGGAAACTTTTATGAACTTCTTTTAATTAAATACAGTATGGAAATTAGAACTTTGATTGATTATCGTTGAAAATTGATTACCTACTAATTAGGTATCTCAAATGTTTCATAGCTACTTACATAGCTTGATTTTCTGCTCAAAGAGTAGTCGTCCGTCTTGGACATTTTGAGTGACTTAGATACTTTATTCGATTTTCGTAAATCACTAAGTACGGAATATTCCATTTTTTATTGAACTCACTTACTTTTATACTCATAAAAGAATTACAATTTACACATCATGGTTTAGGACGCCACATAATTATCTTTTGAAATAAAACCACTTTGCCGAATCTAACATTAGACCAGATTAATGACTGAACAAGATAAAATTATAATTTTAAGTATTTATCTTTTTGTTAAATAAGTTGGCCAAGTAATGGAAGTATTAAATTACACGCAATTTATTAATTAAACTTTTTGGTAAGAACCTAGAGTAATATTAAGTTAAATTAAATTAAGTTAGTTAATTGAGTAATATAATTCTGCTTTTTTTAAGTTAATTTCTAGTCCACATTGCACGCCGTAGCAACCTTTAATTAAGATGTCACTTAACTTTAAGTTTTTTATTTTTTGTTTCTAAAATTTTGACTTGTATCAGTGTTTATCTTATCGGTTGTCCTAATAAATAAAAACAAAAACATAGATGTAACGTGCCCTAGACGGAACATCTAATACATCCCTACACCTTCTCTACAGGGCATTACTCTTTCGGCAAAGAACTTCATCAACTTGCTCTGTATAGAGATAATTTGCTATCTGAATTAGAGAACTTACATTGAAACCGTGATCAAAACAGCCTCACGGAAGCTCGGTGTTCCGAATAGGGTGCGTGGATTTTTCACACCTGACCAATTATGCCTGCTTTATAAAACGCAGGTCTGGTCTTGTCCTTTAGTAGGTATTGCCCGCATCTGTGGGATGTATTTGCCACGTAACTCCTCGATGCTCTGGACAGATTGCACTGTCGTGCCGTTCGTATTATTGACGATGTAGAGGTCACGAATAGCCTAGAGCCTCTACAATTGCGTTGTGATATTGAGGAGCTTTTCGACCTTATCCCACCTTCCCCCTTCACACACGTGCCGGTCCTCGGAGTCATCAATTTACTGTCTCCACCTCAACATTACGCACAAAAAGTTTAGTTCGTCATTGCTTTGTCGCAGTTCCATAACTTGGAATTCTTTGCCAGCACATGTGTGCCCTCCTTCCTATAACATGGGTTCCTTCAGTAAAAAGGCGCGCAAAGGTACCTTACGAGCCGCAAGGTGGAGGCGGCCAGAACAGTGTTTCAAGCTGCACTAGCTGTCTTCGCATATGGACTCTTCTTACCGCTTCACATCAGGTGGTGTTGAGTCATTTGCATTTGTTGAGTCATTGCTTTGCATATAAAAAAAACTGACTTGAAAAGTCCCAAATTCTCGCTAAAGAACGTCAGGCTTTTGAAATCAAAAAACATCCTAATTTCAATAAAAAAGATGGTTGGAGTATCCGGAAGCTTGGGATCCCAACATGCGAATTTTAAATTCTCAAGCCCGTTTACACTTTACCCGACCAACGCACACCGTGCGTTCCGTATGAGTGAATCGGAACACTCAAAATATAAAACAAAGTATTTTCAGTCTTCCAGTGACCACGATCGCTGTAAAGTACCTAATCGGTATGTCGGGTATAAAATAATAACGCAACATCTAAAGAAACGCGAGATTAATCCGGTAAGGTTTATTTTAAATGTGCAGTGCTCGCAAAAATATAAGACAATACAACACAATTGACTGCCCAATGCCAGGCCCCTGAACACGTCATGCTGAGGTATGTAAAAGAGGCAGCAAATTTATTCAACATTTACATAACCGCTCGTAAAAAGCACATTTTGACGACCACTGCGTCTGGCCCACAAATAAACCACGCATAAGCACACTACACTCCGACCATTTTCATACGTATCGTTAACCTTTGGGAAAATAAAGGGCAGACGGACCATTTTTACACGAGTAAATTTTGTAACACTCGTGAGGTGAATTGGTAATAACACATTTTTTAAAAGTGTCTTACATAATAACTTCAGTTGCGACATCTTTTTTTGCAACCTTTGAATTTTTACATTTTTGATTTGGACTCGAAAGAAGACGGTAAAGTTTGAGAAAGCTCATGAACATCATTTCAGATAGTAGACAATAATGTATTGAATAACATATTTTCCATTATAAATACACAGAACTATTTCATTTCATTGCAAATAAATAACGAAATAAAATAAATAAGTATTGTATAAAATGGATGGCAACATAGAAGTCATAAAGTGTCCAAAAGTGCATACTTAGTCTGTAATCGCAATAACGCTGTTTGATTTTAATATCATATTGACATTTTATTAAAATTGTGATTCTGTATTTTCCAGCGTGAATATTGAGGGTACGTTTGAAGTGTTTTTGTTATTTCTTGAAACTGTTTGATCCTGGCTATGAAGAACTTAAACGACCATTCATTCAACGTAAAATCGTAAAAGACTAAATTGTATTATGACCTTGACATTTTCTTTTCTTTAAAATGGCGACCTCTGTGTTGTTTTTGAGCGAATTAATATATTTTTTTGCCGCTTCTATCAGTCAAGATTTATGGAAATCATAAAGGTAAGATGGATTCTTACAAAAATAACTGTAAGAAAACATGGTGCTCATGAGCTGGCCCAAATCTCATATAAACTTTTACTACCTCTATTGGCGCGAAAAAATCTTGCCGCCGCCATGACACATACGTCGAGATATTGTTATTATAATATTTATTTACAGTGTCGCCGATTTTTTAGACAAACAAGGAAGGACTTATAACCCTTCCTCATCATCATCATCAGCCTATATACGTCCCACTGCTGGGCACGGGCCTTCCTACATGGGAGAAACACATAAGGAGTTTGGGCAATAACACCACCACGCTGGCTCAATGCGGGTTGTTGGGTTGAAGCGGTTGCAGTAACAACCGGGACCAACGGCTTAACGTGCACGACGAATGAATGAATGAATGAAAAATCAAACCAGAGCGCTCAAACCACTACGCCACCGAGCTCCTCAAGTCCTTCCTATTCAGTTATAAATCTGAGAGGATGAATCTGATCATTTCTATGACTATCAAATTAATAAGATGTACCTATTTGAAAGCTGCAAAACATTTCTATGAACTATTATTAGAGCGCATGTTTTAATTTATTGTCGTATTATCGCCACCACCCTGTATAATACAAAATGTATCAACACGAAATTAATACTCGTTACTGCACTTGAAAATACAGTTTATAAACTATGTAAAATCAAAAGCACATTAGGCGTAGATTTGTAACTTTTGACCAACCTTATTCAGTAGTACTGCCGATCATGTCAATGGATAATTTCAAGCTAGAAATGAAACATATTTCGGTGAATTCATTATGAAATACGCAATATTGTTAATGTTTTCTAGTAAAGTTCCACAGGGATATGAAATCATAATTATTAACCACTATTTAGCCTATTTAGTTACTGACCCCTGGTGTAATTTTCTATCGAAACGAAACGAAAACGATCATCGTACTGTTCACCTCTCGTCGTGGTCAAGAGGTCCCGGGTTCGAATCCCGGTAGGAGCAAATTTTTGTATGATGAGTACTAGCATTTGTTTACGAGTCATGGATGTTTATATGTTTATTTAGTATATTTTTAATATTTATATACATATTAATATCATTATTTCTCCGTTGTCTTGAAAAAGAAAATGCAGGTGCCTATATGTTACGGGCAACTTGAGAAGTCCGGTCACTATGAATAATACCGGTCTCACACAGTGAGAGAACAAGGTTAGAAATCTAAGGCAATCGGTCCGAAGGGTGTTGGCCCAAAGTAAATCTGATTAATGAAAAAAAAAATAATGATTAAAAATTGATTATGATATTGAATCGTTAATTTTTTAATCAACAATTTGATTAAGATTAATTGATCATAATCTCATAATAAATGATTGAGATTATCAATCAAAATTATTAATCGTTAATTTGATTGTTTGATAACTACACAAAAAGAGCTATAAAATGTAAATTAAACACCAAGGAATGAGAAATATTAAGAATAGAGGTTATTTGATTGAATATATTTTTTAAAATAAGAATTCAGTTTAAGTAGGTATTTGATTAGAATTTTCATTGAGTGTTTGAATAATTAATAAAAATAATTCAGGAAATCTATGTCATTATCATTATTTCCCATTATTATTTTATTTAAGTGGAATTGACATAGATGGATGTTTTAGTTTAAAATCAAGTTAATCCATTAATGCTTAACGTCAATAAACATGATTAAGATTACTTCTTTAATCGCAATTATTTAAATTAAGATTAATTTAATCTGATTAAAATTAATCAAATTAATTAATTGGTGAAAATTAATTGATTAATGTTAACATTGGCTCTAAATATTGAATAACAAAAAAACACTTAATACAGGCGTTATACTTGATACAGGCGTTGTACGGATTCATTTAATCAAACAGAACCGGAATACCAAATACAATCACTCACTGGTCCACCAAGACACAACATCTCTAAAATCCCAAACAGATTAAGTGTTCAAATAAAAAACCGGTCAATTCCTTTAAACCCGGCTAGTATTTGTCTCGTGCACCCGCAATTACGTAGCCGGCGAGATAAGGGGCCGGACATACGTCACCGGACGCCGGACGACGCGGCCGGACGGGTCGGACGGCCCGGTTTATTGCCAGATAAATAATTATGTCCAGCGCTGGCTATTTTGATGGCGGCGCCTCGCTTAGATAACTGGAGGTCATTTAGAATACAATCAGTATTTATCACTGGAGTCAGAATACGCTAAAAATTACTGTATTTGTTTGTACGATTCAATTTTAAGCAGGCAATGTTATTGTTACAGGTGGCCAGTAGAGTATTTGGCGGGATTTGGTGGTGTGTCAGTCAATATTTTTATTACAATAATAAAAAAATGTGTCGTAGCGAAATTTGTTTTAAAATTGGTGTAGTTTTATAAACCAAGTGTTTGTGTTGACGTACAACTACAAGATTATTAGAATAAAAATGATAATTGTGTAAAAGACAATGTGAACTTTTTCGTGGTTATCCACCTCATCAAATAGCATCATATGGAGACTGTCATATATTTCGCGTCAAATTCTCCCAAGGTGCATTGTAATGTGTAACACCAGCATTTCAATGCAATAAATGAAGAAATAAAGAATACTTAAGACATGGCTGTATGGGTATTAGTTCCCATTGCCTTCCCATTACAGGGAGAATTAACCAAAAAAGGTGGTCAGTAGGAAACGATAAAGAAGTAAACAAGTAAGTTAATTAATCTATCCAAACTATCCTTACAGTCTGTCTGTGACATTTTAACTCCTAATCATGAACGATTGAGATGAAATTTAGCATTTATATTTAGATTACATCCCGAGAAAGAACATAGGCGTCGTTAACACGGGTGGAATCGCGAGCTTCCAAATAGTAAGTAATAGACGCTAAGCCAGGACAATAGGAATACTAGGTGGTAGTCCTTGTTCCTGGATCTTCTGAATGTAGCTACCACCGCTTTTACTATTACTTCACGGTGTAATTTCAGGGCATGGAAACGCCCGGCCCATGTCATCGACTGTCATCGTACCTGCAATGCAACATCATGATTTTTTAATGCATGTGTCTGGAATCCAGTTACTGGTTACCATCAGATAGACAAGCTGCTTTGAAATTCTTTGACATAAAAAAAACTTTCTATTATTGCGGCAGACAGCAATTACTTATCTAATTCAACGGAGAACATTGAAAAACTTATTGAAAAATAAAACAAAACTGTGTTCTAACTAAAGAGAGAAAAAAACTAAGTCCAAAATTAGCCTAGGTCTAATCAGACTCAAGCAAAATATTTAGACGAATTAGAATTAGTAACAATAAATCTACCTAATAAAAAAATACCATCTACAATATACCATATACCATCTCCCATATACCATCTACCTAATAAAAAACGTAGGGATGTGTATTGAGTCGGCTTTTAATTTAATTTCGAACTATACGCACGCACATTGTGTAGATACCGATTTTATACTCGTTTGATTAAGTATTATTATGTACCAAAAAATGGAAAAGAATAATAATTTGCATCACCTCCTCGAATGTCACGCCATCTGGTGCCACCGTATCGAAAAATGAAAATAGGTGTATCGTTAGAAGAGACAACGAAATTAACTCAATATGTACCAGGCGCGATGAAGCGGTAAGATGCGCCGATTGAATCAGAACTAGGGGCGTCCATCGTGAATAAGGGACATTTATTTTGTGGCATTGAGCATTTTTTTAATAAGCCGTCAAGCATCAGTTTCCTGACACGATTAATTATTCAATTGACAGTTTAAACGTACGTAACTTACACAATACAAAATAACAAAGATGATTGGTACCGTGTGTTTTTTACAGCTAATTAGCCGTATTCTACTAAAATTATCAGTTACATAATTCCGTTTAATAAATTCAAACACAATCAATTAGTGACTTATTTCTAAATAATAATAATAATATAATAATAATAATAATAATATTTATACACTCACACCTATTATCTAGCCCAAAGTAAGCATCATTAAGAGCTTGTGTTATGGATACTAGATAACGGAGAAATAATGATAATAATATGTATATAAATATTAGAAATATACTAAACAAACATATAAACATCCATGACTCGTAAACAAATGTTCGTACTCATCATACAAACATTTGTTCCTACCGGGATTCGAACCCGGGACCTCTTGACCGAGTAGCCTGGGGTACAGACCACTCGGCCAGGCGGTCGTCAAAGTGTAGTCTTCTCTATTGTAATTGGAAGAAATATAGGGAATAGTGATAAGTGTTATGTTGTGTGTTCCTGCATAAGCACGCGCGCGAATAAAGCGATATGTTCGGATTCAGAGCTATCGTATTGCGTATCCCTAATGACTTCCCATACTTTCAACATTATGCTTTCTCTTCATCAAAGTGCTCAAGATGTTACGGTAACCGCTTGCCATCAGTGCCCCTAGTATATGTTTCGAATTGAAACGAAAACATTCGTCGTCGTGATAACTGTCAAATTGTATGAAAACAGCTGCAGCGCCTCTGTTGTGTATTATTGGAAACAAATTTTTATATATTTATGGATTTGTGAGGTGAACACGACGATGATCGTCTTCGTTTCGTTTTCATAAAAAATTACACTAGGGGTACAGGCGGCCCGTACATTTGTTTGCTACGTGCGAGTGCTAGTCGGACTCCCGTACCATTATCTTTAAACAAGCGTCTACCTATTACCGTTATCAATATCGCGCAAAAACAAGCAAAAAAATCACGTTTGTTGTATGGGACCCTCCTTAAATAACTATTTTATTCTGATTATTAGTATTTGTTGTTATAGCGGCAACAGAAATACATCATTTTAAAAATTTCAACTGTCTAACTATCACGGTTCATGACGGACGGGTAGCGGAGTCTTAGTAATAGGGTCCCATTAAATTAAACTAATTCAAATATCCGTAAAGTAAACTCCGTTGAAAAAAATTAAAATAGGTAGGTATCAGAGCAGCAGCTCTTTCCAATAAAAAAGTTCGGATGACAGCCCTACTCAGGGCGCATTGCGGACCTTCACCCCGGGGGCGGCAAATCTTGCACTTTCTGCGGTGCTGGTACTTTTATTGCATAAATATTTGTTTACTTGCCAGTTGCCACCCTTTGTAACATAAGATGAAAATTGCCTTACCTGAAACAAAAGAAATCGGTTAGAAAAAAATGTAATACAGATAAATATAAACTAGCTTTCGTTTATTTGAAATTTTATTGGCTCCGTGGTGGATTTGACCTGATTATGATAGATTTTATAATTTAACGTTATAAAAAACAAATAAATTATCATACTTTAAAATAATGAAGAAATAATTCAAGTTTGAGCTGTTCAGCCAGTTTCTTGGTGGTTCAGGAATCAGTGTTTAGTTCGATTCTATCTAGCCTTATCATAACTTACGAGTAAGCTTCACAGATCTATGAATAAATTATGTAGGTATCGACTTAGTCATACCAAATTTTTTTAACTCACTAATCAATAGAATTGTAAATATTAGAAATAAAATCACATAGATCTCTATCAAACATATTTTTAAATCGCTAAATTATTCCTAGCGGGCGGTGAGAGCATGGGGGGGGGGGGGGGAAGGGGGAATAGCGGGGAACCATCCTAAAAGCTTCACACATTCGCCAGGACACTAATTCACTGCATTATATATATGCACCAGGGCAGCAGAGTCACGTAACAGTACTGCAGTGCGGCCAGATTGTCCGGGCTACGGGCTCTGGACGACACTTATTTTTCGTCTTGACAAATAGTTTTCTGGCTTTGCTTTTTTGAATGCGCAAAATACGTTTAGCTCTCCATGTGCCTGTTTTGTAATTTACTGCGCATTGTGAAAAGTGGATTTGTGTTAATTTGTCAAATATAACAAAACTAAAGAATACTGAAATACAGGTTTAGCATTAAATGAGATTTTGTTTTTTCGTTACAACTGGGAAGCTCTTGGCATTCATCTCACCTGATGGTAACCTATCTGCAGTCCTCGGTCATATTTGTAACCAATTAAATCCTGATGTGATGACGGCCTAAAATGGCGAGCTACACCCGGATTACTCAGTTACAGAGGAGGTATCTGACCTCCAAGTCTCCAACTGCCGGGACACAACAATGCTGTAGAGCGGTGCTGAGTAAGGGCGGTCTCAAGGTCCAAACTGTTACGCTTGATGTGCTGCGGACTGTACATTTTCATCATAACATATTGGATTTTTTTCAAGTTTTGATATTTTGCAAAGTATATTGCCATATTTTTAACAATATGTATAAACAGTTAGAATTGTGTAGTGTGTGTAATCGACTTCTGTTGCTGACCGTACCGTAAAATACATTTATTTATTTATAATATTATACATAAATGTATTTCGCATCATCTGCAGCCCGTCGTACCTAGAACACGAACAACAATTAGCACACCGGCGTTCCATTTTACTCTTTTGCAGTTTCAATTTAGCAGGTGTTGTACTTGACACAAAGGAAACCCTAACAGGGTATCACAGGCAAAGCTTCATAAAATAAACCCATCCGAAGCAACAAAATTGAGAGACACGTGTCGCTGGAAAGCATTTAAGTTTCAAAGGAGTAAATAAATATGCTTTTGTTAGTACAGTGAAGAGGAGACAAAGTTTCAATCTTGAGTATTCATTTACGAGTACGTTTCTTTAGTAAATAGGTATTTTAATGCAGAAAACAATAATCTGCAGTTGCATGTTGCAGCCGTCTGGTTAAATCAGCCGCTTAACTGGACGCCTAGCCCGTTGATGAACGCCGGCATCCAATCAAACGGCTGAAGTAGGTACAACTAGCCAAGTCATTGAGCGCAACGTTTAACCAGATGGCTGAACGTCATGTCAGCCGTCTGGTTTAAATTAGTCATCCAATTGGACGCCTAGGCAGGTTATTTAAAGCGAAGACCTTTTGTGTGACTGTTTGAGTGATTGATAGGTTCAAGGTAATTATTTTTATAACCACTTAGAAGCAAATAGGGCTTGTAATATTCGTCCATTTTTACTATTCGAATATTTCGAATAGTCCCAAAACTATTATTCGAATTATTCGAATATTACGAATTTTTCGAATACTTTTTATCCAAAGAACAAAATACAATCATCATCACTTTAATATAGCACATAATTCGATCATTTTATAAAGATCACTGACATGAAAGTAGAATATCACTAATTTGAAAAGAAAAACTACATTTTTTAACATTTATTCACCATTTTTATCATCATCAGTCCATTGCTGGACATAGGCCATATGAACATCACTTGGCTCAATTTTTGGCTAGCCTGATCCAGTTACTGACGGCCACTAACAAAGCCGCCCCGCTGCTACTTCTGCTTATACATTCGTAGGCTGTTGATTCTATGCTGTCAATTCTCTGTCGGATCACTTCATTGTGGATTCGATACTTCAGTGAAACTGCATGCAAAGCCCCCTCCATAGATCGCGGAGCGACTTAAAACCGGTGATACAGCTGTACCGTGAGTATCCACGCCACAGTACCATATGCCGTAACGGGAAGGGCGCAGTCACTGACTTTTGCTTTAGGCTTTGTGGAATTGCCGAAAACAAAAACTCGACGCAGCTTGTCGAATGCTGCCCAGACCAGACGAATCCTTCTATTGGTCTCCACTACGAAATGTTTTTTACTCAGATATGGTCAGTTTGTCATAATTTTATGTAAGTTCATCCGGAGACCGATGCGTTGAAATGAGTCAGCAAGGTCGTGCAGTCAGATACTGCACGACCTTTAGATCTCTCTTGCCATTAATGTTGATACTCCTTCCATTCCAATTCAGTATTGAACATATCGTCTAATGCATTTGTGAACAGTTGGGGATATGACGTCTATTTGTCTTACACGCCGGAAATGGGTTACTCTGCTGGTTCTGTTATTTGATGGCCAGTCTTTGCATCGTGAAAGCATTTCATCACTTAGATATATCAACTTGGCATCGCATCAAAGATTCTAGAACTGCCCAGGTCTTGATGGAGTCAAAATGATAGAGCCATATCCCCTCCGGAACTTAGATTATTCTGGGGACTGGAATTCTACGAGTCTTCGTGCAAGTCTATTCGATTGGACTCTAGAAAATAGCTTGTGGTGGTGGCTAAGGAGTCAAATTAGATGATAGTTCTTCAGCAGCGTCTTGTCGCCTATTTAAAGGAGAGGGCAACCACACTCCTTCCCAAGCTTCTAGAGTTCTTCTATAAAAGACAACAGAATTAAACATTTTTTGGAGCTTCTTCAACTGTGCTCACCCACCAGCTTTGAAATTCCGTCGCGATTCCATCCTCTCCAGGGGCTTTTCCGTTTTTAGCTGTATAAGACCTATCTCTAGTGGCAGGCCCTCAGTGGAGTGGCGTGTTAGAGTTGATCTAGTAGAATTCTCATATTTTGGATCAGGACAAAATGCATGCGAATTTACTATGGAAGTTTTCAATTTCTGAAAGAATCTTCGGCCCAGATACAATACAACGTTCCCACTAGCAGTTGTCAACTTCTTAAGGTGGTCTCCCTACGCGCTAAGGACTGGACGAACACTTTTGACCCCATGTTCTGCCCAATTGTTTATATGGAGCGAGTATTAGCATTTCGGAAGTCATGTCGAATCAGTTTGTATATTTCCCGATGCTCTGACAAGGTAACAGATGGATATTGACGACGTTGCTGCTTGAGTTTAGAAGTTTCTTTTGAAAATTTCGTGTAATAAATGTGTTTCACTTGAAACTAACAAAAACAAACTTAAATCATCTTTTATTTTACAGTTCTCCTCCAATTAACTCAAAAAGTAACGCTTCGTCGCCTACTTCTACGCATATAATCTGTCGGTTTTGGTAAATTCATTCATAGGTGTGTTGATTTTTACTATGAAATATCAGTATTCGGAAAATTCGGAATATTCGAATACTACTCTCAATAATATTCGAATAGTAAATGAGGCGAATATTCGAATAATACTAATATTCGAATATTCGAATACCAAGCCCTAGAAGCAAAACAATGTCGGTTATAAGTGGTCTCAAAAAAATAACCTTGAACCTACCAATTAAACCAAAACTTTTCAATACAAGACGATTCATTCAATACGCCCAGTCGTTAAACTTTATGCGAGTCTAGTTCAATTAACTATGGGGCTAGGCATTCAATTGGATGCCGGCGTTTAATCAACGGGCTAGCCGTCCAGGCGGTGACGCATACACAGCTTAGCTTGGAAGATATACAAAAATACCGATTAAAAAAATCTAGCAATTTCGTTTAGAGTTGCCATTTGTACGATAAAAGTCAATAAACAGAAAATACACGCTTAATAAAAGCAATCAAATAAATTCAAATCCAGCGTATGTTTGTTTGTTGATTAAATTAAAAGTTCAAATAACTCCGTTCAAAGGAATCAAGCTAAACTCACTCCCATCACTGATTTTTATACACGCTTTTACATTAGAGTTACTGAAACAACATGAATGGCAAAGGGATCCGAGATTACGTACTGAAGCAGGATTATGGAGTGAAAGAGGCCCGGCCTGATTACGGGCATTAATAAAATGTCTCCTTTTATTTTACGACATTGAAATTAATACATCAACAGTTTACGAGTGTCGGAATGTATTTTTTTCATTTCGAGCGCCGCCTCTAGATGTGTTTACAACATTTTTATTGCAATGCCTCCGGAGCGTTGCCGCCATTTTGACGCGACAATACTTCTAATATTTCAGACAAAAGGGGAGTCCGTTTAATTTGGCGACATGGGCCGTTTTTGTACGAGAAATTTTATTTGACGTGCCTACAAATTTCTGATTATTGAAACGCGCGATCGTATAACAGAAATGCACAAAATGAATGATTGGTTGATATTTTTATTTCACCAACAGAACTTAGTTTTTAATAAATTAGATATAAGGACATTTGCAAAACATTAACCCCCTTATTATAAAACGGGGACTAAAGTTAGTCCTGGTCTAAAACCGATGCTGTCACTTATATTTGTTAAAAGAAAGACAGTGACGGCATCATTTTTAAACCAGGACTAACTTTAGTCCGCGTTTTATAATAAGGGACTAAGTGTTTTCATTTTAATAAGACACTCCTATAGACATAATTGGGACGTTGCCTAAGTTTGAATATGGTGCTATTTTTTACTATTTCGGAAAATAGACGCTCCTATTATCCATAAAAACAATTAAAACTTAGAAGATATGGAATATTGTTGAAGTTATACTGTTTAGAAAATCAATAAAATTGGCAAATTTTTTACCCAAAAATCAAAAATGTTGATGGTATTAGATTGCACACATAAATTAAAATAACTATTATTATGACCACTTTGAATATAGCTATAATTGACTTTATCCCATATGCTGCCCATACATTTTGTAGTAATAAAGGAATATGTGACGTCACCTGTTCCGCACATTTTCTATGGAGCGTTTTTGGACGATGCGCCGCTCGCTACACATCAAACATACCACTGTATCTCTGAAACTATTGATCTTAAACATACTATTTCTTCTGCAATATTTCTTTATAAACTTCTTATTTATGAAATAAAAAAAAGTTGTCAACTACCCTATTGGATAAGTACCGACTATATTGCGAGAAGAGTTGGTATATTGAGTCAAATTCTGTGTGCACCTAATATCCGGCGACGCGTGTCGTATTTTGTCGTTGTGTCGCGGCGTCATGCGGCGTGACGAGGGTCGCTACGTGCCGTCGCCGCCCGCCGCGCCGCACATATTGCCAAATCTCCTCCACACTCATGATGTCTTAGGAACGCTGACATTACTCAATTGTATTAAATATCATTGATCTCATTAATAAAGAAAATAAAATAAAAGTAACTAATAAAAAAAGGCTTTTCACTACCTCCCTCCTCCTTTTTCTCCCCCTTGCAGAATACCAAGAGATAACTCGTTTTCCTCACAGCAGCGCTCCACAGGGCCCTAGAGCTGTCTAAGGTCCGCCACATGTGAGTCCAGTGCCAGTGCTTTTGCACACATATAAAGGAGATGTTCGATATTAGTACTTGAAAGCCCCCCACGATAAATTATATATTATGCGAAAGCTTATGCTCCGAGGATCTTGAATATACCATTTTTTCATTTTGATATCCCGGCATTTTTGAGTAATTTTGAAAAGTGTATGCAAGAACTCTAAGCTTCTTATCAAAGTTTCTCTGACAAAATATAGTAAAAAATAAATTAAAATCATTATCTTTAGTCAGAAAGAAGTGCAGAAACCAATTTGCCATGTTCTTCTAGCATTTACAATGAAATATAATTGAAAATAGTCGTAGGCTGAACCAAATCAACCCCACAAGAGACGAAATTGACGTTTTATACTATGTCTGCGATGTATCACATTTTTTTAAATGGAATTTTACATATCTGGATAACAGTTTTTTGACTAGAATAAAATGTTATTTTTTATTTATATGCAGGCATTAAAAATTATAGTTTTTGTCTCATAATATTCTTAAAAATATACTCTTTCTTCTCATATAACTTTTGTCTTGGGGGGTAGCTGAGTACCAGCCCCCATACATTTTCAGTACATGTCCTTTCCGTAAAACTACTCAACAGTGCGTATCATTTAGTCACAAAAACTTTTTTTTTCAAATTTATTGGCATTCGATACAAGTCCTTAAGCCAGACACGAACGATTCGTCCGTCCCAGTATTACCAGCTCTTTCCAAATCTTTTCTACCAATTTTTACTTAATGTAAAAAATAATTATGTTGTACACCGAAATGTTTCTGTGTAGCAGGTGACGTCATTTAAGTATACAAAATGGAATGATTTAAGCTTTTGAGCCTTATTTTAACGTCCGCGCGTCCATCTGAAATGTGCAAGTAAGTAAATACTCTTTAGATAGATCGGTTAAAAATGACGGTTCTATCGACGGTTTAAAGGTCATTATATATCTTTCTTATTCAAGTTGAATTAAGGGAAGCAACCAGCTAGTTCGTATAATTCGCTTGTTGAACATCCATACTAAATGCAAAATAATGTTGTATTTTTATACAAAGCACGGTAAATGGCGATACACCACCTGATGTGAAGCGATAAGAAGAGTCCATATGCTAAGACAGCTAGTGCAGCTTCAAACACACTGTTCTAGCCGGCTCCACCTTGCCGGACCATGAAATAGCTTTTCACGCCTTTCTGCAGGAACCCATGTTATAGGAAGGAGGAAACACAATGTGCTGGCAAAGAATATCAAGTTTTCGAAGTACGACAAAGAAATGAGTTACTAATCTTGAGGAGACAGTGAATGTAGTAACTACAATTATAGATAGAGAGAAAATCAAAATATTTTTATACTCAACTTTAATATAAATAGCGATAGTCACAAGGATTACAATACTGCACAACAATGCTCCCTCTGATTGAAAATAAATGCAATTGGCTCAGAGCCGTACGTATTACGGGCTCAAATCGATTCCACCTCAATACCAGATGCTGGTTTTTCTTTTAAGACCCAACTTCTCGGCAAAGGGATTAACTTACTAAGGAAACATTATATTAATTGGAAAAGTAATCAAATACGCCAGTTGAACACCTAATTATATTAGTGTTTTACATCTAAGTAATATAGAATGGAACTTATTAATTGTATTAAATCTTTTGATTTGAATATATTGGCATCGTGCGAATGAGTGTTAAAATTTTGCTGTCTTCAATAAAGGATTCCGTAGCAATATCAAACTTAATTGACAATCCGGCTGGTCGAGAGGTCTGTACCCCTTGCTATACATGCTACTCGGTCAAGAGATCCCGGGTTCGAATCCCGGTCGGAGCAAATGTTTGTATGATGAGTACGAGCATTTGTTAACGAGTCATGGATGTTTATATGTTTTTTTTAGTATATTTCTAATATTCATATACATATTATTATCATTATTTCTCCATTACCTAGTATCCATAACACAAGCTCTTAATGATGCTTACTTTGGGCTAGATAATAAGTGTGTTTTTTTTAATTTTCTACAACTGGACGACAAACAAGCTGACGGCCCACCTGATGGAAAGCGGTAACCGCCGCCTATAGACACCTGCAATAGCAAGGAAAAATCACTTGATATTGCTGGTGCGTTGTCATCCTGGGGCCTTAGATGAAATGCCGACCATGCCCAGTAATGAAATTGTATGAATATTATTATTATATTATATTTTTAATTAATTAAGGGTTTCCGCCTCAGGACGTGAAATTTTTCTAGTTTTATATTTTAATTACGAAGTAATTTTGGTTTAATTTTCGTGAATCGTTTTTAGTTTCTCTAACTAATTCACGTGTCTGTCAGCTATGTTAATGTGAAGACGATGATAAATAAAATGAAGAAAACTGTTTACGGCTCTGTGTATAGAAGAGTTTCGTCTTTGTAAAACAAAAGTAATACAAATAATAGTAATCAAATCAGAATCACAGTAAACAAGAAATGTCAGAATAGGTACCGATGCCTACCGAATTACTTTTGATATTTTCACTTTACCATCAACAAAAAACCGTGTAACCTTTTGTGTAACTGCCTCCACAGCTTCATTATTCAGATCTTACTACACTTACAAATACATCATGTTTAAACTTTGATAATAACAAAAGTCTAATCTGTAAGGCCGCGAGTTAAAGCCTCAAGCTGAGCACCCTGTATCCTAATAGCCTCGGAACAGCTGTAAATGACTCTGCCTCTTATTAACTCAACTTTAAACTCACCAACAAACTTTACCCAACACGCAAGGAAACAAGTCCGAACAAAAGAGCTCAACTAAGAAAGGGTAATCTTTCAGGTTTGAATTTTAGGGTCACAAGGTCAAACTTAAACATAACTATTTCTTTTGGCTTTGACGTAGTCGGTTAAAAAAGTAGTATCATGTTGGTTTCAGTTCTTTGACAAAATGTTTTGTCGTAAAGATTCTCAATAAAAAAAAAATCTTTTTTTTAAAGCCACAATTGCTGAAAGATTATTTTTAGTAACAATTTTTTGCATTTTTACACGACAAATGTTGCTTTCCTAATGCCTCTAAATGACAAATTCATACAGCCTATTTACAATACAATACAAATATACTTAATTGCACATTAGGACAAAAGAAAAACATAAAAAAGCAGAAAAGAAAACAAATAATACAAAAGGCGACCTTATTGTTAGCAAGCAATCTCTTCCAGGTAACCTTGGGTGAAAGTAATAGACTAAAATGGCAACAACAATGGGTGCAAGAATAAAGAGATAAAGATAGGTACATAATTTATATATAACACAAATAATTAAACAATCATAAGACATATTATACATAATATAATATTTGTTTTGTTTGCTTTTTATTTAATATTTGTGTACTTAGTTTTTAGCAAAACATATATCCTAACTTCCTATAGGTAACAACAATTTATTAGGTCTTTAAGTATGAAATTGTTTTGCATGAAGGGTTCTGTACAAACTGGAGGTTAATATACTTACTATGTTTTTGTATACAATTTGAAATTGGTATCGCCGATTTTTTTGAAATTTTGTGGATAATTAAAGACATTCTATATTAAGTGAATGCACTGTTGTTGTTTTTTTAAATTATTAAGTACATTAAATTTAAACATTGAAATTGGCTACATATTCTACAAGCTCTAATTTACCTTCATATAAGTTTTACCAAAAATAAATAATTCCATTTGTAAAATGCTGATTGTATACTGGACTTTAAATATAAATTGTTTTATTTAAGGTAGACATTCATTTAAAATGATTTAGAAAAAAAAACCACATTGGTAAAAAAACGGCAATTTCATATTTAAAGACCTATTATTATTTTATTTGTTTATACTAATTGGTGCTACTAATTCGAGATATCCTTCAGAGTAGGTACTGAAAAGCCTCAAAATATTCAATTAAAAGACGTGTGCTGATAAGGGATCTAAGCCCGCCACCTTTCACAATCTGCAACCGAATGTTCAATTCCTACCTCAGGCCCCAATTTTTTTAGTTTGGATATTTTCCAACGTAAAAATTACTAAATAATCCTTTAATAAACGTTATAAGTATCACTGATAAATCTAAACAGAACTAACAGCTACGTCATCATAAACCCACAGCAATGAAAACTGTCGATGAATCGGTTCCATCGGGAAATATATTCATTTGTACAGCCAACAACAGGACAGGCATTACGCTGTATTTGCAAAATAACTCTAATTACCAGAGCGTTAAGTAACAAATTGTAAAACTTCATCTGTCCTCGGTTGTACCACTGTTGTCGGTACACTATGGCCTGTGTTGCCAATTATTCGTGGTAACGCGACAAAACTCATCTAACTTTGTGGCGCGCACGCCGCGAGCAGATGTGAATAATTCGATAAAATTCCACGTGAAATTCCCCTGGATATTCCCTTTTGTCCACAACTTTACGGGACGCGTACACAGATAACTTACGTAACTTAAATAACGTAAACGGTTTGATTGACATTTACGGAATCCATTTGTTGTAAGTACCGTTTGATTTGATAGTTGAACAGTTCAGGAACCAGGGTGTGATTTCTTTTTTTTATTTATTTACTTAAAAGAACTGACAACTGACAATATTCTCCAAAATGCCGAACAAGTATGGTTACACACCATAAATTTGCTGTTTTGGGATGTGGTTGGGTGTGGTTCTTCAGAGTAATACAAATTATGCTAAAATTATGTGAAATCCAAAGTTACTTTTACACGCAGGTCACCAATATTATGTTCAAAAGCAAAACAAGGAATCTATAATGTAATTCTAACGGAAACCAAACAGATATGTTTTATGAACGGGACTGTACTTTAGAAGTACGAAATTTTTAGTCTGGGTGCCGAAATAGGAAGGTGCCGAAACGAAACTAAACGGTTATGTTGGGAGTAGGGGGACGCGTCACCTATGCTGTCAACGTGACGCTTTCTCTTCATTTTACAGATGCATGAGTAGTACCTCAACGAGCTTCTAAATAATGGCACCCGCTTTCCATCAGGTGGTCCGTACGCTTGCCACCTTTGTAGTATTAAAAATTCCTAAGCAAAAAACAGAAAAATCATGACGAACTGTCGAAATAACCACAAACCAATCACATCCCTCAAAATCTGGCAGCAAACTTTGACCAGCTTCCGAAAACCGAGGGATAAACTCTAATCCCTCTAAGTCTAGTAAGCCTACCCAGCTTAGGCCTCCACTAATTGTTAATGTAAGCTAATTAAAACTGGGCCCTTGTTCCAGTAACATGCGCTAATTACAACAACAACGAGTGGGTTATTCCCCGGCTGTTCATTTCCGGCACAGTACATTCAACATAAGCAGTACCACAGATAATACAAACTAATTTCAGAAAGATCCGGTGTGCATTCTTGGCAGGAATAAAGTGATAAGTAAAGCTAATAATCACGGCGATATTGATAGGCATATCGTCATCTGGTTAAATTAGCCGCTTCATTGAATGCCTAGCCAGTTGATTAAACGCCGGTATGCAATTAAATTGAGTGAGTTTAGTTCAATTAACCTTTTTTTTTCGCGGAAAGATCGACTACAGACCTACCCGCCACTGGCTAAGTGACGGGCGTGTGTGGTGGTCGCCCAGCGGTTATAAGGCACTGAGAATACCCACTAAAACTCCCCGGTAACTCCACTGTCCTTCGCGGAGGTAGCCTGGGCTCTGCCGAAGCAATTTCACCAAACCAAGGCAACCCCACCTTGCGGCCAGGTTTCGCGCCGATGGGGATTACCCAGAGTCACTTGGGTAATCCCAGAAGTGGCGGACTGTGCAATGCATGCGTGGGAGCCACCCACGCACGCGGCCGCGCCTAGGGCGTAAGAAGACGAGCGATCACCGCCCGCCTCCTCATGCGCACCCGTCTACGCCGGATAGGGGCGGCCAGAGGATCCTCTTCCCGCTCCCTCTCCGCTGCCTCCTTCTGCATGTACAGAAGTACAGTCTCGCAGAAGGAGGCGACAGCCTCCCATACCCTCTCGCTACCAACCGTGGCTCTTATCATAGTTGACAGAGAGGTGACCGCCTCCGAGCGCCTCACGAAGTTCGCGGCGCTCATGTCGCCAGGCCGAGCACTCCATAAGGGTATCGTCGGGTAGTTCAATTAACCTAGGCAGACAGTTAATTGAAATAAACTCATTCAACGTTTTAAACAACATGGCGTATTGAAAGTCCGCTTAATGAGATGCCTAGGCGGATTGTCTTGTACTGAAGAGTTTTTGGTGTGACTGGCAGGTTCAAAGTTACTTTTTATGACCACTTATAACCAAAACGACTTCTTTCAACCTTGAACCTACTAATCACTCAAAAAGTTACACAAAAGCTCTTCAATTGGCTAATTTAACCAGACTGCTAGCATGACTGAACCCTCTGGTTAAAAGTTGACTTGCCTAGTTGACATTCAGCCGTTTCATTGGATGCCGATGTTTAATTAACGGCCTAGGTGTTTAGTTTAAAAAAACGGTTTATGTCACTATATGAAAATACATGCACAGAACAATATTACCCTAGATATAAAAAATCTTAATATTAAAGATTATAGCTATCCCTGGGGAGTTCCTCATGGTTATATTTTATTCCATAATTACGTTAGGTGGGTAGTACTGATTTTTTAGCTTTATTTTACATTCTTGTCTATACACTCTCCAGGAATGTAATAAGCATTGTAAGATTTTCTTCACTTGCTTGATATTTTTATTACTTAATTTATTTATTAATTCTTTGGGATATTTATATAGGGAAGGATTTACGACCACACTCTTTTACCATGAAAATTGTTATATTTATATAACTCAAATATGTACCTATATTGTATAATTTAAGCTATGTGGCTATTTAACCAGACGGCTGCGACATGTGCATAGTATTCCGATGCAGCTCCGGTGCGGGTATGATACGATACACTTAGGCGTGTTTAAGCTTTATTTACATGAAGCCGATGTAAATAAAGCCTAAACACGCCTAAGCGGAGTTTCCGTAACCGCCAGAGGAATACTTACGAGTGAGTGTTTATGAATCGAACGTGAAGGTGCTTACGTCATCGAATATTCGAGTGGAGTTACTGCGGTGAACTAATACTTAGTATGCTTCCTCCGTCAGCCGCATATCCGCTTTGATCCGGTTTACCCGTAGTTACGAGACTATTTCCTTGTTACTGTATATGAAGATTTTAATATATCTATGTAAGTATAATGCCATAATGATACTAGCCTTTCCTTGTCTATATGATAAATCATTATCTTAGACTGAATCTTTGGTTTAATGTTGGAAACGCCCGATCTGTAGTAGGTTAAATAACACCAACTTGTGTCATCGCTGGAAAGAGGCGTCGTTCCCTGTTCTTTGCTCTCTGCGTCTCAGAAACGTCCATAATATTGAGAGGATCGACCACAAGGTTCTCTTGTGGTGTCATAGCCGTGCCTTCCTCTAATCATCAAACGCATCCTTGTCACTCAATAACAATAAATTATTCAACTGTCCTCGCTAGTCAACTGGTAGAAATGTTAATGACTTCATGTCTGCCTTACACAAAGTAATAATAAAGTGTCCATCAAAAGCCCGCCCGGCCAGCCGCAAATATAATCCTTTCGTAATTAAATAAAGAGAGGTAGTTACTGTCGCCAGGGTGACCTGAAGGGTGACCTACATCCGGGGGCTGCGACCACCAGCTGACCGGGTAATCGAATTCATTTTGGCAATTTGGATACGCAAATTGCATTAGCATGTAATGGAAATTTTCACAATGTAATATTTCTTTCTAGTACCATGTGAGCTACACCTTAACCACAGAGGAACTGGCTATCTTATTCATAATATCTAAATGTCTGAATTGGTGACATGCGATCGGTCACTAGGATACTATGAATTTTATTTATTCATTCACATGTTCAGCTATACATTTCAGACACAATTATTGGCTTTTAACTGTTATAGGCTCCTAATAATTATAAAACCACTTCCCTTTTTTACGCGACTATGCTGTCCACCATTTCAATCACAACATAATCTATTCAATAAACAAAAGCAGCCATAATGAATAAAGTCGAGATGTTTCTTGACTTAATAATTAGCTGGCCCTAACATTATTTAATTGTCATAATTAACGTACCTATACAATCCTCTTTGTATTTACAGAATTACCTACTGTAAATTATCAAGAAAAGATTGCTTAGGCAATGCCCTTTGTTTACTTATTAATTGGCTTGTATTGACTCAATTTTGATAAGTCATTAACTTTTTATGTTCGGAGGCGAATTTTGCTGAATTCGGAGAAATTCGGACGAATTTAGACAGATTTTAGACAGCAATAAGTAAAAACTCTTTTCTAATGCTGGGTGCCTGGTAAATGAATTCGTCTGAGCTTACCAAGGAATCAAATGTCTGCTAAGTGGCTGCGGCTAAAGCGCGATGCCACGCAATACTTACTTACACATACATACTATACGTATTACTCGGGTAGGCCTGGCTACATTTAAAAACACGGGGAAAGTCAGGAGACATAACAGCTTCTCAATGAATTGTCTAAGGAATTGTTTCTTTTCATTTATCATTATCACCAGTCTATATAGTCCCACGGCTGGGCACAGGCCTTCCTACAGGGGAGAAACACATGAGGACTTCCATAACACCACCACGCTGGTCCAATGGGGGTTGGTGGGTCGAAGCGGTTATAGTAACAACCGGGATAAACGCCCTAACGTGCCTTCGAAAGCACGGAGGAGCTTGAGATAAGATAATTTGGTTGACCCATCCTGAGATCGACCATAGCGAAAGTTGCTTTGTTTTCTAAATCGAAACTAGAAGGCTCCAACCACTACGCCACCGAGCTCCTCTATTTATTACACTAACCTTAAAATAAACCCCAGCGCAACAGTACGGAAATCAGCTCACAGAAACAATCTGATGGTGCATCATTTAACCTTCCTGGTGTTAAAGACAGAGACTATGACGTTGTTAGTTAATATATTTTTTGTGATAGTTATAAAAAGGTGTTCTTTGAAGATTAAAAAGTGATTTAAATGTTTTTTGTGGCCTATTTAAATAAAATATTTTTTCTTTCTTTTTTTCTTTAACACAATGATTATGTTTGTATGAACCATCTCAGTAGTTTTTATGTCACAGTATTTAAATCAAAAACCATTTAAAAATTGCGATTTTTTATCCGTCAAACACAAAACAAAAACAATGATCTAGGTAAATTGGGTTGCAGAAAAACAAATGAAATACTTACTAATTTAAAAATTTAGAATGGAGCGTCCCATTTTGGAATTGGAATTGAGTACTTACGTATTATATTAAAATTCAAATTACGGAAACCTAAAGTGGCCAGTAGGTATCCAATAAAATGTAAACTTTTTGCAATATTTTTTTATTTTTTAAACTTGCATAATATTTCCAGCAATTGTAATGTATTTTAAATCCATAATGCCTCCGAGCAGTCTTATCAAAGACAGCTATCAAAACAATATTTATGCACAGCAATACCAAAGTTCAATATTAAAATTGTTGAACCGTTTAATTAGAGACCGCCTGACAGCGCCTTGCGGACAAAAGTCTTTAATAAATCTAGTTATACGACGCTCAGGATTTGCGAATAACTTTGATTGGACTGCGATGGAAAAGTAAAACACGAATATTAATATGTAAGGCTTGAAATTTTTAATTAAAACCTAGGACAAGCGACATTTTTTTACATGGCTTTGACTATTAAATAAGAGCGCGACAAATTCTTTGGAAGCCTGGAAATTCGGTCACTGCATTACAGAAGTTCCCAGGATAACATCACTTCTTTGCAGTAAACCAGTGTTGTATTCCTGCGGTGAGTGTCGCTACTCGTTACTACGCGCCACTAAGTAATTACCACGACAAACGACTCAACACCATTAAACTAGTTTACTAGGTGGTAGGCCGGTATGTCGGGTCGTCTGGGTAGGTACCACCGCCTTTCATATTTCAGCCTTGAAACAGTTGCACTGTGTTTCGGATTGAAGGGAACGGTAGCCAGTGTAATTACTGGGCATGGTCATTTCTTCTTAGTTTTTGAAAATTGCTGTTTGAAATTGTGCGTGTAGGAGGACACTTACACCGATATGCAGAGACGTTTCCTCGAAACCGCCTCCACTCGACCTTAGTCGAAGTCACCTCAAGGAAATCTTAAAAACATCCTTGAAATCGGTATGTTCAGTTACGGCTTTATCCTCCAGTAAAGTCGAGTTGAGGTTGAGTGAAGGAATGACGTCATGAAATTTCTTATTATTATGTTGCCAAAGTGTAGAGAATATGTTTATGGTTCACTTTTTTTATCTGCGGGCTGTCATCCTCTGAGATTGTGTTCTACTTCTGTGAGGTATCTTTCAGTTCTGACATTATTTGTCATTCAAGTCAACTCTCGACTGCAATGCTTAATTTTGATTTATTTGATTTCATTCGTTTTTCGCGTTCAGTATGAAAATTATTATGGCCGGGAGGCAAGTTTTTAGTGAAATGGAAAAAGCGTGCTTGAGGGAATCAATCATAAAGTATAAATTAAACAGCACTGTAGGTTTACATAATTATATATTTGCATCACAATATCTAGGTAAATTAATAAAGTTGTACTTATCTAGCACATATTATACTCACTTGAAAGTTAGTCAATAAAATCATGGAAATCATTCATTATGCTAATAAAACTTGAAATAACCTCAGAAATAACGTGAAAAGCACCGATAGTAAGCTTTGAGGAGACCTCAAGGTCGATCGCGACGTACCTTGAGTTTGACAGTTCATTACTCGACTCAACTGAGGAATTTGCTCAAGTCGAGGATAGTTTTTTGAGTTCTGCATACCGATTTTATCCTTGAGGTTGAGTCGAGCCACAGTCGAGTGGAGGAAATCTCGAGGAGCCGACTGTGCATATGGGTGTTAATGAATGAACGGATTTTATAACGTAAAAATATAATAATTACATCTCTTAATTTTTATAGTAATCAAATCTAAAGTAGAATAATAATAAAAATAAAACCAAGGGTACTTTGGATGGTTTGTTTCCTTGGGCCAGCACAGAAGTAGACAAACGACTCTGTTACCGAATCTTGCACACTTTTCACCGATGGAAAATTGCAGTGGTTTAACGGAACCCTCCTATTACACCTACCTACTGTTACCAGCTACAATCGTTAACTGAAGGCGCTATAAAGAGATAAGCGGTCCCAATGAGGGTCCTAACACCGGCTCGTTTGCACTCGAATTACAATTTAAAAAAACTGCTAGCGGGGCATTTTACCTTGCTTAATAACGTTATATCGATCCATGAGAAGTATCTGTTCCTAACGTCATGTAATCTTTCGTTTACCTTTCGTTTTTTTCCGTTCACCTACTCAAAATTAAAAAAAATATATAGGTATGTTTAAGAACGTGTATATGTGCATGAGCTATCCTATGGAACGAGCTGTGTTTGTTGTATTTCTCTGCGAGTTAGAATCAGAAATGAGGGCATCCGTAAGTATCACTTACATAGCTTGACGACGACCGCTTGGCCGAGTGGTCTGTACCCCAGGCTACTCGGTCAAAAGGTCCCGGGTTCGAATCCCGGTAGGAACAAATGTTTGTATGATGAGTACGAACATTTGTTTACGAGTCATGGATGTTTATATGTTTATTTAGTATATTTCTAATATTTATATACATATTATTATCATTATTTCTCCGTTATCTAGTATCCATAACACAAGCTCTTAATGATGCTTACTTTGGGCTAGATAATAGGTGTGAGTGTATAAATATTATTATTATTATTATTATTATAGCTCATAGGATTAGTAAATTGAGGTGACAGTGGGCAGGGCATATAACACGCAGAACCATTCCATTTGGAAATCGATGAAAACTTTTCCTTTTAATTTTGCAATTTTCTGTTCTTGTTGTGTAAAAGAGCTATTTGGAATCATTATTTCCTAGTATTTACCTAGTCCAGTGTGGTATCAGACACAGATAGACCTTAAAGTTTGTCCTGCTTTATGCTAACGGCTGGACTTTGGTTTCGTCACTTGCCGTGATAACCAGAGGGGTAATTAATATTTAATCCAGACCTTCTGCTCTGCAAATCGCGTAAGGCAGTTAGTCCCAGTCGACACTGCAGCCAACCCGCGCTAGGCTTGTATCGTAGGTGTTATGGCTCAAACTCCTCATGTATTTTTACGAAAGTAATAATTTATTATACCATACGGGTAACAAATGAGCAAACAAGCTTAAAACAGCCATAGAACTCTGACATTGTCAGGGTAGAGATTAGTTTATAACGCAATAGGGTTATCCCAAGTCCTTGGTAGCTCGAGGGTTCGATTCCAATTCTAAGAACATTATAACATGTTTTTATGTTTGAATATTTTCTTTTAAAAAATCTTGTTAAAGTACCTAATAGTGTTCTTAAATATCATTTTAAGTGACTATTTTATAATTTAAATGTTTACATGTTATAATATTTCTATAATAAATGTTTGACAAATATTTCAAAAGAAGAAAACTACAAAAATAAAACAGAACAAATCCGTGAATATTCACAATTCGGGTAATTTTAGCCGAGGAAAGGCCGAAGGTTCGGATCCAGCCACATTATCAAACAAAAAACTATGCCATTTTTTTTTCATTAACATAATATATAAATAAAGCAATAAAATATAATTCGACAAGCACCGCGATTACAACACGAACTTACAAATTGAATCTGAAAGCAGGTCCGTAAAGTTTGGGGTCTTATCTTATCAAATGGGGTCCAACACTGGAACTGCTTTATGGGAGGGTCGAAACGGGGTCCCGTGCTACGGCCATTGTGTCCTGTTACAGGGGCGCTATCATATATTTGCTGACTGTGTACCACTTACGTAGGGTTGACAAATTACACTGGAATAATGGAGATATCCCAAAAATGTATGGTGATTAGTGACCCGGTCAGGACTATGTAGGTACACTATCCTAATAATATAAAAAAATATAATTTTAAGTAACCCCGGCATCGATCATTATCTATCTAAAACCTTCTTATTAAAATCGTACTTATAAGCCCAAATACGCTATGTCTGCTGTAAGTAAGTTTCTGAAGAATGAAGCATCCCGCAGACTATTTGATGCATCAGCAACAGCATCAGCAAAAGGTTGGCGTGTCTTGGAAATACCACTGAAGTAATACGTATAATAGTAGTAGAATAGTATACCAAATTTTAAATCAATCGGATCTATGAAAGTTATTAAAACCATAAAAACCGAATCCAAATCGGTCAATATTTTTTAGGAACTACGATGCCACATGCCACAGAGAGACACACAGACACACAGACAGACATGTCAAATTTATAACACCCCTCTTTTAACGACGGGGTTTAAAAAATTGACAAAAATATGCCAAATAGTTTTATAAGGTCACAACTCACAACCCACAGAGCGCGCGGTGACGGATTGGTGCAGCCGCGGGTGCGGGATAATTTTGTAGTTAGAATTCTGATACACAAAGAACGGTCAACTACAATGTGGTCTGGCCTTCTCACGCCTCTCGAAGGAGCCCATGAAGGAGAAGAAGAAGAAGAAGAAGAAAAAATATTTTATTTAAATAGGCCACAAAGAAGCACTTTTAAATCGTCAAAAAACACATTCTTATAACTATTACAAAAAATATATTAACTAACAACGTCTAAGTCTCTCCGTCTGTCATGTCTGAATTTACACCGGTTCCAAAAGTTGAACTACCGAGAAGATTCCGGCAACAAACTCGTGTAGTCACTCTTTTCAAATATTAAATTACAATGCTTGTAGTTAAAAAAATTTAACCTTTAGCAGTGCAATGCCGCCCAGCGAAAAAAAAAATGAAAATTAGAAGAGAAGGTATGTCAACGTACCAAGAAAGTAGGTACCCAATGTCAAAAATAATATCGTTATTTTCAGGCTATCTGACAGTGCACAATCACAGTATAGGTTACAAAGGTTAATAGTCACAATACTCGTAAATAAACATACAAAACATTTGAAATTTTAATGTGTCCATGCATTCTTATCATCTAAATATTCTTGGACCTTATAGTAGCCTTTTTTCATTAAAGTTTGTTTCACATATAACTTAAGTTTGTGAAAAGGCAGTTCAGTTACATTTGGTGGGACTTTGTTATAAATGTGTATACATTTCCCCATGAATGAGCGACTTGTCTTGTGAAGTCTAAAACTTGGAACAGCAAGTTTATTTTTATATCTAGTGTTTAAGTTATGAATATCACTATGTTTTGAAAAGGTATGTTTATATTTGTAAACATAAATAATTTATGTAACATAATTATTATAACATAATTATTATGTTCTCATATATATATTGAGAAGCACCTGTCAAAATATTAATTTCTTTAAATAAATCAAAGAACACATGTGCTAGCGAAGAATTCCAAGTTTTGGAAGTACAACAAAGAAAAGAGTTAAACTACGTTACTTTTTATACTAATAGATGACAAACAGCTGACAGCCCACCTCGGAAAGCGGTTACCGCCGCCTATAGACACCTGCAATACCAAGGGAAGTCATCCTGAGGCCTAAGAGGAAATGCCGTCCATGCCCGGTAATTACACTGGCTACCTTTCCCTTCAATCCGAAACACAGCGAACTGTTTCACGGCTGAAATAAGAAGGCGGTGGTACCTACCCAGAAGACCCTACATACAGGCCTACCACCTCGTAAAAAAAATTTACATGTATTGACTATATGACTCACTAAATCACTGCTTCAAGTAATACTTTTTTTCATACAACTAGATTACAAACAAGCTGACGGTCCACCTGATGCTTGCCGATAGACAACTCCAAATATCAATAAAAAAATCTCATGGTATTCCAGGTGTGTTGTCCTCCTGAAGCCTAAGGTAAAATGCCTGACATGCCTTTTCATAACTAAAATCAATAATTTTTAGTACTCAAATTTCATATTGCGTAACAATTCACGCTATAATATTCTATTTGTAGAAGTTATGATCAAATCAAGCTAAGAGTATATTTGGATCTAAATGTGTTGTCATATTTCTCAGAACACCTTTAGACTCATCAAACATTTAAATTAAGATGTAACCCTCACATACGACCCCAGAATATCTCCAGACTCAATATCGATACTCCGAACTTGAACGTAATTATTTTGTTGAACGACACTTTGTCTCCTACACCTAATCCCATTTGATAACACTGGTAACTGTTATTACGTCATTATTATGGTTAGAAATTTTACCATAGTTAATTTAATATTTATTAGCACGTTCTATATAGGGAGATAGTATAGCTATATGTATTATTTGCACTTGATTTTGTAGCATTGCCAGTTCCATTAGATTGGCATTAATGCCAAGGCGAATATTTGGAACAATGTCTCATATTTTTTGTGCACTAAGACAAGTAAGAAAAGTTGCGATAATTGTTTATGTAAGGCCATCCTATAAACAACTTAAAACCAAGAATTTCCTACCCCTAAAAATGAAGCATTTTGGCGTTTGTTGAGTTATTAAAACACTATCTTAGCGCCGCCGCGTCGAGAAGCCTCTGTCTATCACTTATCAGTGTTTTTTAGCTTACGCATCATTAAAATTGTTACAATATTCAGAAGCCAACGATATTACAAGATAATGTATATTTTTAAATATTTCATAAGATGAAGCAAGATTGATTAGCCGGAGCAATAATTATAAAACACGCGTCATTAACGCCATTATTATACTGACCCTCTCGAAGGCCCTCATCACAACACCCTCTACCCCCCCTTTACGAGATGTTGTTACCCACATTAATATTCAATATTCTTTGATGGATATTCGGAAAAATAAACACAGTTGTGCCAGATGATGTAGTAGAAAGAACTTAATCAAAACAAGAATAGTTTTGTTAGACTTACATTATATCACTAATGGAAATGAACGAAAATGGACATAACTCACGAATCCTCCTTCTATTAATAGTCATGTATGATGATTGTTAATCGAGTATTCATACGGTTAATTAATTACAAAAAGTTATTAGTCACGACGACAACCAATCCACGTGGGTGTTGAGCTTATTTTAGTTTCAACATCAATTCTAAGTTTAGGTACAATGTATTAAATACATATGAAACAAATTTCCAATTACCAATGTTGGTAGAAATATTTTATTTGGCATATTTTTGTTGGCTGAAATATGTTTTTCCCTGTTACTAGAATACATTTCTAGCGATCCGGTAAACGACTACCGTGCAACTGGCACACTGTTGGAAATTAAAGAAAACCTCTGAAAAACAAACGTCTCAAAAGTAACGAAGCAATTACTGGCGGGTATCGGCGCCATTGTGTTCGAGCGAGATGGGAAGATAGCGCTTCATTAAAACAGTCTTTTTCCTCACGGACGGACGGACAAACAAGATTTTAAATATGTACTAGGATGAAAGTACCAGGGCCGCATAACGACAAAGGATATTCCTCATTGTCAGCGTTTTATTGGAAATGTATTTGCGATTTGTACAGATGATAAAATAATGTTTTGGTAATGACAAAAAAATCTTTTTATATTTTTCGACAGAATTGCCACTTTACATCGTTACAATGTTGTATCATATTTTTATAATGAGGTTCAATCGAAAATTTGATTACCTTGGTTTAAAATATCAAAAAAATTAAAATAATTTTATCAAAATTAGTCCAAGCTTTTCTCGAATAAAATGAAATAAAAATATTGTAGACATAATCATCATCATCAGCCTATATACATCCCACTGCTGGGCTCAGGCCTTCCTACATGGGAGAAACACATGAGGAGATTGGGCCATAACACCACCACGCTGGCCTAATGCGGGTTGGTGGGTTAAAGCGGTTGTAGTAACAACCGGGACCAACGGCTTAACGTGCCTTCCGAAGCACGGAGGAGCTCGAGATTATAAATTTGATTGACCCATCCCGGGACCAACCTTGGCGAAAGTTTCTTTCTTTTCGTAATTGAAACCAGAGCGCTCAAACCACTACGCCATCGAGCTCCTCCTAGAGCTGTAGACATAAACACGCTTAAAATGTATTCTGCAATTCATCCATCGTTTGCATCAAAATAATTTTGTTACTAAATAAATCCTACTACTTGTACATACATAATTAAGTAACCGTACGCAACTTCGTGAGCTTCAGGAACTAACTTTAACGTAAACATAACTGACTCGCTTCGAAAACTCGATCCCAGGAATTACTCCTCTATTAATGAATTCAGGAATTACTATAGAAACTTTTACTCTTAATACTTGTAATAAAAATAACATTTCTACTTTACTGCAACTGTTTTTTTTATATTGAATTAGTTTACTTTTAACTTCAATCCGGAGTAAAGGTCGAGATGAAATCTACGTGGGAGCGAATTTGACCGAGACGTGTCTAAATACTTCAACAGAAGAAGAAAAAGAAAAAGAAAGTTTATCTATTAACATAAAACAAACAAATATGATTGTATTGATCTTACCAATAAACTGCGTTTCTCAGTACCTTATAAGGCAAATGCACGCGCGTGCAGACAACAAAAAATCTTTGCGCCTACTAGATCTCGAACAAGTGCCGGTAATCGTTCTCCGTTTAATAAATTATTCAGTATGTACAACGCTGAGTTTAATGACATCGATTTTTATAATATAAGTGTTTGGAAGCTTAAATCCTCTGTCCTATCAAAATTTTAACTTGTTTAAATTTTATCTTAAGCTTTAAAACCGCTTTATTTTGTAACACAAATTGGCTTCTTAACTAGTCTTTCATACTTTTTGTTGATAATCTGTGGGCAATGCTGTTGGGTTATTTAATTATACTATTTGTAATCTATATTGTTGAACCTATGTACACTGTAAGACTGTTTATTGTCCTAAATAAATGATAAAAAAATATAGAAATAAGTAGAAGAAAAAAAAACAATTAACACGCAGTCAAGGTCCTATTTCAGCCTAAAGCTGTGCAGGACCTACAGACGACAACACAATAAAGTGTAACAGTTGCCCTACGAAAGCCGCTTCTATTGCTAATGCTGTAAGAGCGAAGTCAAAGTCTAACTGTTATGCTTCATATTACTGTACAGAAAAGCTATGATCAAGCTCTATAATACTTGGCTTTGAAGGCGAAAATATGGGACACATAAAAATGCAGAATTCGTTATCAAGGAGCTTACAGATAAAGTTGCTTCAGAATCAATAAAACTCAAATCCTCTGGGGATGCTAGGAACTCTCAACAACTGATCGCAACCTTAGTAACGACGAAGCCTCATTATGTTATTAGATAATAAAAGGTAGTGGTTCGTGCACTCTAGTTTCGATAACAAAAACCAAGCAACTTTCGCCATGGTCGATCCAGGATGGGACAAACAAAATTTGTTATATCGAGTTCCGTGCTTCGGAAGGCACGATAAGACGTTAGTCCCGGTTGTTACTGCCTAAACTCCTCATGTGATTCTCCCATGCAGGAAGGACTGTGCCCAGCATTGGGACGTAATTATTTTTTTATAGAACTAGATGACAAACAAGCTGACGGCCCACCTGGTGGATAGTGGTAACCGCTGCCTATACACACCTGCAATAACAAGAAAAAATTCTCTTGGTATTGCAGGTGCGTTGTCATCCTGAAGCTTTAGGTGCAATGCCTTCCATGCCTAGTAATTACACTGGCTACCTTTCCCTTCGCACTGCGAACTGCCGACTGAGGTGCCTACTTACGAAGTGTTTCACGGCTGAAATAAAAAAGGCTATACATATATATGTAGGCTGGTGATAGGATACCTAATAGAAAAGTAGGTGGTAGGCCCGTATGTAGGGTCGTCTGGGTAGGTACCACCGCCTTTCTTATTTCAGCCGTGAAATAGTTCGCTGTGTTTCGGATTGTAGGAAAAGGTAGCCAGTGTAATTACTGGGCATGGATGGCATTTCGTCTTAGGCCTCAGGATGACAACGCACCTGCAATATCAAGTGATTTTCCCTTGTTATTGCAGGTGTCTATAGGCGGCGGTAACCGCTTACCATCAGGTGGGCCGTCAGCTTGTTTTTCATCTAGTTGTATATAAAAAAAAGTAATTTCTTAACCGCCTCTGTGGTCTCGTGGTTGAGATCACCTACCTCAGATCTAGACGTCCGGGGTTAGATTCCCGTGCGCACAGAAATTTTCTGCTCAATTTGGTAGGTGGTAGGGATTTTCTTAGTCCACCTAGTTAACTATTACCTTCTTACCTAAGCCTGCCGCAATAACAATAATGTTAACCGGTCTAGTATCAGATTCCAGACCCAATCAATTTTAAATTGTCATAGCCCTCCAGAGGTATAACACCGCTTGACAGATTACCAGCATAAAGTAGCGTGTTGGACAAGGAGATCCGATATAAACTTTGACTTCACATTACACACCCGCCATACATATTTCATATAAAAAGTTGTTTAGGAAAGAGAGAGGAATAGACAACAATTTCTATTTCAAATATCGCAGGTATATTTGGGCAAATTAATTCAGATTTCACTATGAGCAGTATAATTTCACGTATTGTTTTTCAGGCATATTCCCTATTAACGTATGACCTACACAGGTTGAATCATGAGAATTTGAGAATTCGTAACTATGAATTGTTTTGAGTAATCTATCTTATCTACATTATTTTCTTAATAATGCTAATCTAAATTAGCTTGTCCCTCGACGAGCCACTAATTATTATTAACATAAGTTATGTCTGTTTGTAGTTAGATCGATCCCTTTTTGGCGGTAACGATAGCAAAGAAACAAACGAAAGTGTACCTACCAAAAAAATACAAAGACGAAATTAAAAGTAACACCCTACGGATATAACTGCGTACAGGTTAGGTACGCTTTATCATTAAATTAAACGCAAAAAGAATTTGAATTTTCTCGTTGTAAAGAAAACACGGACAAATTAAGTGGAGCCACTTCGTTTGAATGAACTCTTGTCTGTATCTGTTCAGTTTCCTGGGACGAGAACGTTCACTTAATTTTAAGTAACCATTTTCTTTCTATTTACACCGAGTATTATTAAATACTTCACTTATAATAAAGGTATAAATGGTTATGATCTTAGTAAGTACTTGAGAAATTAATTGCAGTCTATAAAACGTAAAATGTTTATATTGAAAAAGCTCGTAAAATTATTTTCAATGAGACGTCAAAATATTTTAATTTGACTTATTTATGGTCGAATCATCTGGTTTGATTTTAATTCCGTAATACTTTGTGCTCAGTAACAGCATACATATCTATTGAATACTAGCAAGAATTAGTATGTTATATCTCGCCTAAAGCCTTGCAGAATTATTGCCTTTTTTGATGAGTGAAAAATCGAATTTCTGTTTCTGAAGGTAAGACAAATAAAATTTTATGACCGTATGAAATTCAAGATAATAATCCTATAATTTAGGTTTCTTTACTGTAACCGTACCCATCATAGAAAGCCATAAAGTAATTAACGCCACATAAGCAAAGAAGATAAATCATAACAAAGCTTACTTCATCTACCTACGTAAACAAGGCTGTCCATCCGAGTCTCCAAAAACTGAAAGCAGATTTTAATAATGAAATATTCATGTGGAAACAATCTCGTGATGTCGACACGAAACTGGGCAAGACAAAATAATCTCACCGTGATACCATTGTGAATTCGCACCACGCTCTTTGTGATACGGTTGAGTGGAACGAAGATTTAAGTTTGTCGGACACCGCAAATGTGGGTCCCATATCAAAGTCACGGGGAGACCATAATAATAAGCGTAATGTAAACGGGCCGGATTTGTTCGACACGCGATATCGGGCTAGTTTGGCAGATCCGTTGATAACAGCTGATACGAATGACCGAGTCCGTGTCATTAATGATGTTTCTTCGGTATTACATTTTATGCTAACAAAGTAAAACGCGCGCTTGAAAAAATAACTAATGTTTTTGCTTGTTAAATCAACCGCGTCAACGCCCTACTCCAGGTTCTAAAATAAAAAAATCGTTCAAAGTGAAACGGGATGAAAATATTTGGATTGAAATTGTGAAATTTCAACTCTAAAGGCTCTTCCAGACAGAACGCGTACTTAGCGCGCGTCAGAACGCTAGTCTGACGCCGCGCTATAGCGTCGAATTGTGTTGTACTATGAACGATATTAGCCGTCAAACAGAACGCCGGGCGTTGCGTACTGCTAGCGCCAGCGCTGTTTGGCAAAGCCTTAATACCAATGTTTTCATTTTGATATTTGAAAGGTATTCGATTATTCACAAAATTCCAAAATCTATAAAGTACATAACAACATTCGTAATTTAGAAGTATAGGTATACCTACGTTTGTGACAATGATTACTCTAGAAGAGATATTACCACATGTCTATAATAATTATAGTTACCTAATATCTTTCACCTTCATAAACCGATTAAAGATAAACAAACAATACGTTATGTGTGTACGTCCTATTGCCGGGTAGAGATTTTATCTCCTGCCCGCCTAGCATGACCACCGAAACGCGATATGATAAAGCTATACTGCGAACTTGTATTGTATATATACATGTTCGCAGTTTCGATAAAATTTCAAGATAGCGGTTATATCCAATGATTTTTGACAGTTCGAAGCGATAAACAGCTTTATCATATCGTATCATATCGCGTTACGGTGGTCATGCTAGGCGGGCTGGAAAAACATACGAAGAGTTTGAATTATAATTGTCAGAACACCCCTACACTGGCATAATGTTATTTTCTGACTAATTATTGTAGAAATAAGTAGGCAGAATAGAATCACGTGGAGTTACAAACTCAGGAGGTCATGCTTATAAAAAGAATAAGTCGCCCCAGTAACAATCCTGGTTTGTTTTTGAGATCTTGAGATCTAAACCCAAAAGCCCTGAAACCATTAAGGTGCCGAGATACGAGATTTCATCAATTAATCAACACAAAATATTAAACGCTCATAATGTTGTGGGTGAAGATGCGAATAATAAATATACAAATTCACAACCATTAATCAAGAATAAGAATTGATTAAGATCACCAGAACGAGATGCCTCGTAATTACTTCAGAATTAGAATGATGTTACGTGAAAATACTACACATTTTGTTTGTTAAATCGTTTTGGTAAATTTTTCGTCGTAATTTATCATTCATTAGCTAAATAAGGTCTGATTTTTCTACTATTTCAGCTACAGAAAAATGATATTTTTAAGTAGCTGTTGAAAAGGCATCGATCAAGCTGTTCCAAGTTTGGTGCACGGCTATCTGCTTCAAATGTTTTTATTTACTGGGTCCCGTTGATTGATCGACGTTGAACGATGGCAATTTAGTAGTATTTTTTTATTTTAATGGGATTTTCGGAACTATGATGAAATAAGGGACAGTTCAATCATTGATTATTTCTTAAATGTTTCCTAGTCTATCTCACGCACCAATGGGCTATAGCTAGTCTCAAGACGGGGCTTTAGCTGTCAGCTTAGAGATCGTTATGGCGTTCGTTAAATCGTGTCTCTGTAAGTTATCACTGGTTCCTACAAATAAATTGTCAACTTATTGTCAAACGCGTTGAAATTATTTTTGAAAAAAAAACGAATCTGTTTTAATATTTCTTTTTTATTTGAACAATTTGTATAGTTTAAAATAAAAATCTTTTTATTTCATAAAGTAGCTGCCGAGATAGTTGGCCAAGTGCTCTCAAGTCCGGAGCTTGCGAGCCGAGAAGCCTCTTCTATAGAGTTAAGCAAGAGAACCATTGTGTTTAAGTAAAATGTGAATCAGGATACATATAAACGTTTACTTACAAACGGGGGCTTTCGTATTATGACATTATAATTATTAATACTTAAATGGTGACACGATCTCAAAGAAAAAAAAAAATATTTTGAGATTTAAGTAAGAAACAAACAAACCTAAATTTCATCATCCCTTTTTCACGAGGCTTTCCTTCCTTTTATTGTTTATAAAGCAGTCACTTAGCAGTGTTAGGGCCATTTATTGCCGGTGTATATTATAAAGGTAACTTGTTACTTGTTATTGCTAAAAATGTTGCTACGTATTGAATTTAAAATTTTTAGATACGTAGGAATTAGTGGCATTTATCGTTTGAATCTTATGCAACCTGGGGTACCACATCCAGCTTACTGGAGTTCAGCTTTAGTGGTCCTGCGGTAAGTAAGTCCTCAGAGCTCACTGTGATAGCATTTTGTTGGGAGTATGGGAAACTCGTCTCCTATGGTGCCGACATAACGCTTTCTCTTCAGTTTTACAGGGAAGGCAACACGTGAGTGGTCTCCAAGTTTATTAGAGCGTCTATAGGCTATGGTAACTGCTTAACAAAGGCGGGCAGTACGCTTGTTTAAAACCCTTGCTGTCTAAAAAAGGAGCATCAGTAGCCACAACATAGCTTAGTATCAAATGTGACCTTACACCGCAAGGCTTGTTTATTTCTTTAGTAGCCAAGATTGATGTCCCCCGGAAATGAGCTTAAACTATTTATTTCTTCTTTCACAAACTTTCCAAATGACGAAGGCGTTTCGTCCACGTTACATGACAGATAAGGCGACTTGTATCAAAGTCAACAGGCCTCTCGCGAGGCCGCTCAAGGCCAATTAGGCCGGGCCACTCGACAGGAGGGCGCTCAGCCGCTTATCCGTCGAGATCTCTCCAGCTCATCTCGGAGACTTTAATTCTCTATCTGTCTAACGTGTTTTTAATTAAGCAGTTTTGGTCGATGTTTGGATGTGTTAGTTAATTATTGGTAGAGCAACAGATTTAGAGCATCTCAGAGAATTTTTCGACAATGAACGATATCACCGATAAATCCAAAGTCCATTATACAAGTACCATTAGAAATAGTGGCATTACGAGTAGGTTTAATGACCTAGTGGAGTTAGATAATTACTTTGTTAATGTTTGTAGAAAGGACTATGGATTTGTCGGCAAAGCGTTTCACACTCGGTTAATCCAAACACCCCAGAAAAATAAAAAATCAACAGAATTGAAAAATGTTGAAATTAAAAAAATCATGCCTTCGGGCGGGAACAAACTCTGATAACCGAGCTACCAAGGACTTGAGATAACACTGGGCCTAATTCTGGGAACACACTTTAATTCTAAATTTAAGTACAGTATATCTCTTTCTCGCAATAAGTAATAAGAAAAAGATAGCAAGAATCTGTTTAGAGCTGTCACTTAAATTTAGATAGATTTTAAAGAAACCATAGACAATTTTAGACGGCATGTACGGAGGTGCCTCCTAAACACTGCATTTTATCCCGTTCAATAAGGTCGAAAATTGAACGCACCTTTCTAAATGTGAAATTATATGACAGCCATCCTTTTCGTATTCCTTTTGATAGAAAGAAATGCACTGAACTTAAATTTAGACTTAGCATGTGTTTACCAGAATTAGGGCCACTATGAATTCTACTAGTATATCTATTTTAGCGTTTTATGTCTAGCAATGTCGAAATATTCAATTTTAACACCCTAACGAATATTTTGTCAAATCTCTACAGTTCAGCACATTACGTTTAATATTCTTAATTAACAATTAAGAAGAGAATTAAGATAGGAATTATTTACCAGAGCAGATTTAAATGTAGTGCTAACAAGAAAAGATAAAATGGCTTCATATCGTATCCAGATAAAGCAAACAGTTTTAATGCTATAGCTTGAGATATTGAAAGGCTTGAGCTTGACTAGAGCCTACTACATTTCTTAAAACCGATCCAGCAATTTATCTTACAAAAGATAACAAAACCAACAGACTAATTCTTAGAACGCGAGATGAAGTGGTGATTGCTTTGCGCAAATTAAATTCCAACCCCACTTGGTACTAGAAGCCGTACACAAAAGGAACTTGTAATAAAAATGAAGCTCAAAAATCTGGTTCCACGTGAACAATACGGGTATCCGTTACACGTTAGAATTTATTCGGATACGTCTATTCGTAGGCCGCGCACTATTGAATCCAAACACAATGATCTGTTGGCGGATGAAAATACCGAGCTCTCGGAATATGGACAATGTTGTTCGAACATTGAGAGGTAGCTGTATTGATGGTGATTAAGAGTAGCCACAATAAGTCTCTTAAGCCTATCTAATCACAGTAGCTAAATACAGGTTTAAAAATTTCGACATTTTTCAAAAATCCAGCTGCAATATTAAATATTTTTTAAATTGCACCAACGCAATTAGGAATAGATACTTGCGGCTTGTTGATAATAGCAGCATTATTATAAAGTTTTGCCTGTGTATTCCAAAAATCCAATTAAACTGATGAACTTGATACCTGAGGCCCGCTCGTTTACCAAATATTTAAGTTTCAAAATCAATCGAAGCGATAATGTTGTCCTTTTTCCTCGCGCGGAGAAGACATATATGTATATCTATCATTCTAAAGAGACTACTGAAAATAACAAGTACAAATCCAAATCTATTAAGAACCCATATATTAGACTACATAGTTGCTATTGTTATTGTGTGTGGGGCTGGCAGGCTAGTAAATACAACAATCCTCTTTAAGCTTTAAGACCGCACACGTAGGATATATTTAATGATAGAATAAGCAGAGATTGTTTTATAAATATGTTATTTTCAGTTAAAGCAGAGGTTCCCAGCCTTTTTTTTCTCATAGACCATTTCCCATGCAGCTACATTTCTACCATATTCCCAAAACTGGTCAAAAATGTGAAGATAAGATGGGCCAACGTAGACCCCCGTCGAGTCTCCCGTGGACTACTTTAGGAACTAAGGAGTTAAAGCAACTAGATAAGTTGTTTGTGAGAACCAAAATCCAATTCGTAAAATATATAACATTACGTACCACACATGTCTTCCTACATCTATTAAAGATAACCTTTGCTTCACGTTTCTAACCTTATGCTGATAAAAAAAATTACAAGAAAATTAGCTCGAAGAAAAAACTTAATTCAATACCTACAGTATTTTGTCAAACAGATGACAAGGCTCAATATAAGATACTAAAAATGTCGTATCAAAATTTATCTAGATAGATTTACTAACAAAAAGATTAGAACATCACAAATTCATAATTTATTAAAAAGTATCGTGGTTTGACAACCAAAAAAGTGTCAAGCTGCGATCCTTTCTTCATTAGCATGTTCCGACGTCCCAAAAGAGCTGCCAAGGCATTTATTATGTCAAGCAAACTCCTTGCTTATAAAAGAAACGACAAAACCGCGCAAGAGCGGCATCCCATGAATATTTCACGAAACGCCTGAATATTGGAAATCTAATAATAAGTTACTTATTTTAAGCACAACATTTGAAAGTTGCTCTCGTGAATTTATAACAGTTTCTACAATAAAGACTTTATAGCTGTGGAAGTACTATTTATTACCTTCACATTTAAGATGACATTGCCTTACAACTAAGATGGTGTATGATTTGATCCTACTTTATGTAATAAGAGAGACAAACATAATGAAATTGTTAGTTAGTTAATATTATTTTTATGTGATAGACATAAGGATTTTTTTGTTGACGATTCGAAAGTGCTTCTTGGGGGGCCTAATTGAATAAAGATATTTTCATTTTTTTTCATTTTTCATTAAGTTACGGCCCATACCTATTATATGTCGGTAATTGTTTAGTTTAGTAGAGGAGCTCGGTGGCGTAGTGGTTTGAGCGCTATGGTTTCGTTTACGAAAACAAAGTAACTTTCGCCATGGTCGGTCCCGGGATGGGTCAACCAAAATTTATAATCTCAAGCTCCTCCGTACTTCGAAAGACACGTTAAACCGCTTTAACCCACCAACCCGTATTGGGCCAGCGTGGTGGTGTTATGGCCCAAGCTCCTCATGTGTTTCTCCCATGTAGGAAGGCCTGTGCCCAGTAGTGGGACGTATATAGGCTGGTGATGATGAATTGTTTAGTGTAGTATTCTTTCATGCAAAAACTCTGAATGGATTTAGATGAAATTTGGTATGGAGATAGTTTGAGACCCTAGGCAGAATATAGGATACATTTTGGAGTGATAACCGATATTCACGCGGGCGGAGCCGCGGGAGGAAGCAAGTAGGTAAGTAATTTAAGTTAATAATATAATTTGGCATTTTTCAGCCGATTTAGTAAAATTTACTTTATGATTTCCTATCACTATTTAATATTATCATTTAAATATAAAGCACGATGATTTTTTAAGGTTTGCTTGTGCCAAGAAATTTAAGACAATAATATCGATACTCCTTCTCAGTGTCGAGCTTTGTCGGTATTTTAGGAACCAATAATTTCTTTTTTTAAAATAAAATAACACTGTCATCAGTCATTGACTTTATGATATCGCTTTATAATTATTATGAGAAATAAAGTTACTTAAAATGTCCAAACATATTTCATTAATTTAAATGTCTCTAAGTTACTAAGTGACAAAGTTAAAATAACACAATTAACCTATAAAATTTTGTTATTTCAGGTAGCTGTTATTTCAGCACATTAAAGAGGGTAAGCTGCACCCGTCCTGTTTCATCCTTTGGTAATATTTAACGGTTAGTATTTAAAGAATACTTAGGTACTTCTTATTTAAAAAACAAACGCAGAATTTTTCTATCCGATGATACCTATAATTATTTGTGAACATTTTAACATGTCAACTTACAGCATACGAGCATTATTTTCAAGATATCTAAGTTGTAATTTCATATTCATGTCGGCCATCCTTATTGAATAGTAAAACAAATTGTAATAACCTACATGCCTTTATTTCTTAAGAAAAACAATTCAATTTCAAATAATCTCTTCTAGAAGTCCTGGACAGCAAATATGTCTACAATCTACAGCGAAAGCCATTAGGACTCGTTAGGGATTATCTGAGTGTGCGCAAAACGAGCAGAGCTGTCTAATGCTGCTTGATGCTGCCTCCACTAATGAAGCCGACAGGCTGATAAAATCAACTCTGTGTGGTCAAAGTGCATTTAAGGTAGAAAATAACATATTCTCCTATCTAAATTATACATTTTTAAGGCACTGGGGTTATAAAATTTAGGTACGAAGACTTTTTTCGACTTATAGGAGCCAGGTATAATCCTAGTATTTTGACTACGGAAAGCCATTAGTCTTCTTAGACTGGGGGGTGAAAAAAGGAGACGGTGAAAGTTTCTATGAGCTCATGAGCACCATTATTTCGTAGTTATTTTTGTAAGAATCCATCTTACCTTATGATTTCCACAATCTCGACTGAGAGAAGCAGCAAAAAATTATTTTAATTTGCCGAAAAACATCACAGATTCATTTTGGAAAGAAAATTTCAATGGCATAATACAATTTTGTTTTTTACGATTTGCCATCTTCTTCATAAACAATTTCGAAAAACAACAAAAACACTTAAAGCGCGTCCAAAAATTTACGGTTGTAAATACGGTATGACAATTTCAATAAATGTGATTATTGTAGCTATGGACTATGCACTTTTATGATTTCTTTGTTGCCATTTTATACAAAAAATATTTTATTTCGCTATTTGTTTTGCAATAAAATAATAGATTAAGGTCTAGATCATCCATAAATATCTTTATACCTGCTAATAGTAATATGCATGACTCCTGACCAAATGTTCCGAACTCTTTGTACAAACATATGCCTACCAGGATTCGAATCTGAAACCTGTGGTATAGTAGACCGGGGTGACCACTCGACCAGGCGGCCATAAATCGGCAGTTTAGATTTCAAGACATTTTTTTTTTTCACCTTAACGGGGTAACTCTTGGCCTTCATCTCACCTGATAGTAAGTGAAGATAAGGCCGACGATGGAAGCGACCTACAACCGGATTCCTCCACCACAGAGAAACTGGCTATCTTACCTCTAACTGCCGGAACACAACAATGCTGTTAACATTATTGTTATAGCGGCAGACTTTGGTATGATGGTGGTAGCTAGCCAGGCAGACTTAGAAAAGCCCTACCACCAACCAAACCAAGCAGAAAATGTCTGCCCCCACGGGCATAGAACCCCGGACCTCTGGATCTGAGGCAAATTCAATAAAGTTTAGTTGATACACTATTATCTAATCTGTGTGGTGCATTTAAAAACCGGATATTAGGTCGAGTACACACAGTCGTCTCTCGTTTCTATTATCCCATTTCCGATCGGGAAACCATGTCACGGACGTCCCCAGGCATAATGTAGGTTTCCCGCCCTTAATGAGTAGGTACTACTAGCAAAACGCAAGCAACAACTAATTAAATCGCATAATGTGATCCAAATATAGATTCATAACTTGGAGAATATAAATGTAGATACAGTAAAGTTTTATTATGAGATATTAAAATGATTCTATGATGAGATATTAAAGTGCGTCTCTCTGTCCTCGGTCCTATTACCTGTTTAATAATAATTATTATAAATACTCACAGCGATAACCTTTCGAATCTCGAAGTCCAATATCAAAATTAATGAAGACTTACCTGAAAAAAATGACAGAAATATTAGAAGAGTACATACACAATAATATTTTCCGTTCAAATAAGTAGGGTCCGCGTTGAAAAAGATCTACAGAAAGTTGCAGCCACATAACTTAAGGGCGGCAGTCTAGTCACAATAACTTAATGTATTACACCGTGTAAAGAATGTGGTAAAGAACACCCCCCGGTCCATACAACTTTGGCCCTTACGTTATAGAACTAGAAATTGGTCTAAAATAAATTACATCGCCCATACAGGTTTATCTAAGTAATGGCCAAATACCTAAAAAGATACATTAAACATTATTATAGGTTAGGTTTGACTTGGTTTAATAGATAGCGTTATTTTTATATGACATGTTCTTTTATGCAGATCTTTAAATAATTAATTACTTATTTTAGTTTCAATACTGTTAAAATAGTTTGTAACAGACTAATGAGAGAAACAAATTATTTAAGTGAAATTTATTTAATTTTTTGGTTGAGTTTTCCCTCTAAAACGGAAGTCTAGATCATACAGCCATGGTTTAAGTATAATTTCTATATTTTTGCATTTTATTGCATTGAAATACGGGTTTGTGAGAGTTCGGCGCCAAATATATGATAGCAGTTATCATATATTTGGCGTCTTAAACTTCAATGAGTTGTGGAAAACCACGATGAAATTCTTAATGTCATTCACACTAAATTCGTTTACAAAGACTGTTAGTTACTCAATGTGTAAAATAAAGTCCAGGCGATAGATCGTCATTTGTAGTATTAGGAATTAAAACAAAACTGGTCGCATGTCGATACGTGTGGCATATATTAAATAAACTGTTTTTATTTCAACAGGCACATTACCAGAATTAGGTGCGTTTACAAAGTAAGTATTAGTATGTAGTTTAAGAATTAAAATGCGATTTTCCCGTGGCTATTTAGTCTTGTATTTCTTTGAGTTAAACAAAAAAAATTGAGACATTTCTTGGTACCTAACTTGATCGTGTAAGTAACGTTGGGCCCAAAATTTGGGACTTAAAAAAATATATCTCAAAAGATCCGAGACAGTGTAATTCACTTTTCTATATATGTTTTTTTTATTATTTTTGTATGGTGTTGTCATTTTTCTGTAATTAATAACTAGGACTAAAGGCGTACGTGTAATTTATATCTAGTAAGTGGTAAAATCAACTTGTGTCCACGTGTTGTATACCGTGACGGAACGTATTCTTGCTTTATCAAATGGTTTTGATATTTTTAAATATAGGACAAGGCCAATGCCTGCCTAGGTAACTTTTTCAGCATTTACAAGAACACCACTAAGGTATCAAATTATAAAAACAAAATAATGAATTATCGTATATTTATTAATCCTGTAGAACTATTCAGTTTTTTAACCTATTTTAATAGTCCTTAGTGCAAACTTCCGGTTATGAATATTATTTTTGAAACATCATTTTATTATATTTTCTCACAAAAAATGTCTGAAATGTAACGGAAATTAGCTGTTAACTGTCATCATTGCAGTCTCTCAATCGATTTCTCTGTGTTTATTTAGGATGATTTAATGTTTGTTTTAGGATTATATCAAGTGAAACAAGCACGTTCACATTTTGGTGAACATGTTACAAAAAATGGCATTATAATAATCGAAGTGTCGAACATTCATTTGAATAGCAAAGTATAATATTGTACACTTTCCTTTGTTTTGATCATCATGCATTTTAATAAAACTGATTTCATTTGCTATGCCTGCCTGAGAAGTTCTTTGGGATTCATTTTTATTTTATTTTAATCTGTAGGTATTCAGCAAAATAAAACAATACAAAACATTAGTGTAAATGGAAATCGATACCGAGGCAAAGTCACTATGGAATCTTGGCCATATCTTTTCCACATTTCCAAAATATAAATACACGGTAGGAAAATCAAATCAAATCAAATCAAATGATGACCTACATTGATATTGCTCAAAGATTAAAGATTACTAAGAACGATTCACTTTAACGATTTTTGAGGGTCTTCATATAAAATATATAGCAATGCTATATTTTCATCGCAATCATACCAAAACAACTGTCCCCAATTTCACTGCGACCAAATCTGACAGCTCGTTAGCGTCAGATTGACAAGGTCGCTTTGAAATTTTTAATCGTTCTTTCGGTATGATAGCGATGGAAAGCGACTTTGCTTGCGATAAAGATGGTCCGCAGTACGTGATGACGTCACTGAGGATTTACTGTGTGAGCAGACCAACCATAGTCGGATTAATACTTGCAAAAAATCGTTAAGAGTGACAGTATGGGAACACTAACGTTACGAGTTGTATGACTGCATTAGAATTCAATAAATTGGCGAACTAATCTATGTGGAGACTACTGACGCTGTGCTCATTGATAATGCATTGTTAGGGAGCAGTGAGATTAACGTGATTTCCACAGGCAGGTTACAGATACCGCTTACTGGCAGACAGGTTGTGGTTCACCAATGAAGAAATATTAATAGCTTGTAATGGCCAGATAGCTAACAAGTCAGATGAATGCTTTTAAAATGATATCAAAGTCCGTTAATTGTAGTAGACATGAAATAAAACGGTGACACACTGCCATTGGTCATTTGAAATCGAAACATAACAGATTTAGATTTTGTAATGTTTGACCAAATTTAGTTCCGCCCATGCGAATTGCGAAAACAAAGGTATACCAATTATTAATAGGTGAAATATTTACTGAATCTCTATATAATATACAAGTGGCTAATGAGAGCGCGCTCTAATCTCTTCGAGAGTGACTGCCGAACAAGCTCCGTAATCCGAGCCGAGGTATTGATGAACTGCCGTCAGCTATCATGCGAGCGCACGCAACGTAACACGAAACAAGGAAATAACACCGTATATTTATGTAGGCTTGGTAGTTCGATTGCCGATAGGGCGAAATATCTCCGCCCAGTAAAATAACTATGAAAGGAAATTATTATTGACAGTGAAAGTTATGACCAGACAAATCTGCTTGTCTGGTCATAACTTTTACAAATAATTTTTCTTATGGTCTCATATTCTATACTAATCTTACATATCTGTAGGTCTAAATAGGCTGACGAGCGTTTTCTTACCGTCTAAATTATTTGAGTCGTTTTATTTATGATAAAAAAATACAGTAGAAGAAAAATAGACAGTGGCCTTAATTCTGGTAAACACATGCTAAGTTTAAATTTAAGTTCAGTGCATTTCTTTCTATCAAAAGGAATACGAAAAGGATGGCTGTCATATTATTTGACATTTAGATACGTGTGTTCAATTTTCGACCTTATTGAACGTGATAAAATGCAGTGTTTAGGAGGCACCTCCGTACATGCCGTCTAAAATTGTCTATGGTTTCTATGAAATCTATCTAAATTTAAGTGACAGCTCTAAACAGATTCTTGCTATCCTTTTCCTTTGACTTATTGCGAGAAAGAGATATACTGTACTTAAATTTAGAATTAAAGTGTGTTCCCAGAATTAGGCCCAGTAATTTATTAATAACTTACCAAACCTGCTCATGTGTTTCTCCCATGTAGGAAGGCCTGTGCCCAGCAGTGGGACGTATATAGGCTGGTGATGATGATGATGATGAACCTAACCTAACCAACAGTAGGTATATGTAATAACTAAAAACTAGAACTACTGAGGACTTTCGGAACACACTATATGTGTCGCCGCCGTCTAGTTAAATTCGCCGATTAGTTGGATGGTTAGCCCGTTGATTAAAGGCCGGCATCCAATTGAATGCCTAGCCCGATAGTTAATTGAACTAGACTCACATAAAGTTTAACGACTTGGCGTATTGAATGGATCGTCTTGTACTGAAAAGTATTGCTTTGATTGGTAGGTTCAAGGTTATTTTTTTTTTATGACCACTTATAACCGGCATCTATTTGGTTCTAAGTGGTCATAAAAAAATAACCTTGAACCTACCAATCACTCAAACAGTCACACAAAAGCTCTCCGTTTTAAACGACCCGCCTAGGCGTCCAATTGAATGGCTAAACCAGACCGCTGAAATGACGTTCAGCCATCTGATTAAACGTCGCGCTCAATGACTTGGCTAGTTGTACTTTAGCTGAGTTTAGCCGTTTGATTGAATGCCGGCGTTCAATCCCGGCTAGGCGGCTAATTTAACCAGACGGCTGCAAAATGTACACTGACGAACATCTACCGCAACTGTGTAATAAAAGCAAATGGGAATTACGTATGTTTTGCTAAAATAATCTGTGGGGTAAAACGGACCTTTTTCTGCAAAACAGCAAGGGAAGGAGTTCATACAGGCACATTTAGATAGTCGTATATCAATGTCACTTAGCACCTAGTCTTGGTTGGAATAAGGAGCGGCCGGCATAGATTTAAAGGAGGTATTTAGGGACGATTGTGTTCAGCGTGATACGGGGCGCGGGGTCGGATATATAGGGATGACATTTTTTACATATCGGTGTTTACCGACACGAACACACTACCCGAATAAATAAAGAAAGGGACTGAATATGGCGCTAGAAAATACATGTCTCTCGCTTACATACAAAGGTCAGTATCGTAAGTTTTAATCGAATTGAAACGAAAACATTCGTCGTCGTGTCAAGGAGATGGTCGACTGATGGGACGTGGGAACAATGTTTCAGACCACCAACCATGAGCACATATGCCATTCTTAAATTCTTCGAATACAAATAATGACACAATCCCACACACTCGAGTGTGGATTCGATGGTTAAAAGCAATTTGGTACTCATATTAATTTCATTCGATAGCCAAATATGTCTTGGTTCATTATTTATTACACAAAGGTATCGACACAAAAGATTATTCACATCTCTATATCAGAAGGCTGTCAAACTCAAGACATTTCAACGTGTACTATTAGTGACGTCACGAATGAGCTTTGTGTTAATCGAGCCGGATTAATAATAATGGAATTGAATAGACACGTCTCTAATTAATATCTCTAAAATGTTCGTTGCAAAGGTCTACATCTATGTTACGAAACACGTTCAACTATTTAGATACAGACTTAATTATAATGGTGTTCAATTGTTTTATGTATTGTCTCAAAGTTGTCGTTTTACTTAATTTGCAACTTTTTCAGAAAGTATTCTCTTGAAATAAAATGATAACACGAGTTTAATTAGATGTTACATTATTATTAAACACCCAACGTTTCGATTACTTTACAGCAATCGTGGTCACGGCAAGAGTGGAGGTGTTACTTGTCTTTGATATGTTTGTAAGTTAGCTTCCGTCACTTTGTGTTATATTTTGAGCGGTCCGATTCACGCATACGGAGCGCACAGTGCCACTTTATCGGGCAGTGGTACACCCCAACCACCTTCTCTATTAAAATTAGGATTTTTTTTGTTTTCAATAGCCTCACGTAACATTCTAGGAATGAAGGGTTGAATCCTATAAAGTGGTTATAATTCAAATGCGTTTAGTGCCCGCGAAAATATAAGACAATACAAAAAACTATTATTTTTTACTAATTGACAAACTATTGTTAGTGCCCTATAAATTCACGGACGTAGACTAACTTTTGTTTTTTAGAATAAGAAGCTTAGAAGTTGACATATTTTCCCAGATAATAATGACGATAATCTAAAAGAAATGAATTTGGTTACGATTGAAAAGAATTTGCAACCAATAAGTCAGTTTACAAGATTATAATTCCCCAGACGACATTCGACAGGAATATTTTCACTGACAACAGATAACATGGATAAAGTGATTTATATTCTAAACATAAATCTCGTAATACAAAGAAATCCCGAAGGATTTGCGAGTCCACAATGAAGCAATCTAAATTTAATTCGAAACGCGCCACCTTTTACGCGTGATCTGATTATTCTGATACCAGGGTATTAGAAAACCGTAGGAGGTTTACTGCGTAAATTACATACATGCTCCGTCCCATATCAAAAAACCCTCGTCAATGAGAATAAAAGCCGCTCAGTAATCAGAGGGCACTCGTGTTATGAATAAGTTCCTCTAGTTTATGTATACTTAGTTTATCCCGGCCTAATGCTCGGGATTTTATAGGAATAATGGGTTTCTCTTATATTTATTTACCTTAAGCAGCTCTCTTAGCCACTTGATGAATAGTGTGGTGAAATAAATTATGGTATAAAAAGTGGCATCACGTTTTTATTTTATTATTATACGTTACGCCAACGGAATCACGTATAGTTTCATAAATATAGCGATATTTAAAATGCGACACTGCTATGTTTGATATAGCGAATGCAAAACCGGACTGTTTTAAAAACCGGTTTTTATTTTCGTTTTTTTTCAAAAAACCCGGTTAACCGGAAAATCCGGATTTTTGGCATATTTTTTTTATTTTAATAAAAACAAAAAAAAAACAAATTTTAAGGGCTCTTGGCATCATTTATTTTAAATTTAAGTCTTATAATCCAATCACAAGAAAATATAGATAATTTATCAATACAGCAAAAATATAAAGAAGCAACAATACATAATTATAAGTAAATAAATAGTTTGTTACATTATCTAACAGTTGAACAGAAATATTTTGCAGTCTTTAACTATGTATAAACTTTAAATTTTCAATAATAGCAAAGAGTATCAAATAGATTAATCAATAAATCTTGACGATACTTTTTATTTTCTTAACCCGAGAGTGGGTTGAATAATAGTAAAAATATCGTCTTAAAGTTTTTTTTATACAATTAGATAACAAACAAGCGGAAAGTATAGAAAAGATGGTTTTAAAATATTAAGTTGACGAAATAACAATTATTTAAGTACTGGATTCACGTCAGTGGTTAAAAAATATACAATAAAAAGAAAAATATATTCATAATATATTTTCATTTATATAATTAGTAATAAGAATCGAACCGTGGACACACAGCATGAAGACTGAGTCATTAAGCGATGAGCTACAAGTCATTATTAGAGGGTCGAATTTAAGATTCATATTCTTTGCGCTCGTCTCTAAACGAGGTTTAACTGTGTAAGTCAAATGTTTTCAATTGTTGAACGTCGTAAGTCTCTAACAAGTGTTTCGCTATAGTTTTGTGAGACTGTCACTGGACTTTTGACCGCGACAGTACATACACCTACACCACAGAAGAACGACGTAAGTACGACTACGACCGACGCGAACGAAATGGCTACAGCGTCCGTCCGTCAAGATGGCGTCTTTTTCTTCAACAGTGTTGTCATAGCATAAAAAATATTAAAAATAACGCTTATGTAAACTATAATTATTGTAAATTATTTATGGTTTTAAGGATGGTGTTCGGTTAAGTTGGGAGTTACATTAAGGAAAAAAACGATTTAATTTGTTGTTATAACATTTAATTATAACAAGAAATTTTAGATATCAAGTCTATTAGTTATGTTTAATGAAGACTTGTTTGTTAGTTCGTACATCTGTACATATACCTGGCGGAATATGAAACATCTTTTTTTAACTCTTATAAGCAAAATTCTTCTCCGTCAAAAAAACCGAAAAAACCGGTTTTTTAAATGAGAAATTAAATCGAGAAACAACCGGTTTTTCGGTTTTCGGTTAAACCGGTTTGCATTCCCTAGTTTGATATATATTTGATTTTAATTTGATTTACTACAAATAGGCTTGGGTAAACTCCCGCGTACTATAAATATATGTATATATCGCAGCCATCTGGTAAAATTGGCCAGCTAATTAGACGTCTAGGTCGTTCACTAAACGCCGGCATCCAATTTAATGGCTGAAGGACAACTAGCCAAGTCATTAACCGGCTGGCTGAACGTTGTCGCATTGTATATGACATACATTACACGCAGCCATCTGGCAAATTTGGCCTAGCCTAAATGGACGCCTGGCCAGATCGTCTAGCTAGTACCTATGAAGAGTTTTGTACGTCTATTTGTGTGATGATCAGTAATTTAGTAGGTTTAAGGTTTTTTTTATAACTACTTAAAACAGAAATCATTTTGGATATAAGTGGTCATATAATAACCTTGAACCTACCAATCACACAAAATCTACAGTCAAGCCGATCTAGGGACGCCTAGGCGGGAACCATCAAGGGATTGGGGAATTGAGCCGACTTTCAATACACCAAGTTGTTAAGCCTTGAGTGATTCTAGTTCATTTACATATCGGCCAATTGAAACATAAGTATAGCTGCGACATATGCAATAAATAATACGTTTAGATATGATTAAAGAATTATCAAGCAATGTTATAAACAAAACTTTGTGTAACTGAAATAATACTGCAAAATCTTTTGCACATACCTAACTGATAACAGAGAAATCCTATCGAGGCGTATATAGGTACTTCCTCACTGAGAATGTAGTAAAAAATGAGCGAAGTTGCTGAAACTACTTTTATATGCATCCTGTTCCTAGCGGCATGTGCCCCTGGTGTCGCTAACGAGTCTTAGATGACGAACAGTCTTTACTCCGTGTTCGCGTTTTCTGAAACGTGGGTAAAAAACAGTGATCATAGACTCAACCGATAAAGGCGAACACACGGCAAACAACAAGTTAAAATTGAAACATGATTATCACGTCACACCATTCCATAGGTCGCTCTAAGAAATAATTTTTTTCTTGATACCAGATTATTAAATCTTTGTGCAAGATTACGGAGAAAATCGACTGTGACATGTAAACAAACGGATGATTGAATTTTTTTATGACAATCAGGATGATAGACGAATCCAAACCTAGTCAATGGTGGAAAGGAGCAAGTAGATTCAGCGGACTTATACGCTTTGACGTTTAAACTGATAAACGGATTAACTTCCTATCTATTCCTGAGGGCCTAGACAAAAAAGAAAGAAAAAAGAAAATATTTATTTAGGGGCACACAAAGTAACAATAGAAATCTTATGACTAAAAGTAATACATAAGTAATAATTGTGACACTAAAAGCACAGGCACTCAGCATGTGTCGGTTGTCACAGACATCCGACGCGGGTCTTCCGTGGTCGCCTAATTTTTTATTTTGAGAGCACTAGACTACGCTGTGTTAAAACTAAAAGAGGCCTTTCGGTAATCTCTATCGCTATCAGTAAGTGGAAAATGTACGGGATTTGACATAAGTCCTCGAACGACTTTCGATCACAAATGTCAAATTCTACGTTTTCCATTTAACGGTAGCGATAGCAAATTGCCAAATAGCATCTCGTCTAGGACTTCTGTGTTGTAAGGCTAGATGTCTGCCACTTTAACTGTCAAAATAAGATCACAGATAATGTTACTGGTTTGAATCCATTAGATATTAAGATAGATAGATAGATAGATAGTGACATTGTATAGGTTCCAATGTATGTTATGGGACAGTAAATAAATATGTTAAATAATAAACCCGCAAATCTTGTAGCCCGTTCGCGCACTCGCCGATGTGTACGAGTATGTAAAACAAATAGGCGGGAAACTCGTCGGCGATGTGTCAGGTCTAGTATTGGACAAGTTTTGGATGGCCAATGCTTCTTGTGGTATGATTTTCAATCGACCATACAGGGTCATATTGAGTCTCTGAAATGGCCAATTTTTGCTTGAAAATTAATAAACTACAAATAGTGTTCATGTGTCATTTTAAATCAGCGTTTTATAGAAACGTATAAGAGAAACTTTTTTAATACACATATTAAACTTATTTTACAGTAAGTACACAAAAATTCCGAAGTGTTCGTCGTGTTCGAAGTTCTCGTCGTATCATGGCTATAATCTTCAACCACACCAGAATTTATACAGCGTCTCAATCTTTAAGACATTCTTCTCTTTCTCCTAAAACGAAGGCCTCGGGGAATACTGAAACGGAGATAGATGGCTGGCGTCAGCTGACGTCACTTCCGAATTCCCTCGCAGCCTCGACTGATTGACGAACGCATTTGTCTTAATTCTGTTTTTACCATTACCGCTATTTGTTTATTTAGCTAAAGTGCCAGAATACCATTTTATGTTGGTGTATTTTTATTTAGGCGGTGACTATAGGATTGAATGCATAAGCGATGATGGATCTTCGCTTGTCGTAAAGTTACGTAAATACAACTGTGATAGTATTGTATATGTTTTAATGGAATCCCGATCTCTTGGGCCAAATAGTTAATTTCCTGAATCAACCAAAACTGCTTTAAATGAAGATTCAAATATTAACAATAAATTCAGCACTTAAGAACATTATGAAGCCGGATTAAAATACACCAAATTACTATTTCTTGTAAGTATTATGACAAAAACATAGTCTCTTGCCTCTTGTAAAAACACTCATACTAGCTAAATAAAAAATCAAAACGCCTCAGATAAAAACCAACGTAACCTATAAAATGACAAAAACAAAGCCAAACTGATACATCACCGAAAACTCGGCATATTGTCGTGACGCATCAATAATTGTAGGCGCCTCAGACAGCCGCATTAGCCAGGCACATCCATCAACTTGTCGGGACATGTCAGCTACTGCGTGAACTTTATCGATATTACGCATTTCGCTAAGTGGCTGCGCAGCTGAGGAGCGAACACGTCTAACATGTCACCAATTTTACACGGAACCACGGAACGTAAACTCCGTTGATACATTAACGGTGAAAAATATAATTTCACTTTGCATCAATGTTATCTACGTAGACCAACAAAACGGATAACAATTCCCATTTCAGGCTAGCATTCATAACTTCTGCTTATAATATTCCAATAATAAATGACTTTTGGCGAGTACATGACTCACCTTCGTTTTGCGGATGATATCGTAGTCATGGCTAAAAACCTGGAAGACTTGGGCACAATGCTCGACGACCTCTGTAGAGTCTCCCAACAAGTGGGTCTTAAAATGAACATGGATAAGACGAAAATAATGTCGAATTCCCATGTCGTACCCACTCCTGTAAAGGTTGGAAGCTCTACACTGGAAGTTGTTGACGAATATGTTTACCTGGGACAAATAGTCCAACTTGGTAAGTCCAACTTCCAGAAAGAGGTCAATCGACGGATCCAACTCGGCTGGGCAGCGTTCGGGAAGCTTCGCAGCATATTCTCGGCCCAACTCCCGCAGTGTCTCAAGACGAAAGTCTTTAATTCGTGTGTGTTGCCAGTGATGACTTACGGAACTGAGACGTGGCCGCTTACAATGGGCCTCGTAAGTAGGCTCAATGTCACCCAAAGGGCAATGGAGAGGGCTATGCTCGGGGTTTCTCTGCGTGATCGAATCAGAAATGATGAGATCCGCAGGAGAACTAAGGTCGCCGACATAGCCCGAAGAATTGCGAGCCTCAAGTGGCAGTGGGCAGGCCACATTGCAAGGAGGACTGACGGCCGTTGGGGCGGAAAAGTCCTCGAGTGGCGGCCGCGTACCGGGAGACGCAGCGTTGGTAGGCCTCCTACAAGGTGGACCGACGATCTGGTGAGGGCCGCGGGAAGCCGATGAATGCGGACAGCGCAGAACCGATCGGTGTGGAGATCTTTGGGGGAGGCCTATGCCCAGCAGTGGGTGTCTCTTGGCTGAAATGATGATGATGATGATGATGAAATGACTTTACCAAAGAAATCAGAACAGTTGCTCGTTTAATCCTATTATCAGAAACAACTGTACAAGGATACACAATTCGGAAACAAAAACTGTCAACAAAACAAATAAACAAACAACAACGCCACGCCCGGCTCAGTCCAAGCCAGCTATCAAACTTTGTACGGAAAACCAGATTCCACGGTTTTTCCATCTGGTTCCCAATTAACTTGTAGTTGCGTTGCGTCAATGTAAAAATGACCTCAGAAACGGCGTGTAGCAGGACTACATGATTAATTTAGAAGGCGGTCCAAGTCTTGTGATCAATCACGAACACGAATTACTTGTGGTGTTACGATAGCCTGCATTCCTATTATAATTAAAAGTAAAATAAAGTTTCAGCTGACATAAACCAAATTTACTAGGTATTTATCTCAAGCAAGACCCCTTGCTTGAGATAATTAAGGCAACAAGAGTAGCGGCTACATACTTGCCACTATTCCTAGGCAACTGTCAATAGCGGAAACTTTCGCAATATACCGCGTTGAGCTAACTACTCGATAGAGAAAACATGGCACCGCGTATTTATTACGACCGGGTACCTGACTAGGTAGAATAATTGTTGCACTAAATAAAACCACCCCACCTGTTGATTTGATCATTCGACTATGGATGACTATCAGTTTTCTATGTTGCTATTATCTGGCCGTAAGGAAGTTTTTCCTTTATCAAGTTTTGTGAATCACTATTGGATCCCTTCCCTATTTATTTTGTTGTAGCGTTGGGCTACAAGTCTTTCTTGTTTTATGTCCTTTTTCCATAAAGAGTTTTTTTTTTAATTTATTTCCTCAATCGGTTTAATTTAATTGATTTATGCAGATGTTTACGAAAAAAATATATCTGTCAAGTTGATTCAAATTTGGGTCCTTTTTATCTAATTTAACATTTTGAAGGGTGTTTACGAATATTACACCGCATCGCTGAGGTTCACCCGAGAGTTTTCTGAATGCTTCATTTTAATTTCTGAATTCAACTAAGTGCATTTGAACGCCTCTCATCCACACAATCTCCACCCTGACTGATGAGCAGATACGAATACGCGAAACGCATTAAAATATCAAAGTGGGGAAAATAGTGATTTGGATCCTATCCAACTCAAACCGAACCGTAGCAATTATTGGCGCCGAGTCAACATAAATTTCTTCTTCTCTCAGCCCACATCAACTCACTGCTGGATATAGACTATTCTCTTTCGGATTCGCATATCCCTCTGTACTTTACCTTACGTATTTTAGTACTGTATTATATCATACATCACGAGTGATCACGCGTGCAACATGGATTGATTTAGAATGTATTTCCTACAAGACTTAGGTTGAGCGGAGCGATGGCTGGCACATGCGTCATACTTGTGAACAGGTGCCACTAGTGGAAATGGTCATCTCTAAGCTTTCTTGATTTTGTAATAATTTACCTACATATTCATCAATAGTATCATTTTTGAGGGATTTTTGAGGTATATGGCATTATAGGATATTATATATAAAACAATACAATTATTATTGTAATGACGTGCTCAGACAAGTGATTAAAATTAATGAAAGATGTTTAGCTTTATTAGGTCTTTGTATATTAATTGTTGACCTTTGTGTATTGTAATACCTATATTGTGATGGTGCATTGTCGGACAGCCTTTAAATACAGTAAATATTCTTATTATTAGGTACTTATTGGTACGTTAATATACCTTTTTTATACTCTGCGCTGCTAAATACTATTACTGTGTAATTGAAAATTGTAACTTATTGATTGAAAAGAGTGACTACACGAGTTTGTTGCCGGAATCTTCTCGGTAGTTCAATTTTTGGAACCGGTGTAAATTCAGACAGACTGACAGACAGACTGACTGACGGACAGACGGACCGACAGACAGACCGATAGACAGACTGACATAACATTCTTAGCTTACGTAGATCCAGATAAGACAGAGAGACAAACATTATGAAATTGTTAGTTAGTTAATATTATTTTTATGTGATAGACATAAGGGTTTTTTGTTGACGATTCGAAAGTGCTTCTTGGGGGCCTAATTGAATAAAGATATTTTCATTTTCATTTTCATTTAGAACTTTTTCGCTAAACGGGGTTCTAGCTGTCCAAAAGCACAAAATACTTATTTGAAAGCTATGAGCGACTTGAAACATAAGCAATACTTGGACGTAAGGAAATAGAATTGCCCTATGTTACATTTCCTCAAAGCGTTTAACTTGTTAAAGACTATTAATAAGCAGATCACGTAATTGATTTACCGGATAGATAAAATTGGTTTAATTATCCGGTAAATTAATCAAAAAAGTTTGTTTAAAATAAGAAATATTTACAACTTAAATTTTATCTAACCTGACATTATACCAAGTCCTTATCTTTCACAATACAGAATGTTGTGGAAGATAAGGATAGCAATAAGCTTATTGTTAACTATGATCGATCAAGCCTATTTCTTTGGAGCTATAAAGTTTTAAGCCGGCAGCGGCAGTTCGAAAATCCCTGTCTCCGCAATAAAAAACGTTTTTCCCCATCGCTCCCGGCTCCTATTAAGCCTTACCCTTGGAAATGACGGGCGCCGGCAAGCCGCCAAAGTAAGGCTATATTCACAATTTATGGCGAGAACTTTTGGACTATTTACATTGTCTGCAAGTACTTGGTGATCATTTAGGTCATCAACTAGCGCAGGACTGCCACGCGTAAAATTATAGAACATAATGGAACTTCCATTTTTGTATTTATATTTTTACTTAATTACTGATTTTAGCCAGTGTTTCCTTGTGAATTTCCTCTGTAACTTTTGCGTTTAACAGTTTATCAATTACTTTTTACACAGCAACAATACCTAACTACATATTAGTATTAGTAGGTAAGCACTACGTATATAATTAACAGCTGACAGCAGCCTGTTCGATAGTCAGATCTCAATCAATTAACCCTTTGAGTCCAGGTAAACCAGACACAATTAAAATTTAATTGTCTATGTCATCTATTGATGACTTCTGGGCATTAAATCTCATAACAAAGGATCACACAGTAGTATTAATTATTAAATTACAATCTGGTAAGATCATCTATGTACAGAAGAAGAAAATTAAAGCTTCAGCGAAAATTTTTGTCTATAATGAATCTGCTTTTGAAACCTAAAGGACAATAATTATACTCCAAAATGGTACTTAAAAACGTCTACTATATCGAATTGAAGTTTGCTTAGTGTTTCTGTAAAACACAAATGAATTAGAAAATATAGTTAGAATAAGTAACTATTAAGAGTACTGAAAGATACGCGGCGGGAATCGAACCTGCGTTTGTCTGGCTGGACCCCAGTAGACGCGGGTTAGATTCCCGCCTGGAGCATACAATTTTTTATCGTTTTCTTTTTCTTACAATAAAGTAGGAGCATCTTAAAGAAAATCGTTTTTTGAAACTGATGATCATGAGAAATAAGAGTTTGAGTTGTTTGTTTGAGTTTTATATCACAACCGCATAAGCTAATGTGGATAAGCCCTAACGAATCGCTAACGCCAAGATTCAATTTGCAGTGCACTCCTGCTGCCCTGGTGCCCACTGACGTTTAAAACTTGCCAAATTGGACAATCCCCTTACGAAAACTGACTGATTTAGCCCGTTTGTGAGAATTTTCACCGAATTTGCCTAACTGTTTTACAACTACGGATTTCTGGGTTCGTTAATTAGTTTATTTTATTTTTCCTTCTACTTACGTTACCGAGTTAATTACGGGTAAAAGCGCTAAAATTGACGTAAGCGTCGAAAATACGTAAACTTCATCATATCTTCAAAATAAACGTACAACAGCACTTAAGAATTAAGACAATACGAAGTTTGTAAATCTGGGCAATTCCAAAGAATTTATTCGCCTCCAATATAATTATAAAACTTGGAGGTCCTTTATCTCTACGGAGATTCCAATTAGAAGTAATAAAACGCGACTTTAACTGATGCAAGTTTTAGCTAATTGCTTTGAAATAGTATTTGAGTTGAGACTAAACTTTCAACAAAAGCGGTCTGATTCAATCAATAAGTGCTTCCTGTATATTTGATCAGATTATCTGATCTACAGAGTATGTCTTGCGAATTTTTCACACTAAGTACACTGCAAACAGTAACCTATTCATAATTTTCAAAACACTTTTACATAAGTCACTGATATAGCTTATAAGATTAGAAAGACGACTGATGGGTGTTAAAATACTAGCTGTTTATACTGCTCCAAACGAATGTTTTTGTAATCAAATTTTTTTGACATATTTATTTACCTTAGTTACATTCTTCAATAAAATTTCCTGTCATCAGATGTGTCTTTTTGCTCTCCTAGAATATTTTTACAACAAAATCGTTATCAGCACGAAGAATTATGGCACATATGGATAATAGCGGTGATGCAGGTACGGCTGATCATAATATTAATTGTATTAAAAGCTCGTCAGCATCGATACCGTCTATTATGCTTCGGGATAGGGAAAGTTACCCTTTGTGGAAGTTTCGTATGCGAAACTACCTTATCCATGAAGACTTGTGGGAGACTATAGAAGGTTACCCGACTGGTGATGCGACTCCCACAAATATCCGTGATAGGAATGACAGGAAGGCTCTTTCTAAAATTTGCTTGACCCTTGAGAGCTCTGCTATTGTTCATGCTAGGAATGCCAAGACGGCGTCTGAAGCGTGGGTGGCATTGCAGAATACCTTTGAAGATAAGGGTATGGGGCGCAGATTAGCTTTGGAAAGAAAGCTGTATCGTTTAAGTCTAATAGACTTTCGTAATATTGAAGACTACATTAATGCGGTACTCAATACTGCTCAAGAGCTGGCGGACATAGGAAAAGAAATCGAAGATACTTCTGTGGCAGCCATTCTATTAGGTGGACTATCTTCAAACTATGACCCTTTAATAATGGCTTTGGAGAATAGTAATGTAGTTGTTACCACGGGCTTAGTCAAGGCCAAACTATTGAATGAAATGTTCAAGAAAGACGTGATGGCTGAGACTGGCGCTGCTGCACATGTACGAAGTCTAAAACCGAAACAGAAACCCGTTGTTTGCTATGACTGTAAGGAGCCTGGCCACAAACGACCCGATTGTCCGTTGAGGAAGAAGAAGACGATGAAAAAAGGGAAGACAGACTTTACTCCTAGTACTTCTTTTTATGCCTTAGGAGTTCATAATAACATGGACAAGTGGTATGTAGATTCTGGTGCTACCAAACATATGACAGCAAGAATCGACTGGTTCAGTGACTTAAGGCCACTTCACACGGGCTAGGTTACAGTGGCAAATGGCACTGAAATCAGTGTCGGTGGTGTGGGTGACATAGACATATCCAGTTCTGTAAATAGTAGCAGTAGTGTTGTAAATAAGTTAAAAGATGTTGTTTATGTCCCTAATTTAAAATCTAACCTTATATCTGTAAAGAAAGCTGTTGAGAAAGGTTTTAGCGTTCTTTTTGATAAAAGTGGCTGTAACTTTTATAAAACTGATACTTTTCAATTTACAGGTGATTTTGTTCTACATGGTTCGCCCTGTGATGGTCTGTACGCGTTGGACTGTACTGTAAATATACCTCAAACTGCGGCCTATGATGTGCACTCTGACTCAATTAGTAGATACGAGTTGTGGCATAAGCGATTAGGGCATTTGTGTCGCATTGGTATGAACCATTTAAGGAATAGTAAGGTTGGTGTAGATTTTAAGGATGTAGATAAGCAACAGTGTGTGTCGTGTGTAAAAGGCAAACAAGCACGGAAACCTTTTAAAACTATAGCGTATGCTAGGGCAACTTCTAAATTAGAATTGATCCACTCTGATCTTTGTGGACCAATGCCCGAAACGTCCCTTCAAGGTAGTAGGTATATTTTAGTATTTATCGATGATTATTCGAGAAGAGTTTTTGTATATTTCATATATTCGAAAACCGAAGTAAAAGAAAAATTTTGTGCTTTTCAAAAATTAGTTGAAAGACAAAGCGGTGCTCAAATAAAAAAGATTAGGACTGACAATGGTACTGAGTTCGTAAATAAAGAGTTAAACGATTATTTCGTCTCTTTAGGAATCGAACATCAGACCACTGTGCCGTATAGTCCTCAACAAAACGGAGTAGCCGAACGTACTAATCGGTCATTAGTAGAGAAAGCTCGTTCAATGTTATCTGACAGTCAACTCTCAAACGCTTATTGGGAGGATGCTATTCAAGTTGCGGTGTACCTTAAGAATAGGTCCCCCCACCGTGCGCTAGACAGAGGTTGTACACCATTTGAAAAATGGCATGGCTTTAAACCGAATCTCAGCAACCTAAGAGTATTCGGTTGTAGGGCTCTTATCCAAGTTCCTTCATGCCAAAGGAAAAAGCTGGATAGTAAGGCAGAAGAAGTAATCTTTGTTGGGTATACAGAAGACCCAAATAGTTATTACTTCAGGGATCCTGTTTATCCTAGCCGACTGAAAAAATCTAGGGATGTTACTTTTTATGAAGACTGTTTTTCAAACATGAAAAATAAAATCTCTAATGTAAGTAATAATAATCCTGCTTCTGCTCCAGTATTACTTTTTTCTAATAATGATGAAGGCAGTTACATAAATGGCCAATGGCCAACTGAGAGTACTACAAATATTCAGCCGAATTCAGAGATAAGTACTGTCGGTGGAGAAGTCAATGTTGAGACTGAAGAACAGGAGAGTTTGAATGCGGATACTGGTCCAGGCTTATCTTCGTCTGAGCGTAGATATCCAGTGAGAAACAGGAAGGCTCCTGACTTTCTCACTTACATAGCTTCAAATGAAGACTCCAATGAACCGAAGACTTATTCTGAAGCCAAAAGGTCTGTAGATTGGGTGAAGTGGAAAGAAGCAATGGACAGTGAATACAACTCACTTTCCAACTTAAAGACTTGGAATCTCGTGGATAGACCTAACAAAAGAATTGTTGCCTGCAAGTGGGTTTATAAGGTGAAAAGAGACTCCGAGGGAAACGTTGTGAAGTATAAGGCAAGGCTTGTAGCTAAAGGCTATAGTCAGGTATCTGGTGTCGACTACTATGAAACATTTGCTCCAGTAGTGCGACACTCGTCCTTACGAGTTTTATTTGCCTTAGCTGCGGAGATGAATCTGAAAATGCGGCATATGGACATTGACACAGCTTTTCTCAATGGAGAGCTTGAAGAAGATGTTTTTATGGAGCAACCTGAAGGTTTTGTCACAAAAGGACAAGAACATAAGGTTTGCTTGTTGCGAAAATCCCTATATGGATTAAAGCAAGCCCCAAGGGCTTGGAATACAAAATTAAATGAAACATTAGGAAAAATTGGTTTTGTTAGAACTCCTTCCGAACCTTGCGTGTATACAAAACTTTTTGATAATGAATTAGTTTTAATGGCTGTATTTGTCGATGACTTGTCATTTTGATAGAATACAATGAGATCTCATTGTATTCTATCAAAATGACAAGTCATTTGACATTGTCAAGGAAAGTTTACAAAAATATTTTTCACTAAAAGATTTAGGTTTTTTGAAGTGTTATCTAGGTCTCAATATAATCAGAAACGAAAATGAGGTGACGGTTCATCAAAAACCATATATATTGAATCTTTTGGAAAACTTTGGTTTGGAAAACTGTAAGACGTGTAGTACACCTTTGTCTAACACTAAACTTGAGGTGAGTACTACGACAAATGATCAGGCTTATCCTTACCAGCAATTAATAGGTAGCTTAATGTATCTTGCGGTTAATACTCGCCCAGATATCGCATTCGCTACAAGCTATTTAAGTCAGTTCAACACCTGCTATGGTAAAACTCATTGGTTAGCAGCGAAGAGAGTGTTGCAGTACTTGAAAGGTAGTATTGACCTATGTATACGGTATTCAAGTACAAATGAACTCTTGAAAGGGTGTGCTGATGCTGACTGGGCGAACTGTAGTTTGGATAGACGTTCCTATACCGGTTATTGTTTCAAATTGGCAGGAGGTCCAGTGTCATGGGCGGCACGAAAGCAACCTACGGTTGCGTTATCCTCAGCAGAGGCAGAATATATGGCTCTAACTGATGCGGTAAAAGAAGCTTTGTATCTTAAGAGATTTTTATTCGAAGCTTGTAGTGTGTTAGGTAAGTCAAAATTTGTTCTAGAATCTGTAAATATATTTAGTGACAGTCAGAGTGCACAAAGTTTGGCGTTAAATCCAATACACCATAACAGGACGAAGCATATAGATACAAGGTATCACTTCATAAGAGAAAAGGTCTCGGACGGTACGATTGTACTTAAATTCTTAGAGTCCAGTCAAATGCCGGCTGATGTATTAACAAAAGCATTACAGCGTACAGCACACAGTCGTTGTGTCAAAGGCTTAGGTTTAGATTGTTAACTAATGTAATGTGTTAACTTCTTTTGTTTTGTTTGTAATGCTTAAATATGGTTAAATAAAGGTCAAATAATATTTTGATTAAGGGGCCGTGTTAAAATACTAGCTGTTTATACTGCTCCAAACGAATGTTTTTGTAATCAAATTTTTTTGACATATTTATTTACCTTAGTTACATTCTTCAATAAAATTTCCTGTCATCAGATGTGTCTTTTTGCTCTCCTAGAATATTTTTACAACAATGGGGAATAAAAGTTATAGCATGGTGAGCACGTAATGGAAAGCGTAAAGTAGGCCGGATGGACAAACGACTTGGTCAGGTTTGCGGAGAGCCGTTGGCTGCAGGCTGCACAGAACCAATTCGAAATCGATGGAGGAGGCCTTTGTTCAAGAGTAAACATCATAGGCTGAAATTATATGACGGATTAACAAGAAAATGAAGAAATTTGAGTTTCTACTGAGCGTGCTTGCAAGCGTCGACAACAAGGCATCTAACCACATCACATGTTATGGGAGGCATCATAGTCCTAAGGATGAATTAAGATCATAAACGATACATTAAAGTCTGTTAAAGAATGATAAACATTCTCCATAAAGTATTTATTTATTTATTTATTTATGTACACACAAAATACTTAAAAATAAAACACATAAAACAGTTGAGTACAAAGGCACTGCTTATTTCAAAAGAAATCTCTACCAGCAGACCTGCGACAGGAACACGGGAAAATAAAAGTGGGCACAGTGTATGGTTCTATACATATACCTAACAAGAAAATGTAGATGAATAATAAATAATACACATATACTAAACAAATTATAAATTTTAAAATATCAACTAAACTATAAAAAAAAAAAAAAATGTTATTTAGAACTTAAAGAAGATCGATCTTACGTAAGTGAGGACAAATAATGCTCTTTAACTCGGTTCTTTAAAGAAGTGATAGTTTGAGAATCACGAATATTAGCCGGAAGTGCGTTCCACAATCTGACAGCGTGGATAGTGAAAGAATAGGAGTAAAAATCGGATTTATGAGGTTGGACGTTAAGTAAGAATTTGGTATGGGATCTACAAACGGAATCAGGAGGACGAACATAAGAGAACCGCTCACGCAGATAGGAGGGATAAGAAGGGTCATGTAGGATATTGAAGAGAAGACATAACAGCCGAGTGTTCCTGCGAAGGAGAATTGGCAGCCATTTAAGCTCTTTGCGAAACAGAGAAACATGATCGAATTTTCTCAATCCGAATATGAAACGGATGCATACATTTTGCAGTCGCTCAAGCCTGTCGAGAAGCTTCTCATTGGCATCCAAATAACAAGCATCAGCGTAATCAATTAAAGGTTGAATTAAGCACTGTGCCAGAGTAATCTTAGTCTTTAAGGGCAGAAATTTTTGTAAACACTTAAGGGAGTGGAATGAAAAGTGCACCTTACGACTCAATTCATTAACATGAACATCCCAAGAAAGGTTTGAGTCGATCAGGACTCCTAGATCTTTCGCTGTTTTCGAAAAAGCGATAGGAGCACCGTCCAGTAGCAAGGGAGGCAAAGAAAGCAAGTCCAGGCCGTTGCGAAAGTGTCTGCTGCCGATGATTAATGCCTGGGTCTTGGAAGCATTAAGTTTAAGACCAAAAGAATTCGCCCAATTATTTATACAACTCAAGTCACCATTAACTACAGCAATAGCATCATCAATATCTTCCAGTCGAAAATGATGGTAAATTTGTAAATCATCAGCGTAAAGATGAAAATTAGAAGAAATGACCTTAGAGACAGAATTTATAAAAATAGAGAATAGTAGAGGAGAGAGGACGCCACCCTGCGGTACGCCAGCAGCGAGATCACACCAATCAGAATAGAACTCCTTAGAGCGGACACGCTGCGAGCGACCACGAAGATAGGAATCAAACCAAACTAAAGAACTATGTGAGAAATTTAATGAACGGAGTATGCCGAGAAGAATATCAAAATCTACAGTATTAAAAGCGTTGCTAAAGTCGAGAAGAACAAGTATAGTTAAAGACTGATTCTCCATGGCCCAGCGAATATCATCTGTCACCTTTAAAAGTGCAGTGACAGTACTATGACCACGTCGAAATCCAGATTGATAAGGCGACAAAAGAGAGTTGAAAGACAAGTAGAAAGAAAGCTGCCGGTGAATAATGTGCTCAAGAACCTTAGAAAGAAAAGGGAGAATGGAAATCGGTCTAAAATGAGAAAGTGTAGTAGGAGCAGTCACCTTCGGTAAGGGAACTACGTGAGCCATCTTCCAGGTAGAAGGAAAGGAGCCAGATGAGAGGGAAAAATTCATGATGTGAGTGAGAACAGGAAGTAGGGAATCAAGTATAGGAATAATCATTCTCGAACTAAGATCATCATTACCGACAGCGGAGGAGGATATGGCAAGAATAGATTTCTTAACGTCATCTTCAGCAACAGCTTCAAGTACAAAAGGGGAAACCTTCGGCAGCGGCAAATGCGAGAGCTCCAGTAATGTGGACGATTTGACACCTGGATTAATAGTAAAAGGAGAAGCAGAAAAGTGCATGTTTAGAGCCTCCAAGTCAATACCTACACTGTTGTCATCTACGGAGCATTTACCGATGCTTATCGATTTAAGGAATCTCCAAACGTCAGAGGGACTACGATTATCAAGAGAGTTATGGAAGTGGAGCCTCTTGGCATCTCTACACAGATGATTACAGTGGTTACGCAAATACTTGTACCGTGCGAGATTAGTATCAGATGGTTTACGCTTATATCTATGCTTAGCCCTGTCACGACGCGCCATAATATCCATAATATGACTAGTAACCCAAGGTGCAGGATCACGTTTTACTCTGATACGACGAAGAGGAGCATGCCGATCAAAAAGTGAAAGAATCGCATCACTAAAGAATTGAACCTTAAAATCAAGACTGGCACTGTCAAAGAGTTCATTCCAGTCGATAACTTTAGCGTCATTCAATAATGCATCCAAGATAATGCTTCTGTAAGAACGCAGCATCAGAAATTGCGCTTTTCTCTTCGGAGTGCGTATACGATAAGAGAGATAGACTAGATCGTGATAAGAGAAAGGAGCCGTAAGTTGTCCGAACTGGGAAACATTATCAAGGGATGAGACAACCATAAGGTCTAAGAGAGAAGGATAACAATTAGGAGCGTGGTGGGTGGGAGACAGTGGTATGATATGAAGGCTGTAAGAGGAAAGGACAGACATGAGTTTGGATGAACGAGAGTCACATTTAATCAGACATGTATTAAAATCACCCATTACGACAATATGTTCATAAAAAAGGCACAAGTCATTTAGGAATGAATCCAGACTGTCAAAGTAATTAATGTGAAGATTCGGGCTGTAACATACGCCGAGTAAAAGCTTAGTGTGATGTAAAATAATTTCAAAAAACAAAAATTCCGCTGACCCGGAGTACAGTGAAGGTGTAGAAGAAACAATTTTATGTGGAATGTCAGCTCTAAGGTACACAGCAACACCTCCACCACCCTTGCCGGTCCTGTCATTTCTAATAAGTACGTATCCCGGCAGAGCATATTGAGTGGAAAGGATAGAAGGCTTAAGAAAAGATTCTGATACAAGCAGAACGTCAAGGTGCGCACAATCAAAAGATAACAAAAGATCAGAGTAGTGGCTAGGAACACTCTGAGCGTTAATGTGAGCAATATTCAAATTACGTGGAAATTTAGATCGGAGAGCGGAGAAATGATCTTGTAAAGGAACAGAAGTAGAAACGTCACTATCCGCGCTAACAAAACTATGAGTTGAAGAAGAACACGAAAAGAAACTGTCGTCAAGATCAATGAAACTGTCCATTATAACATAAATACTACAATAAAAAATAATGTATGAAAAAAAATATAAATAGCAAAATAACAATAATAATAACTAAAAAAGTATATATATATCTAAAAAACTAACAAAAATAATAATTTATCGATTAAATTAACTACCAATATCGCTGGAATCCTGACAGAAATACTCAATTAAATTTAAATAATAATGTTTAAAAAAAAAAAAACATCATAAGAGTCTAAAGACAACATCTAAATAAAAATAAAAAAAAGGAACTTAAAAATTTCAACTTCAATACTTATACACTAAAATAAAATACCATTAATAAATAACTAAACATACTAATACTAATCTAGTTCAATAACAAGTGCAAGCTAAAAATAACATTTATTACAACTACAATATAAGTTATTTATGCATTATAATAAAATACCATTTAAATCAAAACTTATTAGCACTAATCTAATCAGTATAATTATAATAGAAAAACACAAAAAAAAAATGCTAACCAAATAACAAAACAAAAGCCAAGCAAATGTAAAATTAACAAACCGTTTTAAATTGATTACATTGCACAAACAAAACGAAGCACGAACAAAACGTAACGCATTGACATTTGACATTGACATTAAACTAACACTTGAAATGTGAATTGAATACAAGTTACCGACAAAAATTTATTTATTAGAAACTTATTATTAAGGTACCTATATATCTAAAATTATGTAAGGAGAGAAAAAAAAAATAAAGTGTGTTAGTTATGTGACAACAGTGCAACACTGGCAAATTAAAAAGTACTTAACACACGGAATGAAAACACTTTGTTTACAAGTAAAGTTACACACGCCGACGGGTTCTTTTCGTTCCTTTAGTGCTAATGTTCTTACTAGCAGAAGAATCAAGTCCACGCCTGTCCTCAACACTGTCACAGGAGGAAGGAAAACGAGCAATGACATCCTGGAGCTCTTCCATAGTGACAACTTTCAAACGAGATTTGTCGGGCGTTAAAACAACTATCTTCCCTTCAACAGACCAACAGCTCCTGACACCGAAATGCTTACGTGCGGCCATAAAAACTTTGTGACGCGAGTGTGTTAAGAACTCTGATATAGTGATTCCAGAGCCTTTAAGTAAAGTCTTAGTGTCCCACACAAGATGACGATGTTCCATGCTATAAAATCTGACAAGTACTGGTCGGGGTCTATGCTGAGATGATCCCAGTCTGTGGCAAATGTGTAGGTGATCGATTTTCAAGTCAGACAATTTTAATCGTTCGGTTAATATGTGATGGACAGAATCATATAGGTTTTCATTCTGCAATTCAGGTAAACCATGGAATAACAGCACCTTACGCCTCATGGCAGTCTCATGCTGGTCAAACCCCAGTGAAAGTAAATGTATTTGTGTCCTCAGTTTAGTTAAAGCTTGCCAGGCAAAAGTCTTGAATTCAGTAAACTCACGTGAAAGTAAAGATATGTCTGGAGTAGCTGGTATCACAGCAGTAGAAGCTTTCTGTAGTCTAGATTCATAATCTGCCATCCGAGTGTTGAACAAATTCTCTAAATCTTCCAAACTGCTTGCCAACTTAGTATCCATAGTATAAGATGGTGAAATTTTCTTGACTAGTGGTAAAGGGGACAGGAAAAGTTAAATGCGACTAAAGGTAGTTAACACATATAAATGTGGTGATTACAACATTTATATATCAATAAAACTATTGAAATTTAATTACTTTTAAGGGAGCTTAAAATTAAGATGTGTCAGCTGTGGCCACCCTAAAAAAAAAAAAAATAGTAAAGTAGTATAGTATCAGTATGTGATTTTGCAAAATTTCCGCCATTGTCCCTAATTAATACATAGAATGACTTTGGGTTTTTTTCAGATTCACATAGAAATCGTTATATTTATATTAAGCTACAAATCATTATATAGATACACTTACAAAAATCGCGCTCTAAAGGCAAACGATTAATGGCATCACACCCTCCCTATAACCCTGATTGGTGTCTGATCGATTAGGAGCGGTGTGATTTATTGCCAACAATGTGATGCAATAAGGATTGGAACGGTTGTACCGCAATTCCTTCGCTGGTATCTGGTGGTATGTCAGATTAAGTTTATAAACATTTTTTTTTAATTTTACTTAAGAAAGCTTCGATTATAGTGCTTTTGGATTGGTGAACCTACCGCGTATTTATTTGTTTTTCTTGACACTCCAAATACAAATAACTGAGTACTGTATTAATAGTAATAGTAACGTAATTTTTTATTAGGAATATTCTTCTGAAAATGAGATAGCATAGTGACCAAGTCCGTACAGCCATGTCTGGTATATTATATTATTTCTGCAATTATTGTATTGAAATGCGAATGTATTGTATTGGAATGCGAATAAATTTCAATGTCTCCCAGAAGAGTTTGGCGCCAAATATATGATGATGATTGTGCATGATGAGAATTCGATGAGGTAGGATAACCCCCACAAAAATGATTTTGTCACAAAATCAAACTAATTTTAAAACAAATAATATATACACTCCGATATTTACAATCACTGTAGGTAAACAAAAATCTCGACCGCTTTAAATGGCCCAAAAACTTCTCACCAAGGTACCTAAATATAAAATGATTAATAATTCAAATTTAATCTTTAAACAGGATATCGAACTTTCCAAAACCAAACAACTCTTAATGTTAGTACTGAAGCTTATCAATCGATCGACAGCGAGGAAAGGAGCAAAGGTCAACGAGATGGGCTTTAATTGCTGAGAACGTCTGTCCTCGTTTTAATTCGGCGTAACGAGAAAAAAATCACAAGGTTTAATTTGAGGAATAGCATGATAACGACCAAGGAGCTCAATTAAGGGAGGAAACGGCCAAGAGCGTGTCGGACCCGCATCAAGGGAATAAATTACCTCGATTTTATAGCAGTTGACGTCTCTCTGCAAAAGGTACAGCTCAGAAAATGCAAAAATGAGACTCGTCTGTGATATTTAAACGGACAGACATAAGTTAGTATGAAGTTTGTTTGTTGTTTACATGTCAGAAGTATGTTTACATATCGAATGTTTGAAAGGCTTGATGTGCGGTCGTCTGTACAAGCCAGTCGTAGACGCCGCTCGTGGGTGGTAGGCGAAAAGATTAAAAAAATGCTGATGTGGCGATCTCAGTATAAACATGTATACAGCGTTCCCCTTACACCCGGTATGTATTTAATTATACAAATATCTCGTAAAATGTCCCAGAATTAAAAATGCATAGGCAGATCTTATCTCGCATGGAGAATTAAAAGACATTATTTTTACCGGAAGGTATGTGAATTAAAAAACTGCCCAGCACCGGTTCCGGATTGTTTGGTATTCCGGCAACAAACGGATGACCGAACGGACTTCCGACTCGTTATGCAAACAGACACCACTCGCGGACATCGAACGCGCACTCCACTCGAGAACTCTCCAGAGCAATCGACTGAAAAATATTCACAGTATACCGCAGCACAGTTTGTTTGGTTATGAATCAAACCAGCTTTTCTTTCTTACGTTTTAATTTAAGGCTATACCTCGTGAACTTAGCTTCGGCCGAGACAGTGAAGCATAGATATTTTATGACTTCTGAGCGAGAAACAAAACCTAACCTAACTTAAAATAAAACCGGACACTGCAATTTGCCCGGACACACATCTAAAAAGCTTCACCTTGTCCTGCTCTATTCAGATGCCTTGCAACGTTTCTGAGTAAGGTCTGCGTTAGCGCATATCTTATAGGTTCCATTTTCGGACGAGTTGCATGGATGTTTGATGTAATGTATGTTATACAAATAATTACCCGCTTTGAATCCGATGGGAAAATCACTTACCTGAAACAAAAAACATACAACATATATCTTACGCTTCAACAACAATTATGTAAGAACCGTTTCTGTGGCCTAGTGGTTGAGAACACCTGCCTCAGATCTAGATTATTGTCTACTAATCTAGAGCACTCGGATTCAACTCCTATCCTATGAAGACGTTTTTATCATGAATGGGAACATAGGTCATGTATGTTTATTATGGTATATTTCAAATTTTTTGCATTTTTAATTCTATACAGTGCATACCTATTGAAATATTCGACATAAGTTAAAGATAAAGATAAAGATATATTTATTTGTGAAACATTAAAAGTTACACGTTATTAAAAGATTAATACTTGAATTTTAAACTCAACGTATCCGGTAATTTAATATTTAACTAATTTTAGTCTTGTGTTTGATTTTAATATAATTGTCTTATAATTAATGTTTAATAGGTACCTATCGAATATTTGCATGCCACGATGGTTAATCTAATGTCAACATCTATATTTGCCATGTTTTAAGCAAAATAAATGATTATGATTATGAATATTATGATTATAATTATCCTGCATCAAGTCCTAAGAATATAAAGTGAAATATAACTTAAGGTGCAAATGGCTATCCTAAAACCTAAAATAAGTTCAAGTTTGGGAAGGTATCGCACAAACTTCCCAGCATTTGAAATATCGACGCGTAGAACCAGAATCAATACCCAATCAGGGCTCTCGGCACATCTCCCGACAATCATCGGAAGGACCCGCGGTAATTCGATTTATATCGGGCCAAATTATTGCCATTTCAACAGCGGAGCGGAGCCAACCAAGGTATATTTATAAAGTCTACGATTGCGTTTGACTTGTTTAATTAAATTAATAGCTTTCAAATTAAGTATTTAAGACATTTCTCTACTCTTTGTTAAACATTGCGAAATAAATTCACTGAATCACTGAATTGATCTACTTAATAATAATTAAAACACTTGATTTTTCTTGCTTTTTGCCACCTACACGCTGTGATAATCGCTGGCCATACCAGCGGTTATGACAGCGTGTAGACGCGTATAGCAACAATATTTCGCCTTATGGGCAGCGGTATTCACAGCGTGTAGACGCTTGTAGCAGCAAATTCTTATGGCCAGCGGTTATAACAGCGTGTAGACGATTATAGAAACAATATTTCGCCTTATGGGCAGCAGTTATCACAGCGTGTAGACGCTTGTACCAACAACATTTCGCCTTATCCGTTGTATAAAAAAAATCTGCCCCTTCTTGCTCTGCGAACTCCGTTTACTGCCTGATCCATCGAACAGCCAGTGAGACTTATCACAATATCAGTAAGTAGCTGTATTCACAAATATTCAAAACAATCAAAAATCTTAGTTGGGATCCTACTTTGACGCATCTATGGTTTTCTGTGGTTTGGTTTTTTTTGCGTGTTTGACAGACCCGTACGGTTTATGACGTGCCAATATGAAAGTACAATATGAAAGAAGACAATTTTGAATGCAATGACCGAAAGCGATATTGATTTCGTAGCCGGTACGAAATGACAATTTGACGTCATAAACCATACCAAATTCCCTTAAACTCATCAAAATGGATATTGAACAATTTGTTGCAGGCTATTTCATATTGGCAATATTAATGGTATAAATAAATAAAGCTTTCAAATAAGATTTTGCCAAAACTACTTAGAGAAAATATTATTTATTCGTCTCAGTACTTGATCGATTTGAAACAGGACATATGCTCCTACCGTTCGAATCCCAGTAGAAGCAGATGTTTGCGTGATAGTACGAGCATTTGTTCATGAGTCATGGATGTTTATATGTTTATTTAGTCTATTTCTAATATTTATATACATTTTATTAATAATATTTCTCCCTTATCTAGTATCCGTAACAAAAGCTCTTGATGATGCTTACTTAGGGCTATATAATAGATGTAAGTTTATTAATATTATTATTTAAAAATCTAATTTAAATATCTTCCCGGTCCTTCGACAAATTGAGGGCGGGAGGACATCCCTCGGCAGAGGAGACCAGACGGTCGAGGGCCATGCTTCAGAAAGAGGAATCGGTGTCAAATTCTGGCGTTATTATTATTTTACCAATTCAGGCAGTAGAGACTGCCGTGCTTAAAAAGGAACGCCTTTATAAAATGGTGAATTCCCTTTCGCTGATATGAATTTTGCTATTCAAATATCAGCGAAATCGGAGACAGACAGGGCCACGCTCTAACAAAGGTTCAATACAGAATGGATATAGTTATCTCGACGAACTAATCCCTTGTTCGTGCTGCAGCAAACCTGCTACAAATGGATATTCCCGCCATAAATCTGGTCGCGGTATCGCTGCCATTAATGCGAACAAAACAGAGCACTAACACATTCACACTACATTTAACGTCCAGCACTGACAAACGTATTACTTTGAAACTCATTTGATGTGACTTAGGATACAGTACAAACAACAGCACATAAAGCGGGTTCGGTTCTCGTCCTAGGACTTGTAATTTTTCTGGTATAGATTGTATAAACAAAATCATTTAATCTTAAGTTTTGATCGATTTTCTATATGTTATAAGTTATTCCCTGAATAAAGTATTATCTGAGAATATGAAAAATAGGCCTTTACTCTCTCAAGAATTAGCTTTATTTAGTATAGAGTAATTTTACAATTAACATCGAACTTCGTCGAACTCGATACTATTGAAGGATTTAGAATTTTCCAAGTTCAGTAAGAGTCCCGGAAGTTTTATGACATTTAAGAACCAATTGTTTGTGGAATCTGCACCTTGATAGGTTAAGAAACTAAATTAGTTTTTTTCTAGTTTTATTATATTTTAATTACTAAATTAGTTCAGTTAGTGAAGCTTGGTGTGCTCAGTAGAGTGCGGCGGTATTTCACTCCGGGGCAAAGACTGTTGCAGTATAAGTTTCAAGTCAGGCCCCATATAGAGTATTGCTGCCATTTATGGGCACCTAGATACCAGTTAGGACCATTTGACGTGCTCCAAAGACGCGCTATGAGAATTGTCAACGATCCTGAACTCACTAGCGGTATTGAACCTTTAAGCCTAAGGAGAGATTTCGCCGCCTTGTGTGTGTTCTACCGTTTGTATAACGGGGTGTGTTCTGATCTGAGGAACTATTTGGCATGATGCCGACGGCCTCTTTCTATCATTGCACCGCTCGCCACCGGCAGGGAGTTCATCCTCGCAAATTGCAACCAAAGTGGTCGCGCACTGTACGGTTTCAGAGAAACTTTATCCCACGTACGCTCAAGTTGTGGAATGAGCTCCTTGTAGAGGTTTTCTTTAATGAGTACAGCATAGTGTTCTTCAAAAAAGGCGTGAAAAGGTTTTTATAAGGTCGGCAACGCGCAAGTGATACCGTTAGTGTTGCGAGCGTCCATAGGCTACGGCAACTGCTTACTATCAGGTGGGCCGTATGCTTGATTGCCACCATAGTGGTATAAAGAAACCGTTATCTAAACAGAAACCGACCGCCCAATAACAAAACACATGATACTCGTATAAATTCAAATGAATGGAGCAGTCCTTGAGATACATTAAGATACAAAGTGTGTTTGTATAACTGTTTCAAATCGATTAAGTACTCAGGCGAATAAATAAGATTTCGTCTGAGTAGTTTTGGCAAAATCACACTTGAAAGCTTTATTTATTTATACCGTTTTATTGGCAATATGAAATAGTCTGCGGCAAATTGTTCAATATCCATTTTGATGAGTGTACGATAATTTGGGTTATTAACGACCAATAGTAGGTTACGATATCTATTCCTAGCTAAATCATAAGTATATAGTTTATTATTTACCGATTGAATTACTTGTCTTGTATGAAAAGAGTAAATGTAAATATACTAGAATATAATAAACATGAAACCCATGTGTAACAAAATGAAGCAAGGCTTTTGTTTACAGTGTTACAATTGGCTTCATGCCATTAGGCGATATATGCCAGTCGACCGAGAGTCGGGTCCAGATCATACCAATAAAGTGAATATTGGGACCTTTGCGGAGTTTTACGATTTATTCTACGTTGTGCGATCATATGGCACGTTGTCCTTTTAAAAAGATATTGATAATACTTACGTGTTTACATTTAAAAACTACATTCATCATCATCATCATCATTATTTCAGCAGAGAGACGCCCACTGCTGGGCATAGGCCTTCCCCAAGGATCTCTATACCCATCGGTTCTGCGCTGTCCGCATCCATCGGCTTCCCGCAACCCTCACCAGATCGTCGCTCCACCTTGTGGGAGGCCTACCAACGCTGCGTCTCCCGGTACGCGGCCGCCACTCGAGGACCTTTCCGCCCCAACGGCCGTCAGTCCTCCTTGCAATGTCGCCTGCCCACTGCCACTTGAGGCTCGCAATTCTTCGGGCTATGTCAGCGACCTTTGTTCTCCTGCGGATCTCATCATTTCTGATTCGATCACGCAGAGAAACTCCGAGCATAGCCCTCTCCATTGCCCTTTGGGTAACATTGAGCCTTCTTAAGGCCCATCGGCCCATCATTCATAAGGCCTTCATGAGGCCCATTGTATGCGGCTACGTCTCAGTTCCGTAAGTCATCACTGGCAACACACACGGATTAAAGACTTTCGTCTTGAGACACTGCAGAAAAACTACATTATTACAATATAAAATCACATATGTTACGTTATGTTTTGTAAAAAATCTCGTCAATAAACTTGCTCGCAGTGCATGCCTCAGTAGACCGTGATATGATTCAATTACAATGTTTAACATGCTTCGAGCATAGCCCGCCGTAACTACCTATAACTGGTTTAAAATTAATTAACACCATGTTTCAGCGTTTTTTTATACGACTTATAAACTTTGATGCACCCAGTAACTAGGAATGCATAATTTTAAAAACCCTTTCGTATTTATATAACCCAATAGTTTTGATTTAAGTCAAAGAGTAAATGTTTTGCAATAGACAGACACCTTCTTTATACATAAGTAGAGAAATAGGAAAGAAAAAAAATCCTGCCATAACATAAGAAAAGTGGGTCGATTTCAAATTACATAAGTTATATAGAAAGGGAGCGTAGAGAGGGCGTTGGCTGCCGTGCGAAGGTTAAATGTAAGGAAGAATGTCAAAATCAAGCTTTTTTTCGTCATTTTGTACGTCACACGTATAGCATGTTGGCGGACTATTCGAGAAGCAATACAGCGATCTCTGGTGTGCAGGGTCCGTAGCCGCCCTACGTATCCGGAAAATATTTTCAAATAGACTTGACTGCTTGTGTGTAAACAATGCAACTTTTATTCATGTATTGACTATAAAAAATTCTAATTCTAAACAATTATTAAACTATTTAAAAAATAATAAATTAGTCCAAGTAGGTACATAGTTGTTATGAATGGTTAGTGTTAATTTAATCTCTCTAATGTTGGTTGAAATAAATTAATTCATGAAAATTATTTATTCATGAGATTTCATGCATTACTTACCTGTCGGTTAATTTGAGACGCTTACCTATTCTTATAATAATATTAGAATTTGAAAAAAAGCACGCGCGAACAGAAAGTATCTCCTAATCGATAACAACTACATAGAAAAATCTAGAACGGGGCAGAGCATTGCATCCAAAACATATTCAACATGGCTGCCGTACAAAAGGAATTAAGGTTTGGTGAGTTGCGGAATACGGAATGAGGAGGGGTGGAAATTAATTTCGATAAACAAGCAATCTTGACGCCTGAAACCGTCCCAGTTCACGATAAAATAAACTTTGAGAGAATTTTCTTCCAGAATTGAGATCACTTAGAACGTATTAATGTTGTACATATTGTGTTGACAACAAGTATCTATAGAAAAAAGGTTCTTTTGCCAAGTTCTTAACAACCATATACACCAATACTCTAGCCTTTACGAAGAAAGAAACAGATCATCGTAAAACTTTAATTATTTTATTGTATCTATTCAAAATTTGACTGTGTATACCTAACTTTGATTAAGACTAAACGAAAATTAAGTCCCTAATGTCCGTTTTCATTAACCATACCCAAAGCTTAGGTGACTCTTATCGTCATTTGTCTCTTTCTATCTCTTTTAGAAAGACTAACCTAAAAATCGCTAAGAGCCTCTTTAACGCTAATAATTTAAATGTTAGTGAAAACGACCATATATAGTTATTAAGCATTAGGAAAGCTATAGAAGTTGAATTTGAAACAATTATTAAGTGAGGTTACTTTAAGGTATTCTTAACAGCAAAGAAAACAAATTAGGATAAAGAAACTTGGAAATTTTCTCTTATCAAAATGGGTCTAAGCGCAAAACAATATTTTGATTCATTATGTTACTGAAAATTTTGACACAATTGAATTAGAATTTAATGTCTTTGAAAAGACGTGAACATTTCTAAATGATTATAAATAAACCGAAATCTTCCCGAAAATGATTTACAGCATTTCAAACAGGAAAGTAACAAACATAAAAGCCCGTTTTATAGATAAGCCATTTGTTTCGCTCTCATAATCGGGTGCTTAAAACGCCATTACAAATTCAACAAAAAACAGTTTATTATAATTTATCTCTCCCACTTAATATTTGGCAACTTTAGATAATTCTTTAGTAGTCCCTGCCTACTCCCCGGGGACAAATGTTTTATTCATGATCTTAGTGAAAACTCCAAAAACACAGATTTGGCGAGAGCCCATTAAGATACAGTCCGAGGGAATTTAAATAGACTGGAGATTGTTAACAGACGAGAGCTTACGGCTTGGTACATCTCAAGTTTAAAGCGGTAGTTTGAAGGTTACGGTATCTAACCTAAGTTTCACAAAACCGTTTTTCTTAAATTTTGATCAACATTTCAATTCTTTTTTATACAAAATCAGAGGGATTCAGTTGTCCATAGTATATGAAGATTTAAAAAAATATATATCATGATGGAAAATTTCCTCGCAATAGAAAAAAGAATAAGCGAAGTTCAGTAACATACGCACAATGTAACAAGATGTGATATATAGGTATTATACCAAGCAACCATGAGCGTGAGGCAATGAAATACTTCGCCTCTGGCATCTTACTCATTGCAGAACAAATAAGGAGCTAATGTATTCGTGTTATGTTGTACGCTCAGCGATACAATAACAATTACCATCAAAATAACAGATTCTGGCGGAGTCCCTGGAATGTTTATACAGCGTCTAAATTAGGGATAGAGTTGACTTTCACTGAAATTTACATTCGTTCGACTGTTAAAGTACCGTTGCGTTTTAAAAAATCTCAACTAAATACACAACTTTTGTACAGTTGTATTCCTAGTGAGATTTGTAAAATAAAAAACTTAAAGTACCTAATCAATGCAATAACAAATATCACGTGCACTGTCACAAGTAATAAGTATCGGCTTATGGCATGACAAAAAAAAGCAAAACATAAAGCGAGTAGCAAGTTCTATCCCCACTACACGACCCGTCATGTCACCAAATAGATTTGCTATTCATCTGTCAGCTTTCACAGAAATCGAACGAACTGTATGCTGGTGCGGCTTGTTGCTGATACGGTTCGGGAAAAAAGATTACCAAGAAATATTTGTATACCGTACAAAATACGGAGATGTATTATTTTATTTGTTGTTTGTTGTGTGTGTGTTTAATCCACGTATAAATTTCCCTTTTTAGATAGATTGATCTAACTTTAATATTAATTAGGAAAGGTGTTGAGTGGTATGAACATTGAATACAATGAACTCAACACTGATGCTCGTTTTCACTAACATTTGCTTAGCGTGAGTCTCTTAGCGATCTTTATCTCAGTCTATCTGAAGGAGACAGAAAAAGACAAATATAGAGTCACCTAATCTTAGGGAATGGTTAGTGAAAACGGACATGAGTTAGTCGTTCGGCATCCTTTTAAGCAATGGGCCGCTATCCCAGAAATACAAGCCATTTCTAATCCAAAACATTTATTTGATCATTGGCTTGCAGATACTAAGTTCATTATCCCGTCTTGTGACTTGGTGTCACAAACGTGGTTATTAAAGTTTTTAGACGTTGAAAGAAACCACCATCATAAAACACATTCTTTATTTGATCAGTAAAAAAGAAAGTTAACTTGCCTTATAAAAGATTTCAAAAGGTCGTACGCTACCAGGCGAGTAGAGCCCGTGGAGAGCTAAACTTAATTACGGCCGTTTTGCTTGAGCGTCGGACGTTCACGTCGCTCGCGGTTCCACGGTCGCTTGCCTGTGAGTTCCACGCGTTTCATATTACAGCCATTTAATTTAAATTAAAATTTACACACAGACGAATTAATCAAATATGATTTTTCCAGACTTATTATTGTTGACTTACACGATAAAATTGGTCTTTGAGACTTGGCAAGTAATGATAAGAGCATATTAACTAGGCATTCTATAAATAAACATCATGCTAGATTATCCCGAAACATATCTCATATCATAACTTGATAAATATTTATTATCTTAATAAATATCAAAATAACAAAAACGAATCACATTTATCGTTAGCAAGACTCCATAATCTTAATCAATGAGATACATTATGGATTTATCATAGACGGAGATAATCAAATACAATCCTTATGAGGGCCGATCCTAGAAAACTCCAGTTATAAGTATAATATTTTCTGTAGTAACCTGTAAACTACACAGAATCCGAGTATGGGGTTTATTATAACTATCGTTAAGGTCGCTGTCAATAAAAAACCGTGAGGCTTATAAGGGAGGAAATGCTAAATAATGGTTTTTCCTTGAAACTGATATGTCTACATTTTTTTTATGATGGCAAGTCATTCTGTAATAAAATATACAATTTGCAGATTGAAATCAGCCACTCCATAAACGTATCATTCTGTTGGTATGCGGACAACTGACATCATCGTACGCCTTTTACTTTTATTTCACCCGCATCAGTGCATTAGCGGTGTAAATATTCATTTTGGATTCGTAGTGCGATAACGACGCGCGACCATAACATATGGCCGTAATAGCCCATCACTATGTCAAAACAAAAGATAATTTATTCTTTCACTCATACTAAATATCTAGCATCAATTAATAAATCGTGAAGGATCTTAGATAACGGATTAAATATATGAAATATAAAAGCCTTCAAAAAGGCCTTCAAAAGGCCGTGAAAGGCACCTCAGGGGCCGACAAGGAGGCTAGAACAGTGTGTAAGTATATGCTACACCTGTATAGCTGTCTTCGCATAATAAAATGGACTAAGGACTCGTCTTGGCGCTTCACACCAGTGTTGAATCATTTGCCGTGGTTTGTAAATAAAAAATTGCATAATGATACACATTGACAACGATGACTCAGAACAAATGATGTTTATGTCCATTACACAAACGAGTGCTCTGACCCGGGACTCGAAACCGGGAGGGACTACTGAGATACTCGCCCAGGCCGTCTAATGGTGTATTACCATCGAATACTATCGTCTAGTCGTAACGACAATGCGGTGTAGTGTAAATTACCGGTCGTTTACGGGTCGTTGTCGTTGTTGTGTACTTTTTGGGTGACATTTTCTTTTTTACTATATTCATAACCGGCGATATGTTTCACCAATCGCCGGTTTGGTAGAATCGGCCCATAATAGTCCAAGTGAATTCATGGAGTAATTTCTCCGTTCATTAATATCTGACAAAGCTCCTTGCTTGCGTTAAGCCCCTTCTAGCCGAGGAGCAACTCCCAGGCAGCTGTACCAAATTCATCTTCATTACTTAGTACTTAAAGTAGTTACTTGTTTAACTTGAAATTACTTGTGGAAAAGGGTTCATATCCAGTTTTGATATGGTCATAAATAAAATTATTAAATGATATTCATAACCAATTAAGTAGGTTAGTATTGAATTTTTTTTTTTATACAACTAGATGACAAACAAGCTGACGGCCCACCTGGTGGTAAGCGGTTACCGCCGCCTATAGACACCTGCAGTAACAAGGAAAAGCACTTGATATTGCAGGTGCGTTGTCATCCTGAGGCCTAAGATGAAATGCCGTCCATGCCCTGCCCCAGTAATTACACTGGCTACCCTTCCCGTCAATCCGAAACACAGCGAACTGTTTCACGGCTGAAATAAGAAAGTCGGTGGTACCTACCCAGGCGACCCTACATATGGGTCTACCACCTAGTAAACTAGACTGATGGTATTTTTGTACATTGTTTTTATTTATTAAAATTACATAGCCTGACATTAATTTATTCGTATCAAAGTGTTGCCATAGTGTGGTATCCCAAAGAAGAAATCAAACGGTTTCTAATACTAGTAAAATGACATAAGGGGCAGCGGTGTTATATCCGATAGTACTTAAAATGGTTATAATTTGTCAGGACAGTGACGCATTGAGTAGTGCATTGTCTCTGACAGGGCAATATTTGTGTTATCTGCACACTTTGTGTTATATTTCACCATGTTTTAAATTATTGTAATTCTTCTTTCACTCTACTAAAGTGAGGGTCTATTGATATAGGGTCCGTTTACCGTTTCACAAGTGTTAGCATTTGTAGCATAAAATATTGGTTTTATTAAAACATCCGTCTATTTTTTTAATCAAACAGACGCAAAAATTCACAGTCCTTCCAAAATTTATCCACAATTGACAGACGTATAACTTATTGGTATCCGCCGGGACTCAGATCCTTCGTATCGCATTATTTAACAGACAGTACACATTAATCTCTCTAGTCTTCTTATCCACCCCATGGGAGAGGAGAAGAATCCTTTCTTGTGCCTCTCCGAACATGAGCTTAAGACACTAAAATTGTGGCTTTACAATCAACGACTCTATACGACTGGGATTAAGTTGACTACGTGCGCTAAATAGGGTGATTTTTAATTAGATCAACAACATCTACTGGTTAATTTATTTACCTATCAATTTATTTATTTCAGGAAACTAGGTACATTATGGAACATTTTATGTTTACCAACTACAACTACTACTACATACATATATGTATTCCATTGCAAGTTGTCTTGTATTCTACAGACCTTAATTCTAAACTTACCGAAAAAGCTTTCAGGAAAACGAGGCATTGTATGATGCCTTCCATGGTGTCCCCGGTGAGGCAGAAGGTTCCGGTGAGGTGCCTGCCCTTCTTGTCGCCTAGGGCGGGCGCGGCGGCCAGGCTCGCGTGGACTAAGGCGCCTCGGGGCCGCGCATCCCTCGTAGCGCCCAACACGCCGGGCAGCGGCGCCCCTTCCATCAGCCTAGCCAGCGGGTCCATCCCTTACCACTCCATCTCTACCAAACTCGAACACGTCCAAGGTCCAACATAATTTGTCAACAATCCCAAAGTCCTTACGGCCCCACAATGTCAATTCGCGAGGACACAGACAACACCGACTGCCTGATCGGACGGTACTGACACAAGCTTTTGCACTCCTCGCACTGACACTTCTGGTGATCCGAGCTCCAACAATCGCTATTCAACAGCAACGTGACAAACGTATAGATCAACACTGCCATACCCACTATTATGTATATTTCCATTATGCACTAGGATCTAATTGGACACATGTTTTGGCACCTGAGAAAATGATAACTTGTGTACTATTTGCGAAACATCAGTGGCTTAGGTGAGTAATAAGGGTTGTATTGTATAATGGTATTGAATACGGGTTCTCGTTTATCATTTTAAGTGCGTTTGTTTTCAGCGGGCGGTACGGACTACGGTTATGGATCCAATGATTTACATGCAACGCGTGGGAGCTCCAAAGCTAATACAATCATAACCTACACAGGTTCGGCTATGGTTTAAGGAACTGGACTGAATACACGCTTTAGATGACACGAAGTTCTTGTATAAAGACTTCAAACAGATAAATTTATAGTGCTATTAATATTTTTTTGTAACGACAACTCAGAATCAAGTTCCCATACAAAGTCGCAAAAATTCATTAAAAAGGGTTACAAAAAAAAAAAAAAAAAAAAAAAAAAAAAAAAAAAAAAAAAAAAAAAAAAAAAAAAAAAACCCCACACATTAACATCGATATGAATTTTAAACTCAATTTAAAATAATTAGCTACAATATAACAAATAATAATAGTGCACTCAATTAAAGAAGTTCCTTGAAATGTTACGTACAAGTGTTTGTGGGCAAAATTGTTGTGTCAATCGGGATTTTAAACACAATAACCAAAGTGTCATGTCATCATAGTGACATTTCGATATATTGGAATAAAAAGTTAAAAAGAAATACAGAAATAAACCACAGCAAACGGAAAGCACTTCATTTTTTCATCATTCATTATTCTCTCATTGCTGCAGAAAACATGTCTAGTAAAAATGGTAAAACACTATGCAAAAAATGCAGATCTACAATTGGTAACAAGGAATTTATTACTTGTTCAAACTGTAACTCGGTATACCATCTGCAGTGTACGTTGGTCTCCTTAAAAAGGTTCTTACTAATGACTACAGAAAATAAACAAACTTGGAAATGTTCAATTTGCCTCAATAAACAACAAACTACACAGATTAGTAATGTGACCATGAGGAACAAGAAACCATCCTCATATAAGATCCAAATGACACCCCGGAAGACAATGCAGTCTAATGGTTCATCGAGGAATGATGTTAGTTCTCTAAATGAACAGGAAAACTTAAACGATTTGACATGTAACTCCCAATCACTGGGTTCAGACTACAACAATTTATCTATCGCAGACACTGGCGATGAATGTGACTCACCGGAAAAATTGTCTCGAAGCTTAGAAATAGATTGCTCAACATATTTAAATCAAGATTTGAAAGATGAAGCAAAGCAACTGCGCATTGACCTACAGAGCACACAAAATGAGTTAGAAAATAAAATCTGTGAAAATAACAACTTAAAAAGAACAATTGATAAACTGTCACAAGAAATTTATGTGCTGAAAAACATTTGTTCCACCCCACTACATATAAATAACAAGACCTCAAGTTGCAGAAAGTCTAGAAGCAATATCACACCAAAATTTTTAGCTCTGAACAAAGATAAACATGCTTTAAACACTTTAAGACGAAATTCTTCTATCTCTCCTTTACAAAAACAAACAGAGACTAAAACAATGTTAGAGGACCTACAAGGAAAACTAATAGCAGCGAAAAATGAAATAATAAACTTACAGAAACAAATAGATGCACTCGAATTTGGAAAACAAGACTCTAAAATATTGTTTGAAAATTATTCAACATTGAAAGATAACATTATTAATAAGGAAATGGCTACAGGAACTTCAAAATTACAGGATGAATCATCTACATTCAGAATATTTGGTGGGCAGCAATGCTCTGGGCTAGCCTCCACTCTAATTCATAAAAGAAGAAATAAATACAATAATATCATAGGTGAAATAAAACCATATGCATTGACAACAGATATTCTTCAAAATTGTTATTGCAACAAGTTAAGCACTAAAGACATTATTGTGTTAAGTGTTGGTGAGAATGATAGGAACCCTTACCAAGTTTTAGCAGAAATGCGTATGTTATTAAATAAATTTCAATATTGTACTATAATTATACTAGGCCTTATTTTTAATAAATTTTTCAATAAATCTATGTTTAATCATGAATTACAAAAGTTATGCAAAAATTATAAAAATACCTATTTTGTACAGCTAGATTGTAATGCTACACTGACTGACATATGTAATAGAATCAATTTCATTATTGACTGTGTTGAGTATGACCGCATGTACTTGGATGTAAAGAATATAAAAAGCTTTGTTATGCGTGAGGGGCCAGGCGGTAATGGTAATCGCTCTAATAACATGTATCGTGAAAAAGTTAGAAAGGGCACAATTCCATATTATTTTGCAGTGTGTCCTAAAAGCAAGACTGACAAGGGTAGGGACAGAGACTCTGCTGATACTCCCCAGAATAGTAACACATTTTTTCGTAGCTAGTGACTCTTGTCTCGATTTGTCATCGGACTGTGGGGGTAGATTTACTGTTATGCATCAGAATGCTCAGGGCCTCCTTAGTAAATTAGAAGCAACCGAAATTTGTATTGATACCTTCAAGGATAATGGTGTTCTTTTGGATGTTCTGTGTTTCTCTGAGACTTTCTTGAAATTGGGGAATGAGACCAATGCTACCTTGAAGAATTTTACTTTGGCTGCGACATTCTGTAGAAAGGACAGAGGTAGAGGAGGTGTCTGTATCTTTGTAAATAAGAATACAAACTTTAAGCCCTTAACAATCTGTAAAGACTTTGCAGCAGAGAAAAGTTTTGAGTGTTGCGGAGTAGAACTTCCATTCAACAAGTGTATTGTGCTCTGCATATACCGGATTCCTTTGTATAAAAATATAGTTACATTTTTTAATCAACTTGACTTACTGTTACACAGGATAGCAAGAAAAAATAAAAAACTGATTCTCGCAGGCGACTGGAATATAAATACTTTGAAACAGGATGATGTAACACTGAACCTTATAAACTTATTGCACAACTTTAATTTAGAATTGCACATAAGAGAACCAACACGAGCACTCTCATGCATTGACCATTTTGCTAGCAACATTCCTAATGCAAAAGGTGAGGTACATAGAGTCTGTCTTTCTGACCATGAGACTTGTCAGACTCTGTCGTTTCCGTGCACCATAGGCAAACAAAAATCTAAATTCTGGTATAAAAAAGTAAGAGACTTAAACAGTGATAATGTTTGTAGGTTCATGGATTGCATGAGGGTTCTATCATGGGAAAATGTTTATAGTGACAAAAATCTTCACTCAGCATTTGGGACTTTTCATGATGAACTTTGTATATTTTATGATTTATGCTTCCCAGAGAAACAGATTAAAGTAGGTTGTGCTTATATTAGACCAAAATGGATAACTAGAGGCATAAAAATGTCCTGTGAAACAAAGCGTAAATTAAGATTACTTTATCACAGAACTGGTTTACAACGAACAAAAGCTGCGTTTAAGAAGTACAGTAAGATCTTAAGAAAATGTATTTCTCTTTCGAAAATCAATATTAATAGAAAAACGGTTAAGTTAGCCAAAAATAAGTGTAAGGCGGCATGGGACGTTATAAGAAACCAATCAAATGATGTTAATGAAAATGTTGAAATTGAATCCATATTTGTGAGGGAGAAAAGCATCACAGACCCCCGCATAATAGCAGAGGAATTTAATGACTATTTCATTGGTTTAGCGAACGCATCACTTGTAGAGTGTACCATAGGGGTCGATGGAACTAGACTCGGAGTGGCTAACCATAACACAATTTTTTTAAAACCATGCACTGAAGAGGAGGTTTCGGGAATCATAGGATCTTTAAATAACACAAAAGCAGTGGGAGCTGACCATCTGTCAACTTATATCCTGAAGTTATGTAACTTATATCTAACACCGGTACTTGTACATTTGATTAATCTGTCCTTCACACAAGGTCTATTTCCTGAACCACTTAAGCCCTCTACCATTAAACCATTATATAAGAATAAAGGCTCTAAACAGGACTTAAATAATTATCGCCCTATAGCACTACTTCCTATACTATCAAAAATTTTTGAACGGGCTCTGAAGTCCAGACTGCTTAGCTATTTGGAGAAGTATAATATTATAGCTACAGAACAGAATGGATTCCAGAAACGCAAGTCTACCACATTGGCTGCATACAAATTAATGCGCAACATTACAAGTAATATAGATCAAGGCGTGCCGGTTACTGTGATGTTTTTTGACTTGAGTAGGGCATTTGATTTCGTGGATCATAGTATCTTGCTTGGTAAATGTGAAGGTTATGGCATTAGGGGGCCTGCACTTGACTGGATCAAAAGTTATCTTTCTAACAGAACTCAATGTGTACAAGTATCAAAAATTGACAAAAATAAAAAGCTTGTTGACTATCGATCCAGTTTTAGGCACAATAGGTGTGGGGTTCCCCAAGGAAGCGTTTTGGGGCCATTGCTTTTTATTTTGTATATTAATGATTTGCCTAAAGTCACTAGTTTTGATACAGTACTTTTTGCTGATGACATTTCACTGATCGTGCCTTACCACGATAAGGCGATACCTTATGAAGTTATAATAAATAATACTATAAAAAGCATTACAGACTGGATGCGGAGTAATAATCTTCTGATTAATTCCTCCAAGACTAACTACATTCAATTTTCAAATTATAAAACTAAGAAAAAGGATTTGACTATACAATGTGACGGTCAGACTATTCAGGAAGTTAATGATACTAAGTTTTTGGGTGTTATAGTGGACCGTCACTGTAACTGGAAGAATCATGTGTTGAACATCTGTTCTAGATTGAGTCGTTTCGTTTTTGCCCTTTATCGCCTGAGGTACACAGCCAGTGTTGATACTGCCCTTCTTGCATATCATGGATACGTAGCATCTGTGTTGAGATATGGAATCGTTTTGTGGGCTAACTCCACGGATGTAGGGAAAGTGTTTGTGATACAGAAAAAATGCATACGAGCAATATTTGGTATAGGACCTCGCGATAGCTGTCGCCCGATATTCAAAAAATATAAATTACTGACATTGACGTCGCTGTATGTTCTGGAAATAAGCACATTTGTAAAAAATAATATGTATTTCTTCAACACTCAAGAACATGAGCAAAGACTGCGCCCAAGAGACCCATGTGAGTTGACTGTCCCTCAATCTAAGAGTACTTTACATAAAAACAACTGCTTTATAATGTCACTGCGTGTGTACAATAGAATCCCAATAGAAATTAGACAACTGCCTACAGCATTGTTCATACGCAAACTGAGGACATGGCTTACCGATGAATGTTTTTATGACCTAAAGGAATATTTTGGAATACATTAGAATTAAGGCGAAAACAATTTATGAAATTAAACTAGTGTTTTTATATAATGTTACTGACAATTTTGTTATTGTAATAGTTTATTCAAGACAATTATTTTCAAATAATAGAAGTGGAATAATATTTCTCAAATGTAATTTTTTTTATAATTTTTTATCTTTATAAAGCTTTTGCACGCCTATGATTAGGCAGAACACGCTGGTCTATTTTGTATATTTTTATGATCTATCGAACCGTGTCTCTTATGCAAATAAATATATTTCATTTCATTTCATTTCATTTCATTTCATTTCATTAATAAGCTTACTTAAATTTCCAAATGATCACTCAAAGATAACATTGCTTAAATAAAAAAGGGGGCCATCCTTACATTGTTCAATAACGTTTAATTCACTAACAAGCACATGATGTTTCCTATCCCATACAATAATAATTCAAGACAAGATAAAAATATCACTTAACAATGCAAAAAGCAAGGACGAACTTCGGTGTAACGATTATCAAACAATCATAATCAGCAACGTACGGTTCGATTAGAGAACCGATATGATATCGAGAGATAATTCAGGGTAAGGGCGAAACAACGAGGCCGGCTGATTGGGCTCATTGTGAGGCAGCACTTCACCCTCGTCCCGGTTTAAACATGACGTACTCAATTGACACACACGCGGATGTAGTTGAAATCGTCGAGGATGAAAATGTCAGCATCAAGAAACAATACAGTGACGCTATAAAGATACTAATGTCAGTTAAGAATTGGATAAGTTAGTATGCATATGAACATCTAATTACTAATTCTACATATAATTACTAATTCGAATATCGACTTTGAAATATTTATCCAAGAAATTATTAATTCCAGCCAAGATAAACCAAAGAGCTAACCCACAAACAGATAACATTACATAACATATCAATATTCCTGTTGTAATCCGATAAAATTTATTGTGACAGCACCGATATTGATAGAAAAACAAAATATTAAGAAAAGAAGAAGGAAACTCTATACAAATACATTTTGATAAAATTAAAAATATTATTTAACTAAAACAAGAAATCCATTCTAGATGTAAGAGACGTAGAAAAACCAGTAAATGTATGTAATATAGTATGATAACGCCAGATACAGCGTAGGTAAAAAAGTGAATATTTATTTATCCATCATTCTTATTTTTCTTAGCAATACGAAAAGCACACCGGGGGTGCTCAATTTTTACCCGCATTATGTAACGGTAGCAAATATCGGAATTGGTATTTTCCGCTCAAGTCGGATATTCTATTAGCGCGGGAGGTATCGCAGTAATCCTAATAGATATTTGAATATTTCGATATTACAGAAGCTAAAACTAAAATATACTAATTAAAACATGTTGATTAATTTTAATAAAATATATGTAAAATATTAATTAATATAATTTGATATTCCGCGTAAGACAATTTGAAACTTATAGTATCTGGCATGTGTGGCATATCAGATTAAGTAATAAAATTAGGTATCTAAAACCTACAGAACCTAAAGAACGTTTTCTTGAGGTTAATGCAGATTCTTTGGAATCTTTGAAATCTAATCTTAAGAGGTATTTGGAATTTAATATTCTATATATTTTGTTTTCTTATTCTCAATTATTGCCAGTTCATTGAGATCTTTGGGTTTAAACTATTAAAGGAATTAGTTCCTTTAAAACTTCTTTGAGTTTTCACTTTCAAACCGTGGCGAATGCGATTATGAGAGAGGATGTTTTTGATTGAAAGCGCTGAGGAATCTCGATATTGGATATCAAAACTGAAGCCAAAATACTCCTCATGTAGGCGTGGGAGTGATCCCACGCCATGTGCTGCATAACAGCATGTCACACACACAAAACAAATAATGTAAGTTGAATTACTTTTCCCAAAAATAATGGACACTGTTTTGACTTATATTGTAATTGTGTGATTACTTGTACAGTCGATAGCACATCAACCGTAACAGTTTGACCTTGAGACCGCCCTTACTGCGTTCGTAATAGAGGCGGCTTTCGTAATGTAACTGTAACATTTGGTGTGCTGTCGTCTGTAAAGACTGAGTCATAATGGTCAAATTTTACTGGCATCCGATTGGGTACGCCCGCTCAATTTCTAGATGGTATTATTCTAAGTTTAGAACGACTTTCTTTTGTCGTATTAGGACCAGTGAATACCTCATTCCGATTTCAGATTAATGTTCATACCAAAACATGCAAAACTGATCGTGAGATTCTAACAGACGCCATATTTACATTTCAGAAGGCCTTACGCGCGTTCGTTCACAAATCACAAACGGAATTGCAAATGGATTCAGGGACAAAAAAAATATTGGTTAGTGAAGTTGAACAAAATGTTGTTTCATTTGAATGAGGGATAAATGGAGATATAAAACACGAGTAAAACAAAATCAGCACTTGGTTTATTCAATACGAAAACCCATTTCAAAACACTAGGAAGGCAAAAAATATTATACAATTTAGTACTTATCTAATTCAAAGGTCATTTTTGAGGTTAATTTAATTTTTATTGTTTGAAAAATAGTCTAAACACTACTATTTTTTCCCAATGTTGAGTGATCAATTTTCAAGACCAAACCAAGAAGGGTGACCGTCAGCATTATTGACTGAAATACTCGTATCTACATATCGTTCGTTCTCCATGTCTGCCGATCTTCATCACATTACCTAAAATGAGATATATCCAGAAGATACCAAAAGGTGAGACCTTTCTAAGATTATCACTGAAGTCAAGAGTCCTAGACAAGATGTCTTTCGATAATTGCTATCGCTATCACTAAACGGAAAATGTATGGGATTTGACATAACACATCGAACGACTTTCCATCATAAATGACAAATCCTATACATTTTTAATTTAGCGATAGCGATAGCGATTGTAAAATGGCATCTTGTCTAGGCCCTCAGGAAATCAAAATAAGCGATTTAGTTTACTTGGATTACATACTTTTTTTCTTTTATACAAAGCACGACAAATGACTCAACACCACCTGGTGTGAAGCGGTAAGAAGAGTCCATATGCGCAGACAGCTAGTGACCAAACTACTGAATCAATTTTGATGAAATGTCTATAGGACCAATCTAAAGGTACTTTAAAACGAAAAATAGAGGAAGTTTTTAATTCTGTTGTATTTTTATTTTTTCCAAAAATACAACAGAATTAAAAACTTCCTCTATTTTGTAAGTCGGTAAAAAGCGATACGGAGGTGTTTTTATAACCGTGTCTTATTCTTGTTTGGTTATCCTAACAAGAATAAAACAAGGAAATAAAAATAGGTTTAAGGTATTTTTATTTTCGGCTATCTAGTTATACTAGTGGTCGCCTTGTGCCGAAATTCGACCAAAATTAATTTAAATTATAAGTTTGAACATTATTAAGGTTCTATTGTCAAAGACTTTTTTTAATCATATTTTATTTTCGTATTTTATTGTCGCTTAGTTATTGAAACAAGAATAAAACACGATAACTAAAATACCTCCTTATTAGGCTCTTATTTTAACTACAGCGGTTTGCATTACTAAATTATGAATTAACTACTCTCGGTAATAAGATTTGATTACCGAAAAGTACTTACGTACTACGTACTAGATGATAGGCCGGTACCTAAGTAAGGTCGTCTAGGACCGCCTCTACCATTTTGACCGTAAAACAGTTCACTTTATTTCGGATTAAAGGGAATGGTAGCCAGTGTCTGGGCCTGGAGGACATTACATCTTAGGCCTCAGGATGACAATGCACCTGCAATATCAAGTGATTTTTGCCTTGTTATTGCAGGTAGTCTTCACCTGTGTTTTCGGAACCGCAAAAGTTTAAGCTTATGGAGCTAGTGGAAAATAGTTCTTAAAATATCGTCCATAAAATACCAATACACGTTTAATATCGGTTGCATCGCTAGTTATAAAATAGCAGCATAGGTATTAATATCGGCTGCATCGCTAGTTTTAAAAGAGAGAAGAGAGATACTAAAAAACATCTGACTTTTGATACAAAATAGAATAGTGAAGAATGTCGAAATCACTTTTCAACAAAACAAGTTCAATAAAATTCTATCTATCTCGAAGTCAGCACCCCGCAGACCAATAGTCCCTAATGTGCCCATTTCAGCTCCAATTTAACTTCACACAATCGATGGCCGCCTGGTACTCCGCTCGACGAAACTTGGTTTCGAGTCTTTTGAGAACTTTTTTTATTTGACTTGTGCGAGGTAAAAATTGAGTTTTTGTTCATTTTTGCGACTTTTTATGGACGACGTGTTTAATAGAAGTTATTTTGAGTGTGAAATGAGGATGCTGACGCTCTGCTGTCATATATTTTCGTTTTTATAGAGTTTGGAGTTTATTTCGTGTTGCTTTTAATAAGTTACCTACTTTTAGTTAGAACAAATAGCATATGCGTTTCGTCGCATTGGGTCCACTTGGTCAACTTCGCATTTGGTCCACTTCTCAAAACGTCCATTTCGCAAAAGGTCTACTTCGCCAAACGTTCATTTCGCATTTGGTCCACTTCTCAAAACGTCCGTTTGGCAAAAGATCCACTTCGCGAAACGTCCATTTCGCATTTGGTCAACTTTTGACAATGAGAGCGTTACGGCCTGGCCACGGGAACGGGCGGCGGCGGCGGCGGTGGCTCGGCAACCACTGCGCGGTCACGACGACGCGCTGCGAGGCCGACATCGAGACAGCGCGCAGTGGTTGCCGATTCGCGAGTCGCAGGACACGCGTGCGGTGAGTTCGTGGCTAACGGCCTATTTTCTGGCCTGGTAGAACTATTATATTCACGTTTGTATGTTATTGCCGACAATACTAGAATATTCCACACTGTAATCAATAGAATTTTTGTTTAAAGTATGTGTCGTTTTTATAGAGGAATGTTGTAAAAAAAGTTTCCACAGTACAAATTAGATTTACAACATTCCTATAAAAATGACACATACTTTTAACAAAAATTCTTTGGATTACATTGATGTGGCAATTTATGCAAACTTTTTGTTGATTTTACCTAAATTTTTTTTTGTTGATTTAAGTACCATGCTACCATATAGGAGATGTTTAGCTTACTCTTATTTTATTTATATAATAATCGTAGGGGTAGATACAATAAATAACCTCTCATATTTTTATGGTAGCCTGGTACTTCAGGGGATGATCCAGCTACATACATACGAATTTGAACAATGATTATAAAAGGTGTAATGCCTTGTGACACAAAATGGTGTGACTCAACGGGAACAAAGGTATTTTTGTAAGGAATTATTATGATAAAGTATTCAATCAATATTTATTTTTAAAGCCCTTAATTTACCTTAACACATAAGGAAACACTGATAAATACCTAAATGAATTAAGCTAACATCTCATAATACACTGTCCTGGTCCCAAAGAAAGGTTTTTCCTTATGTAATGGGAACCAGACAATGATGGTACCTCAAACACCCAAAGTGGACCAAATGCGAAAAGAACTAAGTGCGAAGTGGACCAAATTCGAAAAAGACTAAGTGCGAAATGGACCAAACGCGAAAAGGACTAAGTGCGAAGTGGACTAAATGCTAGGTGGACTAAACGAGAATTGAACCAAATGCGAAGTGGACCAAATGCGACGAAACGCATTTACCGATCCTATTGTTTAATTGATCCGTTTTACACTGCTTTGTAATTCAATTAGTATTAGCAGAATTTCGCTGCTGATCATATCCATACTAAAAATAAAATATTTTCTAATTTGACAGTTACTTCACTTTGGCAAAAATGGTATACTCTAACGCGAAACTGATTATTTTTCACAAAATTCGTTATAGTTCGAGTAGCAAAGTCTACATTTGAACAACGCACAAGTCTAATTTATAATAACTCTGATAAATCCATCCCTTTCAATAAGTTTATTACGTTTACAACTCAGATATCCGACCTCTTTCAATGTCCAAATACCATCAAGTACGGTAGAATCTGATCCGAGGCAAAGAAGACAAACAAATGGTGCCCAAACAAATAGAGGAACTGCTAACAGTGCGTTATTTACATTTAGAACGATACAGACTGTCTTTATTATTTCATAATATATTTCAAATTCTAAAATAAAAATATTTAAATTGTAGCAATATTGTGAAACTCTTTTACGTGGGATTTTATGTCTATTTTACTGTGACCAATTGTGACCTCCTTCCTATAACCTAAACGGGTTGACAGATTTTGAACAGTGAGTTGTCATTAGATTTGTATTCTTTCCGGAAGTTCAATGGCTATCTAGTTATATAAAATCCAAAATGGCAAATTTTAATTACATAATCTTTTTGGTTATTTTTTACAGTCAGTCGAGTTAAGACCGTTTAAAAAAAAATGTTTAATAAGGTGGTGAACAAGCATTACGGTAACCGCTTACAATCTGTTAGCGGTTTCCATATATAATAAGGTGGTGAACAAGCATTACGGTAACCGCTTACAATCTGTTAGCGGTTTCCATATATAATAAGGTGGTGAACAAGCATTACGGCAACCGCTTACAATCTGTTAGCGGTTTCCATATATAATAGAAAATATTATATTTTACTAGCTGACCCCGCAATCGTTGTTTGGCCATTTAAAAAATGTCTAAAAAATAAAATCAATATACTCAGACCTACTGAATATACATATAAATTTTCATGAAAACCGGTCAAGCCGTTTCGGAGGAGTATCGTAACTAAATTTGTGACACGAGAATTTTATATATTGGATATTCGTGCATTTGACCATGATTAGAATTAATTGAGGAGCTCGGTGGCGTAGTGGTTTGAGCGCTCTGGTTTCGATCACGAAAACAAAGCAACTTTCGCCATGGTTGGTTCTTGGATGGGTCAATCAAATTTATAATCTTGAGCTCCTCCGTGCTTCGGAAGGCACGTTAAGCCGTTGGTCCCGGTTGTTACTGCAACCGCTTTAACCCACCAACCCGCACTGGGCCAGTGTGGTGGTGTTATGGCCCAAACTCCTCATGTGTTTCTGCCATGTAGGAAGGCCTGTGCCAAGCAGTGGGACGTATATAGGCTGGTGATGATGATGATGATGATGAGAATTTATTGATCAAGTGATTTTTCCTTGTTATTGCAGCCTGTCTATACGCCTGTCTATAGGCGGCGGTAACCACTTACCATCAGGTGGGCCGTCAGCTTGTTTGACATCTAGTTGTATAAAAAAAAATAATCATGATACAATAATATCTTTAAACATTTTTGCAGATTTTTAAGCCATCGTGGACCGATAGTAGTAAACTCGACAGCACATAAATCGTAACACTTTCGTCAGCACCTTATCCAAAACGTTTAAGACGTGATCTTCAAGTGTATGCAGACAAACTGACCCTCCTCCACATGCCTACCTAGCTCTATTCTTTGGCGCAAAGGCGGGTGTCGTCAATATTTGCGCGGGCACGACATACATAGGCTGTTTATTTTTGGCATATTATGTTGTGGCACGACTGCGGCCACCCAATTTACAAAGAAGAGGTTATCTTTTATACAAGTACTCTGAATTTTTAAGTCAAGAGACGCGCGCACGACTCTTGCTATAATGCTTTATTCCCCGGTGTACTAGGAAGAAATAAGTTGCCGGTACATTTTACAAAAATATTCAATGAATTACCTACAGACTCTGTAGGTAATTCATTGAATATTTTTGTTTATTACATTGTAAGCTTAACAAACTTATTATTGTTTAAACACTCTAAAACTTAGTTCGTCTTTTCTATTTTGCCAGAGTTAGAGAAACTAAACAAGTTTTAACAGAATTTAACTAAAATAAGTTCACTAATAGTTTATAAGACTCAATAAGGCAAAAAAGTTATGCAGAATTTGTATATTTATTCTACGAGACCTATTTGTATTTGTTTGTTTCTCTTTAACTATAATTACAAGTAAAAAGCTGGAAAGTTTATATAGTGCGATCGTTTTATAGAAAAGAGGTTGCTTACTTGCTTCTACGTCATAACTGCAATTACTTAGAGGGTTGTATCTTTTAAGTACTGTTATAAGACATTACAAGTATAGGTATGTATGTAATGATCCTGATTGCACAAGAGATATTATTTTACTTTTGCTTTAACTTTACATTCATCTTTATTAGTCATAAGTGACGACCGCTTGGCCGAGTGGTCTGTACCCCAGGCTACTCGGTCAAAAGGTCCCGGGTTCGAATCCCGGTAGGAACAAATGTTTGTATGATGAGTACGAACATTTGTTTACGAGTCATGGATGTTTATATGTTTATTTAGTATATTTCTAATATTTATATACATATTATTATCATTATTTCTCCGTTATCTAGTATCCATAACACAAGCTCTTAATGATGCTTACTTTGGGCTAGATAATAGGTGTGAGTGTATAAATATTATTATTATTATTATTATTATAAGTACTTGCACAATTTTAATAGGAACTTTTAAATGCGATTTGTGGTGTTTAATTAGTTTCAGAATAAAATTAATGCGATTTGTGAATGTGTCTTAAATAATTTCGGTAATTACCATTCCGGAATAAACAAAATCACACTCAAAATTAATATCATATTGAAGAGAATTTAGGTGTTATTTTCGCAGAATACGTTTTTTTAAGCTGTTTTTCATATCAGATGATGCAATTCATACGGAATTCTCTATATGGCAATCTGAAATACATTTGTCCATACAAAGCCACACATTTTCCAACAAGCAACCCTATTTGCAGCAATGCGACCTACATTCTGGCGCTGAAAACATAATTAAAGGCCGGCGCAGACCTCAAAGACCGTTCAAAACACCGTTTAGCGGGAAAATTGTATCGGTGCATTGTCCAGGACGTGACGCGTTTCAGAATCAAATACGTGCTTTGCATTTGTAATTTATTATGCGGAGGTGCCGCGCGGAGTAGGTACAACCCTTTGATAGACTATTCAAATGTGCTATTTTACAATGTAATCATGAAATTATCACAGGCAACTGTACGCTGAATATGTAGCACGGGAAATCAGTTTCCCATGAGCTGACAAAAATCATTAACTATATGTATACATTAGGCTACTTTATAATTAGTATTAAAGGCAAAGGTTTAAATTAAACATTAGGAATCAGGCAGTAAAAGTCTGCGATTGTGCTTGAAAAAAATATGTTTACCTATTCATCATCTCATAATTGCCTGGTTATAACAATAAAATGACACCCATGACGATTTGACGGCTAAAAACTGTTCCTGAAAAATTAGTTAGAAGTAACTTATTTTAGGGAACAGTTTTATAGCCGTCGATAAGTCGACTTCCGGTATTAAGGCGATGTATCGAAACGTTGCTTCAGCCGAGACAGATCGGGATAGAGATATGACTGACTCAGCGGGAGGAAAAAAGACAAATAGCGATCGCGCGTGTATAGTAAGGGAAAATACACGAATTATTGTAATAAAAAATAATTATAAGGATTACAAAAAAAACCGCTTCTACACGATTGTGAACATTAATGATATCTACTATTTAGAGTAATTTCCGATGGAATAAAAACTATCGTTTACCAATAATCATAAGTTTTCTTATTTTTTAAGAGGTTTTTTCGAAAGTAAAAAGTATCGAGTCAAAATCCGTTAGTCGTGTTTTCGTTCTACACGTGTCTATATAAGATATGATGTAACGTATATCTGATTTTCAGATCCGTAAGATCTTTCAGCGACCTATGACATTACATATAAAAATGCGATGTATCGCCTTAATAATTGTTTTCGTACACACATTCATCGGTTAGAAACTCTCTGAACGTGCCTATATCGATAAAAAGCAATAAAAGAATATTATAACGACACTCAGGGAAAATACATTCGGCGCCTGTTACGTATTCACAACAGCTAACGAATATTGTTAGAGTTTCTGAACTTAACTTCGTATTTTTCATACGATTGTTAGAAAGTTGTATGCCATTGAAATGCCATTTTTGTATTCCAACGGCTCCTGGTGTACTTCATGAAACTCACAAAAGAAATGTTCTCACCTTTATTTATCAGTTCCTACTTATAAATAAACTAAGTAAGATTAACCCAGTAAATGTGTCCTAGCAAAATAAATAAGTTTTCATAGTGATATATTTTCCTGGATGGTTTAAAAAATGCTTAATAAATGGGTTTTATACACATATATTGAACACGTAATACAACAATGAAAACTATATTAATACCTACTAGTAACTGCCCGCGGCTCCGCCTGCGTGAATGCCAATCGACATTACGGAAAAAGTCTTTATCCCTTCCAGAATCTCAAACTACCTTCATGACAAAATTCATTTAAATCGATTTAGCGGTTTAAGCATGAAAAGGTAACAGACGAACAGATGAATAGACAATACCCAATTTGTTTAAATTTTAAATTTGCCTAATTAGAATGGCCATTTACTTGACTGTAAATAAAATTAAAAACAATAACGGCCATAATTTTAACAATTAAGCTACCATAGACAATCGAACACCTACTGGTCCAAGCAAGATAGACGCAGGTATAAACAGTTCGCCTCCTACATAAGTATGACATAACAGCGTTTTCCATTTATATTCCTTTATTTCCCTCTTACGGAATGGTTAAAGAACGCCTCATAACCTATTCATGCGAGCACTCAAATACATTTTTTACTGTAAGAAAATTGTTGTGCAATTCCAATGGCAGGGAGAACAATTTCTGTAATACCAAGTATTGTACACGTTTGTAATGATAATTGTGTTATTCTGACTGACGCAAATGTATTAAAAGAAAAATGTACAAATTAAAATAATGTTGTGCTGTTATAAGAACCCAAGAATCATATTTGGACGATTGTAAGAATTTATTATTTAAGAAAAATGATTTAGTTTGATAAAGTAGCGTAGCAAACTTGACAGCTAATGCCTTGTTACTTCTTGTGTAAAGCAAGCAGGGAGACCACTTAATGGCAATCATGTACAGTCGACGGCATATCAAGCGTAACAGTTTGCCATTGAGACCGCCCTTACTGCGATCGTAATAGCAGCGGCATTCGTAGTGTATCTGTTACACTTGACGTGCTGTCGTCTGTACTTAGGTAAAACAGCATACATAAGTACGCCCATAAGTACCTGCATTATGTCTTCAATGATTTCAGCTGAATGTATTCAGCTATTTACCTTATACCGTCTCAACATTCCCGCTAAAGACTTCGAGTCCAAAAACTTTGGGATGTCGTTTGTCAAACTCCTTTCTCTCGGTCCTCGGAAGCGTTTTAGAAAATCTTCAGTTCGCCATCTAACTTTACGAATCGATTCACGATCACGACGCTCGCCATTCGAGTGTATGGCGTGTTTTCTGTAGTTCCGTCAATTTAGCGAGGGCCTTCGCTTACTTTTATGTTTTGGGGACGTATTCACGGGAAGTTTTAGATCAAATACTTTGAGGGAAGGGAAAATTCCGACTACACCGACACAATTATCTGAACTCAAGTTCTCTCTTTCTCTCAATATGAATTGGTAAACGATAGCAAAAAAATAAGAACTCACAAATTATTACATTTAGACATCTGGTATAGAATTATTTGAGAGCTTTTTCCATCTATACTGAGAGAAAAAGATGACCCACACTTAAAAGATCTCATAAGGGTAGTAGAGATTAAAAAAAAATATTGTAAAATCGTAATTTAAATTGGTATTCAAGTTGCTAGATGTTTTTTAACCGCATGGCAACCTTTTTCAATGCTGTTGATTGCAAAAATTGCAACAGATCTTATTATAAAAAAAACGTTTATTATTTTAAATGGATGTTGGTCCTTATTCTGAAGACGCCCTCTAAATGTGAATTAAGTACAGTATATCTCTTTCTTGCAATATTTAATAGGAAAAAGATAGCAAGAATTTAACTCTAGCGAGTGTTCTCCAGAATTAAGGCCATTGTCTCTAAGTCTATACGGAATCAAAAGTATTGGCAATTTCTGCTTGTAGGTAGCAATAACATTTATTAGGTAAATCGCTCTAAATATAAAATTAATAAAAATAAACCGATTCATAATGAGTTATTTTAAAGTCAAACGAATCTAATGCAAGAAACAAAAGATCCTTACGTAACAACTCCAGACGTGAGCGTCGGTCGTATCTACTTAATCGTGTGTAGTAAGGCTGTTTTGTTTATTTTGCACTAGAGATGCTCCCGGGATGGCCGGGATGGCCGGGAAACAACTCCACTCCGAACAGGGCATACGCGTTTCAGATAAATTACTTCTTAAGGAGGCTTCAGAGGGGAACTTTTACGTTGAACGTTGGTGAACGTGTTTGTTCATGGTTTCGATTATGTGGCACAATGCACTAAAATGAGACTGAGCCATTTCTTACGAGTATAACAACAATTCTATTGAAGTTGGTTTTATTTGTAAAACCAACTTCAATAGAATTGTTGTTATACTCACACGCAGTAGGACGAGGATTCTTTTCTTTACATTTATCGTAAGAACAAAATAAACAAATCCTAGCGTGGTCATCAGAATGTTTAATTGGTCTAAAATGTTACTTAGTCGAAATTTTGCTGATCAAATATTATTTTTAATGATAAATTATTTTTTATATTTCTAACAATAATAAAATACGTTTAAATTTAATTATACCTATACTATAATTAAAAATAGATAAATCATAGAACTCATTAGTAATTATATTAATTTCAGAATCCCTTTAAATGTAAAAAAATAAACTGTAAGTTACTCCTGTTCTGATTTGTTTCGAAACCATAAATATCTAACTACCTTAGTAAGAGTTACGGAAGAGCGAGACCTCCTGACACAGGTATATAGTTTTTTTTACTAGGAGATCCCTACCACCCTTATTTCTTAACTGTTTACTGGTTGGTAAAATAAAAAATATTTTGATTTTGAATTATATTTTTAAAGTTGGTTAGGTTAGTAGGGTGATCAGTTAAATACATGCCTTATTAAAATAAAGGTACAATCATTAAGAGCACCGAAGTCACCATAGCTCGTAGGATTAACTAAAGTGGCAGTGGGCAAGGCACGCAGAACGGCGTGAAATCGGGGTGAGGACCTATTCTAATCACTGAGCAACCAAGAACTCGGAGAATTCCATGAATCGCTTCGAGTCCTTCATGACACAGTCGAAAGAGCAGTCAGCAGATTGTCAAAGGACGTGGGTTCTGATTGAAACCTAGGAAATGATAATTTTTATTGTAGTCGAGACAATTCATTAACATTTCTCATTAACAAAGTTCATATTGTTATTGACGATAGACCGTGTTTTGAATAAAAAAGTCAAAATGAATTAATTGATTATTCATATATGTAATCTGAATTACAGACACCACTGTCAGTGAAAGTGCTAATATTTCATATTGAATATTAAAATAGAGCATTGTCGTAGTCAATTCGTAGCAAATTGCTACGACGTAGCACCTGCGTAGCAAGTTAATAACGTTGAAGTCGTCTGCACGGAATACTGAATTAAATCATTATATTCGGAGAGAAATTCGTGTATTTCGAATTATAGTGGCATTTGGAGAGCTATGAGTTGCCATCATTGCTATAGTGAGAATTGTATCACATGAAAAATTATTAAATTGGAGGTAGGGCAAACTATCTACCAGTAGAATTTGGGCGTCCGACTTGGGCAGCTCCTACACTTTACAGAAAACGCAGACACATATCACTGCTTTGTATTGTTGTGCTCCTACGGTGGGTAAGATCGCCAGAGCTCATTTTAAAGCTTTATAGTGGAAGTAGGGGAGCTCATCCTTATGCTGTTTCCTTTATGATAGAAGCAGGGGAACTCATCCTTGTGCTGCTTTCTTTATAACGGAAGCCGGGAGACTTGTTATAATAAAAGCAGGGGAAAACATCTTTATGCAGACTAGGGACTCGTCCTTATGCTAGTTTCTTTAAATTTTACAGGGTATAGGCAGCGCGTGATTAGTTCTTACACACAAATCATTTTTGCGTTTGTAGGTGTACAACATACTTGGCCTCCGTCTAAAAAATAGCGTCACGGGTATAGCATCCCTGCCACTTGCTGAGCCGGGGACTTTTTGGCTGCTGTAGCACTGATCACATATTTTTTTAATAATTTGTCTGACATTACGACCGCCTGGCCGAGCGGTCTGTACCCCCGGCTACTCGGTCAAGAGGTACCGGGTTCGAATCCCGGTAGGAACAAATGTTTGTATGTTGAGTACGAACATTTGTTTACGAGTCATGGATGTTTATATGTTTATTTAGTATATTTTTAATATTTATATACATATTATTATCATTATTTCTTCGTTATTTAGTATCCATAACACAAGCTCTTAATGTTGCTTACTTTGGGCTAGATAATAGGTGTGAGTGTATAAATATTATTATTATTATTATATTATTACCTCTTCTTGTGTGTGTTATGTTATAAGTAGGATGTGAAACAATTAATTTTTCAATTTAAATTTAAATTTATTAACCGTACGCTTCTTTATGTACCATCCTTAAAGGAGATATAATTGGCACATTGAAAAAAATAACATTTGTTTTTGGTTTCATATATCCATAAAAAAATATTGCAAGTCCGTCCATCTGTCTATATGCCACAATGTTTTGCTGTCATCTTTACACTGATTATAAATTTTAGCGATACGTAAGCGTGAGACATAAATTTTAATATGTCGTTTTTGGTACATACGTCACTTAACCCATTCTCCTATCCCTTTCGCACGTACTACCAAACCGCATCGCCGCACGCGCCGCTTAGGGGCGCAAGCAGTGACATTACGCCCGTAGTTCCATATCTACAAGAACAACATATAGCTCGGCTTTATTACTTAAACCGCATCGGACACTAAGTCCTAGTAATTTCAAGTGTTTCACGCCTGACGCGATCATAACGTAGACAGTGAGTTTGTGGTGGACTTCCTGACCCGAGATCCTGAGGAAAGTAGCGGGCCCGCTGATGTTAGCTACTTCCAGGAGAAATACGAGTACGAGACCGCGCTCCTGAAGGTTAGTGCGTGCATCCATCCCATTCTCCTTTAATCGATTTAGTTCGCTGTGTTTCGGATTGAAGGGAAAGGTAGCCAGTGTAATTAATTACAGGGCATGGACGGTATTTCATCTTAGGCCCCAGGATGACATCGCACCTGACATTTTTCTTTCTTTCTTTCTTTCTTTGTATTAGCGTGAACAGGGTTATTTATTTTAGATTTATTTATATGTGCATACAAAAGTTAAATTTGAGAGTACTTCACAAACAACGGTTTTATTTCCTATAGGTTCTCAATTAAATCACTGTTACGGATTCGTAGCTACGTCGTAGCAACCGTAGCAAATTTTTTATATACATGTAGTGAACAACTTCCTATACAGCTAGCTAGAACCAGGCTCGTACTCGAATCTTTGAATATTTTTGTTATATTTTGCAAAATCATACTAAATATGATGATAATATGAAACGTGATGGCCTCAGGATGATAACGCAATACCAAGTGATTTCCCCTTGTTATTGCAGGTGTCTATAGCCGACGGGAGCTACTTACCACAAGGCGGGCTCCAAGCTTGTTTGTCACGTAGTTGTATAAAATAAAGCATTTTTTTGGTATTGTTCACAGTGATAAAATTTTAATTAAACTGAATTTATGACACAGGCATTGTAAATTCTCGTAAAATAAACCGGGTTTTATTAATTCACGTAAATTTTATATTATAGCAATTAAGAAATGTTACTGTTCGTAAAATTTTAATATTCATATAAAATGCTAGGTATTATTTTGTAACAGATGGTGCTTTTACCACGTTTGATTCAAAAATTAAAGAACAAGAGATGACCCTGGTCCTTTAATTTTAATAATATATCAGTATGTATTTTCACTGAATTTCGGATTTCATATCTTCTATTTTCATTAGTTCCTGGTAAGAAGACTCCCTGTAATCTTCATAAAACGGCTGTCCCTTGTAATAAGCGTTGGTAGGCTGTATTGTATTAATTAGCTAAAGGCGCATTACCTTATCTTTTTTACCCTTGTTTTATAAAAAAAACAAGCCTTAATATTGCAACGTTACTTTCCTCTCCCTTTTATATTTTTACATTTTCGGGGAGTTAAAATAATATTATCAATGGCGCATTCTAAAAAAGAAAACTAAATACTTTTACGTTTTACAGAGAATGGGAGACGTAGCGAAAATTTAAGTTCAACAGTAAGAGTGCGAACTACGCAGTACTATAATAAAATTCCTTGAGAACTAAAAACAACAGCGAGTCAGTTTGCGTAATTAGAGTTCCGCACCAAATTTCACAGAAAGTATTTCGCCCATAGACACCTTCAACATCCATATAATCACTTCGCACACACAAATATTTCAGAACTTATATTCTGTACATGTATTTTGAGATTCAATCGAATCGATACGTGACGATTTTAATTGCATACGTATAGAAACGGTTTTTGAAAAAGGCACGACAAATGACTTATGAAAAGTGAAGTGAAGAGTCCGTATGCGAAGCCAGATATTGCAGCATAGACACTTATCGGTAGGAACCTACGTTATGTTAATATAAAGAATTCAAAGTTTTAAGGTAAAAAACGAGATACTTAATTCTTGGAGCGTAATGTTGAGCTCAAGACAGTGAATTGATAACTCCGAAGACAGGGACGCTTGCTGCTGGGTAGTAAACTGGAACGTAGGATAAGTTAGAAAAGCTCTTCCGAGCACTCTCTATGATATAGGCGATAGAAAGCGCTAAGTGACGCAATATCTTGACGCAATAGTAGAATCTGAAGGCTGTGAACTCTAAATTGCTAATGATGCGAACAGCACGACGCGACGTGCTGTCTGTCCAATGCATCAAGGAGGTACTCAGCGGAGCTATCCCACAAGTACGAGCAATGCTCCTCAGAAGATATAACCTGAGTTTTGTAAGTACTTTTCATATTTGGATTCGACAGCATTGATTGAATCGCACTTTACGGTACTGGATACAAAAAATGACAATGCCCCTCGTGCTTGAACAATGGCTATTGATATGATAGAATGTGATTCTACATCACTAAGCTAGATTATGAAATAAACTTCTTTGTATGACAGAGATGGGTGCACTTTTACACGTACGGAACCCAGATACAAAACAAAATAAAAGCCTCAGATTAAATATGAAACTGAACTTTGTGCTCGTTAGTAGTTACTGTTTCCTAGGATATGCGACTGATACAGTATTTATGAAAATTCCGACAGAAAACTTGTGCTACCATATTTGAGGGACTTTTTATTTTTAGTACAATACTGTAAGGGTTTTTTCTACGACAATGGTGGAAAACAAGCGTAAGGTCCACCTTCCATCATCATCCATCATCATCATTCGTTCATTATCTTATTATCTTATGTATCGACCTTAACCTTTAGACCTTCGGGGTACCTATGAAAATCATGAGAACGTGGTGTGTTGACAACGCAGCAGACAAGTCCCCTGCTCTCAGAATAAAGACTCCTTACGAGCTCTGGCGACCTTCAAACACGACTTGTCCTGGCGACCGACGTCACGCAAAGTGAAGGTATTACCCCGGCCGAGCACTCAAAATACAAGGGACACTACTCGTGGGTTACTGTAATATTAATGCTGTCTTTTGTAATCAGTCGTTTTTACTAAGACTTACAAATTGGTTATCTAATATAATAACAAAAATTAGGCTTCCTTGATTTGCATGAGGTAGGCAATGCTATAACGGTTACAATCGCGCTAACGAAAAATTCACGCTACAGCACCGCAAACCAGTACAGAAAATATTAGTGCAGCACTTCATAAATGACTCATTTAAACTGTCAATAATAAATTTCCATTCAAATATTTCGTTAATCTCATTAAAAATAGTTCAATACTCGTTAGGCCCGACAGTAGCCATAACATTCACTCCGCATAGTAACTGCCGACCACTCGCGCCATCATCACAAACAATACGAGTTATTTTAGTGCATAATGTAGACCGCAACATTGCATAGCAGCGAAATACATGTTTCACTATATTTTGTACAATCATTTTTTTACTTCATATAGGTGTAAATAGTATATCAATCAATAAATATTTCACAAACAAATTTTAATAGTATATATAACTGCAATTAATCAGTAGTATAGCAATTTGTTTTTGAATGGAACTTTTATGTCATAAAACACTCCATAGAAAATGATGCTGAATTGTGAGGTCATATCGCAGAAGTGGCTATCGATATGTATGAGTGCATTAATGCGTTTACATGCATAGTTACATTAAAAGTTTTTATATTTAATGTGTGTAAACGGGTAGTATTAATGGTTAAATGCGGACCTTCGTCTTCGTCGTGCGGGCGGTTTCCGCAAATCGACGTCAGTTGCGCCTGTTTTGCGTAAAAAAAATACGGACCTTATCTCTTCATAATTTTATGAACTACTAACAAACAAATAATGGTGGAAAACTACTGGTCTAGTCTATAGATTTCCAATCCAATATAAGTTTTTTTTTTTCAAATTTCATAAAACAAACCTTTCGCACACTGTTAGCATTTCATATAGAAGGCAGCGAATGTACAATGACATAGTAGGCCGCGCCAGATCAAACGGACACGCGTCATGAATTCGTGACGAGATTCAAATTGACAGCCGCAGTGTTGTCATGCTAGCCGCGTAATCAACACAATACGTGATGCCTAGCTAATTATAAACCAAACAAAATAACTATAAAGTAGGCCCGAGACTAGACTGAGATGTAGCCGATATAGCGTTGCTAATAAATTATTGAGTTTCTATGGAATTCTGAATAAAAACGGATCACTTATCTATCTAAAATTATGTTAGCTGACTAAAGAATCAGGATCAGAAGCTGATAGAATGGATGCTCGAATGAACATTAAAGCTCTAGCCTCTAGGATGGACAGACGACCTGGTCAGAGTAGCGGGGAGCCGTTGGATGCAGGCTGCGCGGAACTGATCCATTTGGAAATCGATGGGGGATGGCTTTGTTCAGCTCAATGAAGATGATGACTGAAGGATTTATGTGCACGTTTTATTCCGCACTAAAACAATAATGTTGTTTAGTGTTACGAATTACTTAAAACAAATAATTCTAAAATTTTGTATTTGAACAAACAGTGGATAAAGAATGAAGATTTGCTTAAACTTTTGTCTAGTTTTCATTCGACACATTTCACGTCACCATACCAAAATTAGCAATAAAATTCTCTTAGCCTGTGTGTCTGTACCAAATGCGATTGACTCAATCACACCACCAATGATCCGGCTTATAACTGCCAAAGGGGATATAATAATTCAGCGTGGATTTAAAGAACTTAATGATAAATGTATTAATACTTTTGTTTTTAGTAGAAAATTCTAGTCGTTTCAATTAACGAACTTCTTTAGAAGACATTATATTTGAGTAACTACTTACAGTGATTTCAATTATGGAACCGGTATTCAAATATTCATAAGATTAATCTAACGAGGATTTGTTTTTGTTAATTATGCAATAATAATACATTTACGATTACGTTACTCTATCCTGCGTCTACTTTTAATAATTCAAAATAACACTTAGAATTCCAATAATTAGAGAAAATTAATTTATATTTCGCCAAAAAAGTAATTTTTTAATGTACTAGGCTCACATAACGTAGAAGCAGTCAAACCAAACTGCGCCCGAGCCCCCCTTCAACTCTCCACATGTACCAAATTAAATTTCCCGAAGCAACTTAGTTCAGTTAATTAATGCCGGCTTCCACTTGTTAAGTAAATACGGAATGAATGTACTTATCACCTGTTTCACTTCGTAACAACTGGCGTCTGATGTTATGTTATGGAGGTCTTCGTTGATACATTATAACGGGCTCACATGTATTTTTAATTACTTAATTCCGGGTAAAATGCAACATGTTTTTGGAATGGTTTGCGAGAATTTTGCTACAGCGGATAGGGCCATTTTCAATATGACAGCTTGCCACGCCCATGGCGGCTATAACCAAGTAGCAGCTCGTGTTGGTACAGTTTACAACATATCAAGCGTGACAGTGCTACCTTGGGAGCACCCTTACTGCGATAGTAATACAAGCGGCTTTCGCATAACACACTTGATGTGCTGTTTGACTACACTATTGGATAGCTAAAAAAGTTGTTTGACACCCTTGCTATGTAAAAAATTGAAAAAGAACTTTCACGTCAAACGTCGCCAACTATGTTGTAAACTATCGCAGCACGAGTTTAAATAATCAAGTATTTAAGGAAAGTTTATTGTGGTAGCATGCAAAAGAAAGATTGATACTTATTTTTTTATCGGTAAGGAGATCCTTGGGGAGGTCTAAGCCCAGCCGTGGGCGTCTCTCGGCTGATATGATGACAATAAATTATTTTTTTGGCAGAATTGCTATTGTTACTTTAATGTGCCCGATTGAAGTCTTTATATCCCAATGATTACCTATGCCATCAGACCCGCATTGATCCATAAGATCACACATATTACCTACATCATCATTTAATTATTAGTTTTCTTACTAAGACAAATTTCTTGATAATATTTTTAATTAGGAATTGTTGAATACTTTAAATGTAGTATTTTTCATTATTAGTTGAATCAGCAAGTCTATTATAAATTTTATGGACACAAAATAATAATAAAATACACGCAAAGGCTTGCTGTTAAATTAGAACAGGGTTAGAAACTTGCGAGTTACACGAGCATCTATAGGCTTTGGTCACTTTGGTGCCGGTTACTATCAGTTGAACAAATAAGAACATTCTCGACGGGATTCAAGTGGACAATAAAGTGAACTTGCGGGCAAAGCGGTTATTTGTTTCATAGCGCACTTTACATGTATCGATATTCAAGATGATCAAGCAACGGAAAAGTACTGTGCCTTTCTTCTTTTCTCATTAAATTCTCCTGAGTTACAGCTGGTTAATGTCACACACACATCGAAAAGATTCAAAAACGTTTTGATGTCAAGATATTAACCAGGCAAGCATAAGATTCCAGACACAATTGATCTTACAGTTAGATTTATCAACATAGCCCTCCGGTGGTATAACGCTCGAGGGATATTTTAGGCGAAGCAGAACGTTCTACTGCCGCCATCTAAGTCACTACTTATAAGGCGGCAGCAGAACTTTAGAGAGTAGACATCAATATTTTTTTGGTTGCCATGAACCACCAAGAAATTCAGAATATTTTGACTTCGACACTAACATTTAATTTTAATTTAATTCAATTTAATTTATTTATTAGAAACATACCATTTTTCACAAAAACAATAGTAGCGTTAATAACTGCAGTAGTCAGGGACTCTGTCGCAGTTATCAGCGACCACCTCAAATATAACAAATGTTTCAGACATAATAATTACTCAACAAAACATAAATGTTTGTGTGTGTGTGTGTGTGTGTGTGTGTATGTGCATGTTTGTGTATGTGAGAGAAAGGGTAGAATAATCACAATCATTGGTGTGCACACAAAGTTTTCCTTTTAAATGTTTCGGACTCAGGCGGTAAAGCAAAATTAATGTAATGTTTATTCTTTTGCGATTATACCAGGATGAAAGAGACATCAGGGCCCTCTTTGTTTCAGTTTTACAGAAATTTCTGAAGATAGACCTTTTCTTTTCGCTTTAAAACAAAAGCTAATTTAGTTAAGCTTTACATTTTTAATTAAATGTCTTGTTAGCAGTACAGAGTTCACAGGTTTACCCATTTATTTCCTTGCTAACACAAATAAGGGCCAACTACCGTATTAGGTTCCACAGACACACGATACAATTTAAATCGGTTTCACGAATAAAGCTGAGCCTAGACCTGCGATTTACCAAACTGCTGTGCTGACAACACATTCCGCGGAACTGTTGTTATACAAAACCTGTACCTATTGTGACTGGATAAGGTCTATTTTTTGTTTAGAGTGTTACCCCTAACCTACCGTCGTTTGTACACCAGGGTCGAGCCAGCCTCCTGATTGGTGCGGCTAGATAAATGAGACGCATAAATCTTGCAACCAATCTTAGATTAACTGGAGAAATTCTTTTGAAGAAAAAATTGTACACGCCGTTATTGATGGCGGGGAGCATTAGACTTAAATTTCATAGAAAATATATTAGGTTATGAAGAGGCGGGATTAAGTTATTTTACTATAGGTTCTAATTAAGTTACTCATTATTTGAAAAAGAGATCTTAGAGTATAGATATGGTTGGATCATTCCTTTTTAAAAGTTATTTTATTCTCACATTTTTTTTAATTGTCAAGGCGCATTAAGACTCCCAAGCTATAGATTAATTAAAGAAAACGCGACAGTTTATAAAATAAAAGAAATAGATAATTAAAATTTTAATTTGATAGGTTTACCGGTTACAAAAACCATTAAAAAAGCACCTTCACTTTATGAAGATCACAGCCAACGATTCTTTGTAGTGTTAAGGTCCTGTGACGAATAAGGTCGCCTACGCATTCGGTTTTTTTATTTATTTATTTGAACCAATAAAAAAAACTAGTATTATTCACATTTAGATGCGTTAAAACGCCTACTTTATTGTAACAATTACAATTAAAGAAAAAAAACGATGAAAAATAAATGCTCCAGGCGGGACCCGAACCCCGCGTTTCCTGATTTCCGTTCAGACGCGATCACCACTAGGCCACCGGAGCACTAGGTATAACCTACTAATTTCTTCACCGCTTTCTTTCCTTTTCCAGAAATTTTATAGCAACGTTTATCTCACGTTTATCGTTTAAAACTAGTATTATTATTAATCTGCCAAACTAACAGTTAGTCGGTAGTGTTGATGGGCAACGTGCGAATACTCTTCATGTTACAGTTATCTATACATCAACCGCTTGCCTCAAGGCGGACAGTATGCTTTTTGGCCAAATGCCACCTTTAACAGTAACATGCTAAGTAACCGCTTCGGACGATAATCAAATAATGCGAGTAAATAAAATTTGACTTTTAAATGATCCATTATTTCCGAGCATTACTTCACATTTATCCAGCGAAGTGTGTAAACACTCGGCTTTATTTTATTGGAAGCATTCTGTCATAATGAATTTGGGTGAAGCACTTGAGATGTTTTCGTTCGACGCATTTTGACGGCTTCACATGCCTTTATACAGGATTCATATTTGGCAAGGTCTTACTTTCAACTTAATCTTAATCCAAACTAATAAATATTATTGCGAAAGTAGCCACGTCTTTCTGTCTGTCTGTCTGTTACCTTTTCCCACTAGCTCATAACTTCCTAGCCAATATTGTGTGGTAGCTTGTTTGTCAAACTTTCACGCCTAAACCACTGAACAGATTTAGATGAAATTTGGTACAGAGATAGTTCGAGACTCTGGGAAGAACATAGGATACTTTTGGAGCGATAACCAACATCCAAGCGGGCGAAGCCGCGGAGAAAAGCTAGGAATATTATAAATGCGTAAGTCGGATGTTTGTTACGTACGTGATAGATCACGCCCGAACGGCTAAATAGATCTGGATGAAATTTGGCACACAGATAGGTTATAGTCTGGAATATCCCCGAAATGTGTTCCCACGGGACGCAGACGAAGTCGCGGGCGGAACCTAGTGTTTAACCTTATGATAACTGTAATAGTCCCATTTGAGATTGAAAATAGGTACTCAATTTTTTAGAATGGATTTTTTACAAATTGAGATAAATAGGTTGACTGTAACTGAATAATTGAAAACGAAGGATGGTGTAGCATGTTAGATCTTGTCACGCTTACATAAAGAGGATTTTACTTGAACATGTCTGAATAAGTAACCTAATAAAATAAGCACTGAATGATATCAAATTCATTTAGCTGCGAAATGTTTAACCTTTTTTGTCCCTTGCTAGCCCGTGTCGTCTGCTTGACAGTAGAATATCTACTGTCTGGTTTTATAAATAAAAAGAAGCTTATTAAATTATTTACTACACTAAATTTAAATATAAGAGTTCACTTCAGTACTGCCTCTGTGATTTAGTGGTTGAGACCATCTATACCTCAGACCTCTAAGTCTGGGGTTCGATTCCTTGTCTGGGCAGAAATTTTCTGCTCGGTTTAGGTGGTAGGGCTTTTCTTAAGTCCGCCTGGCTAGCTACCACCATCTTAGGTGCCTAAGTATGCCGCATTATTAAGTTCCGCCAGTTGGAACGGCAACTGCCGTGAATCTTATCAACTTATCAATGTCAATGAAATACGTAATCAGAAGGAAGTGAGTGAGTGACATTAGATAATTGAATAATAAGTTGTGGTGTGGCAACTCATCTCAGATCATGTCTCATTTATTTGACGATTGTCAACTTCTACAGCCACAATGACGAGCACAGATATTACTCGAGATGTCCGCTCTTGACATACGTGGTACATTAAAATTCAATGCAGAAAATTCTCGATTTATATGATAACTTCTGTACGAACCTACGGTGTGAATCGATTGAGATATTTCAGTGCTATAATTTGTATTCCTTCTTCGATTTGTAATCAATACGATAAGATATTTTTTCTTAATGAAGTAAATTTTCATTGTGTTCTTGCTTGCATGATTTCTAGTGGTTTCTATTAGTTTACGTGTTTATAATAGCTATTAAAATAGAAAATAGGCATTCAAATTGACTGATACTTGGTCAATTAAGTAAAAGCTGTAACAAATAATCTGCTTATATCAACTGCAGACATCTTCCAAAGCATGAAAATTACAAATTCTCAGCAACAACGACCGTACCGTCCCCTTCCAACTTGAAACATTCGAAAATTTAATGTAATTATGAAGTCAATATCAATACTGCGGAAAACGTTAACTGGAAGCTACTCAGTACCAAGAAACAACAAACCATGTTGAGATAGATCCGAGGATCGTGATCCGATGGCGGAAAAATCCTTTACGAACCACATACACGTCACTAGGGCATTATAACTACTGGATGTAAAACGTAACGGTATAATCGAGGTTTTCACCTCTCACCGCGTCCTGATAACTTAGTAGCGGTAGAAAAAACCCACTGATGTTTCGTGTGTACTGATTCGGATCATCACAGATCCACGCGAGGCGTGCGATCGCCAGGGCGGGCGGCGTTTCACTGGGCCCGGGAGCTTTCTCCCCGCCCCGCGCCCCGCGACAGAAACTCTCAATTATTTTATTGGGAAAGCTAATGAGACGAGAGCTATCTCTGCTGTCTAAACAATTAAAAAATATACAGTCTTGCTCGATCGGCCGCACTGGAAAGGGGTGGCCGCTAGAAAATTATATTTAAAATGAAACGCATCGCTACAACATGGCCGCATAACCTGAAAATGTTTATGACATGAAGCGTTGTCAATATTACGATGAACTTCAACTGCAGACAGTAATTACCTAGACACAATGCAGTAACGCAGTGTATGGTGACAAGAAAAGTATTAAAAGGTAATAAGTGTAGCACTTTATGCTTTCACGTTACGCACGAGATTATAATCGATGTTCGCCTGCAACAGGACCGGCAAAGAGAGGTAGACAAGTCTTTGAACTCACTCATTCATTAATGAAAGTCCTTAACTTTGGCTACCCAAGATAGCCAAGATGATAGACCACAAACTACTTCAAGTAGATAGTAGAAGCAGGAGTCACACCACAGACCACCATTATGTAGGGTTAAAGAATTTTAACTCCTTTTTAAAGTTTTCAAAGGAGAAAGGAACATAAGAAAAAAGCGTAAAGCTGCTACATTTTGTCTTCAGTACATTGTGCTCCACTTAAATAACTATCTACATCACAAAAATATTGAATAAATATATTCTATATTTAGCACATTCAATTTACTAGGTATTTAATATCCAAAAGCTAGATCCGTCATTTCTTAGAAAATGAATTATTTATTTACATACTCAGTATCATGTAACAGGTCTTGCCTAATAATGAAAATCTCGATTTCATGAATACGTTTTACTATTGAAACGTAGGTAATTTCATTTTTCTCGAAATGATCATATCTTTGTCACTTTATTTTGAAGATTAGTGATCTGTCAAGCGGCGTTATCCCACCGGAGGGCTCTGACAATTGAAAAATTGGCTTGACGGGTGATGCAATACTTTAAATCATTGCGTTGAATTAAAAATAACCTCTTAACTGGTTTTTATTTTAACGCATTATAAACAATAAAACTCTGTTTTTATGAGTAATTTGGTCTGCCTCCAAATTACTAATAAAATCAGGCTTCACTTCGCTTCAAATTTCCTGCACAGCAAAGGATTTTGTTTTGCCACAGAACTAGGTGGTAGGCCCGTATGTAGGGTCGTCTGGGTAGGTACCGCCGCCTTTCCTAATTTACCCGTGAAACAGTTCGCTGTGTTTCGGATTGAAGGGTAGGTAACCAGCCTGGCACTGGGCATGGACGACATTTCATCTTAGGCCTCAGGACGACAACGCACCTGCAATATCAAGTGATTTTTCCTTGTTATTTCAGGTGTCTATGGGCGGCGGTAACATAATTGTATATAAAAAAAAACCACTAGGTGGCATTCAAACATACTTACAGCCCACCTGATGGTAACTCTCGCGTGGCCGGCCCTGTAAAATATTTCTTCTCGCTGTTTCTTGACTTGTTAAGTCTGTTAATTCAAGTTAAATACAATTCAATATACTTACTTATTCTAAAACCAAGGCCTACCCCGTGTCAATGTCAGCTATCGGGCCAGTATGTAAGCTATCTCAGCGCCAAATTTCATCTAAATTAGTTAGCAGTTAAATTGTTACAGACAGAGTTACTTTCGTGTTTGATAATGTTAGTATGGACGTATAATAATGATGATCTAACACCCACACCTGTTATCGACAAAGTAAGCATCGCAGTGTTAACAAGACACTATAATAAAACACATTAATTAGCCTAGATGCAGCGAAATAAAAAGAAGTGATGATTTTCATACTTTAAATAAGGTAAAATTAATTTAATTTAGGATAGATTTTCATATATGTCCCTTTGATTAAAATTTATCGGATGAAATAATTATATTTCTGATGAGAAAATCTAAAATTCATTAATATACGATTAGTGTTTATCTGTTTATCATATCCTTTCATGTTTATCTCCAAATGAAGACATGTATTTAATTAACGTTATTTATTAACGTAAGGAAGCAACGAATGAGTATATGAATTAGTAACCAGGGGGTCAGAACTCTCAGAACACGTTTAAGCTAAAAAGGTTTTATTATCAGCGGTAAGGTTTTATTATATGTATTTATGGTCTTTGACTAATAAAAATCTATCTAAACTAGAGAAATTTTACGTCACAAGGCGGGGATCGAACCCGCGACCTTTCGCAATCCGGGCGACTGCTCTAACCATCTGAGCTACCCAGGACTTGGGATATCCCTGTGAAATTCTTCTCTGCGTCTACGCAGTCTTGGTTGGAAACGAACGTTTCAGACTTCATCAGAGCTGAAGACTGGCTGTCGTCTAGTCGCGATCTTAATCCGCTGGATTATGATTTATGGTCAGTTCTAGAGAGTACGGCTTGCTCTAAACGCCATGATAATTTAGAGTCCCTAAAACAATCCGTACGATTGGCAGTAAAGAATTTTCCCATGGAAAGAGTGCGTGCTTCTATTGATAACTGGCCTCAACGTTTAAAGGACTGTATTGCAGCCCTCGGCCTCATTAATCATCTATCTAAAACCATCACATAGCGACTATTCTTATGATCCCAAACACGTTTTATCTGCTGTAAGTCTCTGAAGAATTGAGCATCCCGGAGACTATTTTATGGTACAGGATCAGCTCAAGGAAATACCACCGAAAAAACAAAAAAAATCAAATAAATCGGGTCTCTGAAAGTCAGTAAGATCCTTTTGTTAAGTAGGAAATGAACTGATAGATATCAAACTCCTGATCAGATCTTCATAAATTATAGCCAAGAACCATCTAGACCACGTCAGCTTTCAAACATACGAAAAAAATTGAATCAAAATAGGTCCATTCGTTTAGGAGCTACGATTCCACAGACATATACACAGACAGACACGTCAAATTTATAATACCCTTCTATTAAGTCGGGGTTCAAAAATAGATAAGATGATTATATAAAATGGAATTTGAGAGAAGACTAATCAAATTAATTACGAATAATTTTTTTTATTCGAAATAAGAAAACTGCGGGGTAAATTGTAATATTTGTAATTTTAAAAACGTAAGTTGTAGGGTATAAGTGGTAAGTATTTCTACTAACAAAATTAAAATTTAGTTGAAGCACTATAGTGTCAAGAACGACCCTTGACTCGAAGCTGCGACCTCGACGGGGTCCTGAGTAAGCCGCCCACGACAAACCAACTTTAAGTTTATAATTCTGATATTAAAGCGTTGACGATATGATCGGGAGCTGGGCCTACGGATGAGAAGTAAGCGATTTAGGCGACGAGCGATTATTCAAAACATGGAGACAGCAAATGGAATACTAGTGGCCACCCAGGGCTCCGCTCTCGTGGATGTTGGTTTTCGCGCCATGAAGTAGACTATGTCCTTTCTCAGGATGCAATCTACTTCTATGTCATATTTCATCTAAATCGGATTATCGTTTTAGAAGTTTGTTACGTCTTAACAAGCAGACAGATGCATATACTGGGTTTCTTTTGTAGCTTGAGGAAAATTTTCACAATTTTGTGTTCTACCCGTGAATATGAACAACTCACTCACTCAACTATGAACAAACTCACTCAACTAGATTAACTGTAAAATCACGACAAAAAATCAGCTGTTCCATACATTTTGGTCGAGTAGATTGAACTTTTGTATGAAGCAACTGAATTTTTTCACTCATGCTTAAAAAGTACTACTTTTTAATGTTGTGACCCTGGTAACAGGGAGAACAGTGGAACTTATCTTCTACACTGTCAATATTGTCTTGGTTTTCTCAGTGTAGGCAGCGCGAGAGTAGTGTCCAATCTGCTTCGAGCTCTTATACGCTACGGTAGCTATCAGTACCCCTGAAAGTTTTTATATCTACCCAGAGGGGTGGGGGTGGGCTGGTGAAGTTGCTTCAGTGGAGTTACGGGGAGTTTTAGTGGGTATTCCCAGTGACGTTACGATCAGGCACTGGGCGACCCCCATTTGATTGTATTGGAGACATGACAAACATTACAATGATGTGACTGACAGTCGTCGTATCAATACTTTGACGATACGCAAATTACAAATGTTCGTACTAGGGGTACAGAAAGAATAAACTGATATTTTTATGTCACTTCGAGTCATTCATTGCCAGTAGGCACCGGACGGACGGCATTGTTGATGCCGCTGACAGCGGACAAAGTTTATCGCAAATAGAACTCCGCTTGCAGTAGAGATGCCGCTTTATTACTGATTTTCACGCGATACGAATCATCGAATCCCAGTTCGAAACGATTCAACTTTGGATATAATATCGTAACAGATTTAGTACGCTATTACAACTTTATTTTGAGGTCGTAACGGACCTAACATGAAATAGACAGTTATTATATCATCTTACCCTACACCTCGTTAAAACTTCTCTAAGCCTACGCAAACTTTAGCTTTTATGTAAACACTTAATTTATCAAACAGTTCTTAATATCATTTGGCTTTCTTAATTGCGGAGTCATGTGTATTCCGTATTGAAAGATCACTTAAGTTACAGCGGGGTAGCTACTTAAATTTATATTTAAAGGTAACCTTCTGCAATTTAAGGGTTTACTTGAAACCTATGCCTCTCTACACACTTCAACAAGATCTAATCTTGTGGAAATAACATAGAAAGTCCTTTTCTTACAATCAAATCGCTCCTTCAATAACACACATGAAATAGCCAATCGGTTTTGCGTTTGTCCATACAATCACACACGACGCCAATCTATTCACGTGTGTTACACAGAGTGCGTTTGCACCGCGCATTTAAGTTTGTATTAATTGACCTTTACCATCAATTTAAGAACCAAATCGACAAAAGCAGTGCTGTTAGCTGTGTAGCGACACATTAGGACGATTGTATATGTTGCCAGTCAGTCAATCTTCAGTACCGAAACGTCCTCTGAAGACTACCTATACTACATACCGACGTATGTGATAGTATACACGTATTCCCATCGCATTTGAGGACCGCTGAGCCGGAACGGTCGCGCACCACCTCATTGCCGCCCATTTACTTGCAGGCCATGTGTTAAATCGACATTACCTGCGTAGGGACAGCGACCCATTCCCCTTACCTCGCCAAACGGACACCATGTAGGTATAGTTACTCGTACTACGCAGTCAAATAAAGAGAGTGGATTTAAAATGATAATTGTGACACGTAAAAAGGATCTGTTTTAACCTTTTGGACGCCACGCCACAAACGCATTCCCGTGTCCTGTACGCCAAAGCACAAAGTAAACATAAATACCTACGAAAAAAATAGTGATGCCAAGAGTCGTTATATAGGTAACACGCGATCACTTGTTTATGTTGGTTTTTATTCAATAAGTGAGTACTTGAAATCTGGGATGTTTTATTTAATATTGTGCTATCTCACACTCTTTCTCTAAGTACATACATATATCTAAGTACATAAATTTGATAAAAAAACAAACATTACATTGAAAATTGTCGTGACTATGGATTACCTACTTTACAGGATCGACGCACAACGATGGATATGGGGTTACTCTTTGACATCCTGCAGGGACACATCGACAGCTCTGAATTACTAACTAAAATTCAATTCAGTACACCAATTTATCGCACACGACATTCACCGATGTTTTATGTCCCTAAACATTCATCGTTGTATGGTAAAAATACAGTGGTAACAAGAATGATGAATACGTACAATACAAGGTTTAATAGTGTTGATCCTTTTCACACTACAAAAAAAACTTTTTTTCATAACATAAGAAAAATATTAACCAACGAACGAAAACAATATGGAAATTAAAACACAATAAGATTCAATTTAATAATAATAATATATAAATGCATTTTGGATGATGAGTAAAGTTATTGTTGCAGATATAATATTAATTAATAGCTTATTTAAGAAAAGAAATTTATTCCTCTTTTTCACATGTGTACTTAATTATGTATATGTGTATGTTTAGATATGCATATATGTGTTTGTGTATGTAAATGTAATAGCAAAACATGTAAGCATCTTAAGTCACAAGATATTTGTCACACAAAAACAAACCGGTAAAGAATCTTTTTTTTTTTAGGATGTGAATAAGATTAGAACTTAACAATTAAAATTTAAAACATATTATAGTCAAGTTAAATTAATCATAAGATTTTTATTACTTATTAACACAGATGTTGCGATTTGATTATGTTATCCAGTTTTACATATTAATAATTATGTTATTTAACTATTGTACCTAATTTGAAGCCTTATAAAGTTAATGAATATTAAAATCACTCACATTGTACTCATACATAATTTTCTGACATACTCGATAATTTATTCATGTAGTGTGCAGCCAAATACTTACCATTATGCAGCATATAATACAGTACCTATTTATAAATTGTCTTGTCTCACGCTCACTACCGGTTTGTTAAATTTATTCCCTACCCGCTTTAGTTTTATACTTCATTAGAAACAAATTACTTATATTGTATTTATATTTATTTGTAAGCACAACAGATTGTGTGTGTTCCCTTCTAAGATGGCATCCTCAGTGGATAACTGTAATTGACCTATTTATTAGAATTTAGATTTAAGTACCAGTCTGTAATAGGTTGTTGTTATCCTGAATAAATAAATAAAAAAAAATAAAGAAAAATTACAAATAGAATAGTAGTAAACCACAACACTATAGTCCATATTGATGACGTCACTGTCACGACTGGACGACAATGGCGCCGCTGATATACCTTTTTTAATAATTTTTAGATAGGCATGTTCAACTTGACGGCCGTCAGGTCGAGTGATTACTGTCAGTATCCCTGTCGATAAGACCGTCATGGTTCGAACCCGGTCTAGGAAAAGGGCAAGTGATTGTGTGATGAGTACGAATTTTTTTCAGGTATTACTGTTGTTTATATACAAATTCGTATCAATATATCTCCAGTATTGCCTACGTAGTATTAACTTCAACAATCTCCAATATTACTTCACCGTCGCCATTAAATAGCGCCAAAACTCGCCTTGATATGACATGCCAATATATAATTTCTATTCACAGTAATCAGATCTTCACAGCTACTATAATTAGTATACCTCACATCTGACTGAATACCCTCTATCCAACTACGAAGTAGGGACTAAAAGCCAGCAAGTCTCATCCAGTTAATCCCTGAGCCAGCTGCGTAATTACAAACTCCGGGGCCAGGCGACCGCATAATTACTAACTCCTATACACCAGCTTCTTAACATCTTCATTTGCTCTTTACAAATTACACTTCAACGCAAACTGAATTAAACATCACTTGTTTGTATGTACTAAGTAAATAAAACATTAAGGAAACTGTATATTAAAGTCGTCCATATTTACTTTCGGATTATGTAACCCTGGTAATACAAAATCTGTGTTTGTCAGTTTTCAAACGAACGTTTGCAAGCTAATGTTTGCTTAGTAAATTATTTTAAATAAAATCTAGAATTTATCATCACTGCAGATCTCTAGATTCACATAAAGCTCTTACGACGTTACTGTTTCATTGGGACCACACTTAAATAATTGTAATATATTTTTTTTTATCTTAGACTAACTTTTGCCAGTGACTTCGCTGGCGTGGAGAAGTTTTCTAATTATCTGTATAATAAAGTGACTAACAATGATACAGACTGTGACCAAATAAGAGGTTGCTAAGTATATGTATTAAGTCCAATTATTTTGAAAACAGAAAATATCATTTTAAATAAAAAGCTAAAATTAATCGAAACAACCTAAAAACTCCCAACATGAATAAACGAATTGAACAAAACATAAATAAATCACCACTCATACTCATTGTTAACCTACCCAGGCGCCGGAAAATTGCTCCAGAGTTAAAATAACAAAAGCAAAATAAAACGATGCTGTGCGGCATAGGCCTTAATTGCTTTGAGGTCAAAATCTAAAAAATCTACATTTTTCAGAATCCATTACGTCAAAGGACTAGGATCACAGAGCTACGATAAAATGAGCTGACCATGCTACTATGAGTACTTAAGGTTTCTTCATATTATGTATATGATTTTTGTCTATCCTCTTTCTTTGTTGCCTCTTTTTCTTTAGGTCCAATTACCTACCATTCAAGCTTTTACTTGATAAAACACACAGAATTTTTTATGATTGAAAAATGTAGCTTTCCATTACAAAAACCCCAAGTTATCTTGAGTTATACATTCCTAGTACATAGCAAGATTCCTCATTAGCAGAGGACCATTCAATTTGCCCAAAAATGACCGCGGTCCATCGTAGGATTACGCAGTTGGACAATCGGCAACAAAAGATCATTATATTGCGACGGAATGTCAGTGCATAACGTACAAAAGAACGGGAAATTACTAGAGGCAGGATTACGGGCCCAGATGCCCATCGGTACACTACATAGGGCTCACACAGAAACTTATACTTATCCGCAATAAGGGATTATGTATGAGCATTATTGTCAAAGGGTTTGCTTACTTAATTCTATCAGGGCCGGCTAGAAGTTACAAATATGTATGTCGTAAATGCTATAACAATACCTCAATAACATTAGGGAATCACTTTAGTCTTGCTACGATAAACTATTCCACTATTATTTTGAATACTGGTTAGTTTAATGTTTACTTGCCTTCGACATAGAATTCCAAATTCTAATTTCGAAATATGTCTTGTTGAATTTGTTTTGCTGCTTAAGATATTGTTAACATAAACAATGTGTCAAATTCCTCTGTCACACTATTTTGGCGTTGGTAACCTCATATTGGAATATGATAACTTGTAAACAGCTTCAAACTCTGTTCAAAAAGACAGCCCTCTTCAGTTGTACATCTAAACAACACAGTTAAGATAAACTTAACGACCACACAGACTAATAAATCTTGTCGTACGCTTAACCGGTAGCCCACTATCATCGAACACATGATAGCTGCCTTCTACTAACTTTGCAGTGGAAATACAAAATACGCAGGCAAAAATGATTGGAACGTTTTCTACTTAATTTTGGCTCTAGGCTTAGGTATTTATTGCTGTAAGAGAATTATTGATGTAAGAGAAAATATAATTTTCGGCTGGTTGTAGAATGCGTTTTCAATTAGAAAGTTTTAAAACATTTTACATGATTATCGTAAAGAACAGTCTGTCTGTATATTTGAGCAGGATAGCATTATCAGAGTCTTTAGCCGATAGACAAAGCGAGAGTACTTCAATGCGAGACAAGATACTACTTGCAAGGTTATGGTAGCCTATTACCATAGGCATACTTGTTCGCCACAGATGTATTTACCGGACACTTAACATAAAAGTTGTCAAGCGAATCATCTTTTATTTTTTCTACTACCGCTTGGATACCTTCGGTAATGGTATTTACAAAGTACATAAATATTTCATCATGTCATTATGCGATTGTTTTTTTAGTACCTACACCGACTTTGAGCGACCCATCCCACCACACACCCACGCATTAGTAACAGTCAGATGAAACATATTTTGTAACATTCTTTTCTATTTTTGTGTATTGGTATTTGTAATAAGTAGACAAGATAGGTATGTTGCAGTACCTACGAGAAAATTACCTAGACACAATATTGCTTAGCGTAATAGATTTATAATACAATATACAACCTCATTAATTGAAAAATATCTTAACCCGGTCGAATTAAATTATTATAGAAAATACCGAAGCTTTCATCCTAGTCACGCTCATTATATCGTAAGAAAGCCGTTAGATGCAAGCTTTCAGCTTAGCTTAGACAAAAGCTTTTATACTTTATCTGTGTTAGAAATTTTTGCTCGCTGGCACAGTGGTTGGAGCGCTTTCGTTTCGATTATAATAAACAAAGCAACTTTTGCCATGTTTGAATCCGGATGGGTCGATAACAGTTATCTCTCTTCTCCGTGCTTCGGAAAGCACATTAAGTCGTTAGTCCTGGTTATTACTGCAACCACTTTAACCCACCAACCCGCATTAGGCTAGCGTGGTGGTGTTATGGCACAAGCTCCTCAAGCCTGTGTCCAGCAGTGGGACGTATGTTAGCTGGTGATGAAATTAAATTTTACTTTTTTTATAATTATTGGGTTAGATTTTAAAATAAAACTTTGTGTTGTGCATGTTTGTCATAGATTATTTTGTTTGTAAATAAATATAAAACTCTGCCACAGATTGTTACGTCAAACAAGACAAGCATAACTACTGACATGACTTCTTCATTCACAACTAAACCACACCTTTTTATTCCAAATATTTCACCACATTTCTTGGTTAAAGCAGATTACTATATTACCCTGACATCTTGTTGACGGCTAACATTTATTGAGAAACAGCCAGCAAGAACTTGAGTAAAAGCTGATCAGCAAAACTGTTCTTATATTACCAGGAAATAAGAACTTCATAAGGTCCAAAGTGTCAGGGGTGTATGTTGTAGACTGTATGTTTCCGTCTCGACAACCACGAATGCGAGGATCTCAGTCGAGCTGAATGGATCAGTTTTGGTATTTGCACCTTGTAGATAAGGCTTAATATCGTGCTATTTGTAAGAGCTTCAACTTATTTTGTTGACATGTCTTCGGAGCCATCGAGTGTAAATGTATGTGTGCAAAGGTTTTGTCGGGTATTGTTATAAATAACAAAAGTCTAGAAATAGCTTTGCGGTATAAGGTGTCGTCTGCTCATTGCGTCAGCACCGTGAAGAGCTGGCGATATTCTATATACGTACAACAATATATTTACAATCACTCAAATATGAGCCAAATAAAGAAACATATTAAAGTTACTTTTCATAATAGTAACATACACTTGCTAAGTAGGTAATTGTGTAAAAGTACAACAAAATACATTAAAAATAAAATATATGAAACAATAAATGGTAGCTTTAAGAATACTAAGATATGCATCAGTCATTGCATAAGCAATATTGTAAATGAAAGATGTTTGTTTTTAGTTAGCAACACTATGAGCTGCCTGGATAATTTACATGAACCTAGCCATTAGTGCAGTAAATTATTAGCTATCAATAACAAACAAGCTGACAAACCACCTGGTGGTAAGCGGTTACCTCCGCCTATAGACTATAGACACCTGCAATAACAAGGAAAAGTCACTTAATATTGCAGGCAGGCATGAAATCATGCAATGCATTTTTGTTATCATTTTTATTATTTATGGTGATATTCAAAAATGTTCGTGTTACTTTGGCCTCTTGCCCACTCGACCAACAAAACATACGAGTGTACAACCTCCAAAGTTGGTACCTCAGACACAGTCAAAGCTAGCCCACAAAGACCCTTAGCTCCATTATACCTAATATAGTAACAAAGTAGGACTTGACAAAACAATTTAAGAGCGAGCAGGTACATAAAGTCAAGTGGCGCGTCTTAACTAATCAAGGCCCTCGAGGCTTTCAAGGGCCACTTTTCACCAAGTTTTCTCCGAACAGAACGTTCATTTTATGGGCACGGTCGCAAAGCAGCTAGAATTTGAGTCTTATTTCGTTTTTGTTTAGAATTACTTGGTCTACGTGATCACGGAGCCACTTGGTTCCGACGTAGCCCCGTAAGAGAAACACGTCAGGTGTTTGACCCATGTTACCACTACGCTAGCCCAATGCGAGTAGTGGGTGAAAAAGGTTGCGGTAACGGAAGCTTTTCAAGATCTTTATGTTTCGACATATCAGCCAAAAGACGTCCTCTAGAGATTTCCATCCAATGGCTACTTGCAAACTACACCAGGTCGTCGGTTCACCTTGTTGGAGGCCCGTTCCTGTTCTCCTAGTGTAAGTTTCAATCGAAATGAAACGAAAACGGACATCGTCATGTTCACCTCTCAAATCTATATAAAAAAGTGGTTCCCAATAATTCACAACACATTCTGCTGCCGTTTCCATACGATTTGGCAGTTAACCCGACGACGAACTTTGTCTTTTCAATGCGATGGAAACTTACACAGGGGCACTGGTCGCCATTGTAAATAAGCTTTCCGCCGCAACAGCCTCCGGTCCTGCGAGCAATGGGTCCACCTCAGGTCCACCCACTGCCGCTAGTCTAGTAACGCCGAGCGTTTTCACTAAAATAAATATAATAAAATTACTTTCTAGCGTTGTGCTCAAAACAATCGACTGTATAGTTATAGAATATTAATGCCAGCTACACCTCTCTCAATAACAATGAACCAAACAGCTCCACTAATACCTGTACGAAAGTTTTGTTTGTCTCGTTGGCTTCACAGAAGACTCCGAAGTCTTAATTTAGCAACGGTAACTCAATAGTTACTCCAAACCAGTTACTCCAGTTACTGTCAGTTAGTTAAAAGTTTTCCTGCTACTGTTAATTAAATCCAAACTTGAAAAATTCTTATTATAGTTATTCATTGCACGGTTTATTGGTGAATTTTTGCGTAGTTAGTGTAGCTTGTAGGCACATAAAATAATTTTGTGTGCCGAGTGTGTTTCGTAGAAACTTGAAATTGCAAGATAAGAGAAACGAGTTCAACAGCGTTCAATTGCAGATATCATACAAGGATGTCATATCTATGAGTGTACGCCTATTATTTAACGATAACGTTATACATAGAAAAAAAACATACCAATCGAATTGAGAACCTCCTCGTTTTTGAAGTCGGTAAAAAGACAGATAGAATTTGCTTTATTGTACTTATACTCGCACTTTAATTAGCAGATACCAACAATACATATCGAAGGTATTGACGAGTACGTTTACCTTGGACAAATGGTCCAGCTAGGTAGAGCCAACTTCGGGAAAGAGGTAAATAATCCAACTCGGATGGGCAGCGTTCGGGAAATTGCGTAAGATCTTCTCGTCCAAAATTCCTCAGTGCTTGAAGTCGAAAGTCCACGACCAGTGTGTGTTGCCAGTGATGACATACGGCTGTGAAACGCTTACTAAGGGCCTTCTGTGCAAGTTCGCAGTCGCACAGCGTGCTATGGAACGAGCTATGTTAGGTGTTTCTCTGCGAGATAGAATCAGAAATAAGAACATCCGTAAGAGAACCAAAGTTACTGACATAGCTCATAGGATTAGTAAGTTGAAGTGGCAGTGGGCAGGGCACATAGCACGCAGAGCAGACGGCCGGTGGGGCGTTCAAGTTCTAGAATGGCGACCACGTTCTGGAAAGCGCAAAGTAGGACGGCCTCCCACTAGATGGACAGACGACCTGGTCAGGGTCGCGGGGAGCCGTTGGATGCAGGCTGCGCAGAACCGTTCCATTAGGAAATCGATGGGGGAGGCCTTTGTTCAGCAGTGGACATCATAGGCTGATATGATGACGATGATAATGAACAATACATATAAATAAGCTAAGTACATTGTGGTGATAGTACACGGAAAATGTTATTGATAGATTGAAATAAGGAAACCACGTCTTGACATGACACCAGCTATGCGATTCTCTAAAGTCAGCAGCCATGAATTCGTGGCTGTCGGCAGCGCCGTCATACTTTTGGCGTTTGTTTGACAACCGTTGGCGACACCAGCGTTCCGACGTCGAGCACGGCGTGAACCGGAACTAAAAAGTGGTTGATTTTTATATCTTTATGTAAAAAATCTATCAAATATTGAATGAAGTCATTGCGATACAATTTTAACACAACAAAAAAGAAATAAAAAAATATCGATTGTACTTGATGTCGTATAACCAAAACAGAGACAATCGTACACCGACGTAGAGATTCGTGAATACGGATTCACGCAGCGCAGTGCGCAAACATCAAAACCAATGGCAGCTCGTCGTCTTTGTCAGACGTCAAGTTCGATGTCGAATATCTTTGTTTGTGAATCACACTGCAGTATATTGACAACTACAAAAGCAGACTTAAGAAAAGATAAGAAACTGTCAATAGTATAACTGTTGCATAATGAAATGAGGGTTATTAAAAGTTTAAAACAAGAGTGTGCGTTTAATAGTATCACACGAGTGTTATAATACCTAGTTATGTGCAGCTTCTTACACATATTTATCTACACTCATACATAAGTCACTACTAACATCAGACATTTTTATAAATTGATCTTGTATTATACACAGACAAAATGGCGCCACATCACATTCCATATTCAATTCACTGAGTTAGCGCTGGGTGCGCCACAGAATACATGGCTACATGCTGCCCGCGTATCAATACAATATGTTCACCTTTGAGATCATAATTCGAATTTCAAAACTATAAAGCAAAAAGACAAAAAGTAACTAAAAAGGCGCTGTCAAAACCATCAGCAACGGACAGGATAGACAGGAATAGGATAAATGAGTGAAGTCGGCATTGCAGCTCCTTCCTATGATGGAATTCGATCAGCAGTGGGCTCTGTGGGCTGGAGATCGATAAAACATTTATTTATCTATCCATATAATGTACTTATTGGCTGTACGGAAACTGTTTAATGATGATGGTATCACTAGGGTATCATAATTTCGGATGTACCTAGGTACTGCTCACAGGAGATCAAGCGAACAGTTGTAGCTTCTGTCTGTTAGTAAGAACTCTTGAGAGTGTGACCAGCGATGAGGTGACGACTATACTTTTTATGTCAATAAGGTAAAATTCGAGTTTGTTTAGTGAAACCGTACCTTAACGTAAAAGTAATGATTGTATATCATTGTTAGCGAGCAAATTGAACGTGTTTTGGCTCGTAATGCTACCCATACATTACCTACTTACTTGTTTTTATCCAAACACATTATTTAGGTATATTTCGTAATGTAATGTACGCTTAATGTAATGTATCTCATGTTTAATGTCAACATAGCCTTTGAGCGTTATAGAAAATATATACAGAAAGTATTCTATTTTATGGACGTGTGATCGAGAATGTACAGAGATGAAATTGACAAGTAGGTACCGTTAGATAAAGCCCTCCTCTAATTATTATGAATCCGAATATTTCAATTTCTTTTTCAGTTCAGTTAAAGGAGATACACGAACTTTTATGAAATCATAACCTAACTTTTCATTTTTTTTTTGTTCATTCTCCCTACAATCGGAAGGCAACGGAAACTAATGTCCATACAGCCATGTCTTCAGTATTTTTTATTTCTTCATTTATTGCATTGAAATGCTGGTGTTACACATTTCAATGCATCTTGGGAGTATTTGACGCGAAATTATGATGACAGTCTCCATATGATGCTACTTTGATGAGGCAAATAACCACGATAAAATTTTTATCGTCTTCCACACCATAATCATTTTTATTCTAACGATTGACAAAACTTCGCCAATTTTATGACACTACGTTACCTCAGACACAAAATCTTGACTGACACCACCAAATCCCTGCAAAAACTCCTGTTTTGTTGAGATAAATTGAAGGCAAAGGGATCTAGTTAATACCGCCTTGACTTATCAATTTTGTGATTTCTGTAGTTATTGCATTGAATTTGTTTTTTTTACCTATAAACAACTATTTAAACAAAAAGTACTGTTATTACGTACTTAGTATCAAATAATCGCAGCGATACGTGTATTGGTTGTGCATAGATCATCACTAATATTGCCAAACTGACATACGTCATACGGGAATTTAGGATTCGGCCCGACTATAGTAATAATTAGTACCTACTGTCACTATGAGAACTAAGGAAGCTATTACTTATTTTAAGGATCTGTTTTCCTAGAATTTTTGATTCTATTTTAATGGTAGTCGTCATACATCACGTTGCTCATCTTCTTTGAAGTTAGCTATAATGTTGTTAATTTTGTTAGATTGAATCCTCCCTTTATCAGGGCAGGAAAGACTAACTGTGCTGATTAAAGAAACTTATTGGCAGTGAGCATCAAAAATAAAAATACTAAAACTTTAAAAAAACAAAATCTACACTTTAGGACTAACTTACAATTACAATGTTATCCATTGCTGGTAGTGTCATCTTACATTTTAGCACTTACACAAGTTACACATTGATATAAAACCACTACCGGATTTAACTCGCTAATTCTTGACATTGAGACATGAGTGCAATTTTGTTTATTTCATGCCAGTCAGTCTACTCCAAGTTCAAGTGAAATACACTGTCTTAATTATAAACAAACCCTAGGCCGACACCATTGACAAATTGATGTGTACCCCAACCGATTGAGACATTAGTTCCTCCAACCACACAATACCGCTTGTAGCTATTCACTATGTCTGTAACTAATTCAAGCGAGCCCTTCACACGTTTGGGATAAACGCATTATACTTCTCTTTGTCTTCACATAATCAATTGGAAATTGTTCTAAGGGAAGTTTCGAAATGGCTGTTAAGGGGATAATAGAATCAATACAAGTGGACGCTTAGTTACCAAGATATTTTACGAGATACAAGTGTTGTATCGCGTTTTTGGAATTATAATGTAAAGTGAACAAACGAGCAACGGAGATGTCCCAAAAATGTATTAAGACCCGGCCAGGGCAGCAATTCTCAAGCATTCGAAACAGTCTCGAATTCAAGATAAAATTCGAATCAACTTTAATCGATTTCTAATCAAGTTGAGCTATTCTGAAAATCTCAAATTTGACTTTCCTCGAAAGAAAGCCACTCGAATTACTACGAGTGGTCAGAAGCGGTCGAGAGTAGATTTTTTATTGTAATCTTTGGTTTATTGTTCTTATTTTTTAAACAGTTATGATATCCTTCTCTAATTATTTGAAGTTATTATACAATCTTCTACTTATTTTGTACGAGGTAAATAGCTGCAAGTGGCTTAAAACCAGAACCAGAACGGGTGAAACGAACGGGTGGTATGTTCTTTATGGCAACATTTAACACTGGCCCTAATTCTGGCGAACACATGCTAAGTTTAAATTTAAGTTCAGTCTATTTCTTTCTCTCAAAATGAAAAAGAAAAGGATAGCTGTCATATAATTTGACATTTAGAAAGGTGCGTTCAATTTTCGACCTTATTGAACGTGCTAAAATGCAGTGTTTAGGAGGCACCTCCGTACATGCCGTCTAAAATTGTCTATGGTTTCTTTGAAATCTATCTAAATTTAAGTGACAGCTCTAAACAGATTCTTGCTATCTTTTTCCTATTACTTATTGCGAGAAAGAGATATACTGTACTTAAATTTAGAATTAAAGTGTGTTCCCAGAATTAGGCCCACTAAAACTCAAAGTAAAATTCGATTAGTAGTAGCAGATTCGAGAAAAAAAATCAAGATTTACGAGAAATAACGATCGAGAAAGGCGTCGAAGAAGAATCTCGAATTTGAGTTTTTTTTTTCGAAACAAACGAAAATTGCATCCCTTTTCTGTGTAGATAGACACGACAGCACATCAAGTGTAACAATTGCACTACGAAAGCCCCCTCTATAACGAATGCAGCAACGGCGGTCTTAAGGTCAAACTGTTACGCTTAATGTGCTGTCGACTGTACAATAAACAAAAATAAAAACCGACTTCAAAAAACTAAAAAAGATAAAATATTTAAATTTAAGTAGCTACTATCCCCTAGAAACATATTTCTTGGAGTCGGTGCTACACTTCATATTGTTTCTGGTAACAACTTAGCACCAACTCCAAAAAATATGTTCCAGTGGATAAGGAACTACTTAATTTCTTAGTGTTTTGAAATCGGTTTTTATTTTAGTTAAAAAAATCTCAATTTTAAGTTTTTAGATGGGTGACCGTCAGCAATATCGTTTATTGGCGTATCGTTTCACTAAAAACTCATAGGAAAGCAAAAAACCGCGATTTCGGGTACATAGACGACTTAATTATTCTAGTTAGGGATATTGATTTAAAAGCCAAACTAAAGAATCGATTCTAAGCAATTTTTTATTTTTATTTATAAACTATTCCGCATCAAACAAAAAAAAATCACATAGATCGGCTCGGAAATCTCGGCGTAGGTAATGGGTGTAGGGTAGTACCTAGATACATAAAAAAACATACCAACCGAATTGAGAACGTCCTACTTTTTAAAATCGGTTAAATATAGGCAAACATATGCAGAAAAGCTTTTAGTCTATTTTCTTTTTATTTATTTGCTTTTCTCCTCGTTCAAAATAAGAATTTTAAAAAAAGCTGCAACTAATCAAATATTTATCATGGAGCTTAAGACACTTTAGTGACGTTTGCCTTCTGTATCACTCACCATATTGCTATATTGAAAATTAGGGAAAATGACGAATCCTTTTGAACTATTAAACTAAGAATAGTTTTATGAAAACGAATTATATATTTCCCGGGCACAGCAGATTTTTCCTCATTTTTTATAATTGTGCAGGTTCTTACATCTGTTCAAATATGAAACATCTCTGTATCTGATTCTGGTATTTACTTAGTTATTCAACATAATAAGGATCTAATACGATTCTTTAAATAAACCAAATCGAAAATCCCCGATTCTTCAACTTCAACAAATCACGTCTTATTTCTGTATTTATATTAAAAACTCCCATCAAATACAGGGACGAGGTTCGATCTAAAAATCATTCGAAACCTTCGACAGAAATTAAAAACTTGGTCCAATCTTGGCGGTACAATGGGGGTCACCTACTTGGTAACTGGTCGAACAGATGCGAGATCGTTCAACGCTTAGATTTGTCTTGTATGAAGCAAGTTAAAAAATTAAGCGACAATAAAACAACCTAAGGCAAGGCATTATTGTGTGTGAGCTGGAGTTGTGCTATTATGTGTAGTAATAGAGAATCTAAGGTCTGACATGAGTTGCTAACTTTGTGCTGGATAATAGGTGTGAGTGTATGAATAGTATAATTGTTAAAAATAAAAATATTTATCGTTAGCAAACAAGGAATGGCTAACAGCATCCTATAAAGAGGGTGGAGTTAGCGAACGTTATAACGACCGCCTTACCTCATACCTAAAGGTGACAGAGATTGTATTATTTTCTGTTTTGGTTGTGCTTTCCTGTGCTATAAAATGTATTTCATGTGGTTGTAAATGTGACTAAGAAAAGTCCTTTATCTAATACACTACCTAGGTGTATTTCTCTCTTGACAATATTTATGCCAATCCAGTCTACGGCCCATGTGTTCTAACAATATAGGCTACAACACCCGATGCTAAGGACTGCTTCATCAACAGCAAGACCTGATATCGAAGTAAGTAAATGACAGTCTTATTTTCAATCCCGCTTCCTGCCTTGTCTTACCCCACAATCAATCCGAGGCAAGCCCCCAAAAGCTGAACAAACTTAAATTGGATCTCCCGGGCGACTCGCGCAGACGTATTTGAAAAACTGTGCCTACAATTAATGCAGCGATAGCAAATTGGATATTGATTGCTGGAGGCTGGTGATCTTTTGGGTGCGATTGGAAAACAACTTTGGCCGTCAAAACAGGGTGCAACTTTCGTAACTGACATTTACGCTTTTCAAAAAGTATAGGTACATTATTTTCTAATCATTGCAAACTTTTTGGGTAAACGTTGAATTTAAATCAAATTAAATTAAAAAGCTCTTTATTAATTTATTTTGCTTGAGTGGACTTCTACGAAGTTCTTTTCAATATTCATAACTGAAGCCTTCCTGATCTATAGGTACATATAGAATTGGTACTTAAAGTACCTGTGCAGAAGAAGCGGGGTAGCAAAGTTCTAAGTACGCAGTTTCGTTTTTATTGTAAGTAATTATAAATTTGTTTTTTTTTTATACACTCACACCTATTATCTAGCCAAAAGTAAGCATCATTAAGAGCTTGTGTTATGGATACTAGATAACGGATAAATATTGATGGATAATAATATGTATATAAATATTAGAAATATACTAATTAAACATATAAACATCCATGACTCGTAAACAAATGCTCGTACTTATCATACAATCATTTGCTCCTACCGGGATTCGAACCCGGGAGCTCTTGACCGAGTAGCCTGTATAGCAAGAGGCACAAGCCACTCGGCCAGTCGGTCGTCTACATTAGTAGGTTCCGATCAAGTTGGAACGTCTGTTACGGGTTTTAAATGTGTATGTTTGAGGTAAAGAGTATTAATATTTAAGTTCATTTAAATATTAATCATCTTAATTATTAAAGCGAAATTAATTTTCCACAGACGCCGCCCCGTACCCCACATTAACGCTGTTATGTTAAGGCGTTGTTTAATTCATCTCTGCATTAATGGCGGGCGGTACATAATGCATATTTCACACAATATTTACGGAGACATGTACTTACTATGTAAGCAAGTTACCAAGTATATTTGCTGTATAATTGATAAATTATAAACTGAGCACTGAACCACCTAAGCCAAAGAGATGAATTTGAATGACATTAACGCACAAAAAACGTAAACCTCTTAATAATTGTTTCTCTATGAAAAAATATTTTGGTTGGTGAAATATGATGAGAATATTAACGATGCCATATTTTCATTACTAGCGAACCCATTATTTCGAGAAAAGGTCCTGTGCAAAGCCCGAGGGTCAAACCTGTGACCCACATATGTCACAATGCGGTCCCGAGGTACCAGACATTCAGAGCACGGCAGGAGGTGAATCAACGTGTGCCTCCTTTGATCACGCTTCTGCCCCAGTTAGCGCGAGCAGAGTTCATTTCTTTACAAGATGGTGACATAACTGCAAATGACAGTGAAATTACCTTTCGGGGTTTATTTCAAGTCAGTTTCTATATTCATCGGGCACCTACTGTCCTATTATTAAAATTTTCAAAATCACTAACATTCCACAATGGTCATAAGTCATAACAATACGCAGGTTTTACCCAGAGCGGCATTGCTAATATCATACAATAAAACAATTGAAAATCTATTGTGTCTGACATATGGGTAGGTTTAACTTTATATCTATATAAATATTTGATTGAATATATCTACCGCAATACTAACTATTCATAGATAAGGAATGTCATATTTTGAGGCACGTAATCTGTCAAGCGGCGTTATACCTCTAGAGAAACCAAAATAAAGTTATCTGAATCTCTTTCAATCTGAAAAGAAGTGAAATTACCGGGCATGGTTGTCTGGTATCTATTGTTTGTTTTTGTTTGAAATGACTTTGAAAGTTGAAAATGACTTTCGGTGGTCGTACTGTTTTACCTGTTCTGTCATCCTGTTGATTCCTTTTCTACATTGGTTTGCACACTCAAAAAGCTTAGTTGACACTTAGCCTATCCATCCACGTTTGACATATTTAATTCGGCATGTTTTTAATGTGCTATAAATGCAAGGCTTAAATTCTGTCATCTGTCCATTTTTGATTGAAAAACAATGAAAGATAGCACTAAACTTAAACTTACAGTTTGGTTAAGTTTAACTTGGATAAGTGACTCTTAACATAATTGGCGACCGGCTGGTCTAGCGGTCTGCACCCCCTGCTATGCAGACAACTCGGTCAAGAGCTCCCGGGTTCGAATCCCGGTAGGAGCAAATGATTGTATGATGAGTACGAGCATTTGTTTACGAGTCATGGATGTTTATATGTTTAATTAGTATATTTCTAATATTTATATACATATTATTATCCATCAATATTTATCCGTTATCTAGTATCCATAACACAAGCTCTTATTGATGCTTACTTTGGGCTAGATAATAGGTGTGAGTGTACGAATATTATTGTATAAATATTATTATTACCTATTTACATATTTTCGATCGAGCGTAGATTTATGAAATTAGCAGTTAAAATGTCATACCATTTTATCTACCGAAAAACATATTATTTTCATGCTTGCCACTCGTATACTCGCGTCTCGTTAAATAACAAATATTTTACTTACAGATTCATGTTCTCCGCAATTCTATAGCGAAGTACGTATCACCGCCAATTTCATATTGCGAGTTATATTTTTTTCATCTTCCAATGACATGTCCTATTCATGACATCGGAATCCTGCACTATTGACGGGACGCAATACGCTAGTGTGGGGAATTGAAATATATCACATATTGGACGACATAGCAATATTTATGAGAAACCTTGCGCGCATTTTGGCAGACACTGGGGAAGGTTTTGCGGTGATTTTATTTTACCTATTACAAAAAGGGATTTGTTTTTGTTGTGTTTTTCATTACTGATCGATTAAAATTTATTCAAAACCAGTTAATGAAATTAAAACGGAACAGCATGTAGAGAAATTAGTCACTCATTTTCATTAAGCAATTGACAGTAATTTTCACTGTACAGATATTCTGTGACTATGATTTATATACAAAGCACGGTAAATGACTCAACACTACCTGATGAGAACCGGTAAGAAGAACCCATAATTATGGGAAAACAGCTGGTGTTTCGTGAACACACAGTTTTAGTCGCCATTATCATACCGGTGCGTCTTTGCGCTCCTTTTGAAGGAACCATGTTATAGAAAGGAGGGAACACATTTTCTGATAAAGTTTTGGAGATACGACAGAAGGTACGAGTTACTAGATATCTTGGTGCGTGAGGTGGAGACAGTAAATGGATGATAACAAATTTTGGTAATCGAATAAACAGAAAAAAAAATAGCGAAAAATAAAAATTAAATAGATTGTAGCCGATTTTAGACCTACTGAATATACATATAAAATTTCATTAAAATCGGTGAAGCCGTTTCGGAGGAGTATTTTAACTAATTTTGTGAGTCGAGAATTTTATATTAAGATAAACATGAAACTTCAAAATGAAAACGCACTTTTACTACACAAACGCACTCCCATGCAGTGTCCTATTTCTCATGACAGCGTCTTATTCCATTCCACCATAAACTACAAATGATTACTGTCACGTACAATCATATAAAACCGAGAAACAAACGATCGACATATAAATTTATGACGACACTAACAATCACTCATTGTTGTTATTCGATACGGTCGGGTCCAATCATGGCCGGTACTAAGTGATCAGGTTTGACAGATAGTTAAGCTATATTATGAGCGATTTTATCGCGCCTACAATAACATAGGAAAATTACATTTTGAACTTTGTTGATTCTCAAAATGTATGACCATCTATACCAATAAGAACCTACACTTCATCAATGGTTTTCACGTCAGCCGAAACGCTACTAAGATAGGTAATAAATTTATTTAACTGTGACCTTTTGTAAGAAATTTCCATAGTGAACAAAGTATATCCAAACTGGAGCGAAAAAGTATTCATACCTTAGGAGGTTATACTATAGGTAGTATAATGTGTATAAATATATTTTTTATGAACCGACCTGTTTTACAAATGTAGTCAAATTACATACATTTAATCATATTTAAAACCCAAAATAACTGTAGTCAAGTATAAAATATAAGCTTGTTATATAATAAGAAGCTCAGAGTGCAAGCTGGCTCACCTGGAATAATGCGCATACGAACATTAAAATTTGATCAGTCAAAGAATTCCGATCTCAATCAAAAAATTAAATGTTGTAGTTAACAAACACTTACTTACTTACGAGATAACATTCGAAATCGATAAAGTTGAAATACGTCATAAAGTGAAAGGTTGACCCGAGATCGATAGCAGGAGCTGCCTGCGCCCCCGGCAATGAGGCTTGAATACATTCAACGGCCATAGATTTAGAACAAACCTCTTAAATTCATAATATCTCCAAAGGGGGGCGTAGCTCAGATGGTAGAGCGCTTGCTTGGCATGCGAGGCACGGGGATCGATAACCAGCGCCTCCAAATTTCTGTTTTTTTTTTTATAAAAAATACTAGTTTTTATTACTTGTTTCTCTTAACAAAAATAAAATTTGCAAAATTTTATAGAAATGCGTTCAAGAGCTGTACAGAAAATAATACCTACAAAAGCATTTTCCAATTTATTCCCACGCCGCCGCAACAATGTGTACTTGTAGAGCAAATTGAATTCCAATCTATTCTCTGGGGGCTTATCCCTTACAAATGTTTCAATATAGTTTTTTTAAAGTTCTGTGGTTTGGGAAAATGAAGTTCAGAGTTTGAATAACATTGAGGTTCTTTATTCATTACCTAGTGGCCGCCCGCGGCTCTGTCTGATGTCGGTTATCGCTCCAAAAAGTCTCATGTGTCCTTCCCTGGGTTTCAAACTACCCACCGCCTACAAAGTTTAATCCAAATAGGTTCTGCGGTTTAAGCGTAAGAAGGCAATAGACAGCAATTAGAGTTACTTTCGCTACCCATTATAATACATATTTGTATGAAAGTATGTATACTAATACTATCTATTCGCGTTGCTTACTCTGTAAAAACAAAGATGAAAACCGACTTCAAAAAGGATAAAATAATTAAATTTAAGTTTAAAAACATATTTTTTGAAGTCTGTGATTCATTTTCTATTGTTTCTAGAAACAACTTAGCACCAACTCGAACAAATATGTTTTAGGAGATAAGTACCTACTTAAATTTAATTATTTCGTCCTTTTTAGTATTTTCAAGTCCGTTATTTTTCTCAATATTTAGTGATCTTAGGTCAAAGCTAGATGAGTGACCGTCAGCATATATTTTTTCCTAATATCGTATCGCTTCACAAAAAAGTCTTAGGAAAGCAAAAATCTTACACAATACATAGACGACTTAATTATTACAGTTATTTTAATTTAAACACCAAACTACCCAATCGATTCAAATATTTTTTTATGGAACTAAATAGAATCACGTAAATCGGATCAGAAATCTCAGCATAACCGATGTACATACATAAAAAAACACCAACCGAATAGAAAACCTCCCATTTTTGAAGTCGGTTCAAAAACAAGATAAAGTGTCATATGTTGACAGAATACAAGATCAACATTCTGCTCCTGACGACTCTAACACTGGAACTACATTTTAAAGTAGTTTTACTGAGCTGCGATCTTCTGGCAAAGCAGGGCGCTCTAAGTACGAGTTGTAGGTATTATATACCAGTATCCCATACCTCTTAATTTGTAATCCAAAATATGTTAAAATAAATATTAACTACAGAAGCCCTTATTGTTTTAGCGCTGTAACAGCTGCCTAGGACACTGGGACATCATTAGCGTGTGTTCAAAGCTTAATTATACAAGCTGTGAAATAATGCCGCGGTGTAGCGCTAAACCAATTTGCAGGTGAAAAGCGTCGCTAACAAAGCGTCTCTCTCTTGAAGGAGATGCCACTCCTGTGCACTCATACTATCCTGGTAGCGCTTGTGTTCATCCATTCATACTTGTGGGGATATTTTTTCCTTTTTAATTTTTTTTGTTTGACTGAATATAAAAATGTCTTTTTTGCTATTTTGGCTAAAAATATCAGAAATATATGAAATTGGTCAACAAACAATCGCCAAAATTGACAATTTGCATACCAAGCAAGTATTCTGCTGACCACGCCAATAATTTTCGGAAACGTAGGTGTACTTCCTACATTTTTTATTTAATTTAGAAAATTTAAAAGAAAAGTAAAATCAATAGGGAACAAATCACGAGAACTGAGAAAAGGATCCTGTCAGCGAACACAAAATATTCATTACGATTTCATAGTCTGAACTTAAGAATATACTACTTTAAAGTACAGTCAGCAACAGAAGTCAATTAACACTTTTGTACCCTTACACAATAACCTATTGGCATACTCGCTTTGATATGAATGAACATTGTGAGTGACGTAGAGTGACACGGCACTAAAGTGTTAATCAACTTATGTCGGTAACCGTACTATGTTCCAGTTTCTTCCCAAATAACAACCTATGAAAAGCAACCGCTTTACCCTAGAGATTGTTCCGTCCATTATGAATTTGAAATAAAAGATTTTATCATTGGTCACGGTGATTGGAATGCTCCATCCGCAAGACGCTGCAGTCTCCCGGGAAAAATTCGAGGGCCAATTCGTTTAAGAGATCTTGAGGAAATAAGACTAAAGCTACGAGAAAGAAAAAAAAGAATATTGTGATGTGAATATGAAACAATGAAATGTACACTCCGTATAACAAGGTTGTTTCAAGGCGGTCATTGAAATAACCTCTGTCTATAGGTACACGGTATCCGGCTATAGGTATAGCTAGCCAGAAGAGTTGACTGGAGAGAAACCCGCGAACAAATCGTTTCCTCAACAGAGCTCGTATTATATGGGTGTGCTTTCCCAGGAGAATGCTCTATGAACTATAAATAATAAGTGCTGTTATCAATTATGCCCAACCTCTTACACCATACTATTACCTCTCACAAGGGAAAGTACCATACGCATTTTAATTAATTATATATATATCGTGTTTTCAAACCCCAAGCTAATTTAAAATTAAATACAAATCAACCACTTAGCTCGACATGCAATATTAAACATGATGTGCATCCGTTTCTATCAAAATTAACAAGCAAAAAACATCCCGCGGAATCCCGCGGTTCGAGGGTCGAGGGGCGAAGCCTTGGGGACCGTTCGGGCCAAAATTGAATTCTGTCGCGGAAACTAATTTTAATGGTAGCTGTGTTCCCTGGAGCATATTTCTCTGGCCCGACTGTTCCCACATATTAGGAAACTTCGTATTTGCGAAATTGTTGGATTTTTGGCGACCAATGTGGATTTGTGTGGAATCGTTGTTTGTTTAAATAATGATTTAATGAGATGGCCTATTTAGTATAGGCTAAGATTATATTCAAGAAAAGAATTAACAGTAAAATTGAAAAAATAATACTGTAGATGGTATTTCCTAAATACCTTGGTATATTGGATATTCGATTAACAAATATCATCTTAACGTAAAACTACTTCAAAAATTAGTATTTAAGCTAACTTTGTAAAAAATCTCATAAAAAAATATGGCCGGAAGAAAACAAGGAGACAAAGTAACAAACGCTCGCTACAAGTACCAGGCCAGCAGACTTGACAAAGAGTAAAGGGTACAAAGTGATGTGTGCACTCGAGTGTCCTTCCGCGAGACGACGACGCTGGCGTAGCTGCTTGTTTGTTTGTTTTTACAAGGAAACGGGAAAGGTCTTTGCTTTTTATACAAGCTTGGTAGATCTTGGTAGATTTATAAAGCGGAGAAAACTTCAGAATAATGAACAATTGATAAATTTTATATTTAAACGTATCCTAATTTCTGAACTAAACTTCATTTTTATTCCAAGAAACGGCGAATCAAATGTGAATTCTGTGAGGAAGCCGTATCATTATAATAACAGGGCCTCGATCGCGCTAATTTACATTGTATTTACCAAAACAAATGTGAAACGTTCCCTTGCGCACAATTTGTGTTGCGCGAAACCAACCAATTAGGTTTTTTTTCGGAACATACGTTGATATATTTGATTATAATTATATTACATATTAATTAAGTTCAAATAACATCAATTAATAAAATAAAAACTTTCTAAATTGAGTAAAATATCGATCGGTTTTTGACAGCACCTAGATACAAATACGTTACTATGGCAACCATCTAAAGGAACGTAATTTCCGCTGCCGGTCGCACGTTCTTGATTAAGTTAGTGCCTAAGCAACTTGTCAAAAATATTTGTAGGACAGCGGATAATACGTTCCCATAGATGGTTGCCATAGTAACGTCTTTGTATCTAGGTGCTGTCAAAACCTGATCGATATATTTACTAAATTTAGAAAGTTTTTATTTTATTAATTTATGTAATTTGAACTTAATAAATATGGAATATAAATATAATCAAAGAAATCAATGTATGCTTCGAAAAAACAGCTAATTGGTGGCCGTTTATATGTTTCGCGCAACACAAATTGTGCGCAAGGGAACGTTTCACATTTGCTTTGGTAAATACAATGCAAATTAGCGCGATCGAGGCCCTGATTCAATCGATTCTCAATAGTCGCCGGGAACGCGGTAAGATGTCAAAAGTTTTTGCAAATATCATATTCAATTGTAATAATCATATTACACAGTAGAATAGATTATTAATTCTCAAAAAGAATTAACTTTCCAGAGGTTTCGTACCCTTGCCCCAAACATAAGTGGTCGGCGCGCGGGCGGAGTGACAGACCGCATGCCGCATTTGTGTCATTTTATGATACTAAATAGCAGTTACTTTATTTAAATAAAAAATAAAAAAGTACAAAAAAGATGATATCACCAAGTTTATTTGCACACACCACAATTTTTTTGCAATTGTTTTTGCAGTCTCTATCAGATCGCTCAACGTAATTACTGATCACAGTGTTGCACCAGTGACATTGGTTAAATACCTATTAAGGGATGCTACCCCAACATATAAAATTTATTAATTATGACCAAAATTACTTTGCTGCGCGCGCGACCTCTGGAAGATTAATATGATTTAAAATTACAAATTAAAAAATTTGAAGATTTAGTTAAGTATTAAAATTGGATCAATTCTCATGCATTATATTTTCCCTTCCACAGTCAAAATTGTACCAAAAAATTTTTTTACACTTTAATCATTTTTATCATTGGGTTAATGCCAAGAAATTTAAGAAGCAATGGATAGTTTAGTTTCCGTAGTTTAAAAATTAATTTCCCTGAATCACAAGTTTAAAATTTTATTTATTTTGAAGTTCGGCCAGTTTTGTTTGATTGGCAACGGGTTCACAATTTAGGGATTCCAATTATTATTAGAAGCTTAACAACGCAATCGGTGGCCCAGTGTTTTGGACTGATAGCATTTTATCGCAAAGTAAATACAATTTATTTTATTTAAAATGCCCGACGTGCCAATCTTTCAGTTAAAATTGGCAGCTAAATTGCTAAGCTTTCGGTAAATTCCATAGGACATAAAAATGCAGGCGTTTAAACAGTTCAATAATAATCCGTTGGAAGCTAAAACATATAAAGATACACACAATGTAGGACAATTTAATTTCAACTGTGTAGGATATTCATAACTAAAATTTTTAAGGCAATACCTTAATCGTCACTAATTTCCCGCTAATTTCCTACAGTTTCAATTTTACTGTAGTTTTAAACACAAATAATTATTTATTCCGTGAAGACGAGTATGATAGTTAGGTAAGTACTAGATACTGCGTAAAACATTCCTCGTAAAACTTTTTATAATTAGTTAGATGTTAAAAATAGTACAATGCGTTGATACGGTTAAAAAGTCCATATATCTTTGAAGTACTTTGAACAATTTATTTCTCAACTCTTTTTTATATTATGAAATGAAAATTAAAACCGACTTCAAAAAACTGAAAAGGATGAAATAATTAAATTTAAGTAGGTATTCATCCCCTAGAAACATATTTTTGGTTTTTGGTTAAAAATTTTTTTTCACAATTTTTAGTGATAACTTTCTACGGTCGAAGCTAGATGGGTGACCGTCAACTTATATTGTTTCCTACTATCGTATCGTTTCACTAAAAAGTCACTGGAAAAGCAAAAATTCGCAAATTCGCTTATGTAGACGATTTCATAATTTCAGTTTTTTTTAATTTAAATCCAAAGTACCCAACTGTTTTTGAAAAAATTTTTATGGGACCAAATGGCAGCTATTCCGCATCGAACAAAAAAAGAATCACGTAAATCGGATCAGTAATCTCGGCGTAATCGGTGTACATACATAGAAAAAAAAAAACATACCGGCCGAATTGAGAACCTCCTCGTTTTTGAAGTCGGTTAAAAATAGAACTTCATGGCAAAATCATCGATGTCAACTAACTTATGTTTCACCTTCACGCCATGCATGGCAAGAAAAGATAAAGAATAAAATAAATGGAAATATTTGACGACAATATAGATTACAAAAATTAATAATATCCCTACTCCATAATAAATAGCTATGAAGAAAGTAGGTAAGTAACAAATATGTAGGTATCAGCACAGCAGTTGTACTATACAAATTGCATGAATGTAGATAATACTGAAAATGCATAAATATATTTCATTACTCAACCTACTATCACTATATAGAATAGACTGTGCTACTATTGTAGAGATCTAACATAAATAAAAAATATTATTACATAAGAAAATATAAATCTTGGTAAAACCTTTAAAAATACTACTTTCTTATACAGCGCCACCTCGTAGTAGCGTCTTACACTACACAGTCGCTGAAAGCAAAAGGGAGTGCTTTTGTTTACCAGACGAAACGTTTCGTCCCGTGAAACCATCCCTCAAGTTTGTCGTAGTTCGAACGTTGTCGCATAGATGGCGCTAGTAAGAATAAAAATTTTAAAGGTTTCAAATGCTATTGAAAAATATTAAAAGAATTTTAATTATAGCGTTCTATCGAAACGATGTTTTGGCCATGACAGATAGGGATAGAGATATGACTTACTCAGCGGGAGGGAAAAAGGCAAAATAGCGATCGCGCGTGTAAAGTAAGCAAAAATTTACAAGTTATTTTAGTAAAAAATAATTACAAGAATTCCAAAAATCGCTTCTACACGATTAGGAATATTAACGATATCTACTATTTAAAGCATTTTCCTAGTAGAAACAAATTATTGTTTACCAATGATCTTTCTTATTTTTAACAGGTCTTTTCGAAAATAAAATGTTACCTTTTCTACATTCTAGATACGATAGTACCGTATATCTGATTTTCAGATCCCTAAGATCTTTCAACAACCAATGACATTAATATAAATGTGCGAATTTTTTATCAATTTATCGCCTTAATTACCCCCATTATTATTCACTATTTACACTAGAATAGGTACTATGCAATGGCTACATTCAGGTTCATGTCTCATTACACAAAAATATGTGGCCTGTCGAAGATAACTTATCAATAATTTATATTTACATGTTACATCCCAATTTAGTGTTGCCATTGCTACGGAAATGAGGTGGATTTTGCGTTAACGACCGGATAGACTTACCTGTAACAAAATAAAACACGAATTAGTTGAGCAAATTCTTTGACTTATCTGCTTCTTATGTCTAAACAGCTGTTTTTGTTCCATAATAATGTACCTAAGTACCTACCTATTTTAAGTCTAAAACAATAAACAGAGCAGTTCATTATAAACGTAAATCAGCAAACTCAAGTATCTGTCACAGTAATTTCAAGTCTAATTACCAAGTAATAAGATGCACATTTGCATTTGCATGCAACAACCAACCTGTCCCCGAGATAAGCTTTAATACTAAATAGGTCTGAAAGCACCTGAATCCAGGACTTGGTTACTGCATTTTGGATCTTAATACGGAAGCTTAAAGTCTTCTCGTTCAACTATTTAACATTATAGGTGCAAGGGATTAAACAGGAATATTACAAGAGGAGTTTGAGTTTTGTGTGAAAGGGTAAAAGGTTAGTTTTGCTTGTGTTTGTTTTTGCATTATCTGATCGAGTCATCGGGTCGAGATAATAGCATGAACTTTAGGAGCCAGTTTGGTTTGAATTTATGAACGGAGATGTCATATAAATGGAAACTGGTGTGGAGACTTTAATAGATAACGAAAACTGAACTGTGAGGCAACCGGTCTTTGTATTTTTTATTTGATCAACAGCGCTTTGTGCCGATAGTATACAGGCTGGTGCCGTCAATACGACAATAAATTAAAACATGGGCTATATAAGTTTTTAGAAATGACTTTCCACGTTCAAAAGCATTTTATTCATTCGATAATTTCATGACATTTCTACGAAATAATGCAGCCAATTTTGTATTTTATATAAATACCTTAAAGCATTTTTTAAAGAAATAGCACGATATAATATTGTTTATCTACTGTATTTAATTTAACATTTTTTATCAGTTTCACCTGACTGACTGACGTAAGAATACATTAGCATATTTTACACTCATCATACATATTTTGACACTAAAATAATTTAACAATACCTACCTAACATGATCGTGTTTTTGAACCAATTTTGATATCAACGAGAGCACAGGTATAAGTGGCTAACACAGCTAATCGCTTTAATAGATTCATAAACTTTCAGCAGGAATAATTTATTACTTCAGAGGTTCTCAAATTTAGCGTAACAGCCGTCTTTAGCGAGGTGGGTATTAATTTAAAACCGTATTACCTCCTCCTTGTCGAGGTGTTCCCCGTGCACTAACAGCAGGGCTTCTTAGTCGACAGTGGCATCTACATGAGCGTAAAAAGCTCATGTACTTAATTGTAAATTTTGCTGTAAGCTGTCGCACAAAACAGCAACATTTAGTTGACTGACGGATATCTCTATTACTTTTATGACATCATCATCGCCATATCAGCCAAGAGACGCCCAGTGCTGGGCATAGGCCTCCCCCAGGGATCTACAAACCGATCAGTCCATTGCTGCCCGCATCGAACGGCTTCCTTCACCAGATCGTCGGTCCACATTGTGGGGGGCCTATACCACGCTGTGTTTCTTTTGACTTTTGAGGACCTTTCCGCCTCAAAGGCCGTCAGTCCTCCTTGCAATGTCGCAATGTGGCCTACCGACTGCCACTTGAGACTCGCAATATGACATAAATGTTATTAATATGGGCTCGAATGTCATATGTACAAGAGCTCTATTTCTTTATTTAATTATCATTTATTATTATGCTCTTATTTTCATTGCTAGTTTCAAGTTGTAGGTACAGTGTATACGAATTTAGTGTCTGCAGTTTTCTTCGTATGAAAGTATGATACATAATAATGATATCTCTCGTCATCACCAATTCAGTTATCATTCGTGTTTAAACTGAGTTTCATTTCAAATAAATTAAGAGTAATTATTTATTTCTACGTGTTCTTTATTTTTGAATAACAAAACGAAATATTAAAGGATTCCTGTCATATAATTTGACATTTAGAAATGTGCGTTTAATTTTCGACCTTGTTGTACGTGATAAAATGCAGTGTTTAGAAGGCACCTCCGTACATGCCGTCTAAAATTGTCTGTGGTTTCTTAGAAATCTATCTAAATATTAGTGACAGCTTTAAACAGATTCTTGCTATCTTTTTTAACGGACTTCAAAAACGAGGAGGTTCTCAATTCGGCCGGTATGTTTGCTTTTTTTTTTCTATGTATGTACACCGATTACACCGAGATTACTGATCCGATTTACGTGATTCTTTTTTTGTTCGATGCGGAATAGCTGCCATTCGGTCCCATAAAAATTTTTTCAATAAACAGTTGGGTACTTTGGTTTTAAATTAAAAAAAACTGAAATTATTAAGACGTCTACATATGCGAAATTGCGAATTTTTGCTTTTCCAGTGACTTTTTAGTGAAACGATACGATAGTAGGAAACAATATAAGTTGAAGGTCACCCATCTAGCTTCCACTGTAGAATGTTATCACTAAAAATTGTGAAAAAAAAATTTTAAACGAAAATTAAAACAGACTTCAAAAAACTGAAAAGGATAAAATAATTAAATTTAAGTAGGTATTCATTGCCTAGAAACATATTTTTGGAGTTGGTGCTAAGTGGTTTCCAAAAACAATAGAAAGTCTATCCTTTTCAGTTTTTTGAAGTCGGTTTTAATTTTTGTTTTTCTATTACTTATTGCGAGAAAGTGATATACTGTACTTAAATTTAGAATTAAAGTGTGTTCCCGGAATTAGGGCCATTGTCTTATAAAAGCTAACATACCAATGTTCCATGAACCAATGTTCATAATTTTATCACAAATTCATAAAGCCACAACCTTATTTCTATGATCTGAGGCCACATCACAAAATCGATGAAAAATTCGAAAAACGAAAAGAGACCCTATATTTTCCTTCTAAACGTTTTATACGGAAAACTGGCACGAATATGATCCTCGCCGCAGGTGGAAAGATCCCAAATCTTTTATTAAACAATCCCAGTGTCCTTTGCAATGTTTATTTAGAAGTCAGACCCCGCCGACCTGGGGGACACCTCACGGAGACTCAAGAGGGGTTTCATTAAATACACATACTTTAAGATCATGGGTAGGTCAGATGCGGTGGGAACATACGAGTAGAAGAAGTATCATTTCTAATAAATGTTTTTACTTTTGAGACGATACATTTAACGAGAAGTAAACAATGCCCCGAAAGTGTCATGCCTGACTAATCAGATTTCAGAACTCCCAAAAAGTCTTTAAATCATAAAGTTATTTTATGCTATCATGAGTTAAATACTATTGCTAATGGCCAACTGTGGCTACGCTTTCGTGGATATCGGTTTTTGGCTATCGCTCCGAAAGGTAGTCCAAGTCCTTTCTCATGATGTAATCTGTATCTGTGCTAGTTATAGTGGTTTAAAACTAAAAGCGTAACAGACATAGTAACGTTTTAACTCCCCTAACCACTGAACCGACATAGTCGGGAGTTGACGCATTAATAATAATTTTATGTAAATTACGCATTTAATGATAAGCATAACGATTTCTTGTATGCATTTATATTTCTTGCAAGCAAATAGCAAAAGGAGTAGGCATAATAAGTTATGAAATGAAATAAGCACGTCACCTGAAGCCACTGCTCACACACAATAGAAAATCTATTGTCTATTCTTTGCGTACTTCACAGATCACGGATGTTTATAGATATTGTAGACACCATAAAACTGGCGTCCGGGTCAGGCCCGGCCGGGAGGGTCCGAAATCATTTATTTATAAGATGCCGCACTACGACTGATGCTAACATATACAGGTCATTCATCCAGTGAAATGGGGTGCAAAGTTTGGTCGTACTGGACAAAAAGACCAATAAAACTATGTTAAATATATACTAGCTTTTATCGCGTTAAGTAGATTTAATTTTCCAGCCGTGAAACAGTTCGCTATGTTTCGGATTGAAGGGAAAGGTAGCCAGTGTATTTACTGTGCATATTAGGCATGAAGATAACAACGCACCTTTTTTTATATACAACTAGATGACAAACAAGCCAACGGCCCACCTGGTGGTAAGCGGTCACCGCCGCCTATAGACACCTGCAATAACAAGGAAAAATCACTTGATATTGCAGCTGCGTTGTCACCCTGAGGCCTAAGATGAAATGCCGTCCATGCCTAGTAATTACACTGGCTACCTTACCCTTTAATCCGAAACACAGCGAACTGTTTCACGGCTGAAATAAGAAAGGCGGTGGTACCTACCAAGGCGACCCTACATACGGGCCTACCACCTAGTACGGCTACGGTGACCGCTAACCATCAGACGCGCCGTACGCTTGTTTGACGCGCTTGTCATATAAAAAAAAGAAGAATTCTTAGACATCGTTCACAAATTGTCGTTAGGAGCCGATAAAGTGTATCACATCTGAACGCTTCATAATAAGACTCAATTTCGATATGCACCGTCTGTTACGTACAGTTGACTGCATGCAAAATAAACGAATCGTCAGAGTTCCCGTGACGTCACGGCTACAAAACAAATCTCGGTGCGTGCCATTCCGATACATCAGGCCCGGTAATGGCCCGTGAACGGCGGCAGGTGGCGCTTTATCGCTCACTGTCTCACACCTGCAGCGAGTCACAAGAGTCGAGCGATAATTTTTTTTTTTTTGGAGATTTTTTAACTTTACTCAACTAGCAATATATTACAGCTCCAATAGCCTTATAAAGACAGTCGTGACGGGACTGGACGTGGAAAGTCCCATTATGCTACACTGGACCCGCGTCCATCTCGTCAAAGACACCAAAATAACCTATAATACATACTGTACTCATTACTAACATAATTTTAAGTTAATTACTGTAACTAACACTATAGACTCAGTCTAAAATAAACGGTTTTTTATTTTTTATTTATTTAACAAATTTTAGAATCTTGAATCAAACAGAAAACACTACATAGTGTAAATGTCGCTGACAAATTTAACGGTAAATTTAACCAGTTAAATTTGCCGCTTAATTGGATGCCTATCCCGTTGATCAAACGCCGGCATCCAATCAAATGCCTAGGCCGATAGTTAATTGAACTAGACTCAATTAACGTTTAACTTGGCGTATTGAAAGGATCGTCTTGTACCGAAGAGTTTTGGTTTGATTGGTGGGTTCCAGGCTATTTGTATGACTGCTTATAACCGACATCGTTTTGGTTATATGTGGTCATAAAAAAATAAACTTGAACCTACCAATCACTCAAACAAAAGTTCTTGCATTTAAACGACCTGCCCAGGCGTCCAATTAAATGGCTAATTGATCCTTGGCTAGTTGTCTTTCAGCCGTTTCAATGGATGCCGGCATACAATCAATGGGCTAGGCATTCAGTTAAGCGGCTAATTTAACCAGACGGTTGCGCCATAAATACAGCCTGCTTTATCATATTCAAATTTTCGCATATCGAGAATAGTATTTAGGTAGCGTACTACTCGAATTTTGGGTTGTTGTAAATTTTTACCATGAGGCGGGAAGTTTGTTCGCTGTCTTATAGTTTTTTTTTTATTGAAGTATCGCGACGCACAAACTTTAACGTTCGCCGATTAATAGAACTAAGGCCCCGTCTTGAGTAGATAAGTTCACCCTTGTACATGTGTTTTCATTATGTTTAATTTTATGTGTTTTAAGTGTGCAATAAAGGATATATATATATATATATATATTGCTCGCACTTATGCCATAGCTCCAACATTTAAAAGATGCGTAAAAAGCACCTTCTGGGCCGGCAAGGTGGCGGCGCCTAGAGCAGAGTCTAGACTGTACTAGCTGTCTTCGCATATGGTAGTGTTGAGTCATGTGCTGTGCCTTGACAAAAAACCTTATAATCTATCAGCCTTATTGTAATCGTTCTGGGGTCAGCTATTTTTTTATTTATTTATCCTGTCTAAATCAAATACAACATGGGCCCGCTTCCCCTAATAACTTGCACCACGGACAAGCTCGCGACATCCGCCTATTGTATCATGCAAGCTGTCTTGCGGATAACAAATTATTTATTTTCAATTCACTCACTCAAATATAAACTAGTGCAGAGTGAAGGTATGATACTAAGCTGTACTCTGCGTTGACTGTGTGCGACACAGTTTGTTATTAATGCAGTGCTAGCATAATTTCTTTACTGTTATTATTTCCTGTTACCCCATGTTGCCTGAAAGAGATTGCTGCTTAGCTATTGCTAAACCCGCTAATTGTATTGTTTTCTTTTTATTGTTTTTTTTTTATTTATATTTTCTAATATGCAATAAAGAACATTTAATTGATTGATATCCATAATATTGGAATAAAGTAAATAGAATAGAATAGAATAGAATAAAATTTTATTGTATAACTGTGTATAAAAGGTCTTAAAATATAAATAGTGCTTACAGCAGTTTTGTCCATTTCGGACATACAATATTTATTTAATCTAAATTGAGTAATTAAACTTAATAAGGTATGTAAAACAATTTTTAATTATAAGTTTCATCATCATAAAATTCACTTAAACTGTAATATGCTTTTGAAATCAGCCAAATTTTTAATTTAATTTGGAATTGTTTTGTATAAGTTTGAAATACTTAAGTATAGAAAGAAATTCTTTTAAGGTTTCAAACGTGATACGTGATGTAACCGTCAAACTGCATCCGTTCTCGAGCGCACGTCGTGACGTCGCTGGTGTCATAAGACACGTAAGCCGCTCTCATCCGGATCCAAACAAATAAAAGGCATTATTCAAACAAAAGACTGTTTGAACAAATCCTAGCACGCGAGTCGATACTGACTGGGGCTGGGATGAAGAAAATGAAAATAAAAATCATTATTTAATTAAAATACCGAATTTATTATTTATAAATGTGCACATTCCGTCTGTTGCATTTTGAATTGAAGAACGGAACGAAAAAGCAGTGAAACGTGTTCTTTTTTAAAATTTTAAACCCGTTATAAGCCTTATTGATTCCATATATTATTTAGGTTTAAATATGCTACTTAAATAATAAAAATATTGTAACATGCCAAAAAAGGCGGTCTTATCGCTGGGTAGCGATCTCTTCCAGACAAGTTTTGGATGGACAGGCAGGATAGACAAGAGTACGATAAATTAGTGAAGTTGTTAACAAATTTCTGTACATTAATTTTTTTAATCGAGTTACATCGATATTTGAATTATACGATATTTTTAAGGATATACTTAGTAAGAACTTAACACTACCTTGTAGTGCTGTGTTTCTGAGATGAGTAAGGTCGCCAGAGCTCACCAAGGAAGCGATATGTTGGGAGCCTGACGGACTTGTCTCCTACGCTATCAATATATCACTTCATCTTGATTTTTACAATTTAGATAACTTAAATTTAATCTAATAACAATATTCAGAATCAGTCTCAAAAAAAATATCAAACAAAACTAAACAAAAATCCCTTTTGTTATTTCATTTTACCTTTACCCTTTCAGTTAGTCGGTACAATGAAAAGTTCCATTGAGTTCCATACTCCATCAAACTAGTACGTAATAAGCTCGATGACGTCACCACACCACGACCTCATATCGACTAAACGCTATAACATATAGGCTGACATCAGACGGGTAACTGATGATGTCGTTAACAGGCCTGTGACGCGCCTCACTCAGGGAGTACAGGGGATATCGGACGACGGATACAAAGCAGCCTAACACAAATACTAGATTCCGATCGAGACTTCCGTCTGCTTTATCCCATAGATACGTATTCTCAAGATAAAAAAGTAAAATCCTATGTGCTATTCCAGACTATAATCTATGTCTCTACCAAGTTTCATCCAGATCCGTTTAGCCGTTGTGGCGTCATTGAGTGACAACATCCATTCAATTTTTCACATTTGATATAACATGGCGATGCTATAAAAACGAAAGAAAAAAAAACACTTTTCTACGCTCCTCAATGCAACTAATAAACCAAAACTATTCAACAATAGTTCACTAACTGTTGAGCAGGCAACACTTAAGTTATCAAAGAGCTTAAAGCGAAGAAATTACCAATTTATTGTTGGTCTCAAGAAACCTAAAGTCGGTTCAGAACACCGCAAATTAAGAAACTCCAACGGCGAAGTCCTAGTGAAAACTGTACACAGTATACAAAGGAGCATTATGTTCATTGGGGTTTTTAAAAACCTCGCATTATACAAATGATATGTTTACAAACTTGGTTAGACTCGAAATGCGCAACAAGTATTATGTGTATAATATGCCACACAGCATCACACTTTTATCATCGTTCATCATGTTGCCTTGAAGCAGGATAACGCTTTGCGCGGAGGGATAGCTGATCGAATACCAGCCGTCAAAAGAGAGCAAATATACTTTTTGTTGTTGCTAATTCCAGTTAATAGAATATCAAATGGCTAATATTACGCTTTTGATTTCACATTTCAAACTTTCTTCTTACTCCTATGTAAATGGCAAACCGGGTCTCAGAAAAGCAAAGGTGCAGTGTACAAATTAAAAACAAAATATTCAAAATGCGTAATGTTTAATGTTGAAACTAACACCCGTATTCACAAACTACACTATGAGGTCTCACAGTGCCCGCAGACGCACAGGGTGCCAAATTCCTATTCATAAACAATACTTGAGTGACAATCGGCACTACGCGTTTGTCATAATGAACACTTAGATAGGGAGCCTGATAGCTATATTAATCAACGCATAGTGTCGAGCTCACCAAAGAGAATGTAATCAATATGGAGTTTACGATAAAAGTTAGGTGCTAATTTTGTTTCTAGAGGTGTGGTTTTGCTTTGTTAGAGGTGATTTCGATTCTAGTGGCGATCTTTCACAATGCGGTGGTTTTACTTTACCAAGTCCTAAGACGTCAGAAAAGCGTGAAAAAAGTTTAATAAAAGTGAAACTACTGTATTTGCGTGCACTGTGGCACCAACTATAGACAAGAGAACAATCCGCTTTGGTAATAATACCTAGCATTTAGTATTCTGTATTTCCAACCGTTTAATACTGTAGGATCTCAAGTGTATAAACATACAATCCATATACTACGGGCCTTACAAATAGCCATTTTAGAAGCCTGAATTGTTATACAGTGTTGATCACGTAAAAATAAATAAAACAGCAGTATACGTATATTTAAGCTTATACACGGGTTATTAGATAATATGCCGGTCAGAATATAAGTGTTTGTTTGCTAGTTATTAAGGTTACAAAGTTAAGGTATAGATAATGGTAGCATTTTTCAGTCTTTAGAGCGCAAAACTGGGGGCTTCCCCGGGGACCGCGGTAACAGAAAATTGCAGCAATATCACTACTTACTGGTGGTGTGTTTCTAATACAAATTTGATAAATCAATAACAAAATATCTAAGCAAGTATTCAACATTTTTCAAAGGAAGATTTAGCGAAAATCCGACCCACGCTGGTTCTCAGTTTTACCATTACTTGATTTGTCAAAGAATTTCTTACAAGCAAAAAGTACATCCGTAAGTAAAAATCACTGATTACTTTTCCCTCATACCCACAAGGCTAACTGCTTCACATGCTGCAGTATTTATCTGCAAGCTGTCATTCAGCCCGATAAATGGAATCACAAACAACTAATTTAGCTCTTAATGAATCCTGAATTCCTAGTACTTTTTGATAACTTTTATGGTTTAGTTAGTGTTGACTTGACATTGTGTTTTCTTGATTCTATAATTTTTGTATGGCACTCGACCATTTTTCTTGACAACATCTAAAAAAAACATCTTTAATCATACTTTTAACTATAGCTAGCTGACTGAATTACTCTACTAATTATGTACGACATAACTATTAAATACTGCAATTTTTGTTTACGTAAATTATGCAATCCGCAGAGGTGGCAGAAGTAAAAAGTATGCGCTGCGATTGTTGCTTCATTCTTGTTTCAGTAAAATACATTTACCAAAAATTCTTTTCAAGTTACATTTGAAAATATTTCCAACAAGTCGCTTTGGGGCCGTAATGAAAGACCCCTCGGTAAACAGCGATCACATCCAGCCATCGGGTTAGCTATTCATGAGCAAACACTGCCCGATATAGAGTGGACAGAGGAGAAACAACTGAGGATGGAGTACCGCTGGATTTTAAAAGTAATTCTTTAACTAAAAAGTAACTATTGGATAAAGCTTATGAAAGAATTAAGCAGCACACTTTTTATTGTAAAGAACTGAGAATTACAAATTAACAATACCTTGGTAGCTCAGATGGTTAGAGCAGTCACTAGGCTAGCAGGCATTATATTGTGAAATGTCGCGTGTTCGGTCCCAGCTAGACCTGAGTCGATCGGATCACTTTGATTCGATCACTATTCATTCAGGAGTGATCGGGTCGCGAGCCACAAAAAGATTCGATCACTGAGATCGATGTTTACGCGCTTAACTCGATCACTCACTTTGTTTCGAAAGACTAAATTTTCTATTTACACAGTGATAAAATCTAATCATCGTGATTAAGAATTTGAATTAATAACACAAAACGAACAAATACTTTACAAAAAATTATGATATTATTTTAAAAACACTTAAATATACTATTATTTATAACCTCGAAACATAATTACGTGTTCATTATATAACGCTATAACAAAGCGCGCGCGACACGAATCGTACACAGTACCCAAAAGACCCGAGACCCACGTTGCGACCCGTGACGTGCGTGATCCACGACCCGTGAGCATAGAGAACCGAATCATGTGTTGTGCGGCTCGAAAACACTTGAGACTCGCGATCGATCATTTGAACGGATCATTGTGAGTCGATCACCAACCTAATAGGTCGTGATCGACCCGGGTCACGGGAAATGATCGATCGACACAGGTCTAGTCCCAGCGCCAAGATATGAATTTGTTTTAATTATCTTATAAAATTAAGAATAAATGCAAATCTGTTTAGTTAGACATCGAAACGTTTAAATAGCATTTAACTACAGTGTGATTGATTTAATATTATGTAATTTATATCGCACGTAGGTATTTACCACTCGAATTTCCATCCAACATAAGAAAAAATAAATTACATTTTTTTATATACAAAGCACGACAAAGGACTTAACACCACCTGATGTGAAGCGAAGCGTGTAAGAAGTCCATATGCGAAGACAGCTAAGTAGTGCAGTTCAGACACTGCTCTAGCCGCCTCCACCTTGCCGGCCCGAAAGGTGCTTTTTCACGCCTCTTTTGAAGGAACCCATGTTAAAGGAAGGAGGTAACACATGGCTGGCAAAGAATGCCAAGTGCTGGAAGTACGACAAAGAAACGAGGCACTAAATTTCTTTGTGCGTGATGTTGAGGTGGAGACAGTGAATTGATGACCCCGAAGACCGGCACGCGTGCTCCTGAGTAGGTGAGGGGAAGATGGGGTAACATTTATGTGTAGGGTTGTGTTTCTACGACTGTACGCATGTTTGCTACCCTTGTCACAAATGAAAAAATGTTTTAACAAATACTCTTAGAAATACGACAAAGCTATAATTCTTTAGTAGACTTAGAAAAAAAATAAAAAAAAATAAAAAATGAACCACTTAGAAATGATACAGAAACATTTTTTATGATACAGCGTCGACAGATAAGTATAATAACAAAAATGGATCGCATTAATCACACTCCACTATCGCGAAAGTATAAATCAAGAGTGCGCTGTTTAGAAACACGAAGGGTGAAAAAATGTTTTGTATTCCACTTGAACACGAAAAATCGAACCTTATCTTGGTGAGTAACATTGAAAGACCTCATTGATCAATCAGAAAGCTTGGGTATTACCTAAGTTTCTTCATAGTAATATATTAAAACAGCAATGTAAGTAGTAGGTATACTATATCCATTCAATTCCGAAACCAATTCCTTATGAAAAACCATGTTCGAAAAGTATCACGCTCGTTAAATGTAATGAGACCTTTTGTTAGCAACTAAAAATAGTAATCGGCATTGAATGGCGAAGAATTTTAGAATTTGGCTGAATATGGTGAAATCATCATCATCATCATCACCAGCCTATATACGTCCCACTGCTGGGCACAGGCCATCCTACATGGGAGAAACACATGAGGAGTTTTGGCCACAACAGCACCACGCTGGCCCAATTGCTGGTTGGTTAAAGCGGTTGCATCAAAAACCGGGATCAACCATGGCGAAAGTTTCTTGGTTTTCGTAATTGAAATCAGAGCGTTCAACCCACTACGCCATCGAGCTCCTCTATGGCTATTGTGAAACACCCAAGAGTAATTTTGAGAAACTAGTGTCTGTGGTAAACAATTACGAGTATTTCTCACCTAAGTAACTCTTAAAATGCGTTGAATGTGTTTATTGAGCCCATATTCTATCAGAAAAGGCAAAGGGGATGCCAGACATGGCTGCTCATGCATCATATCCTTTTTCCTTCCCTATCAAGAATTTTGGTCTATACAGACACAGTTCTTATAATATCCTGCTCTAAGGTCCTACGAATCATAAAAATTACACTTTACTTGTAGGACAAAAATCTATAGATACGGCACCAATATACAGGATAAGGCCGTTAATTCGACAATAAATTGAAACATGGACTATATTAGTTCATAGAAATGGTTTGGAACTTTCAAAAATATCTTATTCATTTAATAATTTAATGACATTTGTATGAAATAATATAAAGTTGCAAACCATTTTTATGAACTAATATAGCCCATGTTTTAATTTATTGTCGTATTGATGGTACTATGCTGTATAATCATACAAATTAATTAATGCAGTACCAGCCATAGTAATTTAATTTGTCTCTACATTGCTATAACTCTGAAATCCTACAATAAATTCAATGATGCATGTTCATATTTCTGGCTCCAATTCAAATAAACGGGCTCGGCGGCACCTAACTTTGCGGAGTTTGTAATAAGACACACTTTGCAATGACATCGCAAATGTCTTGACAGTACAAATAACGGTTGCGTAAGCAATTGTCAATCTGTAAAGTACCCACATGTCACACACAATAGTTTTTCTATTGTCTGCAAGCGCTGGTGTGTTGTCTGTCACAATATGTCCTTGTACAATAAAGTGTATTGGATTGATTGAATTAATTAATATGTCGTACAACAATGCAGCAAGCAAATTAAATACTTTAAACAGCAAAAAGATAACTGTAAACAAATAATGACAGTGTCAATTTCAATAAACACGACGATAAAGACCGAAACATAATTAGCTTTACTTTTGAATGAATCAATTACAATCCCACAAAACCAATCATTGCCTGTATAATATAAGCTTAACACACATTAATAAACCCGTTGTCAAACACAAATCACACGACAAAATAGTTGCCAGTAGCTTAGGGCTGCGAGCTATCCTAACTAATATTATAAATTTTAGAATGACTTTATTTCTTTCGCTTTCGCGCCTAAACCACTGAACAAAGTTAGATGAAATTTGGTATGGAGATAGTTTGAGACCCTGGGAAAAGCATAGGATACTTTTTAGAGCGACAACCGTAATCCACGCGGGCGAAGGAGCGGGTGGTTGCTAGTCAAGAATAAATGTACTTGTATTTAAAATATTTTATGTATGTCTGTCTGTTACGTTTTCAAATCCCAAACCACTGAATCGAGATAAATTACACCCTAAGAAAAGATATGAGCTTTTTTTTGAATGCCAGAACCAATATGCATGCGGGCGGAGCCGCGGGAGGTTACTAGTATACTATTATATTGTTTTAAGTAAAAGGTTGATTAAGTACTTCATGGTTTTCAAGGATAAAAGTGAAAATATTTTATTCGACTTTAGTATCTAAGATATATACCTATCGTATCTACTCGAAATATTTTTCAAAAATATGCCTTCTCTTGCCGCCATTGGTTTGGCCATATATTTACAGATAGGTATCTAATATTATGGACATATCATTTAAAAATTCATTTTACAAATATTATTAAAAAAATAACGATCAGAAAGCAGCAAAATAATATTTTGAAAAAAAAAAACTTTTAAATTTCTTTAAAAATCTACCCAGTGCCATCCCTAACGAAAACAGACGAGACGAGAAGACTAGTCGAGCACTCGAGTGCAATAACTACGAGCTCAAGACCGCTTGTTAACCACACGCCGGCCAAGCCGAGTTATCCTTTAACGGCAATAACATAAAAGTCAGATTACAATAGCTACAGTAAGAAAATATAACAGAACGACCGAGAAAAACGCATTAACGTGCTCTGTTTTATTTTAAGTTTTTTGCAATCGTTGGGATAGAGTCAATCTGCATTTACTTGAGCATGATTAATGGGCATCATATTCATTAATAACATCAATAGAATATAAAATGTCTTTGGTGAGATCAACAAAAAATTATGAACCCGGCGCGCAGCACTTTTCCATTAATAATTTACTTTCTTACGAGACCTAACATTTTTTTCGGCAACAGTTGCCGAATTCACACAGTAGCGCTAATGCCAGCTAGTTTTCACAAAGGCCCCAATCGAACTAAGAACTGCCGTTGACACATACGGCATTCAATAAGCCCGTTTCATCCAAAAAGTCCTTACAAATGCTGGCGGATCATTTTGAGGATGTGAATGACCCCTATTCAGTTGAGCCGCGGAATCAGATACGAAACGTTCTGTACATTTATGCGAGTCTGGTACATAAGAAACGGCATTGGTAGTCTTCGCTCATTTTGTTTCATTCACACAAAAATAATAGAAATAAAATTATCATTAAATTAATCAATCGGCACCGTAATCCGTTATGGTGACGATTTTGAGATGCTTTACCAAATTTTCAAAGAAACGACGTACACTAATGGTGTCTCTTTCTAGTACTAGGACTATTTTGATTGTAGAGTTTGGCAGAATTGAGGACTAAGGTGTCAGACACTTTTTGAGCAGTTATGCCGCCCTGTTCATTAAATGAGAATGATAACCAAAGTCGCAAGCATGTTTTCTAGTTTTAAAAATATTGCTTTGTTTAGAAAAAAATCAAATTATTACAGACGTCCAGTTTGGATTCCGACCTAATAAAAATACAGGCATGGCATTGTCCCAATTTACAGATGATGTCAATAGTGCGCTAAATGAAAAAAAATTAGTAATGGCTATCTTCATTGACTTCAAAAAAGCATTTGATACGCTTGACCACGATGGCCTGCTGCAGTCTATGATGGAGTGCGGGATCAGGGGACCCACGAATACATGGTTTCGCAGCTATCTCACGAACCGCACATTAGAAGTCCGCATAAGTGGAGCGACAAGTGAAGTGGGAAAAATCAAGTACGGAGTCCCGACTGGCTCGGTTTTCGGACCAGTAGGGTATATTATTCATGTAAATAGTATGCACAATGTTATAAAATCGAGCAAAACATATATGTACGCGGACGATACCTGCCTTATGTACGCAGATATAGACTCAAAAAATATACAAAATGTAATGCAAAGTGACCTTGATAATATTGTGAAATGGGCGCACGACAATGGCATAATAATTAACGCAAACAAAACAAAATGTATGTTAATATCCTCGCCGTACAACCGTCAAAAACGGACAGATATTGTAATTAAAGGTCATACCTACGAGTGTTTACATAGGAATATTAATACTCAAAATTGTGATTGTAAGAGAATACAACAAGTGAACTCGTATAGATATCTAGGACTAACTATCGATAGCAATTTTACATGGGACCTGCATGTTGAAGAAATTTGTAACAGGTTGCGAAGTGTTTTGGGAAAACTGTACCATCTAAAATACATGACTAACAGAAGCATACTGTATATGTTATATCACGCGCTGGCAGAGTCAATAATAGATTACGGGTTGAGCAGCTACGGTCTTACGTCTACGGTGCACATAAATAAAATAAAATCCCTACAAATAAGACTTTTGAAAATTCTTGTTGATAAAAATGTTAAAAAATCCTGTAAAAAAGAATACGAAAAATTATTTAATATTTGTAAAATTGTACCTGTTGATAAAAAAATAAAAATTAGTTTAGTTATAGAACAGTTTTATAATGACGAATTCAAAGTGGAAAGGGTTTACGGCTACTCAACTCGTCAATCGACAAAAAGAAAATACGAAATTCCGAAGACCAATAACTACTTTGGAAAGCGTATGAGACGGTGGCTAGTACCGACTATACATAATCAGCTACCACCTGATTTGACAAAAGCCGCACACTCAAAAAAACATTTTAAAAATATTTTAAAAAAACACTACCTATCTCTGTGCCCATAAAAATACGATCAGTCGCGCCAGGTTGTGCTTTTTGCGGCTACAAAATAAATAAATATAGGTGCATAGAAAAATAGATTAATGAAGTTGAATTTTACGTTAAGTACTTGTTGGAAAAAAGTGGACCGTAAGGTCTGTTGCGACTGGCCGTTTATGTTTTGAACTGACTTCAAAATACAAAAATAATTAAAAAAAAGTAGATTATCATTTCGACCCGTAGTATTGTCAGAATAGGGTAGTTGACAACTTTTTTTATTTATTTTTTTATTTCATTAATAAGAAGTTTATAACTCATAAAGAAATATTGCAAAAGAAATAGTATGTCTAAGATCAATAGTTTCACAGATATAGTGGTCTGTTTGATGTGTGGCGGCGCATCGTCCAAAAAAGCTCCATTGAAAATCTACGGAACAGGTGACGTCACATGTTCCCATATTACTAAGAAATGTATGGGCGTACTGACAAAATTGATAATAACTATGTATTAAGTATGTTTTTATTAATAGTTGTCATAATAATAGTTATTTTAATTTATGTCAGCAATCTAATATCATTAACATTTTTGATAAATGTTTAAAAAATAAATATGACCATTTTTTTAATTTTCAAATCAGTACAATTTCAACAATATTCCATATCTTTTAAGTTTGAATTGTTTTTATAGGTAACATTAACGTATATTTTCCGAATTTGTGAAAAATAGCTCCAGATTCAAACTTAGGCAACATCCCAATTGCACAGTTTCTTTTGTATGTTGTCAATACCGGCTTATAATCACGGGTGCCAAATTCCAAAGAGTATATTGTGGATGTATGTAATTTTTTAAGTTTTATGTTTTTCCACGCACTGAAAAGAACCATAAGTGCGATTGAAGAAAATCTTTCTTTTATTTTTTGTTACTTAATACGTCCAGATATAGTGTGACTAAGGAAGCTGTGAAAGTTTCATCAAAATCGGCACAGTGGTATTTGTGATAGAGAGTGAAGAGTAATAAGTAAGTTAATACGAATACGAATTTTAAAGACGGTTTAACAAAAAAAAAACAAGTCGTGTAATTAATTTATAAGTTTATTGATAAGGGGAGAGATATATCAGGTACTTACTTGAGCGTATGGTAAAGAGTTGTATGGATTTTCTTGTCACGAGGACTACTGCCGACAAACTGCTATGCAGTTTGGCAGATGTAAACATGTAAAATTGTAATTGTGATTCTATAAATAAATAAATTAAAAAAAAAAAAAAAAAGATCAGAACGGATAAAAAGAAAAGGAGGCCTCGACGAAAATCAATGCCATTTGCATATAAAACATGAATAAAAATAATAAAGCCTCTAAGCTACTTAGTCAAAGGAAAACTGCCGGCAATCATCTTCAAATGGAAATCTGTGTTAATAACTGGCTCTGTCTCTTGCAAAGTCAACTGGGGGGAAAAGGAGAAAAAATACACGCGCCCCGGGGTGCGTTATTGGTTGGTTAATGAAATATTGATGAAGTTACGCCATAGCTAAGAAGAGAGCAGTAGGTAGACACATATTTTTATCTGTTGGTTTTAGCATGAAAACATAGGATGACAGACTGTTATCATAAATCAAATATGGCCAATTCTGAAAACTGAATAATCAATTGCAATTTTTAATCAAAATTAAATGCATAAGATGAAACATAAGGTTTAATAATAATAATAATCATCATCATCATACACTCACACCTATTATCTAGCCCAAAGTAAAAAAGAAAAAGAAAATAAGAAAAAAGTAATAAAAGAAAAAGAAAAGTAATTTAAGAAAATTTCGTTTAAGTATCTTTTTAATGTATATCTTCTTAATGTGTTATGTTTTTAATGTAGTATAATGTTAATAATTTCAAATAGTTCTAGGAAATTTATTGCTTTAATACTCGGAGAGGATAATTAACATGTAAGTGCTGTAATAACAATATTAACTTAAAATCTTGTAACACTTAGTTTGAGTTTGATAACACTACTTTATAGTGATGTGTTCCTGCGGTGCGTAAGATCGCCAGAGCTTATCGAGGAAACGTTATGCTGGGAGCAGGGGGACCTATGCTGTCAAAATAATACTGTGTTTAGATTTGTACATGGTAGGCAGCGCATGAGTAGTGTCCAAGGTACTACGAGCGTCTATAGGCCACAGTAACCGATTGTCACTTTTCTTGCCATGCAACCTTTTTTAACCCCCGACGAAAAAAGAGGGGTGTTATAAGTATGACGTGTCTGTCTGTGTATCGGTGTATCTGTGTGTCTGTCTGTGGCATCGTAGCGCCTAAACGAATGGACCGATTTTAATTCGGTTTTTTTTGTTTGAAAGCTGATGTGACTACGATGGTTCTTAGCTATAATTTATGAAGATCAGTTCAGGCGTTTGATGACTATCAGCTCATTTTCTACATGATAATAGGTTTTTTACTAACTTTTACAGATCCGATTGATTTCAAATTTGGTGTCCTGTCAGTGACATTCCTATGACATACTAACCTTGAGCTGATCCTATACCATCAAAAAGTCTGTTAAATGCTTAATTCTTCAGAAACTTACAGCAGATATAGCGTATTTGGGCTCTTATGAATAGTCTTAATGAGATGGTGTTAGATAGATGATTAATGACGCCGGGGGTTACTTAAAATTTTTAATTTTGTAATTTTATTTATAAAAACATTACATGAGGCATTATTTGAAGTAGGTACTTATTGAACTGCAAACGAAAATAAACTAAAAATATTACTTGTTCTTTCTCTTTATTCGGTTAAAGAATTAATATTAAACCAGTGGGTGACTGTTATAAATAGACTTAATGACAAAATATTGTTTTTTTAATACGTTAAAAAAAGGAAATTCCATACCATTCTTATATTCACTGTGACAAAAGTAGGTAAGATGTAAGTATAGAATAAGTAAGTGTCGATAAGGCCGGCGAGAAGTATGGTTCCACTAGAACCCGGGAACTTTGTAGCGCGGTGGATGGTGGATTAAAATCTGATGCCTCGTGAGGCGCAGCTGGAGCTGGGGGGGATGATAGCTGTGGACGGGGGCATAACTTGGGCCAGGGGACTAGTTTAGTCGCGGGATGGTAGGCCTCTAAGGTACGCGGGTTGCACTAGACCAGGATCGTGGTAGTTTTGTTTGTCCCATTTTAGAGGCAGCGTACCCCCTGGGGTCGGCGGATGGCTGGTCTCGTTTAGCATCGGGGCATGCATAAAGCATTTTCCGTCCGGGATAAAGGTAAGTGTCGATAAAAATTCTAGGCATACTTGACAGAATACGTTTGACTACGTTCGTGAGTATCACATGTTTCATAACAAAGTATATAATATGACAAAAATATACCCCGAGATTTATAATCGAAAAGCAACCAAGAATCACTGGAATCGTAAAGTATATTTATGACTACTGCGGCTTCATTGGGTAATTAACTAGTGTTATTTGAAATATTAGAGGGCCATGTTCAGTGCTTATCATATTAGGAAACGTAGGTACAGTCGAGAGAACATTAAGGGAAACAGTTGTAACTGTGGCAGACCTTATGGGGTTGTATTAAAAATTATTTTCGCAGTAAGTAATACAACTAATACATGAAAATCAAATAGCTAAACCAGTGAACATCGATCTACTTTCGCTGGCATGTTTCTGGATGACTAGAATGTGCCCCAGGATTTTATTTAGACAAGACATTTTTGTAAGCAGAATGTTCGAGTATAATATGAATTATTTTCTATTCGCCTTGCTTGTCCGTTATATAAAACTAAGGTAAGGGTTCGCTGGCAGAGATCTTATTTCGACATAAGTTCTACCGGCAAGAACTTTTGATGTCTCGTGTGCCTTATTCGCTGTGCAGTAAGAGTCACTGAATATCGTTAATTTATACATCTTATTGTACCTGACTGTACTTTAAGTATTTTTTACACTCACACCTATTATCTAGCCCTAAGTAAGCATGGATAAGAGCTTATGTTATGGATACTAGACAACGGAGAAATATTGATTTACTAAATAATCCATGACTTGTGAACAAATGCTCGTACTCGTCATACAAACGGGATTCGAACCAGGGACCCCCAACCGAGTAGCCAGTATAGCAAGGGGTGCAGACCACGCGGCCAGCCGGTCGTTAATGTATGTTTATTGTTTTAATGGCAAAAATACTTAAAATTCCTATTATTCATAACGTTACACAACGTCACGTCAATTTTTTTTACTTGTACAACATAAAAATAGATAACCTCCTACTTTTTCGAAGTCGGTTAAAAAGAAGCGTATAAGTATTCTCATAAAGCTTCATCACGATCTAGAAAATGACATTCAAATATGTCCTAAAAGATTAAAAGCTATCATTTTCCGTAAGAGAAAGAATCCACAGTATCCACGGTCACGGAGACAGCCCCCAACAGCTATCTACGAGGGTCTGGCTAAATGTCTTGGGCGGGACCAATCTGAATAATGATTGGAGCGAACTACGCCGAACATAATGCAATGGCTTACAGTAAAATAGTCTGACATCGAAAAAGATGACTAAGCATAACCCGCCTTATAAGTAGTAACCGGAAAAGTGTAAAGGATAAATCGTTTTGCTATTGAAAAAACAATCTAACATTCGAAAAGGCGAATTGAAAAATCGTTAGAAAATATGGGAGTTGTGTTTCGGGCAAACAAAAAAAAAGGGAAAAGAGATAGAATAAATGTGAAACATTTTCGGTAAAGCAAACAAAGCAATATTCAAAGTCATAATTCCTTGGTAAGTAGGTGTTATACATCACTGTATGTATTGACGATATAACAAATTCTGATCATGTGTGTCGGTCACTTTGTAGGGTTACCCGGTACGCGGAGAGGGCGAATGAAACTGCGCCGCCGCACTCATTGGACACTATTTTGGTACACTGGCTAAGCATCAGTCGGATTTTTTGATAAGGACCTAATCCTATTTTTCCTGCTAACTACTGTTAATCTATTTTTCAGATATGTTATAGTTTACTACTGAATAAAGGACTTTACAACATCAAAAACATAATTCTTACTTTTTTGAAAATATGTTTAGTCAAATAAGCATAATAATAAACCAAGAAGCACTTTTGTTCATGTTTTTGTTCATGATCACTAAAAAAATATTAACTAACAACGTCATAGTGTCTGTCTGTCTTGATCCCAATCTTGCTCCGAGAGAAGTTTAGAGAAGGTCTACGATGTGGCGAGCTTACACAGAATGGCACCTATGTGATACAGCTTTGGAACTCATGTTGTAAGTGCGATTCACTAACAGAAATAATCTACATCGAGTTTGACGTCGAGCCGCCATTGATTTTGACGTTTAAGCACAGCGCTGCGCGTAAGCACTACAATTTTACGTAGATCTGTTGGCTGCGTATGTTTGTCGATGTTTTAGAGATACAAAACTTACGGTTTTTATTTATGACTTAGTTTTTCTTGTTTTAAATCTTATTGACTTCATGCAATTTTGATTGACTCTTACATAAATATGTCAAAATAATCAAATTTTTAGTTCCAGTTCACGCCGTGCTCGTCGTTGGAACTCGGACGTCGGGCTCGTCGTTGACAGCGCTGCCACGACCATGAATTCAAAATCCTTCGCGTCCTTTTTTTAGAGGTAGGTACAATCTGCTGCAAAAATATGTAAACGATTTTGATCCTTATCGAATTGAAACAAGAGGCACAATGCATACATGATATTAACGATGACTGTACTGCACTTAAATTTAGAATCGGGCCGTATGTAGATTCAACCCATTTCAGTATTATTACGAGTGTTACTTTACGTCTTTTAATGTACCTCTCGGGACGAATAAATTTCAGAAGATAATTACAATAAAGGTTTGAACTTTGTACAGTCGACAGGAAATCAAGCTTAACAGTTTGACCTTGAGACCACCCTTACACCGTTCGTAATAGAGGCGGCTTTCGTAGCGCAACTGTTACACCTGATGTGCTGTCGTCTGTACCAAGCGGAGGTATACAGTACAGTCGTAATAAGATCCGTTTTGGTAAGGCAAACATTACGCTTCCTGTGTCCATTTGAATAGTAAAATGGGTACATTTTTACTACTTCTTGGGAGTCAAGCACAAAATAAATAAAACTTAGTCCTAATGGTCATAATATTATTACTATGTAGGACTAGGTGGTAGGCCCGTTTGTAGGGCCGTCTGGGTAGATACCACCGCCTTTGTTATTGAATGGAAATTTCGTATCAAAGGGAAAGGAAGCCAGCGTAATTACTGGGCATGGACGGCATTTCATCATAGGCCTCAGGATGACAACGCACCTGCAATATCAAGTGATTTTCCCTTGTTATTGCAAGTGTCTATAGGCGGCGGTAACCGCTTACCATCAGGTGGGCCGTCAGCTTGTTTGTTATCTAGTAGTATAAAAAAGGCTACAACGCGGCTTGAACATCGTGATTTACTTAACATTTATTTTGTTAATAACAAGTGCTTAGGCTGCCTGTCCAGTCCATTGAAGCGGAGCGAGCTTTCGAAGTGGAGATACGGAGAAATATTAACCAATAGGATTGCATAAAAACTCCGCTCAGCATTTTTATTCAATCCTATTGGTTAATATTTATCCGTTCCGCCTTTCCGCTCCGCAAGCTCCATCCGCTTCAATGGACAGGCAGCCTTACTGTCAGTTGTCACTCAAAAGATACCTGTGATACGGTCACAGCTATTTAATAAAACAACAACATTTAAACAGTGGTGCTTAAAAGCGCGTCAATTTTTGTTCTCTCTATTGTAACTTTACTCTGAACGTAATACCTACTATAATCTTATTTTCAAAATTTTCGTAAAAAAAAGTTTGAAAGACGATTAGAAAAATATGTAATCAAGAAAAAATACTTTCGTTAATTTTCGAGTAACTTTTATAGGAACACACCTACTCTGATAATTTATTGATTACTAGCTTTTCCCCGCCGCGTGGATGTCGGTTGTTACTCCAAAAAGTATACTGCATTCTTCCGAGAGCCCAGAACATCTCCATACGATATTTCATCAAAGTAGGTTCAGTGCGTAAAAAACAAACAAACTGCATTCGCATCTATAATATTAGTTAGGATTATTATAATACTTACTTAGTGGCTTCGATATTGACCAGAAATTCAATAGTAATGGTTCGAATGCATGACTTAATTTTTTTTAATGTTATAATGAGATCCATTTCTTAATATTATATGAGTCGATTAATTAAATCTTTTAAATAAATAATAAAGGAAAGGTTAGACGGACGGCAATTAACTGTGCCTTTCAAAGCCAATACCATATTTTTACCGGTAATTCGATCTCTGATTAATGTGCAGTGTGTACACTCACTAATTTAGTACAAGCGCTCCAATAAGCTAGTTTAGGTGTAGTTAGGGAAGTATTCATCGAGCAACTTGTCTTTCAGCTATCACTCACGGGAACTTACTAAGTACCTAGTGTATCGAGTGCAAACGACAAGAAAAAGCGTTTTATTATTTTGCTGGAATTATTTGAATTCTAATTAAATGATAAAAGGACTGTCCATTTTTTAAAGAAGAAAAAGAGGAATGATAACAGTTGATGAATTAGGTCAGCACCTTTACTTTAGTGAGTGGCAAATAAGATTTAACAACATAAGCCTTCACATTCGATTTGTATTTAGATTTTCAGAGAAATGTAATGTATATGTAATGGACCACTTCTACGTCATCTACAGAATACTAATATTATAATTATGGATAACATAAATATGACATCAAATCATTTTTTTATACAACTAGATGACAAACAAGCTGACGGCCCACCTAGTGGTAAGCGGTTACCACGTGCAATAACAAGGAAAAATCACTTGATATTGCAGGTGCGTTGTCATCCTGAGGCCTAAGATGAAATGCCGTACATGCCCAGTTACACTGTCTACCTTTACCTTCAATCCGAAACACAGCGAACTGTTTCACAGCTGAAATAAGAAAGGTGGTGGTCATACGGGCCTACCACCTAGATATTCAGGATAATAAATAGGTATTTATTTGTTCATCCAAAGCTTTAGCATTCAAAAGGTTTTGTTATCCTCCCTAAATTTAAAGAACTCTCTACCTTTCAAAGAGAAGGTAGAAAACTCAGATCAGATAAAACTCAGAAGCTCGCTTTTGTATGTATAAAGTTCTATTTATGTAATTTGTAAACTATATTTTTGTAACATTAAAGAATAAAATTAAGTAAATGAAGCTAGAAAACTGACCCAAATTATTCCCCGCGGCACTATTCAGCGAGCGCTAAAGAGCATATTTTCGTGAGTACAACTAAATAGGCCTTTCATAAAGTTGTCGTTAACGGTCACATAGAAACAGCCGGCGGCGGCGGCGGCGGTCGAACAAACTTTTAATGTTATACATACAGTGTGTGGCGTAAGGCAGAAGCGAAAAGTGTCTTCGATTAATAGGTGACGGTAGCCACTTACCACCAGGTGGGCTGCCTGCTGGAATGTGATCTAGTTGTATAAAAAAAACTAAACTAGTTCCGTGCGTTTGGATTTCGTGATATTAGTACCTGCCTTGTTAAATTTACAGAAAACTTATTTAAATATAATATAATCTATAAATAGGTACAAGATTACAAGTAGGGTATAGTCTATTAGTTAACATGGCATGCGTGTTTACTTAATAAATATTGACTTATTGGGAACCTAATTCTAATTTGTAAGGCTAGCTTAGAGGAAGGTCCCAAAAACCCAGCAAAGGTATCTGTGGTTCATTCCTATACTATTAAAATTGTTTATGTATATTTTATGTAAATATAATTACAACGAGACCCTAGAAATTTTATTCGAATATTTAGTACAGGTACTTGTTGTAATAACAACAATACAGTAATATTTCACATTTTCAGAACATGCCGTGATATTAGGCTGCCGCCGGACGTTAAGCTGAGTAGCTACTAATTAGTTCGATGTTTCCTTTAATTGCTACTTTGATTATTTTGTTATATCTCTGCACTAAAATAAACGCTTTTCATTTAATTAACATTTGTTTCAAATTCTAAAAATACATTAAAAATAGTTTAAAATACTCTACTAAAATAGTGAATAAAGTTCCTACTATTTTTATTGTCTTTTTTTATATAAAGCATGACAAATGACTTCACACCATCCGATGTGAAGCGGTAAGAAGCGTCCATATGCAACGACAGCTAGTGCAGTTCAGACACTGCTCTAGCCACCTCCACCTTGCCGGCCCAAAAGGTGCCTTTTCACGCCTCTTTTGAAGGAACCCATGTCCCACCCATCCAAACCAAACCCATGTAAACAAATTATCTGACAAGCGGACTGGCTAAAACCTTGTCGCCGCCTCTTATGAGTTGCACTACACACCAGTCGAACAGTGACCATTAATAAAGCTTAGCACAAACTTGCTCCGCGAGAGGCTCTGTGAAATGTCGCCTTGTATTTTTAGAGACCACGACGGCTGCCTTTATAGGCTCCATTGGCTTTTACGCTGCAACTCGATGGGCTTTGTGTGAACATTGAGATAACCGCACCGCACGATTTAGTGGATTTTATTTTATATTTTCTGGTAGGTAGGTTGTTGTAGGTTGTTGGATATAAGATAAGATAAATATTTATTTGATTTCGTAGAACTACTTGCGAAAATAACAACATAACGTAACAAAATATATATTTTACTTTATTAATGGCGCTTCATCCTACCCCTTTTGTAAGATAAACATAACAAAGACTACATAATGCTAAACGTTTATTCACGATAAACCTGAACCTAAAAGATTAACAAAATCTTTTTAACTTCTTAAATGTAATGCTTATGTTCAATAATGACTAATTTATTGACTTACGTAACCAAAGAACAGGCAAAAACATTTTAAACAATCATTTATTCAGCTCCAAATGTGTGATATTTAAGGGATTGCCAATAATTTATACGAGACATTATTTTCAGATCACAAACCTCTTTTCGTATGTATTTTATCCTTGACATTATATATATTATGTAAAATGTGAGATACCTACAGACACAGTAGGTTTTTCTATTGTGTGTTAGCAATTGCGGGTTGGTGAGGAACAAAAGGTTAAAATTATTATATGAAATATATTTGCGGCACAAAAGCGAGAAAGAGACAGAAATGTTTTTTTTTAATAAAATGGGTTTATTCTTGACCCCACTTTTGCTTCTAGAGAATTCAAGAGGAGGTTGACGATATAGTGAGCTTACCTAGAAGGCACCTAATTATCCCAGCTTAGAAGGAATTTGCAATTATTTGCGGTAGAGAATACCGAAGCCGGCAAGGCGTTTCACTCGCTGGCCGTGCGTATTATAAAAGATGAGGAAACGCGCTTAGTGCGTATGTTTGGTATATCAACCAGGTGTGGGTGATAAGCTCGCCGAACGTTTAGTAGGCCTCTGGTGAAATGGACTTGGCGGAATGAGCTGATGAAGCTCCTGAGCACACTCACCGAAGTACAACATGTAGGACACCGACAAACTATCGACCTTACGGCGGTAGTCCAAGCTATAAAGCTCAGTCTCCACCGGCAATTAGTCTCTTGGCTCTGCATTCCACCGGATCCAAAGTGGCAAGATGGTATTTGGGTGAGCCATCCCACAGGTTAGAATAGTACTCCATGCACGATCGGAGTGTGAGACGGTTAGAAGCTGTCCAGCGGTGAAGACACTGGACAGCTTCTAACCTGTCCAACGCTGTGCATAGGACTCCCCAAGGATATCCTAATCGATCGATCCTGCACTGACCGCATCCATCGGCACTAAACTTATTGAGAAACGACAATTTAATTGACATGATGCCGACGGCCTCTTTCTATCATCGCACCGCTCGCCACTGGCGGTGAGTTCATCCTCACAAATTGGAACCAAAGTGGTAGCGTACTGTACGGTTTCGGAGAAACTTTCTCCCCCGTACGCTCAGGTTGTGGAATGAGCTCCTTGCAGAGGTTTTCTCGAATGAGTACAGCATGGGGTTCTCCAAAAGGCGTAAAAAGGTTTTTAAAGGGTCGGCAACGTGCAAGTGATACCCCTGGTGTTGCAAGCGTCTACAGGCTACGGTAACCGCTTACCATCAGGTGGGCCGTATGCTTGATTGCCTCCTTTGTGGTATAAAAAACAATCCTAGGCCATCCTTTCGTAAATCTTTTGGGGGGGTCATGTTCAGAGAAAAACGGGGAAAGCATGTTATAAGGTAAAACAAACTAAAATCTTTATAACAATATTCATTTAATTGTCATTTATTTTAATCATTTCAATCGTTAAAATGTTTCAACCTTAAGTATATAAATCTACAAAACCTAAACATATACAGATATACGTCTACAGATCTAGAAAATACATGTGTATGTTTTAGGATCTTGGATACTCACATAATATAACGACATACTTCCATGTGCGGTAGACACTACGAGGGAAACCTCCTTTTCAATATTCTTATTCAATATGACAATATTCATTCCATGAATATTCAAAAAGCAATCTCGTATTACTTTCAAAGCGTCTCGTAGATGCATTCGTAGCGGCTACGCGGCTACGAGTGACAAGTCGCTACGACATCTCGTAGCAAGATAAGCCCGTAGCGTTGTTGGCGGAACGTCTACGGAGTGTGAAATGCAATGTCGTAGATATTAATGCAGGGAAAGTAAATAAATATAGAATCAATTCTCACATAAAACAAATTAAAAAAAATAATACATACAAACTTTTGTAGATGTTCTAACGTTCACGAGACGCTGACGTGACGTGACATGGTAAGAAATAAAAGTTAACACAAATTTTGTTATTTATTAACAAAAGTGTGAGTGATTTTACACAATTTATTAAGAAAAGGAAAAAAAAACTGAAACGGATAAAATAATTAAATTTAAGTAGGTGTTCATCCCCTAGAAACATATTTTTGGAGTCGGTGCTTTACTTTCTATTGTTTTTGGAAACCACGTAGCACCAACTCAAATAATATGTTTCTAGGGGATGAATACCTACTTAAATTTAATTATTTTATCCTTTTCAGTTTTTTGAAGTCGGTTTTAATTTTTGTTTAAAGGTTTTTTACACAATTTTTAGTGATAACTTTCTACGGTCGAAGCTAGATGGGTGACCTTCAACTTATATTGTTTCCTAATATCGTATCGTTTCACTAAAAAGTCATTGGAAAAGCAAAAATTCGCAATTTGGCATATGTAGACGACTTAATAATTTCAGTTTTTTTTTATTTAAAAACAAAATATCCAACTGTTTTTGAAAAAAAATTTATGGGACCAAATGGCAGCTATTCCGCATCGAACAAAAAAAGAATCACGTAAATCGGATCAGTAATCTCGGCGTAATCGGTGTACATACAAAGAAAAAAAAATTGAACATACCGGCCGAATTGAGACCCTCCTCGTTTTTGAAGTCGGTTAAAAAAGGTTATTTGACATTATGAGAAGAAAGAAACACCATCTTTCATTCTTCTTTTCTTTTGCTCAAGCAACTTAGCAATTCAAAATTATTACAATTGACACGGAGCACTTCACAAATGTAAGAAAAACCCACAAACCCGACTTTTTCATATCGTGAAGCCGACTCATTTCTTGTCGCGAAAGCTCATTGTGAGCAAGCGAGGCAATTTGAAAATTAAAAACGGCCTTTACGGGCTTCTGAAGTTTCCTTTTGTGTGCGGACAAAAAGGGAATCTGTCGGATAAGAACATTGCCGTGTTTTATTTAGCCTACCACGGCTCTTCAGGGCGACGACACGGTGCAGACTTGATTACATCTAGATGTTTTAACGATTTAACGCTTGACAGAGCTTTAATTAAGTAAGGCCATTTATTATGTTATCTAATGACGGCGTCATCCTTCAGGATCTCTTGTGCGTTTCTTTTTTTTCTTTATACAACACGAAACGTCTGAAGGTATGCGGTTTTTTTTTATCCAACCCCCGATATATGTCGGAGCCTTTTTACATCGGTTCACTAATCTTCATTCACTCTAGTTCTATCGAGTATGCTTCTCGCACTTTCATGCTTCATTCCATATCTTTCTTTTATTGATCTCCTTTCTTTCTTAATTACTTATTTTTATTATTTTATTCTACTCTGGGATTTTATATTCTACGCTGGGATGGGTATTGGTGCAGGTTTCTTTATTTCATTATGATTTTATGTAACTGTTTTACATTTCTTTTTTAATTTATTACATTTAATTTATTACATTTGGTTTTATTTTACATTTTTACATTTCTTTCTTATTTAATTACAGTTCGTCTTATCTAAATACAGTTTATCTAAACTAATTAACGTAGCCTCTGTTGTAATCCATATTGAGATGTGGCTTCCAAAAAAACACACTTTTTATATATGGATTTGAGATCAGAGGGCTTAGACAAGATGCCTTTCGATAATCGCTATCGCTATCGCTAAGCGGAAAATGTATGGGATTTGACATAACCTCTCGATTAACTTTCGATTGTAAATGTCAAATCCCATACATTTTCCATTTAGCGATAGCGGTAGTCATTGTCAAGGCCTTCTGATCGCAACTATGAACGAAACGTTTCCTTTCGATGGAAACATATACTAGGGGTGCAAAAGTTTTATCTGCTCACGGTTTATCGGACCATTACATAACACTGTCTCTAGTGTGCTGACGCCCTAGTATGTTCATGCTCGATTTATACTGTTCTGTACCGCAGATGTTTAAATAAAGGCGAGCGGATAGTACGGTCGGCGCTACCGGTATTATTTAACACAATTCAGTCAACGGCGTCTGCGTGAAAAATGGAATAAAGAAATGTATTTTTCTTCATTATGTATTCTTGCAGCCATTCTGAATATTTTTTCTGCCTTTTCAGCGACATTACTGTCGAAACAAAGACAAAATTTGTGAACATATGTTCACAAATTTTGTTTTTTAACAATAGGGTTCCTTCTAGAGACGCGTGAAAAAACATCCTTTGGGCAAGCAAGGTGGAGGCGTTTAGAGCAGTGTCTAAATGCACTAGCTATCTCAGGTAGTGTTGGGTCAATTGCTGTGCCTTGTAAAAACAATAGACTATTTAGTAAGCCATAACCATTTGCTACGTAGGCTATGTTTCGTAAGTATATTTCCAATAATTATATACATATTATGATTAATACTTCTCCATTGTCTAGTATCCATAACACAAGCTTATAATGATGCTTACTTTGGGCTAGATAAATAGGTGAGTGTATAAAAAATGTATTTTACAGAAACCAAAACATGAATAGAGAGAGACAATTTCCTCGATAAAAAGATTTCCTCTTTTCCCTTTTTTCATTTCTAAGCTAACGGGCTAAAATTTAAAACCCAAACTTAGTTAATTAAAAAGGCAATAAATTATGGCATTTATTCTCGAGAGTATTATTCAGAAACCAGTTAGTTCTTTTTATAAACAAATTATTTCCGAATTGTCCTTTACGTTACTCGCGTGTCCGCTACTTATAGTTGTCTTTTTTCCTCTCGCTGTGGAGGCATATCTCTATTCCTCTTTCCTTTCTCTTTCGAAGGAAACAAAGTCCACAAGGTAGCCTAATTCCTTGATTATTCTAAATGTTACCATACGAAGTATTTTATTTTCAAAAACGAATTGGAATCCTTGGAACAAAGGCAGAATTTATTCAGTTGTATAAGAATCGGTTTTTGCAATGTAAGATTGTGACTATCACACATTCGACCTCGTGACATTTCCGCCTGGAGGTAGCGCCGCGAGATTTGCCGCGAAAGCCTTAAATCTCGGCGCTCGTCCTAACTTGTTCGCTCTGCGTTTGTTTTCGCTCCAGTCTGCATTTATATTGGTTTACGTTTAGTCTGTTTAACTCTGCACGGGGATTTCCCTCGAAACCATTGATCACATCTGGGAAAGTGGAAGTGGAAACCACGCTTACATGCACTGTCGGTAATTAGGTGTAAGTAAATAATAAGAATATATAATAAAACACACACATTTTTTTGTTGAATAACTATCAAATTTTGTATGAATTTGTCTGTTTGCTTTTGAAATGGAAATAAGATGGATCATCCTCGGATTTGTTTTATTGTGAGGGATCACCTGAAATTCGAACACGCAATTTGGGGAAAAAATTCCTTATGTACATCAGTTGCAAAAAGTTCTATGCTACTTCTGGGTTCGACTGTACATAGTTGGTGACATGTAATAGGAAGTTTGGAGGGGTGCATCTCTAAAAGAGTTTTCTTCTAGCCAACCTGGATGAGTAAGATTTTTCTGGTGTGACAAGCAGGCAAGTGAAAACACTACTTAACGTTAAGTGATTCAAGTGTTGAGTTTGGTTAGTTGTCAGAAAAGTGCCAAATGAACGACCAACAAAGGGTTCTTTGCAGGACGTTTCCAAGAGCCCGTTGTCTGGAGACGTAGCGCGTAAGTGCAGTTGACGTCACTCCACGTAGAGACGACCCCGGTCCGACGCCGGCTCCTTTATCGCGACAGTTTTCTAACAATATAACGATGCATGAATTTTTAATTTTTGATAAAGGGACAGACAGACAAAAGAAATAATTTTCTCAAAAATAGAAAAGAAATATTTTTCTCAAAAATAGAAAAATGATTTTTTATATTATATATACAACGATGACAAGCAAGCTGCCAGCCCACCTGGTGGTAAGCGGTTACCGCCGCCTATAGACACCTACAATAACAAGTAAAAATCAGTTGATATTGCAGGTGCGTTGCCATCCTGAGGCCTAAGATGAAATGCCGTCTATGCCCAGTAATTACACTGCCTACTTTGCCCTTTAATCCGAAAGACTGTTTCATGGCTGAAATAAGAAAGGCGGTGGTACCTACCCAGACGACCCTACATACGGGCCTAACACCTAGTAATTTACTATTTTATTTCAAGATTTGCCAACTTTATTTAAAAAAATTGGACTGTACTGTAAAGAAATAAAGAATAAAGTAAAGGAGATGTTTCATTTTCGGCTATGAACATAAACAGTACATTAAAAAATGTCAAAAATTATTAAAACCACTACAAATTATTTAGCGTAATATTTTCAGCCGTTGAACAAAAAATATTTGAAAGCATCAATAACAAAACCAAATAGGAGGACCATAATAGAACCATAATAGGAGGCCATATTAAGACATAATCTCTATATCTGCGGCCATATTTTTAAAACGTTTGAAAAACGTTGGATTTTACTCTAGGAATATGGGATTATGGACTCAGTAGTCTGATATACAGATCAATAAAGTAACGTTTGACGTTATGGTGTAGCCATTATATTGATAATTATAAAACCGTCACTTATGATCATAAAGTATTTTGTACGGGAAAAAAACAAAAAAATAATGAATATGAATTGAAAAATAATGTTTTATTTCCATTTCCCTAACTTAAAAACCACTGTACATACTCATAGCCGGGACTCTATATAAACCTGAAACACCTCCTTTCACCTAAATTTTTCGTTAACTAATAAAAAGTCTAATTTCCACAATATGGTAAACAGTAAAAAGGGCATGAAGTGTAAGCGGAACGAGCGAAGTTCCCTTATAAGCGAGCAGAAGCGTCTTGTTTAATCCGCCCGCCCTAAACTCATCATAAAGCCATCCATTCCGCTCGGAGTTCAATGAAGGCTTCGCTTACTTTAAGTCCAGTTTTCTTTAGGAAAGTCGTTTCAATTACGTTTTGTTGATACTCCAGGGAATAATAATTAAGATTTAGGGTAAGTGTTTTTACTATTTACCCAAGAATAGAAGATTAATTTTGAAATAAATGAATCGAGATTGAGGACACAGAAGGATGGCATATCTGGTGTTATTTACATGGTCACGAAATTGTTATTCTCAATGTCGAAACTTAACAGAAATGCATAGCTTATTAAGAAATATTAATAAAAAGAGGAAAAGCCTAGGATAAGATTTGTAAGGAACTCGCATTCCTGGTTACTTTTTTCTCATAAGAATTTTACAATTCACATATATAAATTTATAATAACCTAATTATTTACACTTTGAGGCTATACTTTTAAATTTCACACGTAAATAAACAAGATGCTATTTTATTTTTATTTTTATGTTTATTTGCATTAATAACAGCATAAATAGTACACTTGAGTAGTACATCGCAGGGTATGAGCTATTATAATCCCTAAGAGAAATATTCAGTCTGTCAGCAGCAGAAGTGCAAATGTTAATATAAAATTAAGCTCCATTTCCACCAAGTCAAAATATTCAAAATATATATTACATTGCTAAAGATACTTTGTAACGTAACTATAAACATCATTTATCAAATAAGTTAACGTAAGACTTTTTTTTTCACCTATCTAGCCCAAAGTAAGCATCATTAAGAGCTTGTGTTATGGATACTAGATGAGGGATAAATATTGATAATATATATATCCTTTATTGCACACTTAAAACACATAAAATTAAACATAATGAAAACACATGTACAAGGGTGAACTTATCTCTAAAAGAGATCTCTTCCAGCCAACCCTAGCCTTAGTAAAACATTTCATACAAGCGGGGATAATGTGTACGAGAGAAAAAAAAAACTAGATATCACACCTAACAAATGATACCTGATAAATACTAATATCATTAAATAACAATATACATATAATACATACTACCTGAATAATACAATACACAATATGTACATAAAATAATACACAGATACATAATACTGACACACAATCAATTCAAAAGGTAGTGCTCTTTTAATTTCTGTTTGAAACTTGTTACTGATGAACTCTCACGAATCTCTCTCGGTAATCCATTCCAAAGACGAGTAGCACGCACAGTGAAAGAACTATTAAAAAATTTGGAATTGGAGGGAGGATGGACAAGGGTATTTGTGACACAAGAACGCTTAGGACGGGAACTGGGAGGTAGATACTGGAAACGGACACGGAGATAATTAGGAAGCTGAGGAATGTTAAGGATTTTATACAACAAGCAGAGGATGTGCACATTGCGACGCTGCCGAATAGGGAGCCACCTCAACTCCGAGCGGTATTCAGAAACATGATCAAACTTTTTCAAGCCGAAGATGAACCGAATAGCCAGATTCTGAAGACGCTCCAGCTTATTGAGCAGCGCCTCTGTTGCATCCAAATAACACACATCGGCGTAGTCCAGAATTGGGAGTAGCAGTGACTGAGCAAGCATAACTAACTTTAGTTTTAAAAGGTAAGAAATACTGAAGACGCCTGAGAGAGTGGTAAGAATAATGCATACGTCGACTGACTTCATTAATATGTGCAGACCATGACAATGTGCAGTCGACGGTTAGACCCAAATCCTTGGTTTTATCCGTAAAAGGTAAAACAGCACCGTCATATAAAACTTTCGGGATGTTGTTAATGTCGAGGCTACTGTACATTCTATTGCTACCAATAATGATAGCCTGCGACTTGCTAGGGTTAACCAACAAACCAAATGATTCAGCCCACGATCTCACTGCCAGAAGGTCCTCATTGATTTAATAATGTTATATATAAAATTCTCGACTCACAAAAGTTACCATACTCCTCCGAAACGGCTTGACCGATTTTCATGAAATTTTATATCTATATTCAGTAGGTCTGATTCATTTTTTTTAAAGGCAAAACAACGTTTGCGGGGTCAGCTAGTCTAATATATAAAATTCTCGTGTCACAAATTTAGTTACCATATTCCTCCGAAACGGTTTGACCGATTTTTATGAAATTTTATATGTATATTCAGTAGGTCTGACAATTGGCTTCTATTTTTATTTTTATTCTTTGGTAATTTTTTTAAGGCAATACAACGTTTGCGGGATCAGCTAGTATGTATATAAATATAAGAAATATATTAATCATATAAACATCTATGACTCGTAAACAAATGCTCCTATCATCATACAAACATTTGCTCCTACCGGGATTCGAACCCAGGACCTATTGACCGAGTAGCCTGCATAGTAAAGGGTACAGACCGCTCAACCATCCCGTCGTCAACTTATATTAAAATAACAACTTGTCATTACTTTATCCCAAGCATTTCTTACTAGCCAATATTTCAGCGTTAAGGCAAAGCTCATCGAGGTATGTTGGGAGCAAGGTTCTCGTTCATTTTTCTTGATTTTTGCAGAGTGGACCATGTGGACCAGTGGACTAGGTGGTAGACCCATATGTAGGGTCGCCTGGGTAGGTACCACCGCCTTCCTTATTTCAGCCGTGAAACAGTTCGCTGTGTTTCGGATTGAAGGGAAAGGTAGCCAGTGTAATTACTGGGCATGGACGGCATTTCATCTTAGGCCTCAGGATGACAACGCACCTGCAATATCAAGTGCTTTTCCTTGTTATTGCAGGTGTCTATAGGCGGCGGTAACCGCTTACCACCAGGTGGGCCGTCAGCTTGTTTGTCATCTAGTTGTATAAAAAAAAAAATGTTACAATAATTTTACACCAAATGATATGAGAACGTAAATTTTATATATCACCAACACTGCGGAATTATTAGTATTTTAAGCAGTGTCAACTGTCAAAATTCTCTGCTTCAGTGATGACTTCTACATAGTGTTATTACAATATTATACAGGCAATTAATGCAAAGAATGCTTCAAGCTACAGAAATAAACTCATTACCATGTGAGCAGTAGGTCAATTAATTCGAATTGTAAGCCAAATATCCCACCTCCTTTATTCAGGCATTTTTGTCAATGCCTTAACACCGAATATTACGGGTGCTTTTGTAAGTTGATAATTCAAGTTTAGGACTCCAAGACTCCAGGATACAGACGTTTGAGGACCTTCCACCAACTTGGTCTTGAGACATCACTAACTCGAATTAGGCACTGTCTCCTGCACGATTTGGATTCCTGTTTGGAATTCGAATTTAAGAATGCACTGTGATGATAAGGAAATACAAAACAAAATGATATTTGTTTGAAATTTGAGCCTGACTCAAAACACCCTTGAGACTTTGGTTATATCACAGTTAAAACGCATTTTTTCCTTTTACTTATAAAATTGAATACGAAAGAGAGAACCAGAATACTGCTTTGGTCACCATTGTTTTCAGTGCTCAATAATACAATATGTAACTGCTTTTTTTTTAATGTTATATAATGTTCTATTCTTCTACTTTTGCTACATATAGGATATAGATAAAATCAAATAGAATTGTTTATTGCTCCATAATGTACAGTCGACAGCACATCAAGCATAACAGTTTGACCTTGAAACCCCCCTTACTACGTTCGTAATAGAGGCGACTTTCGTAGTGCAACTGTTACACTTTATGGAGCAATAAACAATTTGATTTGAATTTATCTATATCCTACGTACGTACTGTCGTGTGTACAAACAGATGGTAAAATATTATAGTAGGTATAAGGTAACAATTATGGGCCTTGTAAGGCATTGCAAACATTTTATAAATACAATATGATGTGGACAGTAGATACAGTGTCCGCAAAAATTGAAATATATGAAGGTTATGCTCCTCTTTTGTTGTCTGGTTCCACTGGACACCAGCGCCATGTTATTTCATCGTTGCGGCATAAAGCTGAGTGTGGACCATTTGATTTCAGTATTTTAGGTCAATTTTACTTTGTTCTTTGTGATTTAATGTGTCTGCCGTCTTTAACTTTTAATAAACTGAATCTTTTAGGGTTGATATTTCCTATTACCTAAGCTACGAAACGGAACAAATTTATATACCACACTTGTGTCTTTATAAAATACTTTGCTATTGCAAGATACAAAAACTTCATCATCATCATCATCATTTCAGCCGAGAGACGCCCACTGCTGGGCACAGGCCTCCCCCAAAGACTTCAGTCATATTATATTATTGTTTTTTGTGTTTAGCTTAACCAAACAGTCCTATTTTATCTTATTGCAAAATAACCTAATCTTTGTATAAGAATACATTTTAAGTTTATAAAAACTGCTCACGAAAAATTCTACTTCCGTGACAAAGTATAGTTGTAACATAAAAATATTTTAAACATTCGTGTCAAAAGGTATTTGACCTTTAAGCATTTATTAAAAGCATCCCAAATGACGGCAAATAGTCCGAAACTCTGAAATTAGCGGCAAAAATGGCAAATGTCAGGGTGTAGGGGCGATGTAACAAGTATAACATAACTAGGGCACACAGCGCTCGAGTCAACTCATAAATCTGTCAATGATTGCCTAATTAGGGTTGCCCACTACTTTACGCTAGTTGACAAAAACCTACTTTTTATAAAACAAAAAAAAACTTCTTAGAACTAATTAGACTAGCCTGTCTCGCTTATGCGTGTAAACTCTTATTAGAATCAGTTTGTTCTTTTCCAATATTTTTGACTTGAAAGTATGTATGAAAAACCTCGCAGCGTAAACCCCCCTTAGGATAAAAATGGAAATTATATTTCGACGTACAATTTACTTACCTCAAAACTTTACTTAGAATAACGGTAGTTTAAGGTAGTAAGTATTACTAAGATTAATCTTACACGAATGGAAAATGAAAGTAGAAATATATCGATGGCAAGTTACTATGTGCCTTCTTTCGATAAATCTATCAATTTGTGATATCCATTCCAAGAAAGGATGAGGATTCTTTTGATAAAATAGAAGCTACGCAAGATAGCATTGGGAACGTAATAAAATATACCTACTAAAAAATTAATCATACAAGATCATTCAAGTACTCGCGTATAAAGAACACGAGTTGTACAGTTGACAACATGATAATATGTAACATATTGATTTAATCAATTTTGTACAATTATGATGGTACTGATTTGAGCAGCTCTTGATTAACATGTGTGACCTGAAAGAATTTAAGTTTATTTCCAGCCGTTACATATTTATTAATCACTTACTTAACTTACTCAGAAATTAGACAAATTAACACTAAATAAGAAAGGCAGCCCTAATCTTAATTCCCCCTAGATCGAAGGTGGACGATAAACGATTCTCGATAGAGAGCTCGTAACTCACAGCTAGGATCGAATAAATTTGCATTCGTTTGCGTCACTTATGCCAGAACTAACTATCTATTCCAATAGCCCATTAGATATAGGCAATCATATTAATATTACTTTATTTGTTTCAATAGCGAAATTGGATTCATAATCAGGCAAAGTTAATTATTACCTCGGCATACCTACTTATAATAATAATAGTATTCTTACACTCACACCTAATCTAGCAATACAATAGATATAACTCAAAGCTTAATAAATACCGCATCTCTCCAAGAAATTCTGGATTTCTTTATTGGTTACAATTATGATATCATCTACAACAACCCCTGCACGCCCACAGTCAACGTTCTATAGATACAACTATTAAAGAACATATTGATTTTATGTCACAACAACTAAGTAGGTAGTCTATACCAGCGCCCACGCATGTTTATGTCTATTTCACATAGCCTTTAATCATCTATTATTACCGGGATACGTTACTTAAAGTGAAAACAATATAGGTATTTATGAGGAAGGAATACACACCGCCTTCTTTAATCAATATAGCATTTATAGTTGTATGGACGCTAATAGCTAACGAGAGTGGACTGATTATGATGCAAACACGTATTTTACGATTTATAATATATTTTAGCAAGCAATACAGTGACAGATAGCAAAGGTAACACGTAAGTAACACTGACAGCCAGCCCAAGCCAAAAGCAAGGGCATTCAAAAATATAGAGTAGTATCAAAACATGGTATAAAATGGTGCGATAACCAGCCAGTTTCCAACAGACGCCTTTGATAGTTGTATGTTAAGTATTCTCACAATCGCTAAGAGACTGGCACGAGACATACTTCTAGCAACCCTTACCATCAGACATAACTTTCAGTATTAAAAATGGATAAGACTGATTACTTCCATGAATGATTTTCACGCGTTTATGTTTATTCAATCAGATTTTCCAAAGGCTGTGCTGCCAGTGAATCGAACTTGGACCATAAAACGTTGATAGCCGGAGCATTGAGCGGAGTTACAACGATCAAACAACTTCACTCCATAAACTTAAAACCGGCAGCGGTTTTTACGACTCTCCCGTTTTATAGACGACTTTAATGTTTATGAAAATAGAAAATTAGTTTTCTGGATGGGTACTGAATTCGGGAACTGAAATAAAGAATGAGTCAAAGTAATTTAAATCCACAGTCATCTTTATCATCATTATACGTTGCCTGTTGGGCACAGACCTTCCTACATGGGAGAAACACATGAGGAGTTTGGGCCAAAATACCACCACGCTGGCCCAATGCGGGTTGGAGGGTTAAACTCACAATAACCACATGTCATTTAATTTTGGTAAAACGCAAAATGCCCCATGAGAATCATGAGACAGCGTCTGTTAACAGCATATGAAGGAGATAAGTCCCGTGCTCCCAACATAATGCTCTTGAAAATAGTTTTGGCGACCTGACTCACCGCATCACAACACCACAAAGTACTATTATTTATTTACCATCTTCTGCAAGGTGAAGGTTCGTCCCCTGTCGCGTAAAATTCATGTGGTACAGATGACAGCACATCAGGTGTTACAGTTCCACTACAAAGCCGCCTCTATTACGAATGGGTAAGGACGGTCTCAATGTCAAACTGTACAACAGAATACCTATAAGGGTAGGGCATAGCGGTATTTAGCACTCGAGCTTTTTTGCGTCGCAGTCGTCGTGCTACGAGCACCTATAGGCTACAATAACCCCGTGTCACCAGAAGGCTGTACGCTCTTGTTTGTAAGAATGAATGAATGAAAATAATTTAGTAAACCAAAAAATCAAAAGTAAAATTAAAGTAAGTTTATGATCACCCCTTTTTAGTGTCACAAACGTAATTTATTTAAGGGCTGCTTTTTCAATCCCCAGATAAGATTTATCCGGAGAATAACTTTGAAAAGTTGACAGGTAATGTGTAGAAAATCTGTCAAAACGTCAAAATTATTCTCTAGATAAAAATGATTTGAGGACTGAAAATTCAGCCCAAGCCTTGTTAGACCTCAACTGAGCATTTGTATGGGTGTCGAACACCTGACGCTCGTCTTCCTTCAACACCCTCAAATATTTGAGATCACTGCTGCTCATATTGGAAAAAAGCTCTAGTAGTTACTGCAAAAAAATTTGATATGATCGTGATCACTCACGGCCATTATCGAGCAAACATACCCTTTATGACAACATTGCCTACACAATTACACTACAAAATGGTATGAAGTGTCGATGACGTCACCGTTCTAAACATAAATACCACAGAACAATTCTTAAAGCCTGCAAACATTAAAAGCACTTTCATTAGAGCACGTTAGAAAGAGACGACAATGCTCATTACTGAGATGACACCACAGATTGTCCCGGTCGCTTCAAGGATAAACGTCACCAAGTGTCGACACCTTACAAATACCACCTTATGACACTGTTTTGCTGCTCCGACAGCCTATTATGACCTTTATTACGCTGACCTAGGAGTTACACGAAGTGAATTACGAATTACGAAGAGTAAAGTAGCAGAATGTCTTGACTGAAGGTGATTCGAAGATTAATTATGATTTTGATGTTTCAGCGTTTCCTATGAAGAACGGATTTTAAACTTTAAGTGAAAGTGGTAAGACCGTTTATTCTTTGCTTTTGATCATTGGCAAACAGTTATAATAACAACTTTTATTTCTCGTTATTTACAATTTCTGGCTTTTGTATAGTATTTAAATATAATAAAATTCAAAACACACACAGGTTTTTTCTTCCTTTATGGATTTATAGTATTTAGTCATACTAAACCGACGGCCGCCACATAAATCATATTATAATGGCTTGTAAAATCGTTTTATTGTCCTACAAACAATATTGTAATGGCGGTTTCCAATGAAATCTGTAGTCCCTACGTCCTACTGATCAAAATAAAAACCTCTTAATTAAATGGACTCAAATTAAATTAGTTTAAAATCGTCATAATTTAATCCAACCACCGCTTCAACGAAAACTACAGCTGTGGAGACGCAGCGGTGCAAGACACTCCTCCAGATTTTAAATGCTTGTGATGACATTTACACCATATTTATGCCATACATGACGACCGACTGGCCGAGTGATCTGTACCCCTTGCTACACAGGCTATTCGGTCAAGGGTCCCGGGTTCGAATCCCGGTAGGAGCATCCCGGAAAATGTTTGTACGATGAGTACGGCATTTTTTCACGAGTAAACCTGTAAACAAAATGTCATTAATGTTTACATATTTATTTAGTACATTTCTGACAATTATACATATACATATTATTTAAAAAAACTCCTTTATCTAGTAACCATAGCACAAGCTCATAATGATGTTTACTTGGGGCTAGATAATAGGTGTGAGTGTATTAATATTATTATAATATTCATACATGATATCTACTGGTTTCACTGTATGGTTTTTAAAACAACTGGTTAACTAATAGTAATATTTCCTACATAGTTTCACTAATAATAATATCATAGTTTCACTAATAATAATACTAATAGTAGTTTTGATTTGATTAAACAACTCTCTAGATGACAAACAAGCTGACAGCGTACCTGGTAGTAAGTAGTTACCGTCACCTATAGTCACCTGCAATAACAAGAAGAAAATTACTATTGGTATTGCAGGTGCGTTGTCATCCTGAGGCCTAAGATGAAATGCCCTCCATGGCCAGTAATTACATTCGCTACCTTTCCCTTTAATCCGAAACATAGCGAACTGCTTCACGGCTGAAATAGGAACAATCTCAAAAACCCCAAAATAAAATGCACTACTACCAAAAATTACCCACATTAAAGACCTGCTTCAAATCATTGGCGGCAAATAATTGGTGGTACTTTGAAGATTACAGCTGGATTATGGCCAGGTGTTTTTCAGTATAGTGTACATAAACCTGGCCGGGTCTCCATACATTTTTGGAACATCTCTTTTGTATAATTATAGCAAAAGTTTATTTGATCTCTATTCGTCCTTACATTATAACTATGTTAAGGATGAACAGATATCAATCCAAGGGCCCAAGTCCCGGAAGTAGACCTCTGCACAACTGACACAAAGGGCGCCTACTTGGTGCGTACTTGAACAACTTGGAAGGACCGAACCTAAAATAATAATTGTCTAACTGTACTTGCGAAATAATCTTTATTCCGAATACATAAAGTCTATTGTGTATTTATGTAGTCTTAAATCACTTCTGTACAGTCGAGGAAGTTTGGTACGAAATGAACTGTGTACTTATGTATAATTAATAATGTTTGGTATAAACGATTTCACTGAAGTCCTTTACCTATATAAATATTGTTGTTTATAAGGAATAGGTTGTTAAAATGCCCACTAAGGGCCTATTCTGAAAACTGAACTACCTACGACAACGGTAGAATTAAGTAGAACAGTGCCCTTAGCAAGAAATTTTTAGCTTTCGAATCAATGTCGTATAGAATTAGATACCTAAGTATTACGCTAGCATTTGTATAAAATTTTGCGCAGGCGTCTAATATACGATTACGGACCGAAATGCAAAAATGTTCATATCAGGGTTACGGACTTTTGAGAGTTTTTGAAGTAAATATGCGATCATTGATTTTCGAGTTTGAGAACAACCTCAGGAATGTAGCTACTGCCCGATCTGCCGTCTCACTGATACTCTCTCAGGGGCAGGGGCCCCGAACTGTTAGCAGCAAAAATTCGTAAAATGTTATTTGTCCCCAAGCATATTTTGATACAGGGCCCATCTAAAGCAAGCTACGCCACTAGGCCCTGTGGAATCTCTTATTATGGACCTAAGTAATCAAACTTGTTCAAATGTAAGTATTGTAGTAACAGATCTTCTTGGCAGGTATTGGCACATTACGTTAAAAATAGAGTATTATAAAATACTTGTTTTGAACTTGTCTAGAATTTTTGAGAGATGTGAGCGATGGTCGGTTACTAGAAGATACTAATACAGGTCAATTTATAAAAATATTCTGTATTATCTTCCCAAGAAATATAACAGAAATACAAGTGGTTTAATAGATTCCCGGTGTATGGTTGCGGCACAAGCCGGGTCACAAACGTCCCTGGTATTAATAAGTAGAGAGGCTTTCCACTAGTCTGCTTTCAGTAAACGGTAGAGTACTGAATATATTACAGCGTTGATCTATCTTATAATAGCCGGTCTTTAAAGTTATGATATGTCTTAAGTTTTTCGCTAGTTTTATTCTGGTCGGGAGGCCGGTTTTTATACATCTATAAAAAAGTTCCTAATCTATTTGCGACTGGCGAGGTTGGCGGTCGCCGCTACGCGTAGCGTGCTTAGTATAACGCCATACATTTGTTTTCATTCGGGCGAATAGAAGCGCGAATATTCGATGCGGCGAATTTCCGTGGCCAGGCCGTAAAGCAGACTTAACAGCTTCCAACCTCGGGGTGTTAAGCTCAGATCTCTTCGAAAATCGGTGACTGCCAAATTTTAAAGACAAAGTTTCTTAAACCACTTTATTATTGTACAATTTAATTCAATTATAATTTAATTAGTTTAAGTCCACTCCATGATTGTATACTTTTTCATGATGACACCAAACAAACAATGGAAACAATAAACGATTATGATTATACAAAACTTCTAAAACCCAATGGCCCCGATTCGGCAGCTATGTAAGGCTTGTTTCATCAAATATCAGCTTAATATTTAGTAAAAAGAAAGAACCATCGGTGTTTTTATTACCTACACTCTCTCGTTTCCAAAATGGACTTTACAATTATTTATTAATAGTAAATCAGCAATACCAGTGTATAAAATCATGGACTGGATATTGACACAGCAAATGGATATCTGATTGACGGTATAATAGGATAATCTGCATAATGTAAATGTTGCTTAATTATTCCCTCGAAATAATTTATACTTACCCAGTGATATATGAACAAACACGAGTATTTGTTATACATATACATATATTGTATTTTTCCCCTTTTTATTCTTAAAGGGGTAGTTGGGTAGGGCTGGGTGGGCTGGGTAAGTGATGGTAAGGGCGAAGATGAAAGCGAGATACACCCAGATTCTTCAACCACACAGGAACTTATAAATATCTTATCTCCAATGGCTGGAACACAACAAAGCTGTAAACATTATTTTTATGGCGGTAGACTTAAGTAAGACGGTGGCAGCTAGACAGGCGTAGGTACTACCACAGAAAGTCCTACCACCAACCAAACCGAGCAGAAAAATTCTGCCCCACGGGAATCGGACCTGTAGATCTAAGGTAGGTGGTCTCAACCACAAGAAGACCACAAAGGCGGTTAATCTCAAGGCCCTTAAAACACTTAACAATACCAGACCGTTGTGGGTTGGTAAGTATTGGTTGGACGAGCTTTCCTTGAAGGCGCCCCGTTGTACCTATCTACTTGTATTTTCCTAATGTTTTTATACAAACAATGTTTTTATGTGTGCAATAAAGGATATATACTTAAATAAAAAAAGGAATTATTTTATATACTTCGCGATTCCCTTTTCCCAATTTAGCAAAGTGAAGTAGGTACATATTTCTACGTAAACAAGTGCCTTGTTATTAAAAATGAGATTGTCGATCGTTCCCCGCTCATACCAACATTGTGTACACAACTCGAACGCCTATGAGTGGCTCGTAATAGCTTGAGCACACACTCACACCAATATTAGCTTTAGTAATACTTGTAATTTACTGTCAGAATCTTCTGCATTCCTGGTAATTAATATATATTGCTGGTAGCGAAACTCGCACCGCTCGAACAGGCTTGCACTTAAAGATTTTTCACACCAACTGCTCGACAATGCCTAATTACATTAGCATGCAAACCTTACGTAAAGTCATTAAAGCTCTTGGCTTTAGCCGGGGTGTAACATTGGGCTGAATATTATTAGGTATAATCCGCTGGGTTGTAATATTTTCACTTTTCATAGTTCTTATTGCAATGGCCTTAAAGTCTAATTTCGTAACTATAGATCAACTAATACTCGAAGGCCGGGCCGGCGCCGCATCTAACTTATTTGAAAATCGAACGTAATTTGAAAATCCAACTTTTTCTAAAATCGAGCTGGCCACCACGGCAAGCTGAATGGAACAAACACATTTGAAATTAAACAAAAGCCGCGAGTATTGTAAGACGCAGCAGCAATATACGTAATAACTGCAAAGATTTATAAAAATATATCAAAATAGAAGAAAAGTTAGTTCTGTTAAAATGTCGAGTGACGAAAGTTATTGAACTCCGGAGTCCATTAATTTATACTAGTTAAATAACACTTTTTATTGCCTATTGTGTCTTGTGATGAGTAAGGTCGCCAGAGCTCATCGAAGAAGCGTTATGTTGGGAGCAGGGTGACCTATGCTGTCAACATGACACTATCTCATGATTTGTACAGGGTAGGCAGCGCGTGAATGTTCTACGAGCGAGCGTTGATACAATAGGTTACGCACTGTTCCCGTTAGGCAACCCTACGCTATATGACGTGTTTTCCAAACATGTCATATAAAATAATCTAGTTTACTTCCTGCCACATACTGAAAACATTTTCCCAGTTGCACGTGATCGCTGGGCCCTATTGGGTTCATTATTAGGTAACTCGATATCGGCGCGGGAACGCCGGCACATTTCCGACATAATCTCCGCTCCCGCTCTTTCGTTTAATTTTCCCAATCGTCCCTCACTTTGCGGGGGATGTATCAATCAACAACATATTATTCGGTGTTTATCTATGACGTAACTGATTTAGAAAGATAAACCTAAATAACTTTTTACTGTTTAATGATGTATACTTTGAGTTTTTTTAAAACAATAAGGTGGAAAAACAAGCGTACGTCCTGCCTGATGGCAAGCGTTACTGCTTATAGACACGCTTGTACACCAAGTACACTCTAGAGTCTATAGTGTACTTGGTGTACAAGGATACAAAGGTAGTGATAAATTTTGACAATCAAAATTTAACACTTCCTCAAAGATCTTTAACGACCTCTGTCACCGCTGGAACAAAATACTACGAGATAATAACCCTTATTATCTGTAATCGACAGTGGTAATAATAGTATTATCTGGTGTGGCGAGTCTAAATTAATTTCAGTAGAGATAACAGTTACTTCGTAAAGGAATAATAGATCATTTTCCAATAGTGCTATTTCAAGAGATACGTGTAAAAAACCTTTCACCACATATTCTTAATTTTGATTTTAACATTATTATAAATGTTTGAAAAATTATTTACTAATTAAAATATATCTAAGCTAGAAAAATTTCATGTCCTGAGGCGGGGATCGAACCCGCGACCTTTCGCAATCCGGGCGACTGCTCTTACCATCTGAGCTACCCAGGACTTGGGATATCCCTGTGAAATTCTTCTAGTCTATCTGTATTTGCGTTATGAGTCATAACTTATGACACACATACAACATATTCTTTATATTACTTACATATTGAAGTGGTAAACATACCAGCAAGTTACATTTAAAAATGAAATAACATTTTGGCTCCCGAGTCCTTGTTCTCAAAGCTTATTATAAAATTACCTAAGTACAGGCAGGTAAAAGTAATATCCCGAAAATAATTGCTGTTAAATAGGTTACCTTATTTAAGCCTCAAATATTCACTTATAGGTCACGAATATATAATAATAATGTTATGAAACTCACGCTCTATATTCAGCTTTGAACCAGAATTCTTCCTTCCTGTAACAACCTATCGTATTCAGCTCACTGAAGCAGCCACTTCATATAATTTTAATGGGAAATTGAACTTGGTTGAATTTACTTTACTAAAAATACTCTTACGAGCTACAAAATATCTGATATTCTGACTCACCACTTGGAGTTTAAAATTCTAGATTTATTCTGTTGCGCTTTTACCTTACCACATCTTACATATCCAACACATGTGTGGGTTGGCTGGAAGAGATCTCTTATAGAGATAAGTCCACCCTTGCTAACTAATTATAATTACCTATGTATTGATGAACAAACCTTTAGTCACATAAAGTCCACTACATCAAAATGTCCCCTGTATCAATATGACCACGGTGTCAGAATGCCCACTTTGAAAGTAATAAAGAGTACCTACCTATACTCTTTCCATTGATATCACTCGTGTGTGTATCAATGTAAAGACTATCAAAATACGGTCATGACCACCGTTACATAGAGGCAGACGACAGCGCATCAAGTGAAACAGTTGCACTACGAAAACCACCTCTATTACGAACGCCGTAAAGCGGTATCAAGGTCAAACTGTTAAGCTTGATGTACCTGTCGACTGTACTTTAATTCTCGCTTGTGATGGGATGATCGATTTCGAGATGTTTAAACAACCGCAGACATAAAAATATACAGTCGAGAAAACCATCGGCTCGCTGTTTTTTCAAAACTCTGAAGATGTTTTCGATTGTTTTGAATCCGCGGATCACTCTCTATGTCCTTCTAACGCGTTGATTATTTTAATAGGGTAGTTGACATTTTTTTTCATATCATAAATAAGAAGTTTATAACTCATAAAGAAATATTGTAAAGAAATAGTATGTCTAAGATCAATAGTTTCACAGATATAGTGTAATGTTTGATGTGTTGCGGCGCATCGTCCAAAAACGCTCCATAGAAAATCTACGGAACAGGTGACGTCACATGTTCCCATATTACTAAGAAATGTATGGGCATACTGACAAAATTGATAATAACTATGTATTAAGTATGTTTTTATCAATAGTTGTTGTAATAATAGTTGTTTTAATTGGTGTCAGCAATCTAATATCATAAACATTTTTGATAAATTTTGAAAAAAAATACAATCATTTTATTAATTTTCAAAACAGTACAACTTCAACAATATTGCCTAACTTTTAAGTTTGAATTGTTTTTATGGGTAATAATAGCATATATTTTCCGAATTTGTGAAAAATAGCGCCATTTTCAAACTTAGGCAACAACAAATCATTGGTTTGGATTAGTTATCACAACGCAAGTCAAGAACTCACAAATGAACGCGTCCTTGTAATCGTAATTACAAGCCGAACTCGAGTCCAAATCGAAACCATCAACATGATCAAAAAACCTGTCGCCATCGCCCATCACTAAGTATCTCGTCACTTTCGAGCACTGTTAAACGTATACGGTTCTTACTTCCTATATAAAAAGTTATTACTCAGATTGATTTAGTTTATTCCGTTCCTATTTGTATTGAAATAATAAAACATATTTTCCTGGGATCGTCTTCCCTTCAGATTTCCTTTCGTAGATAATTTCATCTCCGCGCAGCTCGGCGGCGGCGGCGACCTCTTTCAAATAGTTTGGAACGTCGTTCCAGCTTGCTGTGGTGGCTTATTTAGTTAAATTTCACCAGGAACTTGAAGGTACGAGTCATTATTAAAGTAAACAAAAACCTGCTAACTAAACTACACGGTTTGATAGGGCAAGGCAAGATATAGTAACAGATGACATGACTTCCACATACTTAATTTTCATTTTAACTTATAAATGTTTGAAATTATTTACTCATAAAAATATATCTAAACTAGAAAATTTTCACGGGCGACCGATTGTGAAAGGTCGCGGGTTCGATCCCCGCCCCAGGACGTGAAATTTTTCTAGTTTAGATATATTTTTAGAAGTAAGTAAATGACTTCCACAGTCATGCATGACCAAACCCATCAAAGCCCGATAAACCAGACACAATTAAATTTTAATTGTTATGTCATCATAAGTTGACGTCTGGGCATTAAAGTATTAATAAACTTGCACTAACTACAATTAGCAGCAAAAATATGTAAGCATTTTGTCTCATATGTCAATGCGATACGGAACAATCGTTTATATCTTTTTGATACACTTTCCTCAATAGTAATATGGTAGTTGGTAAAGATACTCTGTAAGAAATTTTATTAAATTTTAAAAAACAAACATTTTGTCAAGTTTAAAATAAATAACAACGGTGTAGGAATAGTAAAAATACAGTTCTTAAGGTGGGTAGTTACAGTCGGGCTCAAAAGAGCTTGACACTTTAGTACTATGTCACAACAACAATCGTCTATATATGATAGCAACAATTAGCTATGGTGACAAAGCCCTAAAAGCTACTTCTAAGTTAAACTGTACTTACACGTATCTCGTATCGTTTGCTACAGATATATGGAGCATCGATGGAAAAGTTAAAACTGTAGGTACTTATATTGATACTAAATATGGATACTGAAATTAGGTGGTTTGTTCTAACTATGAGTTTGAAACAACAAAATTGTATAAATAAGTACTCACTATTATTGTATGGCGAGGGAAATGTAACTGCAAACTTACCTGAAAATAAAATACAAACATTAATTCTTCTATTATTATTATTAGCTATAAAAAAAGCCTTAAACCAATGATTATAAACCTATAAATAACCCAAATTAAGGAGAGCTCTTAAGATTTATATAACAAATTACTAATAATTTATAGATAAACCCAATTACGTGCTTCATTAAATATTTAGGTATAAGTAGCGAGAAATAATTATTCGTGTATAACAAACAAGGTGGATGCTCTGAACTAAAAAGGTCTATTTAAACTAGGCAACTAAACATAAAATCTAATCAACAGAAAATTTTTAACGAAAAAAAACGATTAGGAAGCAACAAAGCTTGTCAAGTCTACAATAATAATTTTGTCTATTTCGGCTCCGAATGCTTAATATGTACAGACGGCAGCACGTCAAGTGTAACAGTTGCACTACGAAAGCCGCCTCTATTGCGAACGCAGTAAGGGCGGCCTCAAGGTCAAACTGTTACACTTGATGTGCTATTGACTGTACATACCTATTTAAAACTAAAATAACGAAAAGCAATAATATAATTCCTATTTGAACAAATTAAGATCCCTGACTTAATTTAAACACAAAAACGTTATTTGATTTAAGGCAGATCAGATTCTATCCTTTTGATAATAAAAATCTTTTACATAAACCGCAACTTCAACAGTCCGGAACGTCATGTCAAATAATTCTCAGATTTTTATTACAGATATTCATTCGGCTTTTATGGGAAAATAATAAGCAACTTCTCAAGATTTAACGCGCATTTGATTAGATGTTACATTATTTCAAAAGTGCTCGCGCGAGGAAAACAAATTAATTCTGTAAATTTTAAGGGCAATAAGAAGGCTTCTGGCTCCATTTTTTTACGAAAATATATTGGTACAGCAAGTTTAACAGTCTTTCTTACTTTATGTTACAAAGAATGTAAGTAAACAAAGAGTACGGCCAGCTGATAGGTAAAGATACCTACCTGTAGATAGACATACATACATGCTGGTAACAGGCTTACTCGTGCATCGGCCGCCCTTTGTTTTTGTCCACAATCTGCGCCCAGTTGTCAAAAGAGCGATGATGGTGCAAGTTCACTTTAAACCTAAATTACGTCGGGTTGAATGCGTTCACAACACAGGCCCCGGCCTGTTTCATTCTCCGACTCCTCATTAACAGATTACACGGGACAAGGAAAGATTTTCCACAGCGCTTTGTCCAAACTAATTATTTCGGGGTATTAACAGGTCTGTTTTCCTTAACCACTATCATCAACGCTCCAAACTGGAACTGAAGTCATTGGTGTTGTTTCTAACTTTTGTGCGCACACACAGCTGTCGGAAAACAGTCTGATATCGGAAATTCTAATCCTGTGTCATTTGATTGGGGTACGCCAAAGCAATTTGTGATTAGTTTTAAGAATCAAATGCGTGATCCGACAGTTGTCAATAAGTAGCGTTAGTGCAATTCCTTTTTTGAATGCGTTACTTTGCCATATTAATTTGGCGCCCAACTAGTTGCTGTTTAGAAGAACAAAATTAATAAACTAACAATATTTGATTTGTTTTGCTTATGGCCATTGATTAAGCGACACATTAACATTAATACCTTAGTGGATTAGAGCTAATTGTAATTGTACTGTTACCTAGAATATCAAACAAAATGTACCTAGTACTCTCCTGTAAAAAGATAAAAAGGTTTGCTACTAGGCTTTATTGGGTATGAGACTTCTTGCTGCAAACAAAACAGTTCTTTTGATTTAGGTTTAAATAAATATCACTGAATATCTATAAAAAGGAGTTTGCTCTGTCTTTGAAATGCCGTGCCGTGCAGAGCTTTTTTTATATCTCGAGATTTTTTTATATCTCGGGTAATATTGTTTTGTACGTGTACTTTAAGTGAAATAAACAGATTTAAATTTAAATTTAATTATTATTTTTTTAGCTAAGATTGTAACCTGCGGATTTGATGTTAGGTAAATATTACAACAACTAAAGAAATCCGTGCGCCCCGTTGAGTCAGTAGGAAGAACCACGACTTGAAAACCAATGAGATTGTTTGTAAATACGCGCTGTGTTTGTTCGAGTGTTCCACGTGACGCTACTACGTATTGTCAAATCTGGCTACGAAATCCACTGTGATAAATGTAGTTCTCTCTGTTTATAAGGCAGAATAGTTTCCTTAACCAAATAACAATATAAAATTTGCGAAAACTGGCAACAGTAATCTAATATTGAATCCAATCTAGGTACCCGAGACGTAGGAACGACATTGATGGACCGTTCATTTAGAAGCTGAAACCGGCACGTGTGTTTGTGACAGATCCTTAACAATATTAAAATATAATTTGACAGCTATTCTGAAGAGCCAAACGAATATATGATTGATGTTATATTTTGGAAAAGAGTTTAATCTTAGGACTTCAGACTTCGCGGCTGGCGAAACAGTGGTTTCATATTGAAATTGCTATTGGTATGGTAATAAGCAGTTCGTGCTTGCAGCTATCCTCGCATTTTTTTACCCCTTATTATCTGTTCCTTTGCAATTATTTGTCATACTTTGTACAAAAGAAGCAATACATCCATATCAAGCAGGAATTTAAAACTACGACATATAGCTCATCGAGGTAAAACTTCCCATGAGTAACTACATAACAAAGCCAAAACTCCCGAAGTAAATTGATCTAAGTAAACCGAAGCAGAAAGTTTATTATTGTATCGCACAATGTAATAATAACAGGTGAATACCACAAGAGACTTCCACGGGTCCGGAACGAGGGAGTAATTCAGAAATTCTTTCGAGAGGAGTTGCGCGTGAAAATATTAAATTGTCAACAGGTTGCCGAGTTATTTAATTAGCAGACATTTGCTGTTGTACGTGAACGGTTGTAGGAATCTAGATCCTAAGATAGAACGTGGTAGAGTTCATTGTTATCACGAAATAAGAATTATGCAAGGAAGTCTACTGTCATTTTTACTTTTCTTGCTTGTTAGGTCAACGCTATAAAGTAGACCTGATCCGAATTGTGCTTCATATTAAATTGTGTGAAAGATGCCATTTGCATTTTATCGTTTAACTAGAGAATCTTGTTTGTCTCCATCTACAGCCTTAAATAAAATATTTCAATACTGTAAAAATGAAAATGAAAATATCTTTATTCAATTAGGCCCCCCAAAAAGCACTTTCGAATCGTCAACAAAAACACCCTTATGTGTATTACATAAAAATAATATTAACTAACTAACAATTTCATAATGTTTGTCTCTCTGTCTTATCTGGATCTACGTAAGCTAAGAATGTTATAATGTCAGTCTGTCTATCGGTCTGTCTGTCGGTCCGTCTGTCTGTCGGTCCGTCTGTCCGTCAGTCAGTCTGTCTGTCAGTCTGTCTGAATTTACACCGGTTCCAAAAGTTGAACTATCGAGAAGATTCCGGCAACAAACTCGTGTAGTCACTCTTTTCAATTATTAAGTTACAATGTTTAATTACACAGTAATAGTATTTAGCAGCGCAGTGTCGCACAGAGTATAAAAAAAGGTATATTAACGTACCAATAAGTACCTAATGACAAGAATATTTACTGTATTTAAAGGCTGTCCGACAATGCACCATCACAATATAGGTATTACAATACACAAAGGTCAACAATTAATATACAAAGACCTAATAAAGCTAAACATCTTTCATTAATTTTAAACACTTGTCTGACCACGTCATTACAATAATAATTGTATTGTTTTATATACAATATCCTATAATGCCATATACCTCAAAAATCCCTCAAAAATGATACTCTTGATGAATATGTAGGTAATTTATTACAAAATCAAGGAAGCTTAGAGATGACCATTTCCACTAGTGGCACCTGTTCACAAGTATGACGCATGTGCCAGCCATCGCTCCGCTCAACCATATTATAGGGAACGGATTTGAATTTGAATTCGCATACTTGGTAATTTAACTAAATACTAACCATAAGCTAAGATAACTTTAAGCTAGTGAAATCAGTTGTTAAATTGCTGTACACTGCAAATGTTTACGTCGTACATTCATTGCTAAAATCTCTAAGGAATTCAACTTCCAAATAAACCCATCGACCAAAAATAGTACGTACCAAAGTCCACAAAACAGACACGAGTTTTAAAATGTAAGTTGCTGTTTTTTTTTGGAAAACTAGTTTTAAATTTAAAACCAATATGTAATACTCCATACAAAACCATTTGATATTATTTATGACAATATAACAATCGATATTTGAGTCAAAACTATTTAGCATTATTTTATATTTTCGAAAGCACTACACATTTAAAATAAAACCACTTTACCCAATTTAACTCACGATTAACCCAAACCAACCACGATTTAACTACGAGTTATATCCGGTACAGTGGTTTTATTCCGAAACTAGTTATTAAACAAAGTCACTATTTTTGTTACACACCTGTTTCTTCCGCGTGGAATAAAATATTCAGACCAGAACTGCTAATTTATGAATGAAAAGTAGAATAGTCATATTTTGTACATTATTTTCGATTTACGCGTAACTGGGTGATAAACTGATAACATTTTACTCCTGAGCTAGAGCTTCACATCACAAGGCACACTATAGGAATATTTTAAGAAAATATTTCTGAGAATGTGAAAATTATTTTTATTGTGTTACCTACTGGTAAATGGACACCTGTAGCAAAGACAATATGAATATAATCTCTCCTCCTCTATTTCTCGCTTTTTGGGTTCCTCTAACTATATTAAAAATTACCCATGTTATTTTGAAGGATAAAGAACACAGTGTAATATCAATCTCATATCAAGGAGCGCCATGATTGAGCGTTATTTTAGTCGGACCTAAGATCTATATACGACCTACAAAACTCATCGTGCCTCTAATACATCAGGCTTTCGTTGGGAAATATTGGAAAACTTTCCGGTACATGGACCTCGATTGTTTGATGTGAATATCGTTAAAAACTGTTTACTTGATAAAATATACGAGAAGACAAACTACACCGACAATTTATCTATAGAGATACATACGGAGAACATAATTGTTATCTGGAGTTGGTATTGAATTCCTCGTAAATATCTATAGATAGTAAAATGGGAACAGGGCAAGACAATAATGATGATGATGATGATGATGATATGCTTACGGTACCAAGATGTCTGTGCATTTGTACCACCTTTTTTAGAGCACGACAAACGAATCAACACCCCCTGGTGTGAAGTGATAAAAAGAGTTAATATGCTAATACAGCTAGTGCAGCATAAACAGTGTTCTAGCCGCCTGCACCTCATCGACCCATAAATTGTCGTTTTAACGCTCCTTTTGAAGGAACCCATGTTATAAGAAGGTGGGAACACAATGAAATGTGCTGGCAAACAATACCAAGTTCTGGAAGTACGGCAAAGAAAAGAATTGCTAAATTTCTTGGTGCGTGGCAATAAAGTGTAGGCAAAATAAATTACTCTAAAAATCAGGATGTTTCACGCGAGTGAGTATATGTTGCTGTTTCAAAGCATCCGGGATTTATAAGCATGCATATTATGAATGTACAGGATACACCGTATAGACAACAGATTACTTAGTATAGACAAAAACACAAGTTAAAGATCACTTTTCACCGCTCATAACCCTTATCCTTTTATTAATAAGAGAGTTTATGACCTCCGATTACTGTACAGCTAACGTTTATAACAGGCATTTAATGCGCAAAGAAAATACACAGTTGGGTCATGAATGTTTGGGGGAACGAGTCCTTCCAGTAGTGGCTTACGGCGCGGTTGTCCCTCGAGAAATAAGCAGTTTTCACTATGAAAATACTTAAACAAGGTTACTTACTATACCAACTAATAAAATGAATGAGAAGACATATCGCTACAACCCTAAAACAGCAACGCTACCTCAAACGGCAAAACTACTACCCGCTCTATAAATTAGGAGGATACCCTAAAAATATCATAGCAAAATAGGTATAGCTCGTGATTGAGAATGGGATACCTTAGGAACAAATTACAAGCACTACATCATGAAATAAATTAGAAAGATATATCAAAATCAGCAAATTAAAAAACAGAACTCGTCAAGAGTGCCTCGCAATTTAGAAGTTGCCTTTTAAACATTGCAAATAAAAAATTAGACAAAAGCAAAGATATGACAACTTGTTTGTTGACAGACAATAGGTACTATTTTTTCAAACGTTCTGATCGGTCTCAGTAAAACAAAACCTACATTGCAGTTCATCCTCAACAATAGAAAAATGTACAGGCGACAACAAATAAGCGAAATACATGCACTGAAAAATCGCCAAATATTAAATAACAATTACACAAGTCATAGTGATCAAGTACAGTCGACAGCACATCAAGCGTAAAAGTTTGGACCTTGAGAACGCCCTTACTCCGTTGGTAACAGAGGCGCCTTTCGTAGTGCAACTGTTACACTTAATGTTCTGTCGTCTGTACATTTGCTTGTAAGTTCCATTCGTAAACAAATGCTGCAGTCACAACAAAAAATTCAAATAGCGTTCACATAGCGATCTGTAGGAACGCCAACGAAAAAATTTGCCTCGTGGACACGCATTTTGCGCTGGCACTCGTTTTCGCTGAGCTCGAATAAGTGAATTAAGCTGCAGGACGTTTTTTGTCATTCTGGAGCTTTTAGCATTTAATTCGATAATTTTAATGAAAATATTGATACCGTACTCATAACGTCCGTTTTTATATTTGCTTTTACGGATATATTAACGTCCGCTGCCGCATTTGATTACACTCTCGCCTGATAAGCTAAGTATTCGCTGAGCTTTTTGATGCTTAGGATCAGGGCAGACTGAACCTCTAAAACAGGGACTGAAAAACCGGTATAAACGAAAGATAGATAGATATAGATAGATTACCGGTATCCAAATTTAGTGACTCATAAATATATCTAAAATTATGGTTCGCGTGCGCGAGTTATTAGGGTATCTGTATTTAATAATACCCTAATAACCGCACAAGTTGACAACGTTACATGTAAAACCGTTTTAAAATGCGGTAGTAAAGTATTCAACCTAAAAATTAAGATACCGTTATTACGGGTACCTCTTAAAATTTATTGTATCCTTTGATTAATTGATATCTAAATTTTAAGGTACCGTTATTATCGGTATTTAAAAGCTAAGAAAACGGTCGGGTACCGATAAAAATATACGTTTAAAACCATTTCTTCGGATCATACACACCACACCGCTAGGAGTCACGTCACACAGATTGCGGAATGTAATGTGATGTGGATTGTCAAGCACCGCGGGTCAGTGAGTTGACGCTTGTTTGTGACTCATTACAACTTCTGTTGACGACACTAAATGAAAATATTATTATGATTGGGCCGAAGCGTTTTCAAATGTTACCCCGACCTTGAAGGTGGATTACGGCAGCGTAGACGAAGATTTATACCGTTTATGATCGAGTGAGTGGAATCGACACCATCAATCAATCCGCTGGCTTTAAGTGCACGATAGTAACAAACATATGCATAGGTAACCAGAAAGTTAGTTGTAAGTTGTAATCGAATATAACTATCGATTCAGAATAACGCAACTAATTGTACAGACATTAGACAGGTACTTAGTAACAATAAATTATTTGTAAAAGAGAAAGAGAAAGCGTATACAAAAAGTACAAAAAAATCAACGAATCAAAGAAATGAATAAGTTCTATGGCTTCTAAATCGTCCTGGATCAAACGAGTGCTCCAATAAACCGTATTACCAGGTTTATGACTCTTTACGATTGGTTTACGAGGCGGCTTGCTTTATTATGTAATACGAAATACGCTGTCCAGTTTTGCTTGATATTATATCTCAACGTTGCATCCCACAATTTTTAACCAATAAATTTTTAAAATGAACGCTGAAATAAATCGACAAGGTTGCTCCAGGACTGAATTGCCTTATTTCATCGATATTCCATATTTACTATTTTGATCTGTCCTTTTTATTTTGTTCTCATTAACTGAATGTGATACATGGTGGTATATAAAAAAACATGATGGCTATCAAGCTTTTGATAGTAACCGATTAACGGAGAGTATTGGTGTGATATTGGCACTAACACCAAGGCTGACAATCGCTCGCGTAGGACAATGCGATGCAGCGGCAATATCGGAGACAATATGCCTGCAACCTGCCAACAAAATGCTCTGTCAAACGCTCAATCAAGACCAGACGACGTTATCCAACACATAATCACTACGACACAAAAATCAACAATTCCAAAAGCTTTCAATTAATACAAGCGATCCTAGGTCTCCCGCGCTCTTTTCATTAATTTGTAAAAGTGATATATCCACATAGAGGCTCTGTCGACCCAACTAAGAAAATACGAGGAATATTAAATAATCTCCTCCAAGAGAGGTCCCGCGGGACTCTGGCTAACGAACCGGGATAACAACTGAACCCTTTTGAATGCTTTTATGGAAGTAGACTGCCAGGATAAGGAAAAAGTGGTAAGTAAATAGATATGATTTTTCTCATAGCGTGACGTCAATGATTATGGTACAGTCTACGGCACATCGAGCGTAACAAATTGTAGTTCAATTCGTCCTCATTAACCCCCGATGAAAAACAGGGGTGTTATAAGTATGACTTGTCTGTCTGTGTGTCTGTCTGTGGCATCGTACCTCCTACACGAATGGATCAATTTTGACATGTTTTTTTTGGTTGTAAGCTGACGTGATTAGAATGGTTCTTAGCTATAATTTATAAAGATCAGTTCAAGCGTTTGATGATTATCAGCTTATTTTCTACACGGTAAAAGGGTTTCACTAACTTTCACAGATCCGATTGATTTGAAATTTGGTGTACTGTCCCTTCGGTGAGATTCCCATGACATACTAACCTTATGATAATCTTATACCATCAAAAAGTCTGTGGGATGCTTAATTCTTCAGAAAGTTACAGCAGATATAGCGTGTTTGGGCTCTTATGAAGAGTCTCAACGAGATGGTGTTGGATAGATGATTTATGAGGCCGAGGGTTACTAATTTTATTTTTAATTTTATATTTTTGTTTATTTGACCACATTTTACATTATGACTAAGTTGTAAAATATTTTTCATTACGGCAATATATCTGGAGTGTACTTTGCAACAAAAGGTATGTACAAAATATCAGGTAGGTATAAACTTTTAAAACTTGAGTAAACTTAAAATTTGAGATCGATAGATCACTTACCTATTGATTACCTAAATAACAACCACTATGTTAATTAACTATCCATTACTGCGTTACAATGATAGATAACCCAATGACGTCATAGTAAAGAGTCGGTGGATTTAAAAACAACTTAGTGTCTTCAACGTTATCGAATACAACCGCTAACTGAATTCACTAAATCATAAATCTGAGTAGGTAATAGGTAAGCAATTTATATGGTGCGAGTTTACATCCCAGAACAGAGTTTGTAAGACATAAAGATAGTACGACGAAATTGGATGTCCTGTGCAATATTAAGGTAAGCCAGCCAGTTGGCGACGCGAACAGGACGTCGCGGTAGCCCGCTGGGGAAATTATTACCGCGCCATGTATAAAGTAAACAGGTAGGTGGGTATATTAGATAGAGCTCGCTAACTCGGCAGTTTCAGTACCTAATAGGGTAGATGATTTTTTTTTATTTCATAAATAAGAAGTTTGTAACTCATGAAGAAATATTGCAGAAGAAATAGTATGTTTAAGATCAATAGTTTCAGAGAAACAGTGGCACGTTTGATGTGTAGCGGCGCATCGTCCAAAAACGCTCCATAGAAATTCTACGGAATAGGTGACGTCACATGTTATATTACTAATTTTTTTTATGCAACTAGATGACAAATAAGCTGACGGCCCACCTGATGGTAAGCGGTTACCGCCGCCTATAGACACCTGCAATAACAAGGGAAAATCACTTGATATTGCAGGTGCGTTGTCATCCTGAGGCCTAAGATGAAATGCCGTCCATGCCCAGTAATTACACTGGCTACCTTTCCCTTCAGTCCGAAACATAACGAACTGTTTCACGGCTGAAATAATAAAAGCGGTGGTAGGTACCTACCCAGACGACCCTACGCTACCACCTAGTGAAAATATTGACAAAATCAATAATAACTATGAAATAACTATGTTTTTATACATAGAGGTCATAATAATAGTTGTTTAAATTGATGTGAGCAATCTAATACCCTCAACATTTTTGATCAATTTTGGAAATAAAATTGACTAACTTTATAAATTTTCTAAACATTATAGCTTCAACAATATTCCATTTCTTTTAAGTTTGAATTGATTTTATGGGTAACAGGTGCGTATATTTTCCGAATTTGTGAAATACAACGTATTCAAACTTCAGCAACATCCCAATTGTGTCTATTATAAAAGAAAAGCAACTGCGGCCTTGGTTGATCAAGTATACCGCCGCCTACCAGGTTCGGAGCGTGAGTTGATGGGGCTCTTAGCTAAAAGTAGTAGACCCGTATGTAGGGTCGCCTAGGAAGGTACCACCGCATTTCTTATTTCAGCCGTGAAACAGTTCTCTGTGTTTCGGATTGAAGGAAGAGGTAGCCAGTGTAATTACTGGGCATGGAAGGCATTTCTTTTTAGGCCTTAGGATGACAACGCACCTGCAATACTAAGTGATTTTTTCCTTGTTATTGCAGGCGTCTATAGGCGGCGGTAACCGCTTACCACCAGGTGGGCCGTCAGCTTGTTGGTCATCTAGTTGTATAAAAAAAGTTTTTCAAAAACAGTTGGGTACTTTGGTTTTAAATTTAAAAAAACTTAAATTATGAAGTCGTCTACATATGCGAAATTGCAAAGTTTTGCTTTTCAAATGACTTTTTAGTGAAACGATACGATAGTAGGAAACAATATAAGTTTACGATCACCCATCTAGCTTCGACCGTAGAAAGTTACCACTAAAAATTGTGAAAAAAAAATTTTAAACAAAAATTAAAACCGACTTCAAAAAACTGAAAAGGATAAAATAATTAAATTTAAGTAGGTAGGTATTCATCCCCTAGAAACATATTTTTGGAGTCGGTGCTTCACTTTCTATTGTTTTTGGAAACCACTTAGCACCAATTTAAGTTTTTTTAAATTTAAAACCAAAGTACCCAACTGTTTTTGAAAAAATTTATATGGGACCAAATGGCAGCTATTCCGCATCGAACAAAAAAAGAATCACGTAAATCGGATCAGTAATCTCGGCGTAATCGGTGTACATACATAGAAAAAAAAAAAAACATACCGGCCGAATTGAGAACCTCCTCGTTTTTGAAGTCGGTTATAAATAAAACTACTTGGAGTGTGATTATTTTGTCACCAAATGGTACCTAATTGGCATTCGGTGAAAAAAAATTCGACTACTTGTAGGGGTAAAGGAAAAATAAGACATCAGTGTAATTTCACACACACGCACACAGGTTTAATTAGTCTCTCTCAGGATTGCCAACCATAAGATAGTTCAAGAATATTTAGTTTTTTTAGTCTATAATATTGTCCCTTGTCTTCAATGGGCTGCATCCCAAAAAGCCCTTCTAGCCGAGCATGACAATGACTACAGTGTGCCCTTGTTTTTGGGGCATAGAGTTGATGTAAAATTCCGCAGTTTTAAGTGGGTGCGATGCGAGCCCAAAACACCTTCCTGACCAAGAAATTATTAATAAAAAAAAACCGGCCCAGTGCGAGTCGGACCCGCGCACGAAGGTTTCCGTACCATTATCTATAAACAAGCATCTACCTGTTGCCGTTATCAATATCGAGCAAAAACATCCAAAAATTACGTTTGATGCATGGGAGCACCCTTTAATAACTATTATTCTGTTTATTAGTATTTGTTGTTATAGCGGCAACAGAAATACATCATATGTGACAATTTCAATTGTCTAACTATCACAGTTCATGAGGTAGAGCCTGGTGACAGCGGAGTCTTAGTAATAGGGTCCCGTTTTACGCTTTGGGTACGGAGATTTATTAAAATCTCTTCAGAAAATAATTTCAATACTTTATTTATTGCCCTAAAAAAACTTATAGTTTGAGTTTCAAATATTCGTCCGTTTGCGTATTAATCTGAAAAATGGGTATGAGGGCATCTTTGGAATTTTTCTATAGCGAAAATGGTGTACATACATCTTTTGACTTTTGCAAATTACTTTACTAGCTTCCAACATATCTGAAAACAAGAATTTTTCGAAGCAATAGTCCGCCGTTATTGATGTTGACAGCCATTTTATCCTAATAAAACATTTTCTCCCGAATATTCTTATTTATATCAAAAACTACGGCTTCCGCATACAATATTCCGACCGCGTCGTTAATTCCATCCAGACTCCAGACAGTTATTACTTTTTTATTCCAGAAAGTGTAAAATTACGCAGCAGAGAAAAATCTAGTTGTGGAGCGCGGAATTTCCAACTTGTAGAAACCGCTGTTGTTTTGTCTGAAACTGTTGTAGCTGTGCTCAACTCTTTTGATAGTAAAGTGTAATCTAGCAGCAAAAGTTGTATTTTTAACCTCCGAATAAAAAAGTGGGGTGTATCTGTGTGTCTATGTCTATGGCATGGTAGCTCCTAAACGAATGGACCGAATTTGATTTGTTTTTTATTGTTTGAAAGCTGACGTGATTGAAAATGAAAATATCTTTATTCAATTAGGCCCCCCAAGAAGCACTTTCGAATCGTCAAAAAACCCTTATGTCTAACACATAAAATAATATTAACTAACAATGTCATAAATTTTGTCTTTCTGTCTGGTCTGGATCTACGTAAGCTAACAATGTTATAATGCCAGTCTGTCGGTCCGTCTGTCAGCCTGACAGTCTATGTCAGTCAGTCAGTCTGTCTGTCTGTATGTCAGTCTGTCTGAATTTACACCGGTTCCAAAAGTTGAACTACCGAGAAGACTACACATAGTAATAGTATTTAGCAGTGCAGTGTCACACAGAGTATAAAAATAGGTATATTAGCATACCAAGAAGTATCTAATGACAAGATTATTTACTTTATTTAAAGGCTGTCCGACAATGCACCATTACAATATAGGTATTATAATACACAAAGGTCAACAGTTTATATACAAAGGCCTGATAAAGCCAAACATCTTTCATTAATTTTAAACACTTGTCTGACCACGTCATTACAATAATAATTGTATTGTTCTAAATAATTCCCATAATGCCATATACCTACATCCCTCAAAAATGATACTATTGCTGTACAGGTATGTAAATTAATACAAAATCAAGGAAGCTTAGAGATGAACATTTCCACTAATGGCACCTGTTCACAGGTATGACGCATGTGCCAGCCATCGCTCTGCTCAACCATAGATTAGGATGGTTCTTAGCTATAATTTATGAAGATCAGTTCAGGCGTTTGACGACTATCAGCTCATTTTTTACATGATAAAGGGGTTTTACTAACTTTCACAGATCCGATTGATTTGAAATTTGGTGTACTGTCACTTCGGTGAGGTTCCCATGGCATACCTACTAAACTTGAGCTGATCCTATTCCATCAAAAAGTCTGCGGGATGCTTAATTCTTCAGAAACTTACAGCAGATATAGCGTGTTTGGGCTCATAAGAATAGTCTTAATGAGATGGTGTTATATAGATAATTAATGAGGCCAGGGGTTACTTAAAATTTTATTTTTTACATAAGTACCTAGATATCATGCATAGAATTGGGATGTTGCCTAAGTTTGAATTTGGCGCTATTTTTCAAAAATTCTGATATAGACGCTACCGTTACCCGTAAAAACAATTCAAACATAAAGATATGGAATATTGTTTAGTTGTACTGTTTAGAAAATTCGTAAAAACTACCGTCACTTTGTGTTATACAAAATATAGCACAAAGTGACGGTACTTAACTTATAAACACATCAAAGACAACTGACATCTTTAGTCTTCCCGTGATTACGATAGCTGTAAAGTATTCGAATCGAAACGTCGGGTATATAATAATAATGTAACATCAAATTAAACGCGAGATAAATCTTAGTTTTTTCGTAGAAAAGCAATTACCTAACCCAGTATGCCAGTAAAAGCATCTAACGCATCACAGGCCCTTAAAATATACAAATCTTGTTTTCCAATATGTGTCACTATTAGGAAGTAGTAATAACATTGTCTCAGTCTCTATGCATGCAACTTGGTTTTAGCGTATCACAAACAGTACAAACTTGTGGCACTAGCCGGCAATTTGCAACACCAGTGACGTTGTTACGAACAAGAAGTGTATTTTAATAATAAATTCTAAACCGAAGCAAATCCATGAGGACGACCCAAAGACTTGCAAGGGATCTTTCGACCCGACCTGAACCAAACGCCCCGCGATTCAGAGCTCATCTATTTGAATGAGTAAGGATTAAAATAAATGCCCCATCTCGATCACAATAGATTGCGATTCGATCCGCTTAGTGGAATACGCTGTCGTGCAAAAGTGTCGGGTAAACGAGAACAGACTAATCTGACCCCAGCAGCTTTAACAAAACGGTTTAAATTCTTTACAGCTATTTTCCAAGAGATAGACTTTGAAAAACATCCCAGGGACATGGCGAATTCAATTAACTTTTTATGTCTAATTCTGTTACATTTTCGACTGATTCTTTTTTACTCATAATTTATTTGGTTCTGCAAACTGTAATCAATACAGCGGTAGCGCTAGTGTGTTCAAGATTATAGGGTATATTCTCGTAAAATATTCGAGAATACAATCCCCTTTATTGATATAGGACTGGATTATGGGAGGAGCAGGTTGAGTCAAGTACTTTGACCTCAAAAACAAGGGACTCAGATAACATTCACATATACACATTATATTCCTTTGTCTTGTGTGATATTCATATTACAAGATAGACACTTGTATTCATTGTATCTTTTGATAGATTATCCAATTCAATTACTCCCATTTTATCTTTCTTGATAAGTATCTCTCGTTAATCAATAAGGGCTGGTATCATTAAGGTTCATTTAAGTCAGATTATCTTAGTAGCGTTCGGTCAACATCTAATTATCGTCTCTTTCACCATTCCGTTACACGAGTAATTGGCAGAGTGGTGAATATTGAACTGTTTAAGAATAAAAGTGAGCAGGTATAAAATGTATGACCAAAATCATTCTCAGGATTTGTTTGAAGACTGACACAGCGATTCTGGTCACGTACGCAGAAATGCTGACGTAGCGCCTTCAGTTGAACTTAACAACATCTTAGCCCAATATTCTTAAGACGCTCTCCGCTAAACAGAAAGTACTGCGATGTTCACGGTCAATATTTCATTATTTCAGACACAATTTTAAGTATCAATGAAGTTTGAGCTTAAGTCAACATTGTTTTGTGAGGATAAACATTTGTTAAAACTTGTTTTGAACTCTGTTCTTGTGTACTTAAAATCAAACGTTCCTGCTTGTACCAATAATATTCCTGCCATCGGTAATCGGGTGAAAACCATAATTGTTTCATTAAACAATATTAGGGTTGACTGTAGATACTTCGATAAACGTAGGTATTATTTTGTGTATAGTCGCAGGACGATATAAGCAAGATATACTTACTTACATTGAGTCAAAAAAGTATCGGGAATGGATCATTTCTTTATGGTTCCAAATTATTTTTGTTGTGTTTTTTGTTATTGCTAGATTGACACACTGCAGGTAACCGGTGTGCCTTTTCTTTGTGTATATAATTATGAAATTTCGAATACTCATGACTTATTGACGCTTGTATTTAATAAGTATATTTCTAATAAACATTGCACGCAACTAAACATACACATTTCCTCGTTTTCTAGTTAGGACCTCAATATTTTTTTAGGTCAAACGCATAAGTTTCAGAAACGCCAGCCAAATTATGCTTCATTTAGGTTTGGTGTGAGAGTAAGAATTGTTATTATTTATCTAACAATTATTCTGTATGATGAAGCATTTTACATAAATTTGTCATCTTAGATTAAATAAATTTAAGTATCCCACGTCGAGGCTGTATCAAATGAGTTTATTTATTTTATTTTTATTCAAGGCTTACCAACTAAATACATAAAGGTAAGTTACATTACAACATTTGCTTTTAAAAAAAGTACCATAAATGCATTTAAATTATAGGTATGCACAACATTATTAAATAAGATAAAAAAGTTGTTGTTTCACATAGACTACTTGATAAAAAAGGACGAAGTTTATGACGTAATGTCCATCAATAAATAAATCCAAAAAATCTTTGAAATCATTTTGCAAAAAGTCAACGAGGTATACATTATTCGATTTAAATCGCCTTTTGTTGTCGCCACCCCTAAGGTCAACCAATCGCAGAAACGTACGAAAATCGTCTCGAGCAATTTACGCGTACAGATTACCGTAAAGGTTTACTAGTCCGGTACGGCTAGGCGATTTTGAGGTGCTAAGTTCCAAAAATTCTAAAGTTTCTGAATTTTTGCAAGGGGATACACTTCTACCTAAAAAGCTTATATTTAATTTTTGTGTCAAATCTTGCTATTGCATTTTCAGTAATTCAATATTTAGTGACCTAAATGTTAGAATATAAATAAAACTGCCAAAAATAATTTAATGTGTCAAATGATACTAATATTGTGTGTAAAATAGCCTAGGCTGTGTGCAAACTAAGTGTGTGTCGTTTTAGTACAGTGCAAATTGACAGGGGGCCCAATATATGTTAAAAGTGTCAAAAAAATATTATAGTTGATAAAACAAATACAACCTAACTCAGGGCACCTAATTATGACCCTGACATGATTTTGTGCCAAATTAAACCATGGGTTATAAAGATATTTAATCATTTAGCTTTTTCAAGCCATAGCGGCTGTAAAAAAATATTAAAGTTATTAGAGTTTACACATTTAATATCATAAAAGCATAAAATATCTGCTATTAAATTTTGTGTCACTTTAATTCATGATATACTTAAAAAACATATTTAATTTCCTACATAAATATTAGTTCGCTCGCGCGTTGTGTACTGCACGGAGCATTTACACACATTTGCAAAGAGTAGCAAGTAGGAACAGTCAACCGAAGGTCACGTTAACACAAACGCCCGAATTAAGCTAAACGTTTTTGTACTTTAATCCAATTACGTTTAGGTTGAAAATTGATTGGATTTTTTTTCTCATATTACGGTTAGCTGACCTGCTGTTGTTTTGTACAATGGACAGCACATCGAGCGTAACAGTATGACCTTGAGCTTGCCCTTACTGCGTTCGTAATAGAGGTGGCTTTCGTATTGCAACTGTTACACTTGATGTGCTGTCGTGTGTACATATAAGTAAGTGTCGTGTGTATAATGTATAAAGTAATTATACATAAAAAATATACCTACTTATAATACGAAATTGTTATGTTCTGTACACTTATTACTGTCACCACAAGGATTGATAAATTTATACTTATATGTACACACGACAGCACATCAAATGGTAAGATCGGATAATCCGAAATAATTTCATATCCGTTTTAAAGCCGTACATAATTAAAAATTTAAGAGCATACTTTATTTGATAAATAAAACAAGTGCGGGTACCGCATGTTGTGAGAGAAATTATATATTAATATACATATATAGGTAACCTTTTTTTCTTTTTTTTACGGGAGGCAAAGACTAGTGCTTAGAAATATGGACATCCCATTTCTCTGAAGCTGATTGAACAATTCTAGAGATAGTAGACTTATTAATAGACATACTTAGTAGTAATAAAACAATTATATCTCTAAAATCTTTTTTTTTTTAAATTACCGTGCGGCGCCCTATTTCTTTCCGTGGGTGTCGTAAGAGGCGACTAAGGGATCTCTGAGCTATCAACTGCTCCACTGGTGGTATGGTGTGAAAACCCTGGTTACTGACCACCGTACGCAAGGCGCAAAACCCACCAAGTGACCACATGTGGCCGCGTTCCGGGATCTGTACAACCAGAGCTTGGGGAGACGATGCCGCGATGGATGCGGTCAATAATGGCTTCCGTCTGACTAGTGCCAGGTGGACTGCGTTGACCCGTCGGCCAGGGAGACCTGAAGAAACGGCTGTTCCGCTGGCCACCCGTGGCACGGTACAGGGGCCCAAGCTATCCTAACCAGATCGTGAGGCTGCCCTATCATGCCTCGCATAATCTCGGGGTAGTCCGTCGTGCCGGTTAGTGACTGGATGGTGGGGTTCCAGCGGCCATACCCGGGAGGGTTCGGGGGCCCTTCCGTCTGGCGGGTCAGCGCTTCTCTGCTGTCGGCTGTTACCTGGCAAAACAGGCCTCACGATTTGACTGCCTATATCTATCCATGGCAGCGACAAGTAATGCGGTGCACGACCCCACTACAGCCACGCTGTTTGAGGTCGGGCTCACTAACTTCCGTGGGCTCCATGCTAATCTCAATGTCGTCTACCAACATCTTGAGACGGCTCGGCCAGCGCTGCTTTTTTTGACGGAGACGCAAATACTCCGCCCGGCTGACACAAGGTATCTGGACTATCCCTGCTATGCTCTTGAAGAGTCCTTCAAAGCGAAGTCCGGGGTATGCTTGTTTGTCCGGGCGGATGTTTGCTGTCGCCATCTACGCCACTTGGAGGACCCTTTCTTTTCCATTCTCGGGGTGCACGTGGACCTGGGCATTCATTGCCGTGTCTACGTTTGCCTCTACAAATCCCACAGCGGTGACATGTCGACGACAACTCGAGACAGCAGACTCGAGAGGAGACAACTCGACTTTTTGAACACCTTAGTCGGGTGGCAGATGTTGCGCAGGACCAGTTTCCAACCGCAGAATTGGTGTTTTTGGGAGACTTCAATGCTCACCACGAGACGTGGTTATGTTTCCCCAAAACTGACCATGCTGGTAGAACTGCCCATGCGTTCGCTCTCACGCACGACCTGACTTAACTGGTTAACCAGCCCACCAGGATTCCAGATATTGTCGGGGACGCACCCTCTTTGTTGGACATTCTGATGACGACTTGCCCGGAGGGATATCGGTTAGAGGTTCGAGCTCCCTTGGGATCATCGAGTCACTGCCTGATTTCTGCTGGGGTGCCACGGGCGTCGCCACCGTTATCTGCGGTGGCCAAGCGCCGCATCTGGCACTATGCGTCGGCAGATTAGGGCGGTATGCGGGATAACTTTGCATTTGTTCCTTGGAGGCAGCGCTGTTTCAGTGAGTCGAAGCCGAATGCTAGCGCTACTGCTGAGTGAGCTGGTGAGATAAAGTTAGGGATGGAGTACTATATCTCTCACTCCGATCTGGTCAGTAAGGGCAGGCGTAACCACTAGTTCAATCGCGAGTGTGCCTTAGATGTTGAGAACAAACAGTCGGCATACCGCGCTTGGATCAGGTCCAGTCAATGGGGAACCCAATATGGACACACTGAAAGCAGCCTATAATAATGCCACCAAGTCCTGCAAAAGGGCCTTCATCAGAGCGGATGCTCAGCGCGTTGCACGAGACCTGATGGCATCCCAGCGATAGTACTGAAAAACTGCGTAGTGGAGTTGTCTCCCGTCTTAACGCGGCTATACCGCCTTTCTCTCTCTTCTGGGTGTGTGCCGGAATAAGGAGCGAGGCCAATGTGCAACCAGTCCCCAAAAAGGGAGACCGATCAGACCCAGCTAACTACCGTCCAATAGCTGTCACCTCTGTTCTTTGCAAGGTTATGGAACGGATCTTAATTAACTAGCTGGTCCGATACCTAGAAGATCACTCATTAATTAATGATCGTCAGTGTGGGTTTCGGTCGACACGGTCAACGGGTGATCTTCTAGCATATTTAATGCATGTCTGGTGTGAAGCTATTGACAATCGTGGTAAGTCAGTAGCTGTTAGCCTTGAGATTGTCAAAGCTTTTGATCGGTTCTGGCACAGGGCTCTTCTCTCCAAGCTCCCGGCATACGGTCTGCCCACTCAGCTTTGCAACTGGATCGAGAGCTTCCTGCATGAGCAGAGATCCGTGTCCTCGTTGATGGGTGCGCTTTGTGATTCATGTAAGTGAATACCGGTGTACCACAAGGCTGTGGAACAGAGCCTTCTTTCTTTCTTCGTTCTTCTTCATATCAATGATATATATTCATTGCTATGCGGATGACAGTACAGTGCATGGTGGATATTAAGGTCGCCCAGGGGATGGGCGCATTGAAACCGAGAGGGTGAGAATCAATCTTACCATTGAGCTCAACAGGGTGTTAAACCTCATATCTGAATGGGGATTTAACAATCTTGTTGAGTATAATGCTAAGAAAACACAGGTGTGCGCGTTTACAGCCAAAAGATCGCCGTTCCTACCCCTTCCGTCTCTTCAGGGCACTAACTACTCTTTCGGCACAGAGCTACATCAACTTGCTCGGTATGGAGATATGCTGCGATCATAAATCAGAGGAAATATATCGAAACCGTGGTCAAAACAGCCTCACAGAAGCTAGGTGTCCTGAACAAAGTGCGTCGATTTTTCACACCTGACCAATTATGCCTGCTATACAAAACTCTGGTCCGGTCTTGCGTTGAATATTGCTCGCATCTGTGGGATGGCTCCGCCAAATACCTCCTCTATGCGCTGGACAGATTGCAGCGTCGTGCCGTTCGTATTATTGACCACGTAGAGGTCACGAACAGCCTAGAACCTCTACAACTCCGTCGTGTCGTGACATTGCATCATTAAGCGCCTTCTATCGGCTTTATCAGTGTGGTTTAGGAGAGTGTTCTGAGGAGCTTTTCGACCTTATCCCACCTTCCCCTTTCCTACTCAGGAGCACGCGTGCCGGTCTTCGGAGTCATCAAAGCTACTGTCTCCACCTAAACATCACGCACAAAGAAGTATAGTAACTCGTTTCTTACTTCAAAAGAAGTGTTAAAAAAACCGGCAAGGTGGGGGCGGCTAGAACAGTGTGTTTTCAAACTGCACTAGCTGTTTCCGCACATGGACTTTTCTTACCGCTTCACATCAGGTGTGATGACTCATTTGCTGAGCTTTGTATATAAAAAGCGGTGTGGTGAGTTAAAGTAGTTGTGGTAACGACTGAGACCAACGGCTTAGCGTGCCTTCCAAAGCACGGGGGAGCTCGAGATTATAAATTATGATTGACCCATCTCGGGCATGGCGAAAGTTGCTTTGTTTTTGCTATCGAAACTATAGCGTTCAAATCACTACGCCATCGCCACCGAGATACTCAAATCACTGTATAATTTAATTTAATTAAAATGAATTCATTATGATTTTGATTTTTTGAAAAAAAAATATATAAATAATTTGTATTAACAGGGAAATTTTACCATGCATATAAATGCTATTTGGAAAATATTTATTTAATACATTGACACGATTTTGCATTATTATAAATTAATTCGGAAGTCACTTTCACACTCCATCGCTATAACACCAATGAAAATTATTTTTTGTAATAATTAACTCACAATAGTATGCGCTCTTTAATCGAACAAATCACTCTGCTCTTAAAACATATAAAAAAATAGCGAATGTCGAAATGCCGAGGTCACCCATGGGCGGGCGGCTGTGTACTTCCTCGAGGTGTCGCGATTCCAATTCATGAAGGCATGGGGGTAATGGTAATGTGTGTATATTTACGGGAGGCATCAATGCGTTAATAAAATCCTTTCTTTTAATTTTACAGCTTCACCACCCAACATAAGCCCACAAATAATAACATGTTAACTATATTAGTTTCCATTTTCTATGCAATTATCACAAGTCACTACTCGTACAACAACAAACAAATTATAGCGCCTCGCTCCCGGCCGGCCGGCAGCCGGTCGCCGGAGCCAGTGAATGCCTACGCGCTCCTTTGCCGCGCTGTGGCCGCGCTAGTGTTCTTCGCACAAAATGTTGAAAACAATATAAATCAAAATCCCATGGATAAAAACGACACAAATTAAGCATAGAGCTTCCTTTTACCATAACATTAATAAAGACATAAACTCTAATAACTTGAATTTTCTTTTATGGCTATTACAGGGGGTGAAATAGGAAAAAAAATATAGTTCCGAATACCATGGATGAATATGACACAAAATGATTTAAACAATAGATACTAGAGTTAGAGAACTGTTAAGACTTATTTCACCAACTTTAATATTTTTCTATAGCTAATACAGCGATAGGTAAGTATTTGGTTAAATCCAGTATTCCCATGGAGTGAGATGGCACAAAAAGCTTATGTATATCAGTAATGACTTTGTTATCATCATGGAAGTTAAATTTTAAACTCTAATTTTCTATTTAACGAAATAATGCATAAAAAGACAAATACCTAAATTGTGACCTTAGCAACCATCAAAAATGACACAAAATCATGATTTAGGTTAGTCAAATAGTATACTAACTGTATGCAAAAAATCATAAACTTTAATATTTTTGGAACCTAAAAACCTAGCGGTACCGGACTATACGCGCGACGCGGTCGTGCGATTTATAGACCACGTGTTACGACGGTATCGACACATCAACGACTGCTATTTGTCGCTCGAACAACTGATGAATATTTTCATCGTAACCTTTTACTGTATGTAGCGGCTCAAAACGGGCTAGCAGTGTTTGTGGGTAAGGGATAACGATTCATGTTTACGTCTTTTTATCTGTCCAGGATAAATATGAGCCGTTCCTAAACGCGTGATCGGCAGAGAGAAGGTACGAGCCTCTTTATTGAATCGTCAAAAGTTTTATTGAGTGTTTTGTGTCACGCCTATGGAAATTGACTAAACATATTATTTTATCCCTTACCAATCCTGTCGCGGCGTCTCAGTGACGATAGAATATATATCTACGTGTAAGTATCTGGTTTAAGGGTAGCTCGAAAACTACAACAATGTTCTAGCCTCAATAAGTTACTTGAGCGTTTGTTAACAAAACCTTTAGTTATGCGATAAAAAATTGAACTGACAAATACCTATGACAAAATAATAGAAAAAGTCGCAGTTAAAGTTAAATAAGTTATGTTGTCCCTAGACATCGCTCCAGACAAGATTCAAACAATGTTATGAACTTACCTACTTTGTGATATTGGATGACATGATGTTTCCACTCACACAAACATACACGGACAGAGCTTATTTAAGTATACCTAAGCTCGTTGTAAATAAAAATAACACAAAAAGGCAAGACTCCGCGAAATAATTAAAGGACTACCAAAAAATCATAGAGTTGGCAAGCATTTAAGTAGCCAGTTTTGGTGCTTAAACAGTTTCATTGGTTGGTTTGGTTACGTTATCGTGGTTGACAAATAAGTATATTCAAGCCGTTTGTTGTTAAGTAAGCCATTATATTTCATTAGGTGTCTAAGTGAAATCTCGAAATTTTATTTTAAACATGTAGTTACTTGAGTATTTCATTTCAACCTTTGGTTCCTAATGGCGCGCGGCGGTCGGGAGGGTTAATACACCTACACAATAAAAATCTAATGTTTAATAATTTTTTTATGATAATATAATCTTTATGTGCTGTGATAATCGTAATAAGTAATCCTAATATTTACCTGGTGTGTCAAAAGCTCTGATTAATTATTTATCATCATCATCATCATCAGCCTATATACGTCCCACTGCTGGGCACAGGCCTTCCTACATGGGAGAAACACATACACCACCACGCTGGCCCGATCCGGGTTGGTGGGTTAAAGGGGTTGCAATAACAACCGGGACCAACGGCTTAACGTGCCTTCCGAAGCACGGAGGAGCTTTGAGATTAAAAATTTTGGTTGGCCCATCCCGGGATCGACCATGGCGAATGTTGCTTGGTTTTCGTAAACGAAACCACTACTCCACCGAGCTCGTCGGTGGAGTAGGGAGGAGCTCATGGAGGTATGATGAATTATTTCATAACGTTTTTGAACTAGGCACGTTTCTAGCCGCTAAAGTGGGTAATGTACCTACTTCATTTTGTCTAAAAAGCCTAAATATTGAACTAAAAATTAAGATAAGCTACCTCATGATTCGGTTGATTAATTGGTCCAGTAAATAACACAAAATGGCGATCCTTTTGTGCGACCTCATTTATAATCTGACAATATAATTTATTTTTTAATACGTTAGCCCGTGATATCGCTCGCGGGGAAATTGGTTTGTCACAATTATCCTAGATAAAAATTTTAAGGTAAATACACAGGTAATAAAAACCTAGAGATTAACGAGACCATCATTTATTGGATTTGAATAACGAATACCTATATTACTATGTCAGATCTATTTTCCAATAGAAAGTATATTTACTTCTAAAGTCCGTCTAATAAATAAAAAAAAATGATATCAAAATGCCTCCGAACCCGAATGCCGTCAAATGATAAATGCAATGGAATTTACGGTTTTTATCAAAATGTCAGGATTTTCATCCTTAAAATGGAAAAATGTTTTACTGTGCCTCTCAGCAGATCATATGATCTGAGTTGTGCCAGCATATTGAGCACAGAGGTAAGCAGGTATTACATAAAGTGAAAATTTTAAGTAATACTAGGCCTCATTAATCATCTACCAAACACCATCTCATTGAGAATATTCTTATGAGCCCAAACACGCTTTACTTATCTGCTGTATAGCGTCTAGCTGGAATCGAGCATTTCGCAGACTATTTGATTATACAGGATCAGTTCAAGGTATGCTAACCTTGAGCTGATTTTGTCAAATAGGAAATTAGCTGATAGTCATCAAGCGCACACAGATACACAGACAAACATGTCAAACTTATAGCACCACTCTTTTTGCGTCGCGGGGGTTAAAGAGTATTGATAGTTACTTCAAGGTAGCAGATATTTCATATCCTATACTTAAAGTTAAAAGGAAGTCACTAGTCAAACCTTCGGTATCCATTTTCTGCCGTTTTAAATTAATAAATAATTATAAAAATATTTATTTTAAAATATAAAAGGTAGTAAAATATATAAAACACAAAATAAATATCTCCATAAATCACGCAGTACCAGGACATCAGGAGTAGAATGACCACTTCATTCAGTGACGGATGACCGCGCTCGGCCACCGTGTAATGGAACTGTCAGATTGTCTGGTAATGTATACGGCTCCCTAATATTATATCCAGTTGGGCATTACGTTTCGCCATTAGAATCGATCAATTTAGTTCACAGTGCCATAGGAAAATACTTCACTTGTTTAGAAACGTGAAATCAATAACCGAATGAATGTCAATATGAGTGACCTTTTCTTCCAATTTATCTTTTTACGCTATCGTCATATTATATGGGACGACTGTTTGTTTAAAAGGTGAAAACAAACACTTGGGGATCGATTTGCAATTGAGGAAATGATTGTCTCCAAACAAGTTTGGTGTAAAAAAAGTTACCTACAAAATGCCTACTTAGTAGCTAAAATCAGGAAAACGGAATCGTTATTTTATGCCATGTAAATTTGTCTAGCCGTGCGTCAGTGTGTATGTATGTCATAGCTGATTTCATTCATCTTAACACAACCTAATGAGCACTTTTTGCATAGACTTGAATTTGTAACCCAAAAATAAAAATTATATGTTTGAAATAAAACCACTTTACCGGATTGAGTGGTTTTCAAACGTTTAGTGCTCGCGAAAAAATAAGATAATACCAAACTACTTATATTAAAAAATAAATATTCATCTTTGTCTGCACTACTGCGCCAATCCTCTCGGTCTGGCTAGCCGTAGTGAGGTACCGTCGATTGCATCCAGGTTATTTATATAGTACTTTGAATTTTAGGAATACCCCAAGGAAAAGTGTGCAATAAAAGATTCATAAGTACATCTAAAAGCTCCATTTAGCGTATTAATTGCTATTATTACAATACAACACTTACACCTACAACTAAACACTCAGGAAAAATATCCACTGCTCTAAGCTATTTTGATTTTTTTTATAATAATAATAATCATCATTTATGTGCCAAAAATACGGTACATAGGATCCTATAACATAACATTGCTTATAAACAAATCTAGAAAATGAATTTCAACTAAGAAGCAAGCTCAAACATAAACATCATTGAATTGGCAATCTGAAGAGTGTCGGAACGGCGACGAATCCTCAGCGAGTACCAGGACCTCATAAAACGTAAGAGATGAGGAGTGAATATTGCATGAACAGACTTGCTGCTACGAGCGCCGCTGTTCTGTCTGACGCTGAAATGTTAACAGGCAAAGTATAGCCTAGCCCGGTACGAAATGAGCCTGGAACGGTAAGTATGACAACTTTAAGTTGTTCTATCTCAATGAAGAAAAAAATACATCTATAGATGCAATGACACATAAGTAGGATATAAACCGATAATATATTATAGGTACTTCAGTTGTAGCAGTTCTCTTTCCATATCTTCTACGTAAAAAAGATCAATGAGTAAAAATTAGACTTAATTTTAAGGCTTTCACTATTTTTTTACAGTTTTCTTCTCTACTTCTGACCAAATGGTAAGTTAAGATCATTTTTATTCTATATAATCTAATGTTCCCACATAATTTCCTCTTATAGTTAGCTCACAGGCATCATTGATTCATTCAAATCTGCATGATTCGAAGATTTAAATCCCAACAGAAGAACAGGTCCGGTAAATAAAATACCAACTCTTTGCATAAAAGGTAGTGAACAAATCTTATTTGAAAGGATTCGTGTAATTAATGCGGGAATCAACCATTGGGGGGGTTGTGCCGCGTGTAGCGCCAGATCAATCCACGCGAGGAAAGAATTTAACTTGATACACAGCAAATGGAAGTATGATATCGATTTGGTTGAGAATTAAAAGAGCGATAATCAAGTACAAGATTACTGAACGGGCTCTAAACTAACTCCTGACAAACAACACTACAGATTATTACTAGAATTTGAATAGGTCTTACGATTCCGGTGTCGAATAATCTGCGTTCTCTTGGGTAATAATTATACCTTACTAAACTGTAGATTGGTGCAGGACCAAAGTTTGGTTGATTAAAAAGCTATCTATCTTATGGTATAGTTTTGACAGCATACAGATGAGGGCATCTAAAACAGTGATAGAACATCTGCTTAATTTTACATAATTTAAGGTAATGCAATTATGAACCTTAGATCGCGATACTTACATATAGGATTTTTTAAGTTTTGAAAGAGCTTTTTTGGGGGCCTATAATTTCATGTCTTTTCAAAATACCTATACATTATTTTGTTTTATTTGGTAAATGATACCGAACTTCTTTTGTCATATGTAAAAAAAATTTCCTCATATAAATACTTTTTCATACAAAATCAACAAAAAAAAAGGAAAACACTCAGTCTTTTGGTGTTTTATGGCACATTAGAATATAAAACATAATTATAATATAAAATAACCTACTTTTCTTGGGAACATGTGACACAATAAACAACCTTATGTTCACCACATACTGCGATCTTCCGTCGAAACGACGGGAAACGGCTACGTATCTTAAAAACCATAACACTTGTCGGTTCGGTGTGTGCGCCACGAATAAGGTAAGGTCTCACCGGCGACTGAATTGACTAGCCGAACCACGCTATTCGGATGCATCGTTAAAAAGATACAGCGATATTACTTTGCGCTGCCCGTCGATACGACGGAGGTTGGCTATCTAGGGTTAAAAGAGGTGTAAAAAGGCACCTTATGGGCCAGCCAGGTAGAAGCGGCTAGAACTGTGTGTTTCAAGCTGCACTAGCTGTCTTCACATACCGCTACAGGTGCGGTGGGTGAAAACAAATGACTATTTGCCGTAGTTAGTACTTTGTATATTATAAAATAAAATAAACATAAGACGAATTCATTATTCCACTTATCAATTTTTTTAAAACCAAACTACGCAATCGATTTAAAAAAAAATATGTGACCAAATAGCAACTATTCCCCATTGAAAAAATAGAACCACGTAAATCGGATCAGAAATCTAGGCGTTATCGGTTGTTTTAGAAACAAAGTGGAATTGTTAGGAACGTAAAACAACAATTTACGACTTTTGAGCGCAAGTACAACAACGCATTTTTAATAGTGCGTCAGTTAGACGTAGTTCTGGCGGTACACGAGCTGAGAATGGACTACTTACTGCCGTATCTCGCTTTTTAATTTATATCATAGTATATACTAGGTATGCTTGAGAAATAAGTACCTAAAATTATAATAAAACCACTTTAAAGATTTAACTCGCGGTTATTTAAATAATAATTTAACATCTAATTATACGCGTGTTAAATCTCTGGTAAACTGGTTCTATTTCACACGCTTTGACCTCACGAAAATGTCACTTAATACTACAGGAATAATCGCTTCATAAAACACTTGCTTCACAAAATATTTTATTACAAGTTCTCACGAATTATTACGAGAAAAACAATTCTTCGGATTTTTTGGGAAAATCCTTATTTGTTTGAGAGGTGTTCGGGCACGAGCAGGTTTACTGAGCTGGCCTCGTAAAACCGAAGTACCGCCATTTTTCACGACAATGTTGGACCAAAGCTGTGCTCTACTAAAATATTAGCTAGTGAAATAAATTCATGACGTTTATCAACCATAGCTTAGGTTACTAATAAACGCAGACTGCACTTAATTTAGGCAGGAAAACAATATGGATGAATACTAATTGTCATAATAAGTAATCATATCGATCTTTACTGGGTAAAGATGTCCCTCAATTATTTCCACTTCACTGTGTGTACGAAGCTATTCGCAATGTTGTCTAAGCAAACAAAAGTATGAGTCGTCTCTTGGTAGTCCTCTTTGGAAAATGATGTACCCACGTTCATTCTTCAGTCTAGCATCGCGTAGATAAAGACTGTTTCTTAAGTGAGAATGTAGTCTTTAGAATCAAGACAACTTCGTGCCATAATGATATTATGATCCGAAATTATTTGCTAGCTAAATAGTACAAATAATGACTACTCTAATATTTTGGATTGTTGTTTGTTAAGTATTTGAACGCTGTAATAATATTATGTATACGGCATTTCATCAGAGGCCTCAGGATGACAACGCAGCTGCAATATCAACTGATTTTTCCTTGTTATTGCAGGTGTCTATAGGTGGCGGTAACCGCTTACCACCAAGTGGTCCGTCAGCCTGTTTGTCATCTAATTGTATAATTATCAACATAAATAGATGTATGCTATGTATGTAGTCATGTGTGTATTTTGTTATTGTTCATGTTCTTAGGTATCCAGTGAAAGAGCGGCACCAATGCCTATATGTTCAGCCAACTAAACTTGTGTCTAAATTCAGAGGCTTTATGTATCGTCTGCTTGTTCTAAAGATACTAACATACTAACGTGGAAGTTTCGAGAAACAGGCCAGTTACTTCTACTGCTTACCTCCTATAATGCAGATAACAAAACTTTCATGGCTGTGTGTGTTTCACTCGACTGAACATTTACAGAAACAACGCTAATAAGTATTAGGGAAGTAAGACTATATTATGAGTATAGTCGGGTTGTCAGTTATCTACCCCCAGTATTATGATTACTTCGTTTAAGGTAACGTTATCATAACCGTTAATCCGATTAACAATGATAAAGTCTGGTAACTGACCAACGAAATTCGTTTCTTCGCTTCAAATACTGAAAGCAGCAGTCACTCCATGAGCTGTATAGCTAGTGTCGTCAAATTGTCTACTCCTTGTAGTGACAGGTCTGTAGTTGAGCTTTTAGGATAAGAATTTCCGGGCTCTTGGGCATCTACTGTGGTAAACTGGCAAACATCAGTCGCTTGTGCTCATGCTCAACGTAGGTAACCTTTCAAAATTAGATTCAGACAAAATTCAGAAATTGCAAGCAAAGTATAATCTCGGGCTCCTTTGGCAAGCCAGATCTATTCAATGAAGTATTGAAGAAAGATAATGCACTTAATTGACGCTTGTACTGGATTTGTACAGAATGGACAACGCTCCGTGCGTAATACTATTAACCTTATGTTATTAGCGACTGCTATTGCCGTTTACCATCAAGCAGGCCTTCTGCGATTTTGACTCTAACATAACAGACATATAGAAAAGCAGCCAAATACAAACCAGCATCAGGTTGGAAAAAAAATATTTAAAAAATCACAAACGTAGTTTCTGGAGCAAAGTTGTCACGTCACTACATAAACAAAAGCGACACATGAGGTCGGTTGTATGCTAGCTCTCATTACGACCGCATCTAATATTCATGCAGTCGCGAGATACCGCATGTATTGCGGCCGATCGATGCTGCAATTTCATTCAACTACGAACTGGACACGTCAGTTGGGACCTGAGCGCACTGCATTGTTAACAATATTAACAATGATTAATTTGAATCAAACGAAAAGGACGAATACAAATCTTAAAGACATAAAAAAATGCACAATATCAGCACAAAATTTAATCTTAATTTGTTTTGAAGATGGATTTTTCTTTTGTTTGTTGACGGGCGGTTTTTGTTGACAGATTTTTATTTTATCACCTTTTTAATAATGAATTGACAAACAGATAAGTCAGTAATGACCTTCAACATTATCGACTTTTCACTTTTTCAGTATCGACTTTTTGTCTGCCAGTTTCTGGTTAGTATAACACTATATGTATTGTTTCTTACTATCGTTGGACTGTTTCATTCTCTATCTTCGAAGATTTTTATCACATTACTACCAATTATGTATTGTTAAAAAGACAAGCAAATTAAGCAACAAATAAAAATCAGTAACTGCTCCACCCTCTCCAATATATCCTCAGAAAATTCGAAACATTCACGACAAAACGTGATCTGAAAACGTGGCCCTATCAAAAATTAAAACATTTCGTGCCGCAAAACCCTCGAGTAAGTAAGGAATAAACTAAGATTAGAATTTGGCTGATTGCAGCCTTCTTGCAGCTTCTTACTTGCCGACTAAAAGAAACAATTCATTTATCGATAGATCATAATACGATTATTGTTACCACAGAGTGTTGACTGAAACCAAAGATACAAAACAGATCAATTTTCCAAGTAATTAACTTGTCACTCGAAATGGCAATAGCGGGGAGTTTGGAGCTAACAAAAACTGGCAGGGAAACAATGATCGAGAACTCAACTTAAACGAGATTGGCTGCAAATAGATTTTTCAAGTCCAATGATAATTCTACGAGAAGATAGACAGAACAAAGGTTTAAAGCAGCAAACTATGGTATAACGTACAGATTAATAACATATGTAATAAAGTTTTAATGCAGCTATACTATGGTATATGCGTATAAAAAATTAACTTTTAAACATTATGACGTTTAAAGTTAATTTTAAATTTTGCTATAAAGTTTATGTAGTACGTCCAACCCCGTTTTTATCTAGAAACTGTAGGTGGTTTAACTTTTCATGATACTTACCTCTGTTTCTAATTCTTTTACCTATTCAGTGTTTGGTACAAATCATAACAAGTGGACACCTAACAATGTTTAGACAGTCATATAAATACTATGGTGTTATCAAAAATTTACAATTGGGTAGAAGCCTGCTTATGCCTGCCATGCCATGTATGTACTACCCAAAGACCTTCTATCTGTATAACATTTATAAATTTCTTGAGGTTTATTTAGCAAAGTAAAAAAAAAACAGCAAAAATTTTTTGTGTATTCGGCCGGAAATAACCAATAGCAAAGATGTCTCCTTACTCCTGACTTCAAACCTTCAAAGATGTGTACATACAGATCAAGTTTAGTGTCCACAACGCGCCACATACCGTCACAGTATTTGATAAACAAACAGGCGACTACCTGACAAAGCCACCGGCGCATTGTTCCGTGACGGCGGGCAAACAGCACCATCCGGCATTCACTGACAGCGATTTGGCTCACATTCAGAAACCCCTGGACAACGATTTCTATGTTGGATTTTCTCATTTTCCAACTAAAACTGAGTGCTGTTCCAACACGAAGACTTGAACTACATTATTCATATGTGCTGCGTCAACTAAGGCCCAACCGCATCATCAAACACTAACAGATTCAATTCTAGCGAAAATAAACCAGCAACATTTTTATTTATCTAATTTAAAATATTAGACACTCCCTGATATGTGAAAACACTATTGAATTGTAGGTATGTATGAAAGTAAAAGTCAATTGTCTTGGCATCTGACATCTCTCAATGGGCTTCCCTTATCTTTGCCTCGCTGCTAATGTGGCGTATTATGTAGTGTGTGTATAATCAAAATTGTACCTAGCTTGTGTCTTGTGTTATCTATAATTAATCAATCATAGCAATCACCCGCTTATTTACGATAAATCCAACATGGAGAAATTAATAGATCAGGCAACGGAATATAGGTACACATCATAGTTTAGGTTCACATAAATTGTAAAAACATTAAATACAACAAAAAAAAAACTCCATTCACAGCTGAACACGGCACTAGCAAATTATATTTACACTAAACATGTCCAAGTTAGATTTAAACCAGAAAACTCTAAAAATTAATTTATGTACATAACGTTAAAGTTCCCTTTTGCCTATCTTCAAATAGGATGAACGGAAAAGGGCGAAAATCTCCAACTCCTTATTGATACAAAAGCTCGGCACATTCTGAGGACTGAGTCGTGCGTGACATTGGTTCTGCACGATGGTAAAGAGAAAAGGTTTTATGTTCTTTTCCTACCGCTCATTTTAGCGAAACATGGCTCAAATGTTCACTTGCGTACCTGTTGGTGTTTACAACTTCGTAAAGCGTAGACAAATCGGCCACATCTCGCATCGATTGAAAGCTCACCTTAAAATATTCTAGCAACATACGTGCCCAATTTACGCTCCAAACCAAATTGGTACTGACTGACGTAGTGACGTATTCAAGTAAGCGCCTTTGAACAGCCTCTATTCTGTCTGGGTGGATAATTAGATGACATGACTGTGATTATGACGAAGATAATTGGAAATATCGAACCTTATACTTGGGAAACCGATTTCGCGGCCTACACAGGATGGAACAGTTCTTCATACCCGAATATGAGAGGAAGACCATTCGGCATTCATTAGATCGTGAGGGTTGACTAAGCCGCACATTTAGTGGACGATATTTGTTTATACCTACTTTAATGTGTGACTGAAGCTTAGATTTTATCTGGAGCTCACCATGCTTCACAGTTCTTTACAAGGCCCATAAAGTTTTATCAAAATCTACACTTCCAAAGGCAGCATTTCCAAAGTTTGTAACAAGCCGTCGCCTATCACTGAGTTGGAGAGCAGTCAATGAAATGAAATTAATACTCAGTTACACTGAAACAGGAACGAATATCAGGAATTGCGATTTTTAATGAGTCCAGGGTGAAAGTAGGCGTTCGGCTGAAAATGCTCATTCTAAACGAACTAGTCCAATGAACAAGTAAACGTATAAAAGTCTGTTACATATTGACTTTTGTCATCCAAGTTACGGACAGGACTGAAGCCTTTTGAACAAACGAAGAACCCTTTCATAATGTTTGGTTCGTGACAAAACTGGGATTTGCAAATTATCATTTTCCAGGTAGGTGTACGGAGTTGCGGTTTTAAATTCGAAAATGGAATTGGATATGTATGAAATAAGTTTTCTAAAAGCGTTTTTGTTTTGTGAACACATTTTGGTGCAGAAAGAAACAAACGACGATTAAGTGACTATACTCTTATCTTTTTTTTTATACTAACTGTAACTAGTGATGTACAACTTATCTTTGTCCGAATCACAGACTATCCAACAGACAGGCTATTCGTAACCAACTATTATTTCGGGTGTAACACCAGTCTGTCGTGCGTGGGTTGCGTGACAAAGTTACATTACCTATAATATTACTCAAAAATCAAGAAGTCTATGGTTTTTAACGTAACTATGTACGGCCACATTTAAAAAGATGCTTATAATTTTAAAGGTTCAAAACTATGTGTACAAATTGCTATACAATAGAGTTTCGACATACAAGCTTTGAGTGTAAAGGTAAGTACATCTTTTCAGACGCGGCTGTATCCATGTATAGAGAATTTATTACAATTAAAATGCATTTTTATACCCTTGTAACAAGCTCGATTTTGCGAAAACTTTGTGATTCAAAATTAAGGCGGTACCTCGTGTATACTCAGCATTTTTGATAAGGGGTTCATCCTATTTTTAAACAACTTCAAAACAGGAGGTTATCCATTAGACCCGATTGTGTGTAATATTGTCAGAATTGCACAGTTTTTGTATAATTATGATAGTCTATCTATTCTATACCAACTTCTGAACATGGGTGGCAAAGGAAATGGTAATGTTTTGGGCCAGGTCATGAGCACCATTTTAGATTGTAGACAATTATGTACTAAATAAAATGGTTTTTATGTATGTACTAAATAATAATATTTGAAATCGGTTCAGTAGTTTTTGAAATACATAGCTACCAGTATGTGTGTATCAGACTGTCACTAAAAAAAGAGGGGCCTTGGCTTAACAGCGTAATTCAAAAATATTAGGTTGGGGGAAAAAGTCTTTTCGCATATTAGTATGTATGAACTTGTAATAAAATCTCTTTGGCTGTACTATTTGTATCTGGCTGGTTTTGGTATCATTAGAAAGTTTAGATTTTAAAAAAAAATTCCAAATTCAAGTTAGGAAAATGTGTGTTTTTCATTTGTTTTTTGTACTGTCAAGATGAGTAAATCTAATGAAGAAATTCGATACATTTTCAAATTTTACTACAAAAAAGGTAAAAATGCAACGCAAGCCGCGAGAAAAATTTGCGATGTTTATGGACCTAGTGCAGTGTCTGTGAGAGTAGCACAAATTTGGTTTAAGCGTTTTCAATCCGGAAATTTTGATGTCAAAGATGCACGTCGCTCCGGTCGCCCTATTACGGATAAAATTGATGCCATTTTTTAAAAACTGGAGCAAGATCGGCATATCAGTAGTTACGACGTAGCTGAAGAACTGGGAATTGACCACAAAACAGTTTTGGCGCATTTAAAAAAAAATGGGTACACAAAAAACCTCGATATTTGGATACCCCACGAGCTCACTGAAAGAAACCTAATGAACCGTGTACTCATTTGTGATTCTTTATTACGACGTAATGAAACCGAACCATTTTTGAAGAAGCTGATAACTGGTGATGAAAAGTGGATCACGTACGACAAGAACGTGCGAAAAAGGTCGTGGTCAAAGGCCTATTTGAATTTCAGGCTTCACAGACTGTGGCGAAACCCGGGTTAACTCGCAACAAGGTGATGCTGTGTGTGTGGTGGGATTGGAAGGGCATTATTCATTATGAGCTGTTACCACCAGGCAGGAACATCGATTCTGAACTCTACTGCGAACAACTGATGAGATTAAAGCAAGAAGTTTAGAGAAAGCGGCCGGAATCAGTCAACAGAAGGGGTGTGGTTTTTTATCATGATAACGCTAGACCTCACACATCTCTAGCCACTTAGCAAAAATTAAGAGTTTGGCTGGGAGGTGTTAATGCATCCGCCGTATAGTCCTGACCTTGCACCTTCAGATTTCCACCTGTTTCGCTGTCTTCAGAATTCTCTAGGCAGTGTCAGGCTAACATCACGAGAGGACTGCCAAAACCACTTGTCGCGGTATTTTGATCAGAACCCCCAAAATTTCTATAGCAATGGGATCATGTCCCTACCTACAAGATAGCAAAAAGTTATCGAACAAAATGGTACCTACATACTTTAGTTAAATAAACTATATTAAAAAATGTTTTGAATTTTCTTAAAAAATGCCAAGAAACTTTTTCCCCAACCTATTATGTGATTATACATGTTTTTCCAATCATCATCACCAGCCTATATACGTCCCACTGCTGGACACAGGCCTTTCTATATGGGAGACACATATGAGAAAGATCTCCCATGTAGGAAGGGATACAATTAGGCTCTCGCTAACGAAATTAATATTTTTTAAAATTATGTTTTCCACTAGGTACTGTTGTTCTTATTTGTTATCTAATCAATAAAGTATTAACCAAATCATGAAGAGAAACACTTTTCTCAAAAGTAAGAATCGGAAGATGTTCCGTCTCATTCCTTTTTCTCGGTTGTATAAGCAAATGAAGGAATATTTAAAACTCAAATTAAGGTTTAACAGAAACTGAAAACCTGCTTTAACCGGTAACACAAAATTTGAGAGTCATTATTAAGGGGATTCGGTAGCGGTATATCAAAACTCTTAATGGGTACCTGAAAAATTAGGGTATCTGTATTTAATCGGATACGGATCGCACAAGCTGGCAATGTTAACGTGTAAAAACGTTTCAAGATACGGATACGCGGCCTTAAAATTGAGGTACCGTTATTGGGGGTACCTTTTAAATTATGAAGTCCTTTAAATGATGGATTAGTTGATGTCTAAGTTTTCCGATACAGTTATTATCGGTATTTAAAATCGCAGAAAACGATCGGGTACCGAAAAAAATAACCATTCATAACCGTATCATTGGGTGCCGTTACAGTCCCTGTTTAAAAAGGCTATAAGCTGTTGGAATTATTACTGAAAAAACTATTACTTATATTTTCAAAATTTACAATTTGTTGCTAACGTTCCGCGTGCGTGCGCTATTGTCATCTTTTTGTCTCGAGAAGGCATAGCTTTATCCCTCTCTGTTCGAAATAAAGTTCATAGCCTTAACTACATAAATAACAATTTAAGCATAAAATCAAAGGTACAGTGATAAACTGAAGGATACCGTCGTAAAAGTTTCGCGGGCTGTTTCATGAAACGGGTGATCCTTTTTGTTAGGGCGGCATATAAAAATGGCTGCCATGACAGAAATCTGTGGAAAACCTATACAAAGATTAAGCTATTTTTAGATTTTATCCTTAACATATTAAGTATATAAAGGCTTAAAAGATATTCAGTCTTAAAATAAGACAGACATAGCGATCTCTCTTCTCGAGTTGGTGAGTGTAGTCGCCTAGATAATGAATGGGTTACAATCCCTTCCATACAATTTTTCGATGATCCTGTTAATTATGGGAAGAAATTTAAAATATTTACACTAAGATGCACTGCCAAAATCACCTTATTAAGTACGTTAGAGCAAAAGTATATAGTTTTGGTTATTTTTAATGAAGATAAAGTGGCAAATAACCAAACGGCCCTACTGAGCCATGTTTATGAGCTAACGTCCACCCTACAATGTCGAAATGTTCTATTTCAACATTTCAGCTTTACTTTTAATGACAAATAACGCCTTACGGGATAATTTCATCGAAATAAGTGATTTCGAGTTACTCCTTGCTTCGTCGTGCACGAGAAGCCTTTACCTTTCGGGTATTACCTAATTACTGCAACTATTTTCCATTTGGGCCAGCGTGGTAGTGTTATGGCTGCTATGTTGACCCAAATGGAAAACGTGTTCCTTCATGGCATGAATGGCCTCATGTGTTCCTTAAAAATAGATGGAACTCATGGGAAGTTTGCTCCTTGTGTGTTTCTTCCATTTAAAAAGGAACAACTTTTAATGGCATAGACGTATTTCATGTGAACGTTGAGCGGTTTCGCAGTCTTTTAATGAATTACTCTTAGTTTTAAAAGTATTTTTCATGTATGCAAAGCGTAGGTATAGATGGCTGCATATCATAAATTATAACGCTTTTCAAAATGTTTTGTAGTGATATCTCTTATTTTTATGGTCCAAGAGTAATATGAATAGCCTGGTTGTATTGTTTAATATCTAAGTCTATATTAAACAATACATTGCTTGCTTTTTTTTTTATACAACTAGATGACAAACAAGCTGACGGCCCACCGGGTGGTAAGCGGGTTGCTTGCGCTGTCTTCTCATTAATCTTTGTGTATTAACAGTTATTTGCTAATGTATCACAAATTGTTTTAAAATTCAAAAGTTCTGTATAAGCTGTAGTTTCCTTAATAAAGAGCAAAAAACAAAAAAAAAACAATGAGGCCAGCAGTGGAATGGTCTACTATGCTCTGTTCCTTTTTTTTATGCCACAGAATGCCAAATAAGCAAATAGTGGAGGAGTAGCTCGGTGGCGTAGCGGTTTGGGTCCCCTGGTTTTGATTAAGAAAACAAAGCACCTTTCGGCATGGTCGATCTTGGGAGGGGTCAATCTAAAATTTGTAATGTCAAGCTCCTCCGTGCTTCGGATCGCACTTATAGCTGTTGGTCCTGTTTGTAACTATAGTTTAACCCACCAACCTGTATTTCTTATCTGTGTCATCCGCACCAAATGGTAAGCGGTAACCATTACCTAAAAAGTCACGTGCAATATCAATTAAGTCGCTTAGTTTTACTGGGTATGCAACGCGTGGGATTTGTATTTACAAACCACCATTTCTATAGGTGGAAAGGTCCTCGAGTGGCGGCCGCGTACCGGGAGACGCAGCGTTGGTAGGCCTCCCGCAAGGTGGACCGACGATCTGGTGAGGGTCGCGGTAAGCTGATGGATGCGGACAGCGCATATACTAGAAGAATTTCACAGAGATATCCCAAGTCCTGGGTGGCTCAGTTGGTTAGAGCAGTCGCCCGGATTACAACCGGTCGCCGCGGGTTCGATTCCCGCCTCAGGACGTGAAAAGTTTTCTAGTTTTATATTTTAATTACTAAAAAGCAAAGATCTCAATACCACCACGCTACTAGAGGTATATCACCAGAGAGATTTGTTTTCGTGAAAAATAACTGATTCAAGTCTTCTTAGCAATCTGTGCAAACCTTTGTAAATGTCGAGTACCTATTTCCAATGTTTTGCACAGATCGATAATTCTAGACTTGTTTACCAAGTCAAATCACGGGTTGGGTTATAACGGAGAATCGAGATGAACATAGATTACTGGTTTGGGAATAATAATCGATGTGAGATTTTACATAAAAAAAATCTATAGCATTGGCGTTTGACATTGAAACTACTGTATCTACAATCTACACCCACTTTTTGTAGTTATGTAGGTATCTAATAAGAATTAAAACTCTGACAATACTTTTAAACATATTGGTATTGTCGACTCCAATTACAATTTGCAGATGAGTTGTCATCCTGAGACCTAAGATAGCCTTGCAAACAACTTTCCCTTCAATCCAAAACACAAAGAACTGTTGTACGGGTGAATTAAGAAAAGCGGTGGTACCTAACCAGACGACCCTACATACGGGCCTACCACCAGCAAGCAGCGAGAAGGTGGATTAATAATGAGAGGATCGCGAGGATCTAAACTTCTTCGTGGTCATATTGGACCACGAGGGAACGGGTCTAAAAATCAATAGAAAGTACCTACTACTACAGCCTTTATCTCTTAAATTTGTTAAAATTTGATAACACCTGCATGTAAGTGAAAAACATCGTAGCACCTCCGAGAAACATTTCTACAATACATGAAAATGAAAATGAAAATGAAAATATCTTTATTCAATTAGGCCCCCAAGAAGCACTTTTGAATCGTCAACAAAAAAACCCTTAAGTCTATCACATAAAAATAATATTAACTAACTAACAATTTCATAATGTTTGTCTCTCTGTCTTACGCATTTACGTAAGCTAAGAATGTTATGTCAGTCTGTCTATCGGTCTGTCTGTCGGTCCGTCTGTCCGTCAGTCAGTCTGTCTGTCTGTCCGTCAGTCAGTCTGTCTGTCAGTCAGTCTGTCTGTCAGTCTGTCTGAATTTACACCGGTTCCAAAAGTTGAACTACCGAGAAGATTCCGGCAACAAACTCGTGTAGTCACTCTTTTCAATCATTCAGTTACAATGTTTAATTACACAGTAATAGTATTTAGTAGCGCAGTGTCGCACAGAGTATAAAAAAGGTATATTAAAGTACCAATAAGTACCTAATGATAAGAATATTTACTGTATTTAAAGGCTGTCCGACAATGCACCATCACAATATAGGTATTACAATACACAAAGGTCAACAATTAATATACAAAGACCTAATAAAGCTAAACATCTTTCATTAATTTTAAACACTTGTCTGAGCACGTCATTACAATAATAATTGTATTGTTTTATATATAATATCCTATAATGCCATATACCTCAAAAATCCCTCAAAAATGATACTATTGATGAATATGTAGGTAAATTATTACAAAATCAAGGAAGCTTAGAGATGACCATTTCCACTAGTGGCACCTGTTCACAAGTATGACGCATGTGCCAGCCATCGCTCCGCTCTACCATATCATAGGGAACGGAGCGACCCGGCACACGACGCCACCACCGCAGAAACTTATAGAGAGCATGACATCTTCCAGCAACCACAAAATCAATGAAATGCTATTGGTGGAAATAACTATATGACATTATAAGTTACAACCAAGCATTTTTGTCATTTATATAATCGTTAATAGTATAGTAACCTTTGGACATTAGAATTTTCTTAATGTGAATTTTAAATTTGTCAAATGGCAAGTCTAGTACGTTATTAGGAATCTTGTTATAGTAAAGTATGCTTTGACCCATAAAAGTATTAAAAACTTTATGCAGTCTTAGAGACGGTAAGATCAACTTATTTTTATTTCTTGTATTTAATGCATGTACATCGCTGTGTCTTAAGTAGGAATTTAAATTTTGACGTACAAAAATTATGCAAGCATAAATATATTGAGAAGCCACTGTTAGTATATCTATTTCTTTAAATAAGTCTCTAAGAGATGTTCGAGCAGCAAGGCAGTAGATTGCTCTAATTGCACGTTTTTGCAAGATAAATACTGTTTCAATGTCTGCTGCTTTACCCCACAGAAGAATACCATACGACATAATACTATGGAAGTAACTAAAGTAAACCAAGCGCGCCGTGGCAATATCAGTATATTGCCTCATTTTTCTAATAGCATAAGCCGCGGAGCTAAGTCTACTACAAAGTGTTGTGATGTGAGGGTTCCACTGGAGTTTCGCATCGATTGTAATGCCTAAAAACGTGGTGGATTGAATTAAATTTAGCGACTGATTATTTAATTTAATGTTTGTATCCACTTCCCTAACATTAGGTAAAATAAATTTAATACATTTAGTTTTCTTTGCATTCAGTTGTAAATTGTTCACAGTAAACCAATTCATTACTTGAGATAGCGCATCTGTAAAAATAGTTAAGAATATCATTGATATTATTGCCCCTTATCTCGCGCAAATTTTTAATAACTGTATAGATGAAAGTATTTTTCCTAATTTAATGAAATACAGTAAGATTATTCCGCTATTTAAATCAGGTGATAGAGAGGATCCTAGTAATTTTCGTCCAATTTCTATTTTACCAGCACTTAGTAAAATATTTGAAAAAATTATTTTGGAACAATTGATTAAGCATTTTAATTTAAATAATCTTTTCCATAGTGCGCAATATGGATTTACAAAGGGACGTTCTACTACTGATGCTGGTGTAGCGCTGTTAAGGCACATATTTGATGCATGGGAGAGTTCACAAAATGCTATTGGTATATTCTGTGACTTATCAAAGGCATTTGACTGCGTTGACCATCAGACGCTAATTTTAAAATTACAACACTATGGGGTTACAAATTCAGCTCTGAAGTTAATCACATCTTACTTAAGTTCTAGAACTCAAATAGTTGACATCAATGGAACAAAATCTTCAGGGTCTTATGTCAAAATGGGAGTTCCACAGGGTTCAATTCTAGGGCCTTTTTTATTTTTAATATACGTAAACGACTTGCCTTTCTTTGCTAAGGAATTTTGTGAGATTGTGTTGTTTGCAGATGATACTTCTTTAATTTTTAAATGTGATAGAAATAAAGTTAACTTTGACGACATTTTATTACAATAACAATTTACATAAATTTACCGAGGTGCCATAAAAAAGCAAATATCAAAACGTGAACTTGGTTACTTTCTACGATGTTTCTTTTTAATGCTATTACTTGTTTCAAAGTATGTGAGTAGTCGTGAGAGCTGCTTTCCCTGAATGAGAAAACAAAAGCTTTTTATAAGTAAGTTGCCATTTCTGTTTAGTTATTACGTTGTGGAATAATATCATTCAGTTTATCATAACGTCAGATATAAAACACTAAAATCATGGAATACTTAAATGCACATAGTAGGAGTACTTTGCGCCTTGAAGTACGTGGAAGCTATGCTAGAAATAATAAAATTTAATACTTTATATTATTTTTTATGATGAAGAAAATATGACAGCCTTCTGAGTTTCTGGCTGGTTTTTCTCACAAAATGCTCTATACTTACACAAATTATCTATACCAAATTAAACAACATTAGAGCTTAGGTTATAGATAGGTACTAGGGCTATAAGTAGATAAAGTACTAGATAAGTAATGGATATTTTAGAATTCCGTTATCCTCATAAATCTCTACATTTTAGGATGATCGATTGAAACGTTGTTTCGGCTGAGACAGACAGGCATAGAGATATTACTGACTCAGCGGGATGGAAAAAGACAAAATACTTAGCGATCGCGCGTGTAAAATACGCGAAAATACACAAGTTATTTTATTAAAGTAATTTCCTATTAAATAAAAACTATCGTGTACCATAAATCTTTAGTTTAAGAGGTCTTTTCGGAAATAAAATGTATCAAGGCATAATCGTGTTTTTGTTTTACTCGTATCTAGATAAAAATATGAAGTAACGTATATCTGATTTTCAGATCCGTAAGATCTTTCAGCGACCTATGACATTACGTATAAAAAAGTGCGAATTTTTCAATGAGTAGGTACCCTAAAAATTAACCCGCACGGGTTCACTCGCACAATTATTTTTGCAGTATTGTTATTCCATATCTTCGAACTTTTTCTCGTCATTATCATTTATTCATAATCTTCCTCTTTACTGTCAATTTCTGTGTTCTTTTTAACTTTCAACTTCCCCTAATAGTTTTAATAAATGCTAATATGTTCTAAAATGACAAATTCATAAATTCAACAGGCAATTCCTAGCAGAAAATTTTACGACTTCAGCGGCCATAAGTCAAACACGCTTACAGGTGTTTCGAAAAGTGATTGAATATTGTAACAATTACAAATAACGAAAGAAAACGATGAAAAAATATATGGTCCCGGCGGGCATAGCATATATTTTTTCATCATTTTCTTTCTTTATTTCTGTGGTTGAGCGGAGCGATGGCTGGCACATGCGTCATACCTGTGAACAGGTGCCACTAGTGGAAATGGTCATCTCTAAGCTTCCTTGATTTTGTAATAATTTACATGATGCCCACGGCTTCTTTCTATTATCGCACCGCTCGCCACCGGCAGGGAGTTCATCCTCACAAATTGGAACCAAAGTGGTCGCGTACTGTACGGTTTCAGAGAAACTTTCTCCCGCGTACGCTCAGGTTGTGGAATGAGCTCCCTGCAGAGGTTTTCTCGAATGAGTACAGCATGGGGTTCTTCAAAAAAGGCGTGAAAAGGTTTTTACAGGGTCGGCAACGCGCAAGTGATACCCCTGGTGTTGCAAGCGTCCATAGGCTACGGTAACCGCTTACCATCAGGTGGGCCGTATGCTTGATTGCCACCTTAGTGGTATAAAAAAAACATACTTAGACACCAATAGTATCATTTTTGAGAGATGTAGGTATATGGCATTATAGGAATTATTTCGAACAATACAATTATTATTGTAATGACGTGGTCAGACAAGTGTTTAAAATTAATGAAAGATGTTGGCTTTATCAGACCTTTGTATATTAACTGTTGATCTATGTGAACTATAATACCTACCTATATTGTGATGGTGCATTGTCGGACAGCCTTTAAATAAAGTAAATAATCTTGTCATCTTCTTGATATGCTTATATACCTAGTTTTTATACTCTGTGTGACACTGCACTGCTAAATACTATTACTATGTAACTAAACATTGTAACTTAATAATTGAAAAGAGTGACTACACGAGTTTGTTGCCGGAATCTTCTTGGTAGTTCAACTTTTGGAACCGGTGTAAATTCAGACAGACTGACATATAGACAGACAGACTGACTGACACAGACTGTCAGGCTGACAGACGGACTGACAGACAGATCGACAGACAGACCGATAGACAGACTGACATTATAACATTGTAAGCTTACGTAGATCCAGACAAGACAGAAAGACAAACATTATGACATTGTGAGTTAATATTATTTTATGTGTTAGACATAAGGGTGTTTTGACGATTCGAAAGTGCTTCTTGGGGGGCCTAATTGAATAAAGATATTTTCATTTTCATTTATAATTGTTACAATAAAGCAGGCGTTTAAACGCATCAAACACATTAAAATGTGATTATATATTATTTAGTAAAAAAATTGCCGCCATCTTTAAGTTCATCTTTTTGTGTCTGAAATGCTGGATAAAGCAAAAATATTTGCAAAACACCTTTACCGTTTTAAAAGTTGAGTTTCCACTACGAAGTCTACGACGCCGTGCTACGACGCTACGCCGTAGTCGTATCTGTCTGTCGTGGAAAGTTTTGCTACAGTTTTTATATGCATGCCCAGGTTATCATTTCGACTTTGACACTGTAGGCACAGCAAGTGAATAATTTGAATGTAATACAAATTATGTTAAATTATACAAGTAATTTTTATAAGTATAATATTTATATTTTGACAGCCTCCATTCGTAGCTTCATCCGATGGAAAATGACTCTGGTGAAACCAATTATGTAAGAATGTATATGTCACGCTAAAGTACCTACCTACGAGAAAATTTATCACATTAGTTATATGTATAATCACTAATTAGTAACATTGTCTTTAACACGTATTCTGTATTTATGCAGGATAGACAACTATAGGTTTATATATTCATGACGCCAATTCTTACTTTTTAATCTTATTCCTCTGTGGTGAGCAGTTGAGGACTATTGAAAAAAAAGGAGTTGTCCCAAAAATGTGTGGAGACCCGCCCAGGTCTATGTACACTATACTTAAAACTACTAAAAAGATGCAGAACAATTTCCAACTGTCCATTTTCTTTTTATTTGCTTTGTTTTGTGCTACAAAACAATAATTATTATAGAAAAAACTGCAACACAGCGAAATATTCATCATGGCGCCTATGTCACTTTGGTGACGTTTAATGTCCAGACGTCATCAATTGATGACATAACCATTAAAATTGAATTGTGTCTGGTTTATCGGGCTTTGATGGGTTAGTTCTATGTTTTTTTTAGTTTCATTCTACATGTAATGGGAAGGCAAAGGGTACTAATGCCCATACAGCCATGTCTTCAGTATTTCTTATTTTATTGCATTGAAATGCTTGTGTAACACATTTCAATACATCTTATGAGTATTTGACGCGAAATATATGATGACCAGTGATCGGAATAGGCTGAGTATATTTACCTACAGTTTGTAGAACAGAGATAAAAATTGGAGACTTCCCTGCAGCATATTTTTTACCGGTTAATTTACCGGATTTTTAATTACGTGAATTTAAACATCTTATTATTAATATTTACCGCGTAACAAACATACAAAAAAAAAACGATCAAAAATAGTCGAATGACAACCTTTTTTTTCAAGTTATTAAAAATGAAGAGCCATGTGAAAAATTTTATAAGGAAGAATATTTACGCAATAGAGCTTTCTATTTAATTAATTTGATGTTTGAATTTTCGTAGTTCAAATTCCGGTAAATTATCGGTACGGTAAAAAAAATATTTATAGGAAGTCTCCGAATTTTATCTCTGTTCTACAAAATGTAGGTAAATATACTCACCCAATTCCGATCTCTGATGATGACACTCTCCATATAATGATACTTGATGAGGTGGATAACCACAAATACACAAACACTTGTTTTATAAAACTACACCACTTTTATAATATAAAGTTCGCTCCGACACAATTTTTAATTATTGTAATAAAAATCTTGACTGACACCACAAAATCCCGCCAAACACCCCTTTAATTCTATGTCACCCGCCATATTGCCATATTCAATAAACTAATCATTTCGAATTTTGTACAAATGAACTAGATATTTTAGGTATACATGATACATATTTGTTACCCTTCGAAGCATAATGTATAAAAAGCAAAAAAAGCGCCATAGTATATTTCCCGGATTCAGAAGATCTTTCCTAATTTTTGAGACAGTGTACAATCGCGGTCTAAAAATGTTTATCTGTTTTTAAATTAGTTGCTCCGTCACACTTTGTGCAGTAAAGGCTTAAATGCCGAGTCTAAATACTTATTACTTTTAATATTTGTTAAGTATTTTATTCACTAAATAGTATAAATGACTTTTTAATTATCAAACTCACTTCTTAATCTAAGAATTGACACAATTAAAATGAAATGAAATAAAATCCTCGTTTCTCCATCAGATAATATTTTGTTGATTTTTAACAAAAAAAGGTTTTCTAACCCCAGTAACCTTATGGGACCGATTTTCTTATGGGAAAAAATGTATGCACTAAGTCTAATAAAGTTCAACCTTGAGACCGCTCTTACTCCGTTCGTAATAGAGGCGGCTTTCGTAGTGCAAATGTTACACGTGATATGCTGTCATGTGTACATTAACTAAATAAATGAAACACAATTCCACCATTACCAACAAGTTAAGTATTTTTTTTAACGACCAAGATTAGTAGAAACCACTCTTCAGGCTTGAAATAAGTTTTTAAGCACCGTTATGATTCGACGGTTGCTTTTGTATAATCAAAAGAATTAGTTACATTTAGGTAATTATCAAACACTCGAGAGTAATACAAAACTTGGTTATTCGACGGATTTGGAAGAGCTTAAGATGAATTGACCAGCTTATTTTGTATAATAAATTGTAAAAACGACCAGCCAAAATGATACAATACTTAACCCAATAATAATTAGTGGTGGTGGTGTTGTAACCTAAGCTTCATATGTGTTTCTTCCATGTAGGGAAGCCTGTGTCCAGCAGTGGGACGAATACGGGCTGAAGATTCGCCCGCAGCTCCACCCGCGTCGATGTTGGTTATTACCCCAAAGATTATCCTATGTTTTTTTATATACAACTAGATGACAAACAAGCTGACGGCCCACCTGATGGTAAGCGGTTACCGCCGCCTATAGACACCTGCAATAACAAGGAAAAATCACTTGATATTGCAGGTGCGTTGTCATCCTGGGGCCTAAGATGAAATGCCGTCCATGCCCAGTAATTACACTGGCTACCTTTCCCTTCAATCCGAAACACAGCGAACTGTTTCACGGCTGAAATAATGTCCTCCCCAGGATCACAAACTATCTCCTAAACAAATTTGATCTAAATCGGTTCAGCTGCTTATGATACAAGCTCTAATGATGATTACTTTGGACTAGATAATACATTTATCAATCTTGTATATCAGCATTCATCATGAAGACCAGCTGTCCGAGTGGTCTGTGCCCCTTACCTTGTACCTTGTATCCATAGCACAAACTCTTAATGATGCTTACTTTGGCCTAGATAATAGATATGTTTGAATGTATAAATATTATTGGCATTACTATTTTAAAAACTATTTGAACGTAATTAAGAAATTGGAATGTTCCTGATGAACGAACAGTTACACTACACAATTCACTAAACTTAATCTAAACTTATAAATGAATAATTCGTTTCAGAGACCTATTGATAACTCGACACTGTCTCAGAGTCGTTTATCCTCAAGGGAATAAAGCACTTGTAAGAACTCTCACATATAACAGAAACACATATAATAAAAGCTAGTAATACGTTGCGCAGCTTCACCGACCTCTGTATCACTTTTCTCCTTTTTTATGTTATGAGCGAATGTAAGGGACCAATAATCAATCCACTTGGAGAGCGCTATCATGGAAAGATTAGAAATACATATTTTGTTTCGTCAGGAAAATTACAGACGGCGGAAACCTGTGATTGTGATTTTGATGGCGTATTTTATCAAATAAACCAGATTGGTATTCGACTAACTTCTCTGCTAGCTTTCTTTATAGAAAAACTCATTTTTAGGCGGCAAATAGTTAATTCAATGGGCCAACGGTGATACTGTAGCAAAGGCTAGTTTATTAATGTAACTTACACATTCAATTTCGTGGTGATAGACTGCTGACTGACTGGTCAACAATGCCTACTTCTTTATTTCTAGCCAATTTGAATCATCATCATCATCATCACCAGCCTATATACGTCCCACTGCTGGGCACAGGCCTTCCTACATGGGAGGAACAGACGAGGAGCTTAGGCCATAACACACCACCACGCTGGCCCAGTGCGGGTTGGTGGCCTAAAGCGGTTGCAGTAACAACCGAGACCAAAGGCTTGAAGTGCCTTCCGAAGCACGGAGGAGCTCAAGATTATAAATTTGATAGACCCATCCAGGGTCCGACCATGGCAAAAGTTGCTTTGCTTAATCGAAACCAGAGCGCTCAGACGACTAAGCCACCAAGCTCCTCACGCCACCGAGCTCCTCGCTCCTCCGAGCCAATTTGAATATATGACAATTATTATCCTAATTATTATCCTAGCTAGGTGTAACCTAACAATTAATAAAATTATTCTAATTAAATCCTGAATAAAATCAATTTGAATTGAATTATTATCCTTTGCGATTACCAGTCAAAAGCCATTGTAATCCGTCATCTTTTATGGTTCGACCAAACTTGAAAGTGCAAAAATGAGTAGGTAATGGCGCCCAACTTGGTCTTTGGATTTGAGATAGATTTTAAAACAAATGGATGTTTTTTAATTAGATTTTTACTATTATTACATTATAATAAATGACAGAAGGATTAGAAATGTATTTAATCTGTCAAGCGGCGTTATACCTCTGGAGGTCTGTGAAAATTGAAAATCAATTGTCTGGAATCTGATGCTTGACGGGTTTATCTAGAAAAAAACTTTTTTAAGAAAAAATATTTTTACAATTAGATGTCACAAAGCTTTAGTTTACGTCACTAAATTATATGAATAATGCGGCAATTAGTCGGTTTAAGCATAATAATTCACGAAAGAAACTAATTAAATCAAAAAACAGGATGACGCTTATTTCATTCGAGACGACGCGTAATTAAACTCTCATTGTATTTAACAAAAAGTAATCTACCATTGTGAATAAAGTAGAATATGTTTTATGTATGCTTGAAGAAAGGAGGAGCTCGGTGGCGTATTGGTTTGAGCGCTCTGGTTTTGATACGAATAACAAAGCAACTTTCGCTATGGTCGATCCTGGGATGGGTCAATCAGTTTGTTATCTCGAGCTCCTCCGTGCTTCGGAAGGCACGTTAAGCCGTTGGTCCCGATTGTTCCTGCAACCGCTTTAACCCACCAACCCACATTGGGCCAGCGTGGTGGTGTCATGGCCCAAACTCCTGGTGGGACGTATATAGGCTAGTGATAATGATGATGATGAATAAAGTAAATTATGCTCATTCAATCATCAAATAGGTGAATATTTAATTTATAATTAAAAGAAAGCCTCTTGTCACGTCATGGATTGCGTTACAACAGTCATTTTTTACTTTGCATAGTAAGAACTCGCTATAAAAGCAAACAGCTATATAAGCAATACAAGAAATTGAATGATTTCCTCCGATGACGCATGTGCCAACCGTCTCAATACTCAACCGTGCTATAGGAAAACGACCTGTAATCTCGGATGTGTCAATCGATATTAGTCGCTGACCGTACTCAACTTCGGAACAGAGCCCAAAAACTATTGCGAGTTTATTAAAATTGAAAGCATAGCCAACGATTTGAATAGACAAATAACGAGGGTGAATAAAATATAGGGTCGATATTGGATCAGTAGTGGTGTACGCGAATAGCGACACTGCCCAATATCCAGTTAATTGAAGGACCAGCCCGGACAGGGCAATTACATAGCTCGCAGTAGTCCGGTTGGCAGTATGCGACCTCCATTTGAAGAACATTGAAACTGATTTAGATCTTGATACCAATATAGATATTCCGCTTTTAGAATTAATGGCCAATATTAAATGAATGGTTAGGGTCAGGACTTATGTCAATATAAGAAGCTCTAAATGATCTTAATTGTCGTACCTACCTACAGTGGCATGGTTCGTGGTTACATGGTAAAGGAAGTTTTCCTTATCGACAGATTAATAATTACAAAAAGAAGTGTCTATACTAAAAAAATACATATCTTGCGGCGGGATCGAACCTCTTTCACAATCTTCCTCAGCTCTTAACCACTTTCCGCTTTCCTGTTACTTTTTGTGTTTGTGTACAGACGGTAGCACGTCAAGTGTAACAGTTGCACTACAAAAGTCACCTCTATTACGGACGTAGTAAGAGCGGTCTCAAGGTCAAACTGTTATGCTTGATGTGCTGCCCACTGTACTTACATTAAATTTTAACTTCTTAAAATGACGAATAAGTATATTGTTACTCAACTTAATTACTATTTTTAATGATCATATTTTTTAAAAACTTAGTATTATGTTGAAATAAAATTTAAGAATATTAATATAATATAATTACGATAAATCTTATCAAGGGTTTTTGCCGCCAGTCTTTTATGAAAACCTTTTTAAATATTCCTTATTCGATCAAAGGACAGGATAACACAAGGTAAAACGTAGACATGACTAATTGACGAATAATCCGTAGGGCTTATACAAACGGAAAAATTAAAAGCGTTAAAAAAAGTCCTTGTAAATTGTCAGGGCGCGCCATTAAATGATCACTGCCGTGGCTTTGTCCCGGATCTCGAGCAAATAATACCGGGACACGATAAACGTCGCCGTGAAATTAAGGCCGGGCCCACTGACCTGAAATTCATATAATTTATAATAAGCTGCGTCAATTCGCATAAAACCTTTTGACAATGGCGTTTTTATCTTTACTAGGAAGGAAATTCAACTTACGTAGAAAGGAATGCACCGGATTAAATAATTCACCTTCTAGTACGGCATCACAATTCTACAAAAGGAATCGGTTGTTAAACTTTCGTGTATCTACTACAATGGAAGTGAAATTCCCACAACTCCAACTGGCGTCTGCACAGAATAAAAATCCTAACAAATGATTACCGCAGAGTAAATTTGAAACAGCTCCATTTCCTCCGAGAAAAGGATTAGCAATAAACGACTGAGAGCGAGCAGCGCCCAGCCGCTTTATTTACAACAGCTCGGCCAAATGAAATATTCATTGAACCGCGGCTATTCGACACGGAGTAAGTAGTAGCCGCAAATTAACTTAATACTTTATGCGAGAATAGCGCCCTACGTGTTAATTGTAGATTGCTTAGCACACTTTCAAGCTTTGTTAGCGAAAATGTACAATTACAAGAAGTAAGTAATATAGTTTATGAAATCAAAGTTCTAAATTATGCCAAAAGACATGATGAACAAACAAAAGGTTACAAACAAAAGAAAGTGCTAGAAACAGACAAGACAATAGGGCTCGTCGACTTTGCCAGTCAAATCACAATTTTTACATTCAGAGTGCCCACAAAAATTATCCCTCTTGTGATAACAATTCCCATTTTAAAAGCGCCCGCGAGCGCTCGGAAAAAGAAACAATTGAACTTCGCTCGAGAAAACTTGCGCCTCAAGCGAAACGCGATGTTGGGGAAGAGAAACGTGTTGCTGTAACTATCTGAAAGGGATGGCTGACACCAATTGCCTCAAGCTATTGGTTGGCACGTTAGCGAGGTTTATAAAAACCAGCACCCACAATAATATATTACTGTAACAAATTCTCTTTAAACACCTACGCGATTATTGACATTCACCTTGTAGTTATAAATTCGATTGGCACAACAAATCGTTTCTCGATTCCTTTTTATACTCCATTCGCTTCTTTATAGATACTTCGATTCCTGTTAAACGATCTAACAAAACACAAATTGGGGACAAAATTTACGTTTTTGCAAATTTGTGACGTTATCTTCGTGTTACGTTAAAATGAAGAATACATTAAAGTTAAAGATGTGCAATACTCGCTGGGCGACACTTGGTTGGAATGGAAGCCACACGAGACTATCGATCCTCGACCAGTCGGCCGACACGTGTACTTCACCTCGAGTGCATATTACGTTTTGCTGTATGGAAAAATTGGCTTCCTTTTAAAATGCTCTACAATGCAATGAAATTAGTGTATCCAGCTCTTTATAATTAAAATACGTATTGGTTTTGGATTCTAGCTGAGGAATGCCATCTGAATAAGAAAATAGTATTTCAAAGAAAAGTCAATTATGTTACCAAAGGAATATCTTCGCAGATATTCCTGATTTGGTTGAAGTATATCTTTTGTAAGAAGGTAAATTTTTTTATTGCGAATCCTATAGTGATTCTTTTTATTGAGTTCTCGAAAGTTTACTATCTAAATATAATGTAAGTAAATGGAAACAAAGTAGAACATCCTCGAGAATTCAATAGGTCCTGCGGTTGAGATTCAATTAACCCCCATAGACGAGTAACTTTTTTTTTAATCTTTACGGGGTAACTCTTGACCTTCATCTCACCTGATGGTAAGTGAAGATAAGGCAGACGATGGAAGCGAGCTACACCCGGATTCCTCAACCACAGAAAAACTGGCTATTACCTCTAACTGCCGGAACACAACAATGCCGTTACATTATTGCTATGGCGGCAGACTTAGGTAAGATGGTAGTAGCTAGCCAGGCGGACTTAGAAAAGCCCTACCACCAACCAAACCGAGCAGAAAATTTCTGCCCCCACGGGAGTCGAACCCCGGACCCCTAGATTTGAGGCAGGTGGTCTTAACCACTAGATCACAGAGGCGGTTAAAACTAATCCAGTACAATCTAATCTGCGTATGAAGTCACCAACCTAGCTGTAATTAAATATTAAATAAATAAATAGTTTATTTGTCTCAAAAAACAGAATAAATAGTTACAGACAAGATAGACCTTAATAAATTTAAGACAAAAGGGTCTATGACTCAGTGGCTGCAGGAGGAATCCCGCTGCCTCTGTTATTCTGCCATAGCCGATTTTAACAATTTAATTTTATGCAAATAAGTATGCCCGGTGAAACACAAGAATTAACAAAATTCCTTCAGAGCCACCCTTGTATTTGCGGCGAGTTGCGTCAACCACTACTTACCTGTAATAGGCGAGGCGGACGCCATAAAACAAATCAATTACCCGGCCTTGTTAGGGGTGTAGGTTCAAGCCCGCGGTTGACCACACCCGGTACCACATCAATCAATGAATGTCCAAACGCGATACTGGTCCGAATCACGCAGATGATGCGTACTGATTGGCTTTGATAAAAGCTACAAGTATAGCTATACTTATATTAGAATTAGCTACGAAGAGATTATCATTCGTAAGGTTATGATTTATGTCTGCACAATAAAACTTGGCAGTATCAGCTAACTTTCCTATTTATACAAACCTATTTTCTAGTTTATAAAGTTTCAAAGTATTTCACTTTTATATTTTAGGCATGCAAATATTTGACGAAAAGCATTGAACATCTCTTCAAATATATTGCAATTTTTAGACGGCCGGCTGTCCGAGTGGTCTGTACCCCAGGCTACTCGGTCAAGAGGTCCCGGGTTCGAATCCCGGTAGGAACAAATGTTTGTATGATGAGTACGAGCATTTGTTTACGAGTCATGGATGTTTATATGTTTATTTAGTATATTTCTAATATTTATATACATATTATTATCATTTATCCGTTATCTACTATCCATAACACAAGCTCTTGATGATGCTTACTTTGGGCTGGATAATAGGTGTGAGTGTATAAATATTATATTATTATTATATTAATTTTTCAAGTGGACTTGGATGACCTAATCCGAAACTACGAGAAATATCGAAAAGTGCTCCAAGGGGTCTCACAGCCTGTATTATCACACCAATTTATAGTGTCGCCAATAAGGAACAAATTATGGGAAGTAATTAATTCCGCGAAAAATTCGTTCCTTATTAGCAAGACCGATAGTCTTGCTAATAAGGAACGAATTTTTCGCGGTAATGGTATAATAATACCTGTTGTGCTTTTTTCGAAATCAACGGGTTAGATTCCTGGCTAGGAATATTGATTTTTCAAAGATCAAAATCGGACCCGTGTCTTCATTGAGTACATTTCGCTATTCCTCATAATTTCGGAATTGGCTATCCTTTATTGCTTCCGTCAAGTGTGGAAGAGGAAGAACAGATTCAATTAATTGAAGCCAAAATTTTTCAAAGATCAAAATCGGACCCGTGTCTTCATTGAGAACCGCTATACCTCATAGTTTCGGAATTGGCTATTCTTTATTGGTTCCGTCATTTGCAGAACAGAAAGAACAGATTCAATTAATTGAAGCCATAATGCTCAGTTAAAACATTAGCCTATTCATGGCTGTCCCCATCACGTGCATCTAGAAATTTACATGATTTTATGGTAACAGTGCGGCGTTGCCCGCGCATAACAATGACATCACTTGAGCCAACTCAGCTATTCATAACAAATGCTCGCATTTTGCATACAAATACGAGGAGGAAGTTAAAAAATAAACCTCATCAAATGCGCCGAGATCTTCCGCCGACACGAAAACATTGCGTTTGTATTCATTATATTATAAATTGAATGTTCTTACGGCCGCGTCCGTAATGACTGTAGTTTATTAATCGAAATGGTTTTGATATCATAAATATAAACATTAAGTCATCTCAAAAACTTTGAGAGTATATCGTAAATCTGAAAAGAAATCTATTACTGAAAAATCCATAATAAATATCCTGTGGCGTTTTAGATAGGGCTTACTGCTATTTCAGTAACTTTATATTGTATTTGTCATATCAATATAAAGAAAAGCTAATTTTGGAAGTTGATAATCCCGGACCTCACATACCCATCTGTTACCTGCAGCGCACGGCGCTACCTCCAGGCTCGCTAAAAGGCAAAGCTAATGAATATAATTAATACTCCCGCCCGGCGTTAATGAGACATCGCGCGTCATATCGACCAGCGCTCATGTTCAATTACGAGGGAAATGGGGACCTGTTTTTGGGTTTTATTTAAAGAAGGTATTTAACATTCAGGGGCTGAATTGCAAGTTACTCCACCTCACGGAAAATGGCAACCTAATTGTATTTACGCTGTACAAAATCAATTCACGCTGGCTTGGTCTCAAATTGAAGAAACAAATACGCCACAGTGAAACAAACATAGACGAAATATAAGCAGCATTCTAATATTAACCAAAAACCTTATGTAATAGTGTTACAAGTTCCTTACGCACCAGTATTACAGGGTCCTTTCGCATTAGTGTTACTAGGTCCTTACGCATTAATATTACAAGGTCCTTACGCACTAGTGTTACAAGGTCCTTACGTACTAGTGTCACAAGGTCATTACGCACTAGTGTTACAAGGTCCTTACCTTACACACTAGTGTCACAAGTTCTTTACGCATTCGTGGAAGAGAACACTGAGTAACACTCTTCTTGTAACCTTACGCACATCTGTTACAAGGTCATTACGCACAAGTGTTACAAGGTCCTTACGCTTGGCCAAGGTTGTGACCATCTGTTACAAGGTCCTTACGCATTGTTGTATGAAGGTCCTTCCTTACGCGCTAGCACTAGAGTTAAAAGTTCCTTACGTAGTGCGTAAGGAACTTTAAGTAGTTACAAGGTCCATACACACTAGTGTCACAAGGTCACAAGCTTGTTACGCAATAGTGTTACAAGGTACGCACTATTGTTTGAAGGTTCACGCACTAGAGTTACAAGTTCCTTGTGCACTAAAGTTACCTATCTATAAGCTCTACGGTAGGCAGGTTACGGATTGGCATCATTGGTCACATTAAAGATAATTTGTTATTCTCTTAATTAATTATTTAGCCCTCAAATTACACTATTTATTTGACAAACAAGCTGACGGCTCACCTGATGGTAGCGCGGTTATCGCCTATAGACACTTGAAATAGCAAGGGAAAATCACTACACACACTAAACACTATTAATAAATTGATACAATTTCAATTTAAATCTATTAAAAGGGCGGGCACAAAATTATTATTAGGTTACTTCTTTTGAAAAGTTAATGATAACGAGGAAGGAGGGAACCGCCACTTTAATAGCTCAATTATAAATGCAAATGAGAAATTCAAAATCATTTTCTTTGCAAGAAAACTTTAATAATTTCAACAAAATTTTACAAGGAAAAATGGCAACTTCGAAAAACCTAAATAAATGTCTTTTGATATTCATTGATTTCAGCCATTCAAATTAAAACTAAGTTTAATAGAAAAGTATTCATACTAGAAAAAATCATACCCTCAGGCGGTTAAAGTTGTGTTACATTGTCGAAATATTTTTTCAAATACTTACGATTCGTTTGAGTTGGGTAGTTTTCCAAAAATAGTATTTAGGCTAGAAAAAATTCATGTCCGGGCCCGAAGTCATGAATTTTTATTTTCGAATATATTATTTTCAAACATATATTATAATGTCAAGATAATACGTTGTAATAGGGTACAAAGCTCCAAATATCTTGGCAAAATTAATTAATTATTTATTTGACAAAATTAATGCGGCACAGGGGAAGCCCTCTTTAATTTAGAACACTACCTATAAAGCGAGGTCAACGACTCTGCCTTTGTGCGTAATAAACATTAATTGACAAACGTTACACTAAATAATTGCAATTGCTGAACAATTGCGATACAATACTGATTAGGTGAACATATTACTTTTTATTTCTTGTTGATATCTCTACCTTTCGGTTAAATATACCATTCGATACTTATTTTTTGTTTGAAAGAATAATATACTTAGACCGTATTGCGCCCATTTCTTTTTGATTTGGTGATAAGAATAATATTACCACCATAAGTACTAAGTACATACTCAGAATAGCATTACTTCCATTCGCACATGTCTAGCTAGCCCAAATTAAGCATTATTAAAATCGTGTGTTATGGGGACTAGATAAAGGAGAAAAGAATAAATTAAAATACTTACCTATTAAATATTAGTAATTTAAACTAAATGAACAATATAACATCCGTGAATCGTGAACAAAATGTTCGTGCTCGTCAAACAAACATCTGCCTCTTCCGGGATTCGAGCCCGGGGCATCTGGTTTAATAGACAAGGACACTGACCACTCGACCAGACCTCCGTCTAACGGCCTGGCCACGGGAACGAGCGGCGGCGGCGACGCGTCTCGGCAACCACTGCGCGCTGTCTCGATGTCGGCGTCGTAGCGCGTCGTCGTGACCGCGCAGTGGTTGCCGAGACGCCGCCCGTTCCCGTGGCCAGGCCGTAACAGCTGAGGTGATGTGATAAAGATCTTTGGCAGTCCTGGGCATGACGCCATCTTGAGATTTTTCACTATCCTAGTGTAATTACATTTTTCTTTGTCTTTCACACATTTAATGAAATGTTATAACTCAATTTAGGAAATCAGAACATCCTTTAAAACAAGTATAATTACTGTCTATACCTACCCGTTTTATTTATTCGCCCTGTCTGCTATATTTAATTTTAAATCATCTTCATCAGTCACTAATTTTTCAAGACCTAGGTACCGTAGACAGCACACTAGGGCAACACTGTAGACTTTGGTTCGACTTTAATCTGTTCTGTTAGAAGCTATTATTTCTGCTACTATTAACACTCTACGTCTTGTCAACGAACACTTTAATTTCAATGACAATGTAACATATTTAAATGTAATTTTATTGTAATAAAATATACAACTTGATAATATCTTCCGCCGTAAAACAAGACTAATTTTCTACTGGGTATTTTCAGACAAAGGGCTTCTATTTTCATTGGCCACGCATCTTAAATTGGTTTTCGAAAACCTGAAAAAACACTGAATTAGTTTCTTACAAAGTTGAACAACACAAAAATTAACAAAGGAATGAATAGGTACTATTTGCACAATTTATGACAAACGCCTTTTATCAACAATAAAAAGTAGGAGGAAAATGGTTCGTTAAATATTTATGCGCCGGCGCATTTATTATGGGCATACACGCTCTCGTAACACCATCTCACGGAGAAACCAATAAGCTGGCATGCGTTAATGTCCGTTCATACCCAACGTAACAACCGTACTTGAAATACTATAGCGGCTGAATACCTACATAAAGCATTAGAGCAATTTATGAAAAGTGTAAATATGCTATTAAGTTATAGTATAAGACTTATTAATATAACGTATCCTGAAAAAGAGTCAAAGTACTCATGAATGTCGTGAAAAAAAATATTTTGTTCGATACATTATACTGGTGAGTACTTTGACCCCTTTTAAGGATGTGCGTTATTTAAGTTACACGTTGTTATACTATGCGTAATCTAATATCTTACTTTATGGCTCAATTCTAATTTTACCCATAAATAATTTTTCTTTCTTTCTTTTTTTATCTTAATCATAATGAAAGTACTTTATGTGGAGGGCTGCGTTTTTTCTTTAGATGTTACATGAGCCTTGACGTCACGTGTCAGTCACCTGAATCGCGCACGCGCCATCGACTATTCTAATGGCCTGTGATCTGCGCTTGTACGATCAGCTGTTTAGTCTGATTACAGTTTGATTGTAGACACGAGACCTTCAATTATCGAGTTGGTAGATTGCGTTTTTACTTCCGTTTCTTCAACGATTGTTACGGCTGATTTGTTATGTGTCCATAGGATTTAATATTTACTAACGCAGAAAAAAATATTAAGATGGAATTTAGAATACGGCTTCATAGCTGCTGGGAAAGTGCTGGATAGTTTTACAACTCTTTAACTGAGATAAAAATCACACGCAAGTATTACTGGACGCTTGTGAGTTGTGACATTCAAATATAAGAACTAAATAACAATAAAAGTATTTTTTTTAAATCAAACTAAATTCAAAACACTAAAAAAAGGATACAAATAATAAAAATGGTAGTAGATAGCTACTTTTTAGTGTTTTTAAGTCGGTTTATTTTTTTTATTTCCTAACATTTTTAATTTTGCTTAGCTGGAGCCTAATTGTATCCCTTCTCACATGGGAGATACTCCTCATGTTCATGTGTCTCTCCCATATGGGACTGCCTGAGCCCAGCGGTGGGTCGTATATAGGCTGGTGATAATGATAATGAGCCTAATTGCATGCAACAATTGAAGCAACATCCATAAAAACATTTTCTTAGTGACTGATACACACACACTAATGTCCGTTTTCACTAACCATTCCCTAGGCTTATGTGACTCTTAACGACATTTGTCTCTTTCTATCTCCTTTAGATAGACTGAGATAAAAATCGTTCAGAGACTCTTAACGCTAAGCAAATGTAATCTTAACGCTAAGAAAACGAGCATAACCCTCTATTTCAAATACTACTGAACCGATTTTGATGAAACTTGCACAGTTCCCTAAGTTGGGCTAAGTCTAGTCGAACAAAAAATATTTTTCGCATTCCCATTTAGTTTATTAGAGCGCAGACAAACATACACACTTAGATACACTTATGAAATTTGGCACCCATATTCAGAAGCTCTATAGACTAACATATTATACTAAAACTGTGCAATACTGACAATAATACATACACACGGGTCGAATTGTTAACCTACTTTATTAAAGTCGTTTAAAAAAGTGTTTATATGTTTATTTAGTATATTTTTAATATTTATATACATATTATCATTATTTGTCCGTTATCTAGTATCCATAGCACAAGCTCTTAATGATGCATACTTTGGGCTAGATAATAGGTGTGAGTGTATGAATATTATTATTATTATTGTTCACACACTACACGTTCACGTTACTTTGTATTAAAACACCACCAATGTCAGGAACTAGAAACTCATTTAATAAACAAATTCTTAGGACTATGTACAAGGGGTGGAAAACTTTAAAAGCGCGATTGATAACGTGATAACGCCATCTAGTAGAGATAAAATAAACAAAATACATGTGAAATATAAACTAACTAAACATTACCGCCAGCCAAGGACGAATTAGTCCTTTAAGTCGAACTAGTATCGATAGGCAGTAGACATAATTTTGTAATAGGGCGCTTAAAAGTTCCACTGACACATTTCACAGTGACAACTCGTACCATTCCATCGTTACCGGGATGAGTGTCAATTATCCTACCTAGTAACCATTTACTTGGTGGGAGACATTCGTTTTTTACAATGACCAGATCGTGCATTTTTACTGAATTTTGAGGAGCGTGCCATTTGTATCTATGTTGTAAGGTAACCAAATACTCTTGAGTCCATCTTTTCCAAAAACATTGCAACATATGCTCAACATGCTGCCAACGGTTAAGTCTATTAATAGGAACATCAAGCAAATTTTCATGAGGAATAATTGTAGGTGGTCCAAACGTAAGAAAATGACCAGGAGTCAACGCAGTATAATCATCAACAGAGTCATTTAATGCAGCGATGGGACGCGAGTTAAGACAACATTCGATCTGAGCCAGTAATGTTGCATAATCTTCAAAAGTTAATCTTGTATCTCCCAATACACGATTTATATGAAATTTTGTTGAACGCACACCGGCCTCCCATAGACCTCCAAAGTGAGGTGATCCTGGTGGTATAAAGTGCCACTCAGTAGCGTCATTTGCCAATAATTCACATAACTCAACCGGTAATGATGCTCTAGTTTTATTCAACATCCGAGTTAATTCAAAATTTGCCCCTATAAAGTTAGTCCCACAGTCAGAAAATAGGTGAGAGCAGTGTCCGCGACGAGAAGTAAACCTTTTGAATGCAGCAATAAAAGCGTTAGTTGATAATTCCGAAACCAGTTCTAAGTGTATTGCCTTAGTCACTGTACAAATAAATATTGCAATATAAGCTTTTACTGAAGCAGCATTCCTTAATTTTGAAGCTTTTAAATAACAAGGACCAGCAAAGTCAACACCACTGCTGACAAAAGGTTTAGAGATAGTTACCCTGGCTGATGGTAAGTTTCCCATTAGCTGTGTAGCAAAGTTCGGAGCGTTTCTGACACAAACTACACATTTTTTGACATGCAATTTAACCAAAGATTTTACACGAGTGATCCAGTAACAATTTCTAATAACATTTAACATTAGCAAAGGTCCGCCATGCAAAGTTCTTTTGTGAGTCTGATCTACAATCAACATAGCTAAATGCGACTTACCCGAGATTACGAAAGGATGTTTTGAGTCACGCGGAAGTGGAGCATTCCTCAATCTGCCTCCAACTCGTACAATATGATTTTCATCAAGAAATGGCCGCAAAAAATACAAAGAACTTTTCTTGGAGACACTTTCACCTTTTAACAACATCTCTATCTCTTCAGCAAAATAAATCCTTTGAGATATTTTAACACAACAATTCATAGAATCTCTTAATTCATCAGTAGTTAAAAAATTTGTTATTTGGTTATTTACCGACAGACTGTTTATAGTATAATTATTTTTAACACGTTGCTTACAAAGTCTGACAAATCTTAAACAATAAGCGACAACTCTTTTTAATTTCATTAAGTTTGAATATTTATGTATGATATACTCTTCTCCTACTTCATTTACATTATAACCGTACGTTACTAATTTCATTTCTAAGTCGGTTTCATACACTTTATTAATCACATTAATAACAATATTTGAATTTAACCATTGTGGCCCTGTCCACCATAGCTCATGATCTGACAACTGTGACGGAGAAATGCCCCTAGAAGCGCAATCAGCAGGGTTGTCTTTTGTACTGACATGACGCCACTGATTCGGATGCGTAACATTCAAAATCTCCGAAACGCGATTACCTATGAACGTTTTCCAAAAGTTAGGATGTCTCTGTAACCACGCAAGAACTATGGTAGAGTCAGTCCATCCGTACACATTATCATCAGATACATTGAACGCTGATTTAACTTTATCCATCAGCTTAGCACATAACATTGCACCGCATAACTCTAGGCGAGGAATGGATAGTTGCTTAATCGGCGCTACCTTGGTTTTGGCTGCTACCATTTTAACAATATTACCAGATTCATCTATAATTCTGACATATACTACCCCAGCATACGCTACATTAGATGCATCACTAAACCCATGGACTTCAATCCTATTGCTAGTTTTAGTACTGCCAATCCAACGAGGCAAAAAAATAGTTCCCATTTGATTAATTTCATAACGGAATGACAACCATTCATTTTTATGACTATCTGGCAGTTCATCGTCCCAACCAAGACCAAGTAACCACAATTTTTGTATATACATCTTAGCAACAACAACCACTGGAGATAACCAACCTAAAGGGTCATAGAATTTTGCACTATCAGATAAAACGACGCGTTTAGTAATTTTAGTAGGAAGCTCATTTTCTAATTTTAAATTTAATTCGAAATTGTCTTCTTTTGGATTCCATTTGATACCTAAAGCCTTGATAGAGTTTTCCATAATAATATCAAACGACTCTATAGGTTGTTCATCACCATCTCTTAAACTACTTAATACACATTTGGAATTTGAACCCCATTTATGTAGAACCAATCCCCCCCGTTGCAACAACGCAACCAAATCTTTGCACAGTGCTATAGCGCCATCTTCTGTGTCACAACCTGACAAAAGATCATCAACGTAGAAGTCACTCTCTAGCACACTAGCCGCTTTAGGATAAGTGTCACGTTCATCATTTGCTAGCTGCTTCAACGCTTTAATCGCTAGATATGGTGCACAAGATGTACCATATGTGACAGTACGTAAACGATATTCAGTGATGGGATCAGTAGAATCTCTTCTCCAGACAATGCGCTGATAGTCCTGATCTTCTTTACGCACCAATATTTGCCGATACATGCGCTGGATATCAGCTACGACACAAATCTTATGCGTGCGCCAACGTAAGAAGATATCTCTGATGTCACTCTGTAAGGCTGGACCAATCAACAACTTCTCATTCAAAGAGGTACCTGTGCTCGTTTTAGCCGAGCCGTCAAAGACAACACGAAGTTTTGTTGTAGTTCTCTCCTCTTTAAGAACTCCGTGATGTGGCAGGTAACAGATGTTACGTTTGTTAATTTCCGAATTAGGCACCTTCTCCATATGTCCTAACGCCTCATACTCATCCATAAATGCTGTATAACGATCGCAAAATACCTTTTCTCTCTGGAATCTACGTTCCATGTGTAACAAACGCCTTACTGCAAGTGCCCTTGACTCTCCGAGCGGTGTTCCATTATACTTGGAAAATGGCAAAGCAACAATATAACGCCCAGAGTCATCACGAGAATGAGTCTCTCCAAATATTTTCTCGCAGTCTATCTCACTCGCAGTTTGTAATCTAGTTTTCGTATGTAGCTCTTCGCTTTCCCAGAATCGCTGTAGCATATCATCTGTCTCAACTTGGCTGTGTAACAATAAAACCTCTCTTATTTCAGTGTGTTCTCCATCTATTTTTCCTGAAATAAGCCAACCAAGATGCGAGTTCTGTGCTATAATTGAGCCATATCTCTGTAAACCATCAATAATAATTTGTGCATGAATTTCCGCTCCCAATAAAAGATCAATACCACTTGGCTTACAAAATGTAGGATCTGCTAAAGGCAATTTATGTATCCCTGATGACACTTTCAAATGTATTTCTTTCCGAGGCAAAATCGAAGCAAGTGTTTTCAAAATATGAGCCTTTACACTAATTACCGGAACATCTTTGTTCAATGAAAATATATTAAACCCCACGACTTCCATTGATGTCGCCGATAACTTAGGATCAATCCCTACAACCTTGCTGTAACAATGCTCTCTGCGCAAACCAAGACGTTGAGCAGCTGATGTAGTAATAAATGACGCCTGTGACCCTTGGTCAATTAACGCTCGTAACGTGTGCTTTTTGCCATCTTTGCCTAGCACTCTAACCAAAGCCGTAGCAAGTAAGACCTGTGTACCCGTAATGTCAGCTTTGTGTACAGCTAACTGAGATGTGCCTTCATCAACCTCTTCTTGTTCATTTTCCACATGTGTAGCATGTGCTTGTCGAGTCTCAAGAGATGTGATATGTAGGAGAGAATGGTGACGTCGCTTACATATTTTGCATGAAGAATTCTGCTTGCAAAATTTCACACTGTGTCTTGGAAATAGACAATTGAAACACAATTGTTTTTCTTTTACGACATCTCTTCTTTCTTCGGGACCGAGTTTCACAAACTCTTTACAGTTATAGATGTAGTGATCTCTAGAACACATCATGCAGACAGCTTCAACATTCGCCTTAAATGTTTTAATAGGTAGTTGTCGATTAGCGACCTCCTTCTGCTGAGTTACATTCAATGCTTCTAATGTTCGAAATCGCATTTCCATAAACTCTGATAACTGCTTAATAGTTGGAATATCTCTTGTCCCTCCTAATTGTTGTTCCCATAAACGATGACTCTCAGTATCAAATTTCGTTACAATGATATGCGTCACAAGAGGATCCCAGTTTGAAGTTAATACGCCCACGTTGTTAAGTGCATTCAACGTTTCATTTGTGGTATCTAACATTATGCGTATTCCTTTAGCTGTTTCTGACAGGAGTTTCTTCTGCCCAAGTAAACGTGTGATGTGTGAGTGTACAATAAGTCTTTTATTGTTATATCTAGCTTCCAATAACTCTAAAGCTTTTTCATAATTCGCATCTGTGAGAGGAAATTGTCTCAACAATAATTCTGCTTCTCCTCTCAAATTACTCTTCAAGTAATGATATTTCTCTATATTGCTCAGTTCTTCGTTGTTATGAATCAATGACTTGAATAGATCATAAAACCCCGACCATTCATTGTAATTTCCCGAGAAAGCTGGTATGTCAATGGCAGGCAACTTAGTTCTCAAAGCCTTTACTGGAGCAAAACCAGCTACTTCGCCCTTGTGAGTAATCCCTTTAGCTTTTACAGCCCATTCCTCTAGTTGTTCTTTCATCATAGTTTTCAACTCTAAATATTCGTCTTCGCAACTATAGTAAATATCTTCTTTGAAATACTTTAAATTCTTCTTTTCATCTGACGTAACATACTTCATTATTTCCAAATGATTGTTTTTGAAAATTGTAAAATTTGACTCCAATAGTTCTAATCTCGTTTCAATATACGACTTAGTTATCTTTGTTTTTGACTTTTTATAATTTGATAAAGCCCTCGTAATTTGAGAAGAAAGTTCTTCTTGTGAATTGATCAGCTCTTGAATACCCATTGTCACTATTTCACTTTAGAGTCTAATCCAATATGATAACAACAAATTACTAGTTCCTTATAACCACAGTACAACTCATAAAATATTCTAAGTCAATGTTCACTTTTGAAAATTTTACAAGTCCACTAACACACAAATTATGCTAAGTCTTTTTCCCATACAACTTTGAAACGAAATTTTTCTAAGTCTTTTTTTCATACTAATTTTACTCAAATTTTCACTAAGTTCTTTTTACATACAAATTTTAATCTCAAATTTTTTAAGTCCAATCTGTCAAAGTTTATTTTATTATTAGAGTTTTTACTTACAGTTTTTATAGGCACAATCCACAACACATTTACCACTTCACTTTACTGTTCACTATATCCGGCACGAATAAGGACCAAAATGTTCACACACTACACGTTCACGTTACTTTGTATTAAAACACCACCAATGTCAGGAACTAGAAACTCATTTAATAAACAAATTCTTAGGACTATGTACAAGGGGTGGAAAACTTTAAAAGCGCGATTGATAACGTGATAACGCCATCTAGTAGAGATAAAATAAACAAAATACATGTGAAATATAAACTAACTAAACAATTATTAAAGTTAAAATATGTTTTATTCGTCTTTGGAACCTATTTGTGTAAAGGTAAAAAGAAACTCAGCAAGATTTGTACCTCCCTTTACCCGACAATAACTTACCTACTTCAACGATAATCAGTGCAACCAGGCCTTAGTGTTAATAATCAAATTTACTTCACGATTATGCTGATATAGCCATATCGAAAATGTGATAAGCTCTGATGACGTCATCCTCGTTGTTGCCGGAAAAACAGTTCAATTACGTCGCGTCGATTTGAAGCCACGTCTCGCCGTCGCCTCGGGCCCCACAGATTTTGTGTATAAAATACTGGATTAAACTAATTAAAATCTTACTTAAATACTGTGCTAGTTTTTTTCTCAATAAAGATAGTGCTATCTTGTGTAACATTTTATTTAGAGTATCTCTCGATCGGGCTTCATATCACAAGGATTCCTGAACCAAGGAGGACTTGGCTAAAATTAAAACAATATTTTTGTCTTGAATAGTCCATTTATCGAAGAATTATATAGGCTATATAACATAATGGTACGACCAAAACCAGCTGAACATACACCAAACCTAAATATTCCGATTCCTTATTGATTTTTCACCATGTTTGATGAATTTCTGAACAGCGTGTCAAAATTATACCAAGTACCTAGTCCCTTACGTAATTTTTTCCTATGATCGTTCTAAGTCTTGACAGCGTAGTAGTTAACTGTTACAACCACAAAAATATACAAGGATCGGGCAACACTCGTTACGAGTCAAAAGAAATCTGAAAGTCATTCATTAGGAAAAAGAAAATGTACGCTATTGCGCACAAAGAAGAGAAAGAATTTCGTAGACAACATTCTTTCTTGTTTTCAATGACCCGCGTCAGCAGCGATGTAGCATTGCCCTGTAATATAAATTGAAGGACGACGCCAAACATGCGAAATGAAAAAATATTTTCAACATATTCAACAGTTCTTATTTCATTTACATTATAATAAATGTTTGAAAGATACTTCTAGAAAAAAAACATGTCCTGGGGCCGGGACCTAACCCTATTCCTTATTCCTTTTTGAGGAGTAGCACACAAATGGTTTGTATCCTAATCCTACCTACAAAAACGACAACAGCATGTTGAAATTAAACACTGACATACAGATGCAGGAAATATTATACCTACATGTTCGCTCAGTGGATAACAGTTATTTTATGATACCAGTGCGGCAAGTTGGTACCATAGTCTCGAGTTTTTGGAAATTGGTATTCATACCAATTTCCGCACGTGTGTCATTTCACGTTATTTAACACATTTGCGAGAAAACTATAGTTATTATTAAGAATGCTACAACGCTGTGTGGTACGTACGTAATTTTTAACTTTCGAACAATGTATACAGGCTTCGTAAATGCATTTATTGAGCAAATATGTTGAAAAATTATAAACATGTCTATTCCACAGGCTAGAACCATGTACTTTATTTGCCGATGATATTTCACTGCTTACAAATCATATAAATAAATAAAAATCTTCAAATAGGTAGTTATTTTTTTAACGTTATAAACCCCTGTTAATAAAAACCAACACCCAGTTTTGAACCAGCCTCCGAAGGGTTCAAGGTTGTATATTTTGTTTTTAAATAGTTATCTGCCGGAATAAAAATAAAAAAAGCACAAAGAAAACCCACGGCGCCATACAACGGAACGTGCGATAAAACATGTACAAGTGTGACCGCACGCTCAGTTGTATAGTGCTTAATATTTAACTTTCGAATAAACGCATTTTTTGAGTATATGTGTTGAAAAATACACCTATTTTGGGAGCAGGAATTTCTCTCTGATAATTTTCACAGGAAAGGCAAGGCGTGACCGCTTATCATCGGGCGGCCCATACGCTTGATTCTTCTTACGGATTACGCTTCTCGAGAAAATGTTTTATTAATTCTGCTGTTACAACGTCGGCCCGTAATATGTCCTTTCGCCACCCGTATGTAGTTCGGCTTTCATTTAACGAACCACATCAAAGAGACAAGAATTTATTACGAGCTAAATAACAAACCATATTACACATTTCGTTCTGGCTCACTCAACACCAAAAACTAACTCCACAAAAGTTTGATTACCTTCCGCAGACGGCTTCAAACGGGGCATCTACTAAAGCCAATAAATAATCCTGTCTGGAGTCGGGAACATAGTTATAATCCATTTCAGATCATATAATATGAAAGCTTTATCTGTTAACGTAATAAAGAGAAAACCAATTGGTGAGTGTTAAGGAGGCTGCATGATTTCCAGAGAGTTAAAGAATATATAGAATATAAACATCCATGTTATGTGCCTCTATCTTACAGATATTAGCAACAAATTATAGAAACACTAGAGCTTTTTGACGAAAATTTTACTGGTTTATTGGTGCAGTAGCTGACGATCTTGGTTCCGCTCAGCACACTATTTATAAAGTATTTTCTTTGTCGTACTTCAAGAGTTTGAATTCTTTGCTGTAACATGTGTTCCCCATCCTAGCACGGGTTCGTTCAAAAAAGGCGTGAAAAGGTACCTTTTGGGTCGGCAATGCGGGGGCGGTTACCACTGTTCAAGCTGCTCTAGCTGTCTTCGCATATGGACTCTTCTGGCCGCTTAGGTGGTGTTGAGTCATTTGCCGTGCTTGTTATAAAAAAAATGAAATAAATAAACAAATCTATTAACCCATAAACCATTATCATTATCGAATAGAGAAATAGATGGCAACTGTAAATAAAACCACTAACGACTTCTTATTAATCTAATATTAATGAGTAATGATGACAAGCGGCTCAAACGCAGTTTATTTGTTGGCAAGGCAGCACTCGGGTGACTGGATGCATTAATTAAAACGGCATCCATCTTGCCTGCACTCGCAGCCTTCATCCGGATAATCCCTTTGTGATAAATTATCGCTGAGTTGTAGCATAAATACGGACAAATGAACTACTGTTTTCCTTTTGCCGGCCTTTCCATTAAATACTCTGTTAACCCTAAATATTACATAATTCAGTCTACTTTGATACATAGCTATACAAAAAAGGCGCACATATATGGTAGCCAGTGTAATTACTGGGCATTGACGGCATTTCATCTTTAGCTTTAGGATGACAACGCTCATGCAATATCAAGTGATTTCCCATTGTTATTGCAGGTATGTATAGGCGGCGGTAACTGCTTACCATCAGGTGGGCCGTCAGCTTGTTTGTCATCTAGTTGTATAAAAAAAACATATTGTTATACTAGTGGTCGCCCGCGGCTCCGAGGCGTGGTAATAGCTACTGGAGAGTGGACTGTATATTTGAGCTATGCTGTACTGATGGAAACACCAAGATATCAAGAATAATAAGTAAATTTAATTAGTATAGAACAAACAACACCAAAGCCAAACGCGACAACAAGCCATCTATCAAAAAACCAACTGACAATCTGTCAGGTACAAAACTCATATAAAACACGTCATTGTAAAAGAGTATGGGAGTCACCAGCCAGTTGCTAACATTCCCACCCCCAGTGGAACACTAACAACCGGTAGCAGCTGGCTGGGGCTCCGCATCCATTAACAGCAGCTTTCGGACAGGTCTGCGGAGTGTACCTCCCTTAGCCTGTAGGTCCACCACGCGAACCTGACCGTCAGAGCCTGTAAAAACTTTTGTGACTCTACCCAGAGGCCACAAACCTCGTGGAAGGGTATAGTCTGCGATCAGCACCACGTCCCTCTCTTTGAAATTCGGTGCGTTCCTGCGTGGGCCTCTTGCGCGAAGTGTTGGCAAATATTCCCGCAGCCACCGCGCCCTAAAATGGTTTGCTAGACGCAGCACCTTCCTCCAGCCATATCGTCTCACCAAATCTGATCCAGTAAGATCCGCTGTCCACAGCGCTACCGATGACGTCCCCGGAAGGAAATGGAAAGGTGTAATTGATTCCGGGGCTTCGGCTGAAGAAGAGACGTAGGTACGGGGCCACGAATTGACTATTGCCTCGGCTTCGAGCAGTAAGGTTAGAAAAACTTCTTCCTTCGGGTGAGGTCTGTCCTTCAAGCAAGCACGCAATGCTGTTTTGATGTTGCGAACGAGGTACTCCCAAGCACCGCCCATAAAAGGGAGAAGCAGGAGGAATGAACCGCCACTCAATTCCAGGGTTAGTCGCGAACTCTTCTATAGTAACGTCGCAGCAGAGCGACCTAAGAATGCGGTTGGCGCCGACAAAATACGTACTACTGTCAGAAAACACTGTAGTTGGTGATCCTCGGCGAGCAATAAACCTTAGACTCATGAGAGCGGTATCTGATGACAACGAAGTTACCACCTCCAAATAATCTGCTCGTGCGTGAAGGCGTATATATAGGGCAACGTGCCGCTTTTCTTCCTGCCGGCTTACCGCAATAGTGAGCGGGCCCAAGCAATCTAGGCCTGTATGGGCAACAGGTCTTTTATGATGAGCCAGAAGCTCGGTAGGCAAGTATTTTAACTGGATTTTCAGACGGCCTGGTGCTGATAGCCTACTGCTGCTGGGCACGGTGTGCGAGGCTCGTTGACCTTTGACTTCTTCGGAGGAGCTCTCCCCTTGCCTGTGCCACAGCAATCGGGTCTCCGCTAAAGTGATATCCATGTCGCGAAGATGCGGGAGGGACGTGGAGCGATCCAAATCTGTCGAAATTGAATTTATAATAATAGACGGAGACAGTCGTGAGCGAAAAACTGTTCTACTCTTATGAACGCGAGCAGAGGTGCGTAGAAGACGCAGCCACTTACTGAAGTGAGTCGCGTCAGGTACATAAAACTTCAACACAGGGACGGCTATGAGCAGCCCAACAAAGTCCGATTTCAGTTCAGAGTTTGGTGTGGTCTTTATGACGTCTTTAGTTGGTTCAATGGGCCGAAGACATTGGGGTTCTAACAAAAACAGTGGACCGGAGAACCATCTATATGACGAGGTAAAAAACGACTTTTCCAGCTTAGGGGCGTCATCAGCCACATTGAGATAGGTAGGGAACCACCTACAATTGGACAGATTGGTGAATTCCGCTATCTCTCCCAATCTGTGGGCCACAAAAAGCCCGAATGTTCGCGTGTTACTTCTAATCCCTTTAAGAACTGTTGATGAGTCAGTCCAATAGAAATTATCTGTCGAGAAAAGGTGGGATTGGGTTCGCGAATCCAAGACGTGTTTCCGCTGTCTAAAATCAGGCTCTCACAGGTGGAGAAACTGCCGCACAAAACGTTGTGGTCTAAGTGGTTGCTTACGACGTCATCATCGCCAGGCCGAGCGCGAACGGCGCTTGGCGCAGCTGGATTTCAAGGCAGAGGAGATGGAGCTTCAGGCGAAACTCGCCACTCTAGAAGCTTCGAAGAGGTCGTGTCGATCTAGCAGAAGCAGCTTGGAACAAACTGCATCATGGGTACGTAACGCAACCGTGACCAACGTGGCCTCCCAGCACGTTCCTCGAACGTGCCCGGCCCCACCGGTCAACTGTGTGATACAACCGATCAACTCTAACGCTGCTACGGTGCACCGACCACCCTCCGACCCTATTTCCCAGTTAGCAAGCGCTATTTCTAATTTATCTACTCGCCCCAAGAGACCCGACCTAATGGTTTTCTCTGGAGAAGTCAGCCAATGGATGGCTTTCAAGTCAAGCTTTGAGCGTACTAAAGGTTTATTTTCATCCACAGAAAATTTAGAACGTCTAAATCAAGCAATTCGTGGGGCAGCGTACCAGTCTGTGGCGTCCCTTTTGTGGACGGCGTGCGAGCCTGAAGATGTCCTTAATAAACTTCAATATGATGTCAACTCAATTGGAGTCAGGAAAAGCACTCCTCAGCCTATCGAAAAAGATAAGCGTGAAATAGAGCCGTCGGTTTATAGGCTTGACGATGGCCGTTTTCAAGTAGGTCTGCCATGGACAGCAATTTTACCCGAAGTTATATCGGACTTTTACCCGCATGCATTGTCACGTTTTAAAGCGTTTGGAAGGCAAATGTCACGAGATGCAGATTTCGCTGCCGCGTTTCGTTGCTCCATGGAAGACTTAATCTGCAAAGGTTGCGCGGAGGAATGCGATCTGTTTACGTACCACAAGCGAGTCTCCACAAGTACTTCTTTTTCTCATCTACACGGCTTCATCCTCCAGTTTTTCCCAATTTTAAGCCTTTTCATCCCCAATAGCGCAAGCTCTTAGTGCCCTCTAAAAATGAGATAGGCGTCGTAGGAGTCAGAGGGAATCTTTATGAGAATGCTTCAAGTTTTCGCTCTGTTGGTGAGCTAACTAAACGGAGTGTTTTATCAAGCGACATGAAAATTTACGATTTTCTAGGTCTCCCTAAGCCCGTCACAATATGGGAACGACATGACTCCGAATGTAGGGCCAGGCTTCGACAGTTACGAGTTGCCACTAGTGTAAGAATCCCACGGTTTTGTATCAACAGAGTTGTGCATATCAACGTGCAATTTCATGTACTGGCTGATGGAAGCGAACAAGCATACGCCTACGTTGCCTACCGGAGGGTGTCATACGCTGACCGCTTAGCGTCTATTAGGTCGATTGGGAGCAAAACGCGACAACAAGCCATCTATCAAAAAACCAACTGACAATCTGTCAGGTACAAAACTCATATAAAACACGTCATTGTAAAAGAGTATGGGAGTCACCAGCCAGTTGCTAACACGTGGATATCGGCTTTAGTCGATTTTTAGGAAAACTGTCTTATTGTTGAGTTACAACAATTTGAAGCCTTCCATTCTAACCAATAATTTCTTTACAATTAGACTTTTTGTTTCGAAAAAAATATTTATTCTACAAAATATTTCGAGAAAAAACAGATGTGTTTGTAAAAACTCATTATTAGTAATAATAACAAATCATTGTCGACTTCTTGACTTTATTGACGTGACAATCCCATATCGCTTTCAAAATGACATTGTGACGTCATAAAAATACCAGTGTTCATCATCAGCCTATATACGTCCCACTGCTGGGCACAGGCCTTCCTACATGGGAGAAACACATGAGGAGATTGGGTCATTACACCACCACGCTGGCCCAATGCGGGTTGGTGGGTTAAAACTGTTGCAGTGACAACCGGTACCAATGGCTTAACGTGCCTTCCGAAGCACGGAGGAGCTCGAGATTATAAATTTGATTGACCCATGATCCACCCCGGGTCGGGATCGAAACCAGAGCGTTGCAGCGAACAGCGCGAGCAGAGAACCAATGCAATTAGGTCGCGCAGAGAGACTTGTCCTCTATGCTGCCAACATAACGTTTATTTTGATTTTCACAGCGTATGCGTTATACCGTCGTCTATAGAATATTCGCGCTTCTATTCGCCCGAATGAAAACAAATGTATGGAAATGTACTAAGCAGGCCACGCGTAGCGGCGACCGGCGACCTCGCCAGTCGCGCCGCCGCCGCCCGTTCCCGTGGCCAGGGCGTTATACAGTCTTCTGTATAGGGTGCCAAGCCAAGAGTGCGTCGGGCTACAAGCAGTATAGAGTTCCGTAGTTGCCCGTCACAATATGCCGACTAAGAAGGGGTCTTATTGTTTACTTTGACTTATTAATTTACTTCACGGTTTAATGGATAAAAATAACGTTTTGCAAGCAGATGCCTGAATCGAACAAAGGTTTTCACACACCCCCAATATTTTTGAGCGGCCTATCCAACTACACCCCGTACCATGGGATAAACGATAAAAATAAATCATCCCCGCTTCATATGTAAGGAAGTACCCTAAAAAAATTCACAAGATGTCTGTCGGCGTGATCAATATGTATGTATACCCATGCTAAGTTACAGCTTTCTAGTTGGTACTGAGAGTCTGAGCTAAATAAACCAGACGGATAGACATGGCGAAACTATTAGGCGTTCCTTGTAGATTACGAAACCCTAAATATAAGGGGCGCATAATTATGTCGAGTAAAAATTTAATGTAAACAGTCGCCTATCTTTGTCTATATTAATTGAATACTAAGCATCCAGAGACGAGAAGAAAAGACTCCTCTCTGACTAATGAATAAGTGAAGCACCCTTCAGTTTCACGAGCGTTCTTTATAAGGTAAGGGTGGTGGAGTTTTAAGTCATACATTTAGGGAGAAGTCTTTGATGAATTCCGATACTTTGAACACATTTTTATAGATTATCCGCATTCATTCCGAAATTGGATATAGTGGTGGTTTATGTATACCGTACTATGTTATCTTTTCCTCCGCCTCTCTGATAGCTAGCAGTTGGAAGTTAAAACACCGCAGGCGCAGTGGATTTGAGGAGACGGTAGTGAAACTCCGTAGTGTCTCACGTCACGGCACATGCACACATAGGCACATACCAGCAGAAGGGCGACCGCTTAAAAACATTGGTGAACAATCTGATCACTGGTTTTGGAAAATAGGTATTGTTTATGACGTCATATTGTCATTTCGTACCGCTTAAGGAAGTAATATGTCTTTAAAAGCAATATTCAGGGAATCTTGCTATGTGGTAGGCCCGTATGTAGGGTCGTCTGGGTAAGTACCACCGCCTTTCTTATTTCAGCCGTGAAACAGTTCGCTGTGTTTAGGATTAAAGGGAAAGGTAGCCAGTGTAATTACTGGGCATGGAAGGCATTTCATATTAGGTCTCAGGTTGACAACGCACCTGCAATTTCAAGTGATTTTTCCTTGTTATTGCAGGTGTCTATAGGCGGCGGTAACCGCTTACCATCAAGTGGGCCGTCAACTTGTTTGTCATCTACTTAGTTGTATAAAAAAAAATCTTATCAGTTGCGGATGGTGCGAGTGCGACGCACGATGCGAAAGTATCTTCATTTAAAAAGTATGAATGTATGCGAGTTTCTTTAGTCCTCTAAGGCCCTGGACACACAGAAAAGACGTAAGACGCAGACGGGGCGTGGACATGTCTCTTTATAGTCCCTTTCATACAAAATGTAGAGAAGCGCCGTGCCCGCGCCCTGTCTTTTCTGTATGTTTTGCGTCGTGACGCCTCTATACATTTTGTATGAAAGGGACGATAAAGAGATATAAATGTCCACGCCCCGTCTGCGTCTTACGTCCTTTCTGTGTGTCCAGCGCCTAAGACTTCTAAGTGCTTGTACAGATTTGGATACATAAATGTGGAATCCTACTGTGTTTTTGCCATGTAGGAAGGCATGTGCCCAACAGTGGGACGCACCAATATATTCTGGTGATGATCATGATGCGGAATCCTTATATCATTCATTAAGTGACACTGACAGTAATTTACAATATAGCGGCTGTGTGGTGTCATTTTTAAATGTGACATGAAAACGTTAAATTATTACCATATTCATTTATAATCAAACAAAATTTAAACCTAATTATAGCTTCCAAAATGAAAGTCACCTAGCATGAGATTTTTTTTTATTGTTATTAATAATGCTGACAACTTTAATGCGTCTTAAAAACGGTTACAAGTAGGTATTATTCGAAAACTGCAAACGATGGTGACTGACTTTTAAACAGTTTTTCTAACATTTCGTAGATGCAATTACAAATAAAGAAAAGAAAACGATGAAAAAATATATGCTCCAAGCGGAAATCTCATCATATCTGGAAGTTTAAAAATATGTAATTGTAAAAGTGTTCTTTCGGATCACTATAGCCTTTCCAATCATTTATTTTCTCGATGACAGTTAGTTATAGTGTTGTGACCAAATAAGTGATTAGTAGATACGATATTGAGAAGAAAATAGATGAAGAAAAGAATTTATAATAAATGTCGGTGAGAGCTCATCCAATGACATTGACGATTCATCAGATTTTGATTAAAATCAATAAATAATAATTACCTGTTATTAAAATGGTTTTATTTCATTGTCGATTACCTATTTATACTTATTATATTACTTATTTAAAATGAGGAAAGCTTTCTATGTTTATAACGAATAAAATAAAAAACTGCTAGCTGTTTTTTGGCGCACAAAGTCGCGGGAACACATCTAGTTCAATATGAATAACTTTATTAAAACGTTTGGTTTTTATCGTACTTTTAAAAAAAACTACTGCACATATGGACTCAATTTGTTTTAGATGAATATAATAAGGGATCAAGGAACAAAATTAGGCAGTTGTCATATTTTATATACCTACCTCGCATTTTAAAGTTAGCTTTTGCGTAAAATAACGCAGTTACATTCTAAGGGAGCTGTCATCGAGAAAATAAATGATTGGAAAGAGTATAGAGGGTGCTATCCTCAATGAGTGGTGGGAATAAACGTTGCTATAAAAACGTTAAGAAGAAGGATAGAAAGCGGCGAAGAAATTAGCAGGTTATACCTAGTGCTCCGGTGGCGTAGTGGTAATCGCGTCTGGCGGGACATCAGAAGACACGCGGGTTCGATTCCCGCCTGTAGGATATATTTTTTCATTGTTTTCTTTTCTTTATTTGTAATTATTATTATTACAATAAAGTAGGCGTTTAAACGCATCAAAAACATTAAAATATGATTTGGTAGATACATTCACTATTCCCATACATAGATGGAACAGAATCTTGATTCTTGAGTTACTGACGTGGTTATTTCAGAATTTACACCTCCCGGAAAGTCGACGTCATATAACTTTATTAGCTTCTTATCAAACTGTGACACTAATCCGAACGATACTTAAATTCTCATTTCACTACCACACAAGCAAAAGTAAAAATTGAGGTCTTTGCCTTCTCACATAACAACCTACAGTCATTATCAAAAGCAACTGATCAATTTGCTAGTTGATAACTTTATTACTATGGCAAAAGAGGTTATTATATTATCCGTCAAAATGATCAATTACCTCTGTCGATAACTGTAATTCAACGTAAAACGATCTATGTAATTGAGAATATCAATTTCCAGCTTCTAGCCACAACAATATCCCCAGATGTAAAGTGAAGATAATAATATAAATAACACATACATAATTATTGCTTCACTCACGGAGTCACGGACTAAATTGTTTAGCCTCCTTGAGTCTTTAATTTAGCCGTTTAATAGATTACAGTGGGTCAATATACAATCGGAATATCGAAACTAATATTATAAATGCGAATGTGACTCTGTCTGTCTGCCCGTAACTCCTAAACCACTAGACCGATTTAGATAGAATTTGGCATGGAGACAGATTACATATTGAGTAATGACATAGGCTATTAAATTAATAAAACACTGTTACACCTGCTTGTTACAACCCTAAAAAATGCGTACTATCGATCGCGTATCGTACGACACACTACATAACCCGTCGCACATACTACGATATCGACCCCCCTCAACCCCTGAATCATCATCATCATCACTAGCCTATATACGTCCCACTGCTGGGTACAGGCCTTCCCACATGGGAGAACCACATGAGTTTGGGCCATAGAACCGCCTCGCTGGCCCAATGCAGGTAAGGTGAGGTCGAGATAACAAATTTTTGATTGACCACGGCAAAGTTGCTTTGTAATATTTTGTGTTAAAGTCGGTCATATCCTCGTGTTACTACAAGCTATCATAGAAAGGGGTTCCGCCTTCTGCCTCTGACGTCTTGATGAGCGAGACTTGTCTGAACATGTAGATTACCAAACTCTGAGCTATCGTAAGAAAGTCACGCTCAAAGACTATTTAGATATTTGTCACTCTATCTTAGATTTAGACATCAAACTCATAATAACATGAGACCCATGAGTAGGTACGAGCATTTGTTCACGAGTCATGGATCATTGTACGAGTATGTTTATTTAGTTAGTACCTATATTTCTAATAATATTTATCTAGTACCTTTAACAGGTGATAATCTAGATCCAACTTCAGATTAATTGACCAGACAGAAACCAAACTAGTCTATAGACCGGTTAGAAATGCTCCGATGCATCAAGGTCAATATCAAGATCCAAGTTCCCGCGGGGAAATAACAGCTATAATGAAGGCAATCCTTATGAAAACATTATGTAACTCACGTCACTTATAATAGCATTACGTTGTAGTTGTGTGCGAGAAAAATAAAGGGTTGTAAACCCGCGTTGCTTTGATATCTAGGTATCTTGTAGAAATGATTTCCCTTATTTGAAAATAGTCCAAGAAAAAGTCATTTTGATGTTTAAAAACCGTTTCTCGCTTCCAGTACAGAGGTAAGAACTACGTTTTATTTAGGTATTTACTGTTTATTTTTGCTTATGAGTCTATGTGTAATGTTTAGTTTTACAGTTACGAGATAAGTAATTTTTTGAGAAGTTTATACATTTATTTCCCAGAATATACACCAATAGACATTGGCCTTAGTTAGGATTTAGGTACAATAAATTACCCAAGTTCGTCCTACCACTATTTCCTGTTAAAGACATAATTTATATTATTTGTTCTGAAATATCATTTATGAAATTATTAATTCCATAAAAATTCGCAAACAAGATTGTGAAAAAGGTACTAGGAAACTAGGAAAGCATCAATCACTAAGAGGTAATTTTATGTATTTTCATGTACTTATTTAATAAATGTAGCTTTTCTTGCTTTCTAAACTAAACTTTAATGCTATAAGAACTAATGGTTAGGGGGCAGTCAGCTTTTATTCAATCAGGTTTTTTACTGATCATTGCTGTTGACCGCGAGTCCGCCGATGACCTATAAGCGTAACCGGGGTTTTAAGCAGGCGAGAACCTTTGTGTCTCCTCAAGCCTTAGGGGCGAATCGCCTCTGGCAAATTTCTGATCAACAAGCATCGTTTCCCGGTAAGGTGACCCGCTGTCGCTAAGTGTCTCCATGGCGCTCCAGCCATGAGGGAGCGACCAATCTGAGTAAGCTTTTAAAGGCTCAGACCTCGGCTTAGGTGAGTAGAGTCATGTAGGGACGGGACAGAAGCGCCCAGGAACCGTGTCTGTACCAGGTAAAGCGCGACGAGTGTAGACCGGGTCTTCGCACCCTTGTTCGAATATTGTGTCTATTGCGTGACGTGTTTGTGTGTGCGAGGGCATTTGCGCTCGTGATAGGATCGTCAGGGCCATCGAGGACATTCCTTGGTCTACGTATTTACGTTTGGTCAAGGAATTTACATCGGGAGAGTAATCGGGGCTCTTAGAATGGGCTGGTTAGTGGTGGAGAACTTTCTAAAAGTAGCGCCTGGAGGCGTTTTTCCTGAACTGGGTAGTGGTTAAGAGGTATCGACATTACCAGGATCACATAATATACCAGGAGCACCCGGTGGCCACTGACCATGCCCATAAAACGATTTCAATCAATCGCCGCATGCGAGTGCGCATCGTTCCGAAACTTCGAACTGTTTATCGGATGGTTATCCTTCTTCACTTCGTATTCCACAAATGTGCGCAATCGAATAGCGTGATGGGTTGTTGTGGACTACGATATAAAACGTGATAAATGAATTCTTGTTCTCAAACCAAAATATGAGTACCTAAACATTAATGACGTCTAAAAAATTCAGTAGTCCAGTGAAAACCAGTTTATTTCATCAATATTTGTTTTGACAGCTGATACATACCTACTAACTACCTAGTCAAATTAAGTTGTTGTAGTTAGAGTGGTGCATCATAAAGGTTTATTAAATCTATTTTAGTTAAAACGACTTGAGCGTTTAGGCGGCACGGCTTTTCATACAAACAAACCGATTCTATCAAAACTTGTCATGCTGTAAGTCAGATTAGTCTAAAAAGTGATCTGAGGATGTTTCGAAAAGGCTATAATTGCCGATTTTTGGTTTGTATGAAAAGCTAAAAACTGCCTTTACTCAACAATACGTCTTTTTGTTCGAAAAATTCTACTACTTTTAGACTAGCCTGACTTGCATAAATAAGCATGTAATGTAAATGAATCGGTTCGTTCGTTTCTAATATTTGCGTGCGACATTCAGTTTGTGGCCCCGAAAACGTTTTTCTTTTTCATTTCACACTATGAGTTAAACCAGTGTTTTAGCTGAACTAATTAGTAAAACTTGCAGTAAGTATAAAATACTAGTATTAAGAGGTAAGTTGTTAAGAGATATATTTTTTTTTATACAACTGGATGACAAACAAGCTGACGGCTCACCTGATGGTAACGGTTACCGCCGCCTGTAGACAACTGCATTAACAATGAAAAATCACTTGATATTGCAGGTGCGTTGCAAGATGAAATGCCGTCCATACCCAGTAATTACACAGGCTACCTTTCCCTTCAATCCGAAACACAAGGAACTGTTTATCGGCTGAAATAAGAAAGGCGGTGGTACCTACATAGACGACCCTACATACGAGCCTACCACCTAGTAAATATAATTATAGACTCATGCAAACGGTAAATGCACAAACTACAGACATTTCCCGTCTATTGTGGATTTTTAAAGTTCTTTTTTTAGAAATTTTACAGTCCGTAATCGTCAAATGTTCAATCAGATTTTCAAGGTTGAATCCGAGAGTACAGAAGATTGTAGATTACCGAGTAGGTAAGCAGTTAATGATAACGGTAGGATTATCATAGCGTAATAATTATTACGATACGATGACGCTATCATCAGTTTTATCGGAAGGTGATAATAAGTTTCGTGTTTATTTCTTTCTAGCTGACCCCGCAAACGTTGTTTTACCTAAAAAAAATAGATAGTACCTAGCCGATTCTCAGACCTACTGAATATACAAATAAAATTTCATGAAAGTCGGTCAAGCCGTTTCGAAGGAGTATGGTAACTAAATTTGATTATCTTTATTGGACAAAACTTGAGTAAATAGAGTTAGACGGTGCTTAATTTTCAAAAAATACTTAAAAGTTATAGCTGATCGGAGTGAATTTATCTAAGTGGTAATAGGCAGTGATATACTGAAAAAAAAACAATTCTAAAGATCAACATATTATCATATTTTGAATGTATTAATTGAACTTTAAGCAATACTGTCTAGTCGTAGTAGAGTAGGATATCACGAGAAAAATCAAAGTAACTTGCAATGCCTATCTCCAGAATCTCAGGGTCGATTGATACGAAAAGAACGTCAATATTTTTCGCATCAATAATCAATCATATTAAAATGTTTTGTTTGTGTTGTTAGTGTGGCAACGAGAGAGCGGCATTCGTTTCTTCACTTCAAGTCAACCGGCACTCGACTCGGCAGTATATCAAAACAAACATAGCCGGCCGCTCTGCGAGCCGCACGACCCGCGATTCACGACCATAAGCGATCGATAAAAACAATGAAATAGACGCGCTAACACCACGCTTCCACCTAATTAATAATCACACAATTTACAACCTGAAAACCTGACACCTCGTAAATTGAAGGCAAGTTTCACAATAAAAAAATAATTCACGAAATCATCGAAATGTGTACAATAATAACCTTTCGAAGACGATTCTAATAAGAATTCGTGTTGATATGACTTAGTAAATGTGTCGCAATAAAGAAGGCCAGTGTTCTTTTTGCTTACCAAGTGCAGGACTGTGTTCACCACCTCCCTATTGGTCACCTGGCCTACTTCAATCAGCCCGATAAGAACTGCAAATTTCAGGCTATCGTTCGTCGTCATCCTCACTACCTCCTCGGGTCTCTTGATCTCACTAAACGGCGGTGATTTTAGGTCCGCCATGGTTTGTTTTGTCACAATTCACTAGCACTCAATTTTTAAATCCACTCGCGATGAAAATATTCAAGAAAACATTATTTCTTTAGCTCACATGATAACACACCAAAGTCGCATTCTGCCATTTTGGATATGGTCGGTGTTGCCATGAAATAAAAAAGAAATTTTACCTCTGAAATGGTAATGTGACGAAATATTTATACCAAAATTAATGACAAGATTTCTTTTTAATGTTTAGAGATTTTATAGCAAAACGGTAAAATAAAAACTAACAATTGACTTAGAATGGTATAATCTCAATTATGACACTTTCATTTCATCTACGCATTTAAAAAATAATGGAAAAACTTTCAAAGCAGTTTAGCGAGAATACAGTTTTCTAATTTAATGCAGGAAAACCAATTAATTTCTTTATTTATTTAGTTGCAACAATGGAATCACATCCCACAACCAAAACGTACACTGGTTAGAATGGCAAATTAAGGTGTAATACATATAAAGTCAATATTTTCTATTTAGGTAAGATGATACATTTTTTTTTAATAAAACAGGTATCGAATTTGCACAACCTAAATCAATAACAAAATTGACACTGTAAGTTCTAATGTAGGCCAATATCTATGTCATTGTTTGTAGGATCTATTATAGACAGCAGCTCTAAAACTATACACTCCTGTCTACCATCTTTTTAGAAAGTTTTTGTCTTTTGTATGATAAACAACTGGAAAAACAAAATAGATCTGTGTTACTGGTGCTGTCATATTATTATAACAACATTTTTTTTGGAAGTATATTTTTGTATTACCATTATAGCATAATCAATCACTATATAAAAAGGTAGTAAAGCTCTTCAATTACTTTGACCTCTTAATTAATAAGTATCAACGGTATTTAAATTATAAATCTAGAGTTCACTAAAATTCATTAATTACTGGGCATGGACGGCATTTCATCTTAGGCCTCAGGATGACAACGCATCTGCAATATTAAGTGATTTTTCCTTGCTACTGAAGGTGTCTATAGGCGGCGCTAACCGCTTACCATCAGCTGACAAACAAGCTGACGGCCAATCTAGTTGTATAAAAAAATCACTATAAACACTATTAATTTTACTGTACACAAGTTATCGGTACTATTATAATAATTTTATGGTAAAAATAATAATCTCGAAACGAATTTGGTGGACGGTTAAAAATGGTATGTTTTTGCTAATTACAAACTGACAATAATAACAAATAAGTAAAGTTAAAAAAATAATAGTTATAAAACATTAACAGTGATATCTGCAATTTTGCAGTAAACTACTATTGCTGAGCTGTTCGGTATAATTAGACCGAACAGACTATCACTTTGGTGAGCTAAGGAACTTTTCTTACAAAGTTAAATAGTGTTTTCCATTTTACTGTAAAACATATTATTATTTTGAAATTAATAATGTAGATTCATGAGAGTAAAGGTAAGGGTAAGGTGGTAAAAGAATTTTATACAGTGTCAACCCTTAAAAAAAGAAGCGTCATTTCAGTAATACCAACATTACTACGATTTTGTATAATGCCTATCCATTAACATTCCTTTTTTTCAATTATGAGTTTTTCACTTGAAGATACACCTTGTTTATTGAAAAACTTAAGTTCCATACAAAAAATATATTATTATATTTAAAGAACATCAATATTGTTGTTTAAATAAATATATTAATTTTTATTGACCTCCCTAATTATCTTATGTTGGCAGCAGTTGTGAGTGAAGTAAAAGTAATTGACGCTGGAACTGGTTATCAAAACAAAACGCCAATAACTTCACTGTAATCAGCTCAGCAGTCAGTCTAAATCCAATCATGGCGGCTATTGATGTCGAACTTCCAAAAGTGAGTTCAATTATCGTTTTCTATAATTATTCTTTGGAATTCTCCTAAAACCTTTATGATTTGTGTATTCGAGTTTAATTATTATAAATTTTGAGTCGTATCTGGATTAATTCTTTTCAAAATTGTATGTACCGAGGGCGTTGCTCCCATTACTCCTCAATCAGAATTTGTGTCGGGAAAGTAGTTTTATTCACTTCGTAATTTATCTGTAGCAGAATGCAAACATTCATAACCTACTGGCAGTGGAATGACAACAATAAACATTGTAGAATTCAATTGAATGATGTTTTAGTTCATCATTGTCTACTGTGAGGTTCCGTTGATTTATATTAAAATAAATTCAGTCTATTTAAATTGTTTTAGATGGAACAACCCATTATGCGTACCCTGAAACTGTCAGGGCATGTCGGTTTCGACAGCCTTCCAGATCAGTTGGTGAATAAAAGTGTTCAGAATGGATTTGCATTCAACATACTATGCATTGGTGAGTAATGAATCACTTTGTAACTTTAGACTAACTACTATTAGTAATCACCCACATACTGTGGGGGCTTATCAATGCTCCTCGGTAACGTTTCAACACTACTGTGGGCTTGGTGATTAATGACATAAATGTTTTATTACAATAATAGATAGGTACATATTATTTTCAGTTGACCTAGTAAGAATGTTAAATTAGACCTCAAAACCGTTTGAAGCCTGTAATTGTGTAGGTAACCTTTTATACATTACCTAAACTGTCCAAAATTCATGGAGCCTATTTAAAAAACAATATAAAGATTTGCTAGGCTTAAACCTGATGCTGTACCTATCAAATTGTTTTAATAATTTCTGTGAAGACTCCACAAGCTAGATAATTCATATTTTATTGTTGAGAGACATTGTCAAGCTGGTTAGGGATGTAACTTTAACAATATTAATTTATCAAGCAAGCCATGTAAGACCTCCGGAGGGCTTCTGATGATTGAAAAGTAACTGTGTTTGGAATTTGTGTCATAATTCATTATTCATATTATTTACAAAAACAAATTGTATTAGATTGAGCAACTAACATATTGTCCACATGTTGTCAGGTGAAACGGGGCTAGGCAAATCCACCCTGATGGACTCGCTCTTCAACACCAACTTTGAGTCCACACCCAGCCCACACAACCTGCCCACAGTCAAGCTCAAGGCTCATACATATGAACTGCAGGAGAGCAGTGTAAGATTGAAGGTAAACATCATTAACTACTTGTTTTATCACTTACACAGTAATATTGACACATCGAAAATGCATAGACTTTAGCACAAGATTTCAGTTGTCTATAAGTGATGATTACAACTTACCATCAGGTGTATTATTATTTTTTGTGTCAGAAATGTAAAAAGTTTGCTATTAATTACTTGTGCTTCAAATTTAAATTAAAATATTGACAAAATTGAATTTGGTCAAATTTACAATTGAAGACTTATGAAACAGGATAAATAGTCAGTGAAAAATAATATAGTACTATGTACCTTACCAGTTCATTCTATTTTATTTTTTATTTAAGGCTTATACCTTACCAGTTCATTCTATTTTATTTTTTATTTACGGCTTATTTCAAGCTTGACAATTCCTACAGTTTTGATTTTCGAAAAGACTCTGTGTGATGGATATGATCGGTTTGTAGACACATGATTGGTCGAACATTCATCTAGTCTGGTATCTGCTAAACAATAAAATAGCTACATGTCCTTTATAAATAAACAAATGTGTTTAAGTTTACTCTCTTTTTTGCAAATTAGATAAAGAAAATAATGGTGAGATTGAAGGACATTCACTCATTTTTTGAACTTTATTTTTAAATTATTTTTAAATTATTATTAAATATTATTTAGATAGATAGATAGATAAAATGTTTATTTTAATTCTTCAACACACACATACAAAATACTAAAACATTTAACGTAAACCTAAACACAAATTTAAAAGAATTAAATAAAAACAAAATTAAAACATATCAAGTAGGTAGGAAATATTTGTGTGTGTGTTGTAGAAATATAAAAAGGGTCGCAGCTCAGTGTCTGGTTCTGCCAACACCGTGGGATGTGGACAAAGCACTGATATTCTGCTACAACCTGAGGGTTTTAGGGAATAAATAAAATTGCCAAACGTACTCAAAAGGTGTTTAAAAATAAGTGATATTACATAAAATATTTATAAATGTGTGTTCGCATGAGGCTGTAAATGTTTTATTAAACCTATAAATGATTTGGTACTGTATTGAGTGTATTAATAAATATGTGTATGTATTGTTTAAGAACAAATTATTATTTATGTTTATGTATACGGAATGAAACATTCAAATGGCAAAATCCGCCACCAAGTACCCGTTGGGAATACCTATACGTTGTTTGTCTAAAAGAAATGATTTCATGTGTTTTTTAAAACAAAATTTTGAGGTCATTAGTCTTATAGGCGGCGGTATGTTATTCCAACATTTGGTAGCAAGGTAGCGGAAACTGCCAGCGAACGCAACTGACTTGTGTGGGTGACATTCTAAAAGATTTCTGCAAGTTCTAGTGCCGTATCTGTCATGAAAAGGAGATGTACCTATACGTAATTTAGAGAAGAGATATGTTGGCTTCTTATACTTCACAACGTCAAACACCAAACAAGCGAGGTGTAAATGTCTCCGGGAACACATATTCAGCATCGAAGCACTGTTCAGATATGGTGAGATGTGACTTCTAGGAGGTACCTTGAAACAAAAGCGATAACAAGCGTTTTGCACTCGTTGAACTAGGCGGCGAGTTTTATTATTATTTATTATTATGTAAACATTAGTTTTCTAAGAGGAATATCTTTTATGTAGAATTTAAATTTATGTTATTTTCTCTACATATTAGCTGACAATATGCGACACAGTGGGTTATGGTGACCAAGTAAACAAGGAGGACAGCTTCAAGGCAGTGGTTGACTATATTGATGCTCAGTTTGAGGCGTACCTACAAGAGGAGCTCAAGATCAAGCGTTCGCTGTCAGCATACCATGACAGCAGGCTGCATGTGTGCCTGTACTTTATATGTCCAACGGGTAAGTTTGATTTTCATTTAACCTCATCAATTGTCTGAAATCAAGCATCTGATTCCAGACATAATTGATTTTTCAATTTTCCTAGACCTCCAGAGGGATAACGCCCCTTGACAGACTAATTAAACATTTTTAGTTATGTTACATATTACATTAGTGGATGACCAGCGCTTGGCTTGTGGTAAGCTAGCACCATTATTGTTGCCCTTCAAATAACTTTCAATTTTCCATCTACTTTTTGGACAAATTGGATTCTTTATTTTATTTATTGCAGATCTTATAAAGAGGTTCACTTTTACGGTAATGGTCCACCTTTTCTAACTTATGTCATCTACATGCTACATGCATTATATTTTTGTAATTTTAAAGTACAATAAAGAGTATATAGTATAGCGAAAATGTAGATTTATCACTAATCACATAAAAAATGCCATTCTATTCTTTTTTGAAATAATTTACTAAAACCATTTATTTGTATGACAGCTCGTCAAGTAAAACAGTTGCACTACAAATGCTGACTGTTACATGAGGATTCCTAGGATTACTATTATATGTATATTATAATTTATTTAATCTCTTATTTAATTACTACTCTACTATTTACATGAAATTGCTTTCAACAATAACAACATTATTATTTAGATTTTGTATTAACTAAGAAACCAGTAAGATAGCTACACCAAGCAATTAACACACATTAACTTGGCATACTCAAGGTGCAGCCATATGTTTTCTATGCTGTTAAGTGACGTAGATAATGCATGTTTGTACAAGTAACTTTTGTTAAGTATCAAGTATGTATTCAACTAAACTGTTTGTTTAACTGTGAGTCATTTTGTAATTGTTAAAGTTACAATATGTTCAAATTTTATATGTATATTTAGTTGGTCTGAGAATCGTCTTACTATCTATTTTTTTTTATGGCAAAACAACGTTTGAGGGGTCAGCTAGTCTTTATATATATTTCTTAAATTACATTTCACTTTAAAGCAATTTTTGGAATGTTGTCTTATCTATCATACCAGCAGCAGTGACAAGACATTTTTTAGTCTTAACAATATGATCATAATGGGCCTCAATCTGAAGACACACTAATTCTAAATGTAAGTACAGTACATCTCTTTCTCGCAATATGTAATAGGAAAAAGATAGCAAAAATTTGTTTAGAGCTGTCAATTAAATTTAGATAGATTTCAAAGAAACCATAGACAATTTTAGATAGCATTTACGGAGGTCCGGAGGTGCCTCCTAAACACTGCATTTTATCATGTTCAATAAGGTCGAAAATTTAACGCACATTTCTAAACGTCAAATTATATGACAGCCATCCTTTTCGTATTCATTTTGAGAGAAAGAAATGCACTGAACTTAAATTGAGACTTAGCATGTGTTCTCCAGAATTAGGGCCAACGTCAATGTCAGTATAAAAAATATTCAAACACGAAATTTTCAGCACAGTATCGTTATTAGATTAATTTTACTTTCTTCTATTGTATATTTAGACATACAATTCCAACATGTCCTTGACACTGGGCAGGCGCAGGTTAAATAGCTCCGACATATGCTGCGCGCGCGCGTCATACTAAACTGGCCTCAAATTTAGTAGTACGCTTCCCCAAAGAGGACCGACCATATAACGGCACTGTGCATACTATGATAATGTTTATTTATTTATAGCTAGTTTCTAATTATTTATCTTGAGATTCTTGGGCAGATACGTGTGAGGATATCGATAATATAGACTTACACATTAACAAACAATGTAAAACTGTGTAGAAAAGATAACTGATTGTTTTAATGATTCTATAGCAAGATAGTAAATTACTCAAAGATTTTTCTGATGTATCACATCAGAAATTGTAATTGTAACCTATAATATAATGGACACATAGTGGCATTAATAATTTGAATGTCTATTCCAACATTTAAAAGCTGGAGGTCTTGCGCCTCGCTAAAGTATTTGTCCAGGTGAAGCCACAGATTCCAGACACAATCGGCTTTTAATTGTCATAAGCCCCCCGAGGGTATACTGCGGCTTGACAGACTACGGCCTAATGTGTAAATAATTAAATTTTGATCAGCCCTGCGAGAATGGATATGGATCATACAATTTTTTATGTTGTAAGTCGACAAAACAGTTTTTGTTTAGTTACGACGTCAAGTATTGCTTATCGTGAGATCCATGCTTGTTGTACTGTGGCTTACTGGATTAAAATTTACCAGTAAATGCTAACTACATTTAGTGTTAGCCCTAAAATAAAACTATATGTATTTATGTTGGCAAATCTTTGAATAATAAATGAATAAAGCTTTTTCTGCTTTTAAACTTATAAATTAATTTATATTTACAGGCCACGGGCTCAAGTCCATCGACCTGGTGTGCATGAAGAAACTGGACACCAAGGTGAACATCATCCCGATCATCGCTAAGGCTGACACCATCTCCAAGACCGAACTGCAGAAGTTCAAGGTGAATATTTTTTATTCGGAAATAACTCTGCTGCTAAGATGCAGCGATGTATTGATGTAATTGTGCACTACTGGTCCTATCTTACTGGTTTGCTCAGTTTTTAATTTTCTAAGAACTTACAGTTGGACCCTTGTACTACTGGGGCTTTTTAGATAGATAGAGAGATAATAAGTTTATTTGCAAATTAGTGCCATTCACTTAAGATATTTTAACATTCTATTTTATCTGAAGTATGCATAAATAATCATAGTACATGTGTCTGAGCAGTAATACAAATAGGCCATAGCTCAGTGGCGTAATTTACTCAATGAGCAAAAAATCACTGATTTTCAGCTATTGCCTTAAAGGTGCCTTTTACATATGGAGGAACTGACTCTGTAGTGTGTAGTTCAGAATTCAGAACAGTCTCCAAATATCCTTATCAGCAGTAGAGAAATTAATTACTGTCAAAGGCAACAGGTGGAGGAGCAAGGTTGAGGAGCCCGGAGGTGTATTAATCTGTGGGCTCTAGTTTCAATCAATGGGTCAATCAAATTTTTTTATCTCCAACTCCTCCGTGCTTCGGAAGTCACTTTAAGCCGTTGGTTCCGGTTGCTACTGCAACCGCTATAACCTGCCAATCCGCATTGGGCCAGCGGTTGTGTTGTTATGTCCCAAACTCCTCATGTATTTCTCTCATGTAGCTTAAGGCCTGTGCCCAACAGTGGGACGTATATAGGCTGATGATGATGACATAAACCTCCCAAATACAATACAGTTTGCTTGTCACATAATTCCAGTCCAAAATAATGCAAGAGCTCCAGTCCAACGGCGTGGAGATATACCAGTTCCCGACGGACGACGAGTCCGTGTCCGAGGTGAATGGTAGCATGAACTCCCACATACCGTTCGCCGTGGTCGGCAGCACGGACTTTGTCAAGATCGGGAATAAGACGGTGAGGGCCAGGCAGTATCCCTGGGGAACGGTGCAGGGTAAGTTGAACACTGATTGTATATACACCGATATTATTTTTGACATTGGCTACCTACTTTCTTGGTACGTTGACATACCTTCTCTTCTAATTTTCATATTTTTTTCGCTGGGCGGCATTGCACTGCTAAAAGTTATAATTTTTTAACTGCAAACATTGTAATTTAATATTTGAAAACAGTGACTACACGAGTTTGTTGCCGGAATGTTCTCGGTAGTTCAACTTTTGGAACCGGTGTAAATTCAGACATGACAGACGGAGAGACTGAGACGTTGTTAGTTAATATAATTTTTGTAATAGTTATAAAAATGTGTCTTTTGACGATTTAAAAGTGCTTCTTTGTTGCCTATTTAAAGAAAATATTTCTTTTTTCTTTCTTTCTGTTTGGAAAAGTTGTGGGGCCCATCTAATCTAATACATATAAAAAACATACCAACCGAATTAAGAACCTTCTCGTTTTTGACGTCGCTCAATAAAATTCTTGTGTCACAAATTAGTTACCATACTCATCTGTAACGGCTTGACCGATTTACAAGAAATTTTATGACTTTTTGTAATACACCCAGTGGCTGTTGTTTTATTATGTATCTTTTATACTATATTCATTGATTACAAAATTATCTTTCTTTCTTTTATAATATAACTATAAAAATGCGCTAATTAATTCTGAATTCACATTATTTGACATTAAGATTTCCCTTTCGACGCATAATGCCAAAAACGCAAAACGCCATTTATACGCAAAACGCCAAAAACGTGTATTGCCAAATTCTGGTAATGCCAAATACGCATAATGCCAAAGCTGCATAAAAACTAAATACGCTTAATGCCAAACACCTGTATTGCCAAATCCTGGTTATACCAAATACGCATAAGGCCACAGCTAAATACGCAAAATGCCAAATACGCATCCGCTGCGTACTACTTACTGTTAACTAATCTAAAGTATAATAATAAACTTTTAATTGATATCTGATATATTTATCCCATCAAAAACATAAATGTGGACTCGCGGTCCCACTGTTTTTGTCCCACTGATATTCGATACATTCGTTTTCGTTAGAAATAAATTTTAATTCCGCAAAAGTCCTGTATGTTGGGTTCGTTAAGCAAAAGGAAGGGCAAAATCGCCCAGAAATAGGAGGCTACGTCGAATAGCAGTGGGACAAAGGCAGTGGGACCATGAGTCTTGCTTGGAAATGAAGGCCAAGTTTAATATTATAATATATGCCTTGGTTGTTGACTTCAACGACAAAAGAAGTGAGATATAAACGACAAAGTGGCATTTTGCGTTTTTGGCACCAAGCATTTCGGCATTCTGCGTCAAATACGCATATTTATGCGTATTTGGCATTCTGCGTATTTGGTATTATGCGTCGAAAGGAAGATTTCACGACTATCACCTTAAAAATATTATGTTGCCAGTAAATTATGTTATGACATAAAAACAATTAAAACAAACATATATTACGGGTTGTCTGCAACCTTTCTCTAGTAGAGATAAGTTCTTTATTGTTTTTTTTTTGTAATAAAGTCCCTATAGTACAAAATAATGCATGAGACATTAAATAAGTTTCAATATTTTGAAATCTAAATAATACCACTTTACTGGATACAAATCCGTGTTTAATTAGATCTTACAAATACCTACTATTTTATAATCCGTTAAGTATTTAATTACAAAAAAAATCGTGTACTAGTTGTGTACTTAATTAATTAACACGCCAAGCATCAGATTCCATACACATTTGATT